>CM031234.1:822457244-823174744 GCA_018340775.1 Taxus wallichiana var. yunnanensis | reverse complement strand
GCTCGGTTCAAGACTCTTCTATCTAAGTTATCTTATGACATCCACGTGAGCCAACATGCACAATGGTTTGTTGGAGGACTGATCACGCCTTTTAGAAGAGTGCTTTCACATAAGACCTTTATAGATCCATGTGAGGCACTTGAAGCAAGCTTTGCGCACTGAGGTAGTAGGAAGTGTAGACACATGAGTGAGCCCATTTTTGGAAGCTTAGATTACAACAATGGCAAAATAGTTGGAGAAACTATCTGCTAATTTGGCACATGAGACATGTAGTGGAATTTGGTGTACAGATTGTGAAGTAGAAGGGCATACTAAGGATAGTTTCCCTTATAAATCAATGCGCTCATTATTACTAGATTGCGAGATATGTCATTTGGACCACAGTTCAAGCGATGCCCATTGTTGCAGCATGTGATAAGAAAGAACGTGTCCTATTACTGCAAGATTTACAGTCTTCCACTCATGATACTGAGGATTGCAGGTTGATTGATCAAATTCATGATGCCATTGATATTGGCACATGACAGTCGGTGTTGCAAATAACTCTAAGGATAAGGGTGAGCATCATGACTATGATCACAATGAGGGGCATTCTGATGGCAGCCGTGGTCGAGGTCAAGGATACCATGGAGGATTTAGAGGACGAGGTCGCGGGGGTGGAAGGAATGATTTCCCTCATGGAACTTGTTATACATGCGGATCTCCTGATCATTACAGCGCGAATGTCCTTAGAACATTGTCTGTTCTTTTTTTGCGGAAAGAACCATAAGTATGAAGAATGCCCGGACTTATATGAACACTTGAGTAAACAACATAAACAGAAAATACGGGCTCTGGGATGGTTATAGTACATCACGCAATAGAGGACCAATGGATTATGAAGTTAGCGCTGACCCCGAGTTGGTACTTGTGAAGATCACTACACGCACTGAGGCTATGTGCGCGCTAGAGAGCTTCTTCAACATAAGCCTATGATTACTAAGGAGGAAGTATTAAATGTGAAGTATCCAGACCCTATGCATCAAAAGGAAGTATATCAAGAAACCATGGAGGTCATTCGGAATTTATAGGGTGAGATACAATTTTGGTAGGAACAATTGCGAAAGTTAGAACAACATAAATTAGCTAAGCTCCATCTGATAGATTTTGATGATTTGAAGGTGGTTTGTAAGATGTTATGCAAAGAAAACATTATTCCATTGTTAGGGAGCTAGTTGAAGGGAAACACTCCGTGCACTGGGACTGAGCATGAGAGACAACTTTTGCATGCTAATCTTCCTCCGGATAATTTAGATTATGACAAGGAGATTACTCTAAATTCCATTGTTGATGGTTGGCTTTTGAGTAACATTTTGATTGACACAGGTGTGAAGTGAATGTACTCACTTTGGATGCATGGGTTCAGATGGGTAGACCTCCATTGCAACCATCCTCTAATGTGTTGTTCATGGCAAACCGGACTAAGGCCATGCCCATTGGATTTTTAAAAGATGCATCCATTACTATTCAGGGGCCAAGTTTACTGGGGATTTTGAGGTCTTAGCACTTGCATAAACAATTTTCCCGCATTACTTGGGTGCCCTTGGTGTTATGCAAACAACGTTGACCTGTTTTAATAAGGGGTATATCAGCTTTGAGAATAAGGAAGAACGTGTCATTATCCCTTTGACAGATGGGAAATCTGCACCTTATGTAGAACCCTTAAGTGAAGAAGACTTGAACATAATTTATGTGCGCACCATTCGAGATCCGAAAGTTCTTGAGCCATCAAAGGAAGGAGTTCTCCAATGGGATGATGCATAGTTTATGAACGATAATACAAGTGCTGCATGTGACAAATAGACACATGGCACTTATGAAATGATTGGGCACGAAGTACAAAGTGTAGCTATGCGTGTTAGTAAGCCACACCGTATCGTGTGTTTAGGTAAAGCAGCAAGTACCAAAGTACACAGGTGAAGAGAATCCATAAGTATTCCTGCTTGTTATGGAAGTTCAGTGGGAATGTCAAGTGGAAAGAAGGAACATGTTAGTGTATACTTTGTGCGGATGACAACGCGCTTAGTGGATGGTTCACAGAGATAATATTTTGGAGTGGAGAGAAGTGAGGATTGCTTTATCTACTAGATTTTTAAGGAGCAATGTGCCTACTCAGATCTGTGCATTTCATGGTAATGATCATGTTCAACACCACGTTCAATAGTGTGAGAGACTCTGGACAAAGGGGTAGGAAGCTTTACCACCTTCGTTGTGGGTGCATAAGCTTTATTTCACCTTGTGAGGCTACGCGCGCGCATGGTATATCTATGCAGAGTTGAATAGAGAGACTAGAAATTGGTAAGAACTTATCAGTAGGTATGATTTAGACCTTTGACTATTTTTCCACTAAACCTCCGTGAATGAGGCATTACAAGTTATGAAGTGCTTAACTATGGGAGATAGTGCAAAGGATGAGGATCTCCTTCAGAGTTGTTAGGAGAGTTAGACTTGGGGGTGTGTTTTAAAGAAGAAGAAACAAATGATGAACAACTTGGGTGCGCCTACCTAGAAAGAGACAAGGGTAAGATGGTCTACATAGTTGATGATGAAGAGGTTGAGAACTTGGATATTGAGCACACAAAGGGTGCGCACGAGGTCCTAGACAGTGCAGATGAAAAGGCGCATGCCTATCATGAGCCCATGAGGACCAAGAAGGTGAACATTGGAATAGATACTGAACCTAAGGAGGCCATCATCAGAGATTATTGGTCTGACTCTGAAGTTGCTAAGATCATTGAGTTATTGCATGCAACTTCCAAGATTTGTTCCCTGGGGCTATCATGAATTAAAAGGTGTACATGAATCATTGGGAGAGATGAGGATAAAACTAAAAGAAGGTGTGCATCTAGTTCAAGAGGCCTTACAAGATGAATCCAAACTTGCATGTCAAGGTAAAAGAAGAAATTGACAAAATGTTAATTTCTGGGATCATTGTGCCCATCGAGGAATTAGAATGGGTGAGCCCTATGGTGATCAACATCAAGAAAGATGAAAAAATCAAAATTTGTGTGGATTACAGGGAATTGAATGTTGCATGTGTGATTGATCCTTTTCCCACACCATTTACTGAGGAAATCTTGGAGGGCATTGCAAGGCGCGAGATCTACTCCTTCACTGATGGATTCTCTGGATACCATCAAGTGAGGATAGCTAAAGAAGATCAAGAGAAGACAAATTTCACCACTAAATGGGGAATTTTTGCATACATGGTTATGCCTTTTGGATTAAAGAATGCACATGCAGTATTTTCACACATAGTGGTACAAGCGTTTCAGATTTTATTCACAAGTTATTAGTAGGTATATCTGGATGATTGGATAATTTATGGCCTTGTAAAGGATCACTGTGATAATTTGAGGCTAATGTTTGAGAGGTACCAAAAGTTGAGCATCTCTTTAAATATTAAGAAGTGCGTATTTGCCACACCCTTTGGAATTTTGTTGGGACACATAATTTGTAAAGAGGGCTTGCTAGTGGATCCTGCTAAGGTTGCTATGATTTTGGGCTTAGAAGAACTAGCTAGTCAAAGTGAGGTGTGTAGATTCTTGGGGCACACAAGATATTACAGGAATTTTATCAAAGGTTATGCCAAGATCTCCACCCCCGGAGGAATTGTTGAAAAGAAAAGGCAAGTTTTATTGGGGTGAGGCCTAACAGTGCGTGTTTGAGACTCTGAAAAAAAGGCTTACTACAATTCCTATTTTGTGTTTTCCTTTATGGTCCAAACCCTTTCACATTCATGTAAATGCCTCTAAAGATAGCCATTAGTGCGATACTAGCTCAACCCGGATAAGGGATTGTCAATCATCCTATTTTCTTTGCGAGAAGAAAGTTGACTCTTGCATGAGCGAATTACACAACGACAGAGCATGAGGTGTTGTCTATGATCTACGCACTCCATAAATTTTGACATTATTTGTTGTCTACATCTTTCATATTTTATACAAACCATATGGTTTTAAAGTATTTAGTGAACAAGCTCATTTTATAGGGCGCATATGTCGTTGGGTTTCGTTATTTCAAGAGTTTAACTTTACCGTGGTGGTTAAGATGGGTAAGAGCAATTATGGTCTAGACCATTTATCAAGGATTCAATCAGAGAGGATGTACAGAGCATTGAGGACACAACTTGGAGGATATTTCTATCTTTTTACACATAGGTGTGGCACTAGAGGGAATGAATGCCTTAGAAAAGAAACAACTTGCTATTCACATCGTGCCTTACATGTTGATCAATGGAGACTTGTACAAGTTAGGTTGTGATGAATTTTTGCATCGGTGTGTACTTGAGCATGAGTACGAAGCAATTATGGAAGAGGCTCATGACGGTATTGCAGGTGGAAATTATGTAGGGGATGCCACCGTGCATAAGATTTTCCTAGTTGGCCTATGGTGGGAAACATTATACAAGGATTGTAAAGCATATTGTAAGGCATGTGACCATTGTCAATGCCTTGAAAGCCTGAGCATAGGGATGAAATGCCTTTGAGGCCTATTACTAGTGCAGAACCTTTTGAGAAGTGGGCAATTGACTTTGTGGGCCCTATCTCCCCAACCGTGTGCAAGACTGGATCATGCTATATTATAACTTGTATATATTATCTTACATGGTGGGCAAAGGCAATGCCTATAAAGGATTGCACAACATCTACAATAACAAGGTTTATGTGGGAAAATATTATCAGTAGGTATGGATGCCCTTTAAGTCTAACAAGTGATAGGGGTACTCATTTCCTTAATGAGACTATAAGGATATTATTAGATGAATTTATGGTTACACACCATAAGACAACACCCTATCACCCTTAGGAAAATAGAACTACTAAGGCCTTCAACAAGATACTTGAGCCATACATTGAAAAAAATTGTGATGTTGGAAGGAAATATTGGGATGATAAAGTATTTGTTGTACTTTGGGCATATAGGACAACCTACAAGAGGTTGAATAAAACAACACCCTTTCAGTTGGTGTTTGATGCAGAGGAAGTTCTACCAATGGAATTCATGTTACCATCTTTGTGTATTGCACACACAGGAGGTTTGGCTGATGAGAAAGCATTGGAAGAACGTATTGGCAAACTAATGTAGATAGATGAGAGGCGGGCCATAACACGATGGATTCGTAAGCAATAAAAATCAAGACAAAAGGCATGGCATGATAGGCACATCAAAGATAAGAAGCTTAAGGTCGGTAAAAATGGCACTTCTTTATGATTCAAAAATTTTACACCACCCTGTAAAGCTTAAGGTAAATTGGTTAGACCGTATGTTATCACTTATATAGTTGAATCAAAGCTTTCCGAGTTAGAGGTGTTGGATGGGACATGGTTTCCCAATTACTTCAACGGAGTAGGCTAAAGCCCTACTATAAATAAGTCTTCTTAGTGTTTGTAGTAAAGTAGTATTACCACTTAGATTAGATTTCCTTAATGCATTCCATTTATATGTTTTTCCTTCATCGTTGATATGCTTTGTCAATTTAGTTCAAGTGTTTTGTGTAATAAGCGTGCTTGCACGCCAGAAGCTAATTACTATGTAAGTGTTTTCATGCACAGAGGACCGTGCATATCCTTGTGTGGGGTGGTTTATATACAGGGTTCATTTCTAAGTTGGAATATTATCTGAAGATGGGTATGCATAGAAGATAGTTTGTGTAGGTGCTCAAAGGAAAGGTGTGGTTAGGAAAAGAGAAAAATTTCTCTTGAATAAAGACCACAGATGGAAAAATGGACGCATAGTATAACACGAGGTAGGGTACAACATGGGAAACTACTTATTAAAAGGAAGAGTGGCGAGGTACTTCGGTGCATGAGGGCATACGAAAGGAGGTATGTGGCCAAGAAGTAAAGGACACACCATAAGGTTATGACTATGGTGCGAAGATGAATAGTGTGGAAAAATTGATGAATGATGTGTTAATGCAGGGTATGGTGGTAGGTGGAGGAGCAATAAATGTGGATTTTTCAAAAATCTATATAAGGCGGTGTGGCGAAGCCATTTTCACCTTTACGATCAAAGAGCATACGAGTGAGTTGTTTACAAGTGAGCTAGCAAAGCGTTGCAAGGTGCAGAGAGCCACAAACTAGGTGTTCTTGACAAATTTGTGCACGGTATTGAATTGGGATCCGTTGAGCAAAGTGTTTGAGCACACAGGACGTGCGGGAAGGATGAATCAAGAGCTAGGATTTGGAGTTGAGCTAGGGCACATGGTTTTGAGCTAGGGTACAAGGAGTTAAGTTGCAGATCTAAGAGTAGGGAAAAGAACACACCTTTATAGTTACTATGGCCTCAAAGAAGGCATTTGGAGCGGCCACAAGTGGGAAGAAGCATAAGGAAAAAGAAATCGAATTGTGAGGATGCTCCACAAAGATTTTTTTAGAAATATAGTACCTTAAGGGACTCGCATGTTCGTCATAGTAAAGTGAGTGATTACAATCATGGAAAGAAGGATAGCAAAAAGAACTGGAGAAATTGTTAGTACGGAAGATAAAAAATGAACAATTGATGATATGGTCATCTATGACAACGCTGAGTGAGAAGCTCTTAAGAAAGGTAGGGTTTTGTAGTTATATGAACTCCCTTACTTTGGGAAACTAGAGAAGTTGTACCAGTGGATGATGAGTAGAGTCCACAAGGACTTTTATACTTTGTTAGATGGTGTATGAGGTTCACCGTGCCTTTAATTTGGAGCTTTCCCTTGCTTTGAACTTCCGGCGCGTGCAACCTCAACACATGTAGTGATCTTCACAGGTACCAACTTAGGATTAGGCACTAACTTCAACGATCCACTTATCTTCTATGGCGTGTTGCACTCTAACCATTCCCACACCCTTGTATTTCTTATGCTTCTTACTCATATGTTCATATGAGTCCGAACATTCTTCATAGTTGTGATTCTTTCTGTAAAAAGAAAAATAATGTTCTGAGGGCATTCACGCCTGTAATGATCAGGAGATCCGCATGTATAACATGTTCCATGAGGGAAATCACTTCTTCCACCACCGCACCTCGGCCTCTGAATCCTCCATGATATCCTTGACCTCTACCATGGCCTCCTTCAGAACACCCTTCATTGTGATCATGATCATGATGCTCACCTTTCTCCTTAGAGTTATTTGCAATGTTGGTTTGACGCACACCAATATCAATGACATCATGGATCTAATCAATCAACCTGCAATTTTCAGTATCATGAGTGGTAGACCTACAAATATTATAGTAACAGACACATTCTGCCTTATTGCGTATTGCAACAATGGGCACCTACTTGAATCATGATCCAAGTGATAGATCTTGTAGTCCAATAACTTAGCATAAATCGACTTTCGAGGACAACTATTCTTAGTATGCCCTTCTACTTCAAAATGTGTGCACCAAATTCTCGCTACGGGTCTCATGCATTAAATTAATAGATAATTTCTCTAACTGTTTAGTCATAGGTGCAATCTGGGCCTCTAAAAATGGGATCACTCCTATGTCTACACTCCCGATGCCTCATCTCACAAAGTTGTTTCAAGTGCCTCACGTGGATTTGTATAAGTTTTATGTGAGAACGCCCTCCTAAATGGTGTGATCAATCCTCCAAAAAACCATTGAGCATGCTTTGGATCTGATGTATATCATAAGATAACTTAGATGAAGGGTTTTAAAACATGCATCATACTCTTGTACACTCTTAGTTGTCCCTTGCTTGATGTCTTTCAATGCACTGATGCTCTTCTAGCTCAAATTCAGGGATATAAAACTCTTTTAAGAAAGCATCCCACAATGTGGTATAATCTACACAAGTCTAGTCGGGTCAATTTTTTTGTACCAAATATGTGCGCGTCTCTTACAATGTAGTTGCAAATTGACTTGCCTTGCACTCTAGAGTAGTAATCCCCTTCGCATGCCATAGTATCTCACACATATGCATGTTCTCATTTGCATCTTCTATCCCTATGTATTCTGGAAGATGAAGAGACATCTCCATATAAATATTTTGGGGTTGGTGCAGACTGTGCCCACCAGATCTAGTACTTGTATTTCCTCCACCTCTTGAGCCACCAGATCTGTCACAAGACTCGAGCCACCTAACCCTCCTGATCATCCCCTAAAGTAGGAAATAGACTAGAGGATGCACTGCCTTGTGTTCCAATGGTCATGCGAAACTAAACCCCCATAGTATTCAAAGTTTTGCTACTTCCAGACGTTATGTCGACGTTCACGAGCCCACATTCCGTGTTAATGACGTGCAAAAAAAGATACCTCCAACAAGATCTCCAAATAACATAGACAACGATTGCACCACCATAGATGAATAAGCTACCTGATTAACTCCTGAACTTGACTGCAAATTAAATCTATCTACCGCAACTCTATTGCCCACACTAGCTTGCTTACTGTTTATTGTCGTAGAATCTGGGAAACCAAACACAAGGGCTAGGTCACTAGGTAGGATCAGATGCATGCCCATGGCTCTCAATATTTCTTCAGATGTGCCTTCATCTCAAAACCAAAGAGGGTTCTCTGCCATGCTTTCTCAAATGGGGGAGTTCCAGATGCTCTAGATCCACGTCCTTTGTGTGAGCTCTAAATCCTTCACGAGCCATCTCCCTCCATAACACCATTCTTTCTACGATCTCTCACTACTTCTCCAAATCTCTCTAAGCATGCTTTATTAAGCTTAAGATGCCTTTCTTCTCTCTATCTCTCTGCTGCTAGATCCATCATCCTTCACCACACATGCTCACCGCCACACGTGGTGGGGTTTAGCTAGCCATAGGTTTTTCTTCCAAATCCAGGGTCATAATCAAGATCTTAATCACCAAAGGAATAACGTGCAAATATGATCCTCTGGGTTCGTGCATAAACTGGAACTCAACAACCTCTGGACAAGAGTAAGTAGAAATTACGTACTCTAAAATATAGCTATTCAGAACACCACGGAACCAATGATCCACATCAAGCGTCCACGTTAGAGCTGCATCATACAAGGCCTAGAATTCTTTCTACATCCAAATAAGCATGTAAAACCTCTAATTCCTCTTAGACGCGTAAGAAACCAGCCACTCGTATAGCTCTATAGGAAAGATGACGAAGAAAGTCTCATATAACTCATCATACAGATTCTGTTCAACCCACGTGCGTGCATTAAATTTAGGTCCAGTGCTAAATCTACAAGCATACTCTTCCTCCAAATCATCTAACCACTCTTCAATACTGGCCAAGGTCAACTGATATGTATTCATCATGCAACATCCTACCAAACAACTGAAAAAGAGGTCCCGACAACGAAACCAAAATGTAGCCTAGATTTTACCACCAATAGCCCAAGGCGTGTTGGCACATCACTCATCTTGAACTGAGTGCTCACCCAAAGCATGCAAGGGTACCAGGTCCCTCTTTAGAGAATCTTGTTCAAGATGTTAGCATGATTGAATGTATATTTCATATCCATAACAGATAATCAAATATTCCATAATGCATAAACCAGATCTAGTTCTTAACCATATGAAATAATAACTAAATAATTACTATAATCAGATTTACCATACAAGATCCATGCTCAGTTACATCCAACACCAATATCCAACCAATAAGATCCATTATATTAAATACTACAAAACACAAAGCTTCTTACATACATAACAATGTCACCATAGTCATGCACACTAACAAACTCGCAACATAACACTACAATAATATTCAATCCTTAAACCGTGTAAATCAATACATATTTATAGGGGTGGGGACTTTCCCTTCACCGCCCATGCACCTTTCAAAAATAGGCTACATGCTAATAATATCCATGAGAATACAAAAGCATGCAAGCTCGCTAATAATAGATCATCTACTAGAATAACTATTGTTTAATCCTATTAATAGCTTCAAAGCTATGCATGGTGCTTGTTCTTCCACTTATCCAAAATAGCCTTTGCGTGGTCTTCAAGTCTCCTAGAAGATGTGCTCTTCACTCCACGTCCAAAATTATCCCCAATCTACAAAACGGCTAAGTCCTATTTCAAACCGCTTGCGGCACGCTCTGCTTTGCTATACTTCCATGCACTCTTGTGTGCCCTATCTCTACAAGCCCAATCTTGTCACAATTTCATACTTAATTTGTATTTCATAAGCTCAACACACTCCCATTGGGTGATCTTGTCTTTACCCTTTCTATCGCACTCTAGTTAAACCTCCTTACAACATAATATCACATGACTTAAAATTGGTCTCGCACTATTATCATTTTATGCTCTTCCACATCATCATCAAACTCAAAATAATCTTCCATTTATGTGATCCAAATAATAATTTCATCTGAATTTAGTGTCCCTTTAAAAAAAAAAGAACTTCCATTCATACTCCTCTCCCAATCCTCGACATAACCCTCAAAACCTTTCGCTCCATATTATCTATGTTTCCCTATGTTGGATATGCCTCATCCATGTCATCCTAAGGTGATTCTTGTGCTTCAACCTCTTATTCCATAACACTTACATAATCCCTTGGGAAAATACTTTCTACAGCCTTCTTCTATGGCATTCAATCTTACCTACATTGTTTGCATCATCTTTGTAATCTCATCAAGTCTTTTAACTATATTATTCACCACCGCATTTCCTTTCTTTACTCTTCTAGGTATCATATTACTTCACAAAACTTAGAATTGTCACACTTTCTTGTGAACTTATACATATTTGTCACAATATCTCCCCTATTCTCTAGCCACCACACATGATAGAGAACTATAAACTTCACTTCCCATAGTTATTCCTTGTTATGATACCAAATGATCCAAGAACATATATGATGTTTCTATAAGGAGTCACCATGATCCTGCTACAAAATTATGTAGTGACATCACACTCGACAACCATTCAACAACTCATACACTATACTTAATAAACTTATATTATAATAAATATATTACACAATGATAGAGATTGATAGACAATAATACATCATATATACCTCACAACAACAACCATAGACTAACATTCATCCAACACCACAATGTCACTCATAGTGAATCTAGACTTTGCACAAGTGTCTACATAGAAGACACTTCCATCTTTGAATTCATCTACCTCCAATGAGTGAACTAATATTCTAAGGAAAATGGGTTAGGTTATATAAGCATTGAAGTCACTCACATGTTCCCTTAAATATAATAACAATTGACCCAATCTAACATCGACTTTAAAAATCCTAAAACTAAGGTATAATATGAATTTACAATCTAAAGGGTCCATTACAAACTTAGTCATCCTTTCGAGCTTTTTAAATCTTCAAACGATCTTTTTCTTATGATTTGTTGCCCCGAATCAAATCGTAGTATTGTGCAACTTACCTTAATCTTGCACAACTCCTCTTAATGTTCTGCAATTTCCTATAGACTTGCACATCTTCTTTAGTGTTCTGAAATTCTTCAACCCACCAAAGTTTGTAATAATGACTTCCATAACTTGTGTGGATTGTGAAAAGACTCCAAAAATTATGAATACTAACGAAAAATGAGACATTTCATAATAGGACTACACACTACATCGACATTGTGCAATGGACTCAGCACATTCCACATAATGTAAAAAAATACTACACGGCTTGCCAATACTAAAACCCTTCACATCACAAGTCTTCCAAAACAAAATTACAAAAATAAAATGAATCAAACTATTCAAATTTGCTTTAGATGAAACATGAATGTGTGTGAACCCAAATGCTCCCGCATCATGCCATCTCAAATTTACTCATGCACACAACCGTAACAAAATACTATGAACACACACTTTCTACCTAACAACCCAAATGTTTAAATACGACTATAACTATTTTCTACCTAGACACACACATATAGAAAAAAATTATTATAAAACCCACTTACCTACAAGACTAAAAATTCTTCTTTGGTGCACATGAGGATACTAAGACCAACCCAACTAGAGACAATATAAAAACAAAAATATATTGGGAGGGGATTTGCAAAGTGGGGGATGGTGCCTTTTGATGAAGGAATATTCCCTTGAAAGTGTACACCTAAGGAGTATTGTTTGGACCATATTTTCATATGGTGCCTCTATTATATTAAGAAATGGACCACTCCGAGGATTTATGGTAGCTAGGCCATGTGGACCTAAGGCCATATCTATATGAGGCACCATTTTTACAATAGATACCATTTGATGTAGTTGTGGTTAGGGGTCTCAATGAAGATATACCTTAGACCATTCAACCCAATATTTTCTAAGAAACACCTCACCAAAACAAGACCACTACGTATCTTGAAAAATACAATAAAATATTTTTCTATTAATGAGGAAAATATTACAAAATCAAACACAATGCATTAAAATTTTGTAATAGTATAACAATATAGACTCTATATAAATTACCTAAAAGGTATTTAATTCCTAGAACCTTCCTAGTTATGATTTCAAAGGAACAAGACTACTACTAAACTAGACTTGACCTATACACAATGGATCCTTACAATGAAACCTTATGTAACTCAAAATTAACTTTTATAGGCATTTTCTTAATTTTCAATTCTTTTTGTTTCTCTTAATATCTCAAGATGATTTAAACATCAATCACTCCCTATATTTATATAATACGGTAAAAGAAGTAAATATTCATTTAAAATTAGATATAAATTTGTATATGTTCCTATAATTTGTTAGATCACCATCAAATCAATCCATCTAGTTAATATGTAATCAATCATGAGGGTGTTTTCATTTATCAAAACATACAAGGCCTCTTGGTCATATGGTTATCAAGAAAATAGATCACAATCCACATGTTCAAATAACAATTGGCTTAATGTTGATAGGTGCATAAGAAATTAATATCTTCATAGAAAAAAGCTGTATAATATGTGTGTGTAGTTAATTCATAGTCACATGTGCAAAGTATTGGCTTTAAATGCACTCAACAACTAGTGCAAGACTTCAAACACATTATGCATTTCCTTCTCTATTCCATATCACATAATGCGCAAACTGCACGAGGTAATGAAATGTTGCACAATATTACATAAGCCTTTATTCTTCTAAGTCTATAATTATTTTTCGTGAAGCAATATTTCAAGTGAGCTTGGATGCTCCTACATCAACTAAATAGGGAAAGATAAAACCTAAAAGACATGACATATTCACTTGGTGTAGGCATAAATCCAATAATAAAAGGTTTCCCTGCATGCCAAAATAAAGCTACCAAAATTCTATATGTCAATGTACATATGCAATAAGTATGTGTTATGGTCAAAATCAAATATCCCATGAAAATCATGTGTAGAGAATAGATTTGTAAATAACCATGTAATATGATAAGAACCGCTATATGTAAATAAGTACTAATAAATAAAACAAAGTATATGTCTTGTGTGTGTGTGTGTGTGTGTGTGTGTGTGTGTGTGTGTGTGTGTGTGTGTGTGTGTGTGTGTGTGTGTGTGTGTGTGTGTGTGTGTGTGCGTGCGTGCGCGTGTGTGTTTCGTGCGTGTGTGCGTGCGTGCGTGTGTGCGTAGATTTGTAAATAACCATGTAATATGATAAGAACCGCTATATGTAAATAAGTACTAATAAATAAAACAATGCATATGTCTTGTGTGTGTGTGTGTGTGTGTGTGTGCGCGCGCGTGCGTGTGTGTGTTCGTGTGTGCGTGCGTGCGCGCGCGCGTGTGTGTGTGGGTGTGCGTGTGCATGTGTGGGTGTGCGTGGGTGGGCGTGGGTGCGCGTGTGGGTGTGGGCGTGCGCGCGTGTGTGTGTGTGTGTGCGTGTGCACGTGCGCGTGCGTGCGCAGCGCGCGCGCTGCGCGCGCGCGTGTGCATGTGCATGCGTGCGTGCGTGTGCACGTTAGTAAGAGAGATAGAGGGAAACAAAGCATAAGACAAGGGTCAATCTAATAACAAGATTCTAAGGGGGAAATCAAACAAACAAGGGATAAGCAAAAATAAATAAAATAAGCGTTAAAGGGAAAACAAGCATAAGACAAGGATCAATCAAATAAAAGGCAAGGGAAAAAATCAAGTGAAAAAATTCCGAATGGTGGAGGATGTGACATAGAGTAATAGATATAGTTCTAGGTGATCTACAAATTATATTAGAAATAAATGTTGACTAGAATTAAGATACCTAGAAATGAATGTTGCCTAGAATATATATATATATATATATATATATATATATATATATATATATCACATAAAGGGAGGATGATCATCAAATGGATTTTTTAAAAAGTAATCAACTATGTATAATAATTTGTGTAGTCGAGTTGATATTAGGAATAGGCTAGAATGTTAACCCATGATCTCATAAATGGGACGATCATGTATAGGTTGGGTATCAATCAAGACGAGTGTCACACACCATAGACGTGGGGAGTAGGTATGCCACTATCATATTATGAAAAATGTGAGTAGGTATGTCACTATCAAAACATTATATGGTCATGAGTTATATGGTATCTTGAATCATTTGCACCATATGTGTAATCATGTTTATGATGCATAGATCAGTATTCATGGGAATTGTTGATACGAAATCATAACACCCCCCGAATGGTGCGGTTTGAGATGGGGCACTCGGCGTGATTGCACAACATTGAACTATCCTGAGTGTGGGACATTGCAAAACGAGATAGTTCTTTGGAGAAGGCCGGTTCCTGCTCCTAACCTACCTGTCACTAACTACTCCAAATGCAGCCAAACTACTCACTAATCCTAAACTAATGCTTCCAAGGGGCAGGATAAAAGGATGCATAAAAGAAACCTACACTAATAGTGGTGATACACCAAGAAAGGAGTGCTAATCACTCTTCCCAACCCTACAAAATGGAGAAAGAGTGAATCCTAGGGAGGTTGGAAAGATGCAACACAAACCTAAGTTCCACCGATGCATTGAGGGGAGGTTGGACAACTGCAACACAAACCCAAATTCAAACAATATTCATTCTTGAATGAGAACAACCAAACAAACCCTGAAATGAACAAGAAAATTCACAGATCTTGCGAGCAAAATGAGAGGTAAAGATGCAAACAATGAACCATGAGAGGTTAGAGAGATTAACACAGGAACATTTTATTGCTCCATATGAATATACACAATACATTTCTTTAGTAGAAAAATCATAAAGCCATTACAAGAATTTGAGGAAGGCTTGAAGCCCCAAGAGGAATGGGGTGCATGGGAGAAGAAAGGTGATCAACCCTTTGTTTGTAACCCCTTACAATATTTATAGAGGAATTTTGATGAGAGGAGAGAGAGAGAGAGAGAGAAACCCCGAAATTGCTCAAAAACCCATAAAAATCCATTATTTAATTTGTAGTGAGTGGTTGAAGATCTTCAAAATCTATCCTCCATTAATGGGGTTTCCTTGTGCTTGAAGGAACTTGCTGTGATTACACCCCCCTAGTCTAGTCTAGCTCTTAAGCTCCATCACGACCCATACCTTTCCACCTACCTCCATTAATGCCTCCACCTACCGAAAGCATTGTATCATGTTCCCAAATTTAGGATTCTCAAAACCTATAAAATTCTAAATTTGATGATTCCATACTGCAGGATGCTCCCACGATTCCAACGACTATTTGTTAGCAAGAATCGGACATCGGGAGCTCAAGATATGTAATTTTAGAGTTGAGGGACCCTATAATTTCGTGGTTTAAAAACCCCAAAAATCTATTTTTAATGATTTCTTCATGTTGCCATCGCAAATATCTCTCTCTCAGCTTTCCGTCACTAAAATTTCACGAGATTTTGATACCTAGCTCTAGATATGATCATTTGAAAATATAGGTTTTTTGGCCATTTGCGATTCTACAAAATTCATACATGAGTTGAGAGCTTTGCTCAATTGAGCTACTCGGATCTTGCCGAGTCTTGATTTCTCTTTTATTTCTATCTTCTACTAGTTCTCAAATTCCCGCTCCTATTTCATCATCGAGCTCTTCTCTCTATGCTCACCTTCGTTTTCCACTCAAACTTGCCATTTACTTTCCACCGTTATGCTCACAATTTCGGCATAATAGCCTACTTAGCTTTGAATTTCATTTCCTACTACCTTGATTTCAAATACATCTTAATATGACTTGTACACCTTCACCACTTACTCATTTTACCCATATGCCATGACTCATCTCGCTTTCAAGGTGCCTTGGGATACTTGAATGCATTAATTCCCGAGTCATAGTTTTTTTGAGTTTTAGAACTTCTTCCTCGTGCAATTCACATGCAAGCTCATTTCAAAGCTTCCTTTCTTGTCTTCATGAGACCATCTTGAATCGTATTTCTCTTTGAAGTCCAAGCCAGCCGACATCTTCATTTTCGAAGGTTCGACAATTTTTCTTCGGGGGGAGTTCACCGTTCACCGATTCTTAGCCTAAAGCCCCAAATCCCTGAAATGCCGAAGTCTGAAATTTAGACGTTGGGTTTAGTGTTTCCCACTTTCTCGCCCACTTCAAGCTTCGGATATATGGCACTTATCATTCATTTGGGTGGCATCAAAGCTCCCAAAATCAAACCTCCTAAAGTCTGAAATTCAATTTCCGCTTTGGTCTTTTAGCTCGCTCAAATGCTTTTTGTGTTGCGGCTTAAAAATTCTCCTCGGCTTCGGTGGGAAAGCTCCCCTGTTCTTCCCATTTCACACTTGAATAATTTCGAACCTACTAGTTCACTCGTGTATGAGTAACCCGAGCCATTATTCTTTGATTTTTATCGTGATAAGCCTCATCACTACGAGCTCGGGGATTCAACTTGCCAACTTCCCGCAATGTTTCCCTCCATTTCTCAATGTTGGGACCAACCTTCACCATGCTTGCAGCTCGGTTTTGGATCTCCCATGGTAGGGACTACGTTTCAAAGCAACTTACTATGGGATTCAAGATCGGTTCCTCCTTTCTGCGGCCTTCAAACAAGTTCCTTCCCGTGCACTTTATCAAGCCTCCATAGCTCGAACCTCCAATGTATGGTCATGCTTAACTCCAAGCTCCACTCCAATCCCTCGCTTTTCAAGCTTACAGATTCCTTGATTCGATTCCACCGCCCATTTTTGATTTCATCCTTCAACACGTTTAAATTTGAGCCACTCACCTGTGAATTCCCAATAAACCATTGATCCACTGAGTTCCCGTTTGTATTGATGATTGCCAAAATTTTATCTCACAAGCTCATTTGTGGTTTCGTTTCAACAAGCCATCCTCTATGTCAGGTGGGTCCTAACACCTTCAATCTCCCCGGTGTTTGCTATGTGACCTTCTCATGCTCACACCATCTCCGAGATAATTCAACCATGCATCGAGCCCTATGCTTTGAGTCTTTTTTTAGCTCACCTTGAGCTCCTCCCATGGTTTTTTCCAGAGTGAGAAAATTGCTTAAGCATCGCCCCTCACGATGCATCTATCTCTGGCCGAGCTTGACCTTTGTTTTCTTATGCCCCGTGATCTCCACAGCTTCATTACCCCGCTCACTCGCACCACACGAGCTCCTACTCCATTCATGAGAGCTCATTTCCACCGAGCTCCTTCGTTTTAGCTCTTTCTCACGAGCATCCGAGCTCCATCCACACCCATCAATCACTCCATAGACTCCCTTCCAACGCATGCTCTTAGCTTGATGCCTTCATTTGAAATTTGCTTCACGTGCATGGTTTAGAGCTCATGCCTCCTATTTTTTTATTGCTAAGTTGGCTCTTGAGAGGCCAAATGAGGATTTTTTTTATTTGAAGTCTGTCTTATGGATTTTTCATAGATTTTTTTACTCAGGTAAAGGAGAATGAGTGCCCTTCAGAACCTCAAAATGTTAAATTTTTCCTCATAGGCCATTTTCCCTTGTTTTGGGGATCAAAGGTCGGGCCTTTGCCACCGTAATGGGACCATGATTCTCATGGCCATGAATGGATAGGTTTGGCTTGAATGATTCCTAAATCCTAGGAATGCTCCCAAGACCCCGAAGACCACCTATGATCCTTTGCAACCTATAGGGCTACTAAGGGGCTTGAGATTACTTTAGGACTTTGTTGGGAAATTTTGCCCATTAAGCCCAAATATCAACAATTTGGTGACTCATGGGGAAATTTTTGCCTTTTGGATGCTCTATACCAAAGAGCCTCAGGCATATCCATTGGGCACAAATTCATTCTATTCCTACAAGTTGATCCCGAACCTATTACATTTGAAACCTAAAACCATTTTTGCCTACTGGGGGTAAAAATAGTCAAGTTTTGGTTGACTCATTGGGAATTTCCAATCTTCCTAAGAAGATTTCCAATTGCTCTTAATCATCACATAACTCTATTAAATCTAATTTCCTTCTTTCTTTTTGGTTGTCTCCCATGTTGTGGTTACCCCGAAAACTGGCCCTTTGGGAAGCTAAACTAACTTCTTGCATTCTCAATTTTTCATAAGAAAATCTTAAAATAAGATTTGTGAGAGTAGAAAATTGCCTTGATTGAAGATTTCACATGTGTTCCTCTTTGTAACCCTGTTCTGCGAGACTGAAATGGACCGTCCCAAAACCTGATTCCACCAAGTATGAAGCACAAATCGATGATTTCTTGGCATATATCGCACGTTGTAGAATTTTGAATAAGACAATTTTCAAATTTTTACATCATGGAACTCTATTAAATTTGAATTTTCTCTTTCTTCTGAAAGTTCCACTCTTCGACATGATGCTGAGATGGTTGCTTCTAATTCGCGGAGGCATTGGAAGTTCACTGTGATTGGCCTTGAAGGACTCAAAGAATGAAAAATCATTAAAATTAGTCCTTAACCTGATTTTAGTTGCTCTGCATTTGTTTTCTTTTGAGATATGCAATTATTTCCCAAGTATGAACTTCTTTTGCCGTATGTGGGAGGCCTACTAAAACACTTTGTACTGTGCTGAGGAGCAAACACGAACCAAAAAAATATGTACAAAATATCAAATCATACATGCCCAAGTAAACATGCAGAGTGTGCATAGAACTTGTGATGCTGAAAACAACTCCTACTCCTACCCTATACTAACTAGAAGCAGAGAAGACTTCAAACAAATCCCACATTGGTAGTGTAAAGTAGCTTCCTTTCTTATGATAGGAAGCCACCACGCAGATGATTTAACACTACACACATGGCTTGTATGGATGAGTGAAAAATGACATAGACCCAATTTTCCACTTGAATTCTCAAGGTATCAACTAGACATAAAACAAACACCCCTTTAGAATGATCCACATGAGGCTCTTGGAGATGTTGTAATTGATGTAGTTGATCCTTGGTACTATGAAACTCACCCTCATGTTCAAAGATGAACATGATCTGGTTGTGGCAAATTATAGTTTTAGCTCCAATGAAGCTAGATATCTGATGGGACATGGCTTGAATCGACGAATGTGCCCACTGCTCTGAGTTGAAATTTCAATAAGAAAATCTTCATGCAGACTTTCCTGGAAAAGGTGACTGACTATTTAAATTTATTTTTCATTAATCTCACACATCTACACAAATAACTGATGTGTCACCTTAGAGAATGGTATGGAAACAATGGTCTCCTCGTGTTCTTTTCCCTTTGTGGAAATGTAGAAATTTTCTTCAATCGCATGCAGCTCCTTGAAATCACTGGCCTCATGGAACTATTTTTGGACTCGCTAAAGTGGTCGGGTATGGCTCTTACCTGAGAGTTCCTCCTCCGAGTCTAGCATGCTCTTTGGAAGATTCAATTCCTCCTCCATAATGGTTTAAGAGGAATCTCATGAGAAACAAGTTGCTCTTGAATGTATTTCTCTTTGGCAATGGGCTCTTGTGCTTGGAAGGCGAGATGATGGAGGAGAAAATGATGTGATCTCCATAGGCTCCTCTTCATTGAAACAATCCTCCAAGTCCGACAGATAATCTGTCTCCTCATTGTCATGTTGTCAGACTAGCTCAACCTCTTCCATGGATGGTGTTCTCTTGATTTGCAATCTTCTCACCATGGTTCTCCTTGTCCTTGAACATGAAGTTTGAAAACTCAAACTCTTATTTATCATTAGAGCTTGAGAGGATGAAGTGGGAGGAAGAGCTCAAGGTTCTTGCATGACTTCCCCTTGAATTGGAATCTTCGAATTTGTTACATTCTCCTCCTTTGCCATGAGGATCCTCTTCTTTTGGATTTGGAGAAACTATTTCTTTCCCCTATGCTAATTTTGCAGCTTGTATTTGATCAACATTTTGTGAAAACAAAGTGCCCTCGTGAATGTTACATTCTATTCTAACTCGATTTTGGATCATCCTCAACTGTTCTTGCTCGTGAATCTTACTGCCACCAAATCAGCCTTCACCACCTGCTCTTTCTCTACCTTGACCTCCTTCGAAGGATTAACCACTAGAGGGATTTTTTTAGTCTCGAGTTTAGCAGCCCAATTCTTCAAAAATTGAGGCATTTCTTCCATGTTAGGCTCCTTTTGCTGTTGTTTTTTTCACTGGTTTTTTGAGTTTCATCCCCACATGGATTTGGGAAGTGAGAGGAGTATTGGGTTGAGTCTCGATAGGTGTTTTTGTTGGTGGTGGAGATGGTGGAAGGGGTTTATAAATTTTCTCCTGTGAAGGGGGGCTTTTTTGGAAGGGAAGAGGACAAAGGAACTGAGATGAGATGGAAGAGTAGAAGATGAAGAAGTGGAATCCACAATAGGTGCAACAAACAAGAAACTTGGAAATTGAGGTTTGGGTTCAAATGATACTGATTGGGACAAGGAAAATAACTATGAAAGGGTAATGCATGGGTGTCATGTAGATAAGGTTGACTTGCATAACGTTCAATGTCCTTGATCCATCCTTCTAGTTGGGGTAACATTTCAACTATGAAGCTTAGTTTCTCCTACGGCTAAGATAATATGGAAAGGGGCCTTCCCATGGATAAGGGGTCTTGAATCCAATCTTAAATGCCTGCATTTGGGATGAAGCCCTAGATTGCACCATACTTGCCATTATTTTTAGGATCTTCATTTGTAACTCAACATTTCCAGGTGAAGAATGTCCTTCAAAATCCACATACCCCGCTCTTGAAAATATGGATGGTTTGGTGGATAACCAAACTGACTTGTCTCTTGTTCATCTGGGCATGTGTATTGAATTTGATTTCCATTACAGTATGGATCCGGAGATGGTTGATAACACCCTAAAAATGAATTTTACAACTCTATGTAGGAGGGCTTCACTAATACTTGTTGTTTTCTAGATGTGAATCCCAAGAGGCGAATGAAGCCATGACTGCAAGACTTCATAAAATGGAAGAAAATGGAAGGGATGGAAGAGAGAAAAAATGAATGGTGAAGAAATGGAAAGGATGCTACTCAGAGAGATGGGTTTGCTACCTAGATGGAGTCATCAATTGTACTTGCATGTGTGTCTTCGAAGACTGAAAATCACACCAAGTGCACAATAAACTTGATGGAATGAAATGGATACCTATATGCACACCTTGAAGAGCTCAAAATTGTTGGGGTTGGGGTTGACTAGTTTAGAATGTGAAAACCTCGATCCTCTGAAATTTTAATTTTGGAACTTGGCTCCACTTGAAAACCTCTGAAATTCAAAGTGGTTTCAAAACTTCAAACCCAAAGTGTGTAGAAGTCCCAAAATTTGAAAAACCTTGAAATTTCAAAGGTTGGAAATTTGAGAATTTGAGAATACCCTTTTGAAGTTTGACCCCGATCTATCATCTGGTGAAGTTTGAGCCCATTTTGCACATTTTAAGCCCTCCAAAATTGATTTCGACTTTGACCTATAGTGAAACTTTTGAAATCCAAAAATGACAACCTCCGAATTTCAAATGCGGGAGACCTTTGAAAATACCTTGTTTCGATCTTTGGCTTCAATGTGACTATGTTTTACGCAAAGGAAAAACTCTAAAATATAACTCTAACTTCTTTTGTCTTTGTCGGCGTGCCAAAACTGTTGATGCAAAATCACAACATCCCCCGAATTACCCGGTTTGAGATGGGGCATTCGGTGTGATTGCACAACATTGAACTATCCTGAGTGTGGGACATTGCGAAATGGATAGTTCTCCGAAGAAGGCGGGTTCTTGCTCCTAACCTACCTACCACTAACTACTCCAAGTGCAGGCCAAACTACTCACTAATCCTAAACTAATGCTTCCAAGGGGACATGATAGAAGGATGCATGAAAAGAAACCTACACTAACAACTATGATACACCAAGAAAGGAGTGATAATCACTCTTCCCAACCTTGCAAAATGGAGAAAGGGTGAATCCTAGGGAGGTTGGACAAATGTAACACAAACCTAAGTTCCACCGATGCATTGAGGGAGGTTGGACAACTGCAACACAAACCTAAAATGCAAACAATATTCATTCATGAATGAGCACAACCAAACAAACCCTGCAATGAACAAGAAAATGCACAGATCCTACAAGCACAATGAGAGGTAAAAATGTAAACAATGAACCATGAGAGGTTAGAGAGATTAACACATGCACAATTTATTACTCCATATGAATATACACAATACATTGCTTTAGTAGGAAAAGACATGAAGCCATTACAAGAATTTGAGGAAGGATTAAATCCCCAAGAGGAATGAGGTACATGGGAGAAGAAAGGTGATAAAAACTTTGTTTGTGTAACCCCTTATAATATTTATAGAGGAATTTTGATGAGAGGAGAGAGAGAGGGGAAATCTTGAAAGTGCTCAAAAACCCATAAAAATCCATTCTTTAATTTGTAATGAGTGCTTGAAGATATTTAGAAATATCTCCTCCATTAATGGGGTTCCCTTGTGTTTGAAGGAACCTATTGTTATTGCACCCCTGCCTAGTCTATCTCCATCATGACCCTTACCTTTCCACCTACCTCCATTAATGGCTCCACCAACTAAGAGCACTATAGCATGTTACCAAATTTTGGATTCTCAAAACCTCTGAAATTATGAATTTGATGATTCCATGCAGTAGGTCATGCTCCCATGATTCCAACGACTATTCGTTTGTGAGAATCGGACATCGAGAGCTCAAGATATGCAATTTCGGAGTTGAGGGACCCTATAATTTTGGGGTTTAAAAACATCCAAAATCCATTTGTAAATGACTTCGTCATGTTGCCATCACAAATATCTCTCTCTTAGCTTTCCATTGATGGAAATTTCATGAGATTTCAATACTCAAAGATCCAAATATGATCATTTGAAAATCTAGGATTCATTGGCCCATTTGGACTCTACAACTCTTCGTGGCGAGTTAGCTCGTTGAGTGGGTGATTTATCTTTTTATTCTATCTTCCACCGAGTTCTGCAAATTCCCCATTCCTACTTCATCATCAAGATCTTCTCTCTATTCCCACATTCGTTTGCACTCAAACTTTCCATTTACTTTCCACCGTTATGCTCACAATTTCGGCATAATCCCCTGGTTTGGGCTCATTTCCTACTACCTTTATTTCGAATACATCTTGAAACTAATACAACTTCACCACTTGTTCATTATACACATATGCCATGAATCATCTCGGTTTTCGAAGGTGTCTCAATGGCATACTTGAATTCATTGACGGGGTGCATAGTTTTCAGAGTTTCAGAATTCCTTCCTTGTGCAAACCCCTATGTCGTGGCACCAAGCTTGTTTCACGAGCTTCCTTTCTTGCCTTCACGGACCATATACCAATTGTACTTCTCCATTTGACCGAGCCAGTGAACATCTTCATTTTCGAGGTTCAAACATTTTTTCTTCAGGGGAAGGAGGTTAATGTTTCACCGATTCTTAGCGCATAAAACCCCAGAATCCCGAAATGTCGAAGTCTAAAATTCAGACTTCAGTTATGGGTTTCCCACTTCAAGTTTCAAATGTTTGACACTACTCATTCATTTGGGTGGCCCTAGAGCTCGAGTCATAGAAGTCCCGAAGTTTGAATCCGAAATTCGACTTTGGCTTTGGTCTTTTAGCTCTCTCGCCTCCGCAACTCACTTCATCTCTTCCTAGCTCGGTGGGCGAGGTCCCCAGGTGTTCTTCCCATTACATCGACTTCAACCCAATAGTTCACTCATATGAGTAACCCGAGTCATTCTTCTTTTTTTGATTGGGCTAAACCACATCACTATGAGCTCTCGGGATTCAATGTGCCAACTTCCCACCGTGTTGTCTCTCCATTTCTTCGTGTTGGGACAAACCTTCACCACACTAGCTCGATTTTGAATCTCCCATGGCTAGGCCTACATTTCAACTTACTACAAGATTTGAGATCAGTTCCTCCTCTTCATGGCCTTTAACCGAGTTCCTTCCCGTGAACTCCGTTGAGCCTCCAATAACTCAACCCTCCATTGCATTGTCATGCACGGCTCCGACCTCCACTATAACAATTCCCCATTATTTTTTTATTTCATCCTCCAACACGTTTAAATTCAAGACGCTCACCTGAATTACCAAGAACCCATTGATCCATCGAGTTCCCGTAATGTATGTGATTGCTAAAATTTTATCTCATAAACTCATTTGTGAGATCGTTTTAGCAAGCCATCCTCTATGTTGGGTGGGTCCTAAAACTTTCAAATCTTTGTGGTGTTTGTTGCGGCCTATTCACGCCATGGTGAGCTAATTCAACCATGCATTGAGTCCTTTGTGAGTCTATTTCCTTATATCTTGAGCTCTTCCCATGGTTTCCACACCGCGAGAAAATTTCTTAAGCATTGCCCCTCGCGATGCACCTTCTTGGTCGAGCTCGGGAGCTCGCCTTTGTTTTCTTGTGCCCCACGATCTCCATGGCGAACCCCGCTCACCCGCAGATTGCCGAGCTCCTACTCCATTCATAGATCTCACCACCGAGCTCCTTCGAATTGGCTCGCCAAGTAGCTCGTTGAGTTACTCGGCATGTCACTCTTCGACTCCCACTCCCCGCCAATGCATTCTCTCTAGCTTGTCCAGTTACTCACCGAGTAGCTCGACAAGCTATTTTTAGCTCGATTGGCTCTAGAGGCCAAATGAGGATTTTTGATTATTTGAAGTTCGTCTTATGGATTTTTCAGAATTTTTGACCGAGGGATAGAGGAATGAGTGCCTAGAGCCTCAAAAGGTTAAAATTTTCCCTTATAGATCATTTTTCCTCATTTTTGGGACTAGAGGCTATTTTTGCATTGCAAGGGACCATGAGTCCGGTATGGCCCCGAATGGCTAGGTTTAGCTTGAATGATTCCTAAATCCCTAGGAATGCTCCCCAAGACCTTGAAGACCACATATGTCCTGTTTCACTTGTGGAGCCCACTAGGGGCTTGAGATTACTTTAGGACTGCGCGGGAAATTTTTCCCATGGGGGGAAAAATTGTCAACATGAACCTTATGTGTAGTAACCTATGGTGTCAATTGTATATTAAGAGATTTATTTGGTTTTATTCATTAAATGCACTCGTAATTTTTTTGTCGACTTTTGTAGAGTGTGGATGACTATGTGTTCTAGGTTGGTTGTGTATAGGCTATTGATGTTGCATTTGGATTGGTCATTGGGATTGTAGGATTGGTCTTTTAGTTTTTCTCTGAATTGGTTGTCCACATTGGAATTGAATAAGTGAAAGAGGTTGGAAACACATACATTGTTGATGTTGTGTTTAGATAGCTTATTTAGGTTTCAAGATGGGTCATGGAGATGTAATACATAATGTATTAGGTCTAATCGAGTACTCATAATGAATATTTTGAGTAGTTACTACCTTATTATGCACATATTTTATAAAATGATGTCACATGGAAGAAAAAACTAGCATGTTATGTATCCATGGATGTATAATTAACATGAAAAATGCATCGGTGTGTGGTAAAACTATAAACCAACTAGCAACCATCTTGGGTCTAACCTTAAGTGGTAACACAATACCCATAAGAGGGTTTTGAGGTTGTCCATCAAATCCTCTAACCATAGTCGGTGTCTCCATTGATTCGGTGTAAATGTACCTAATGATTTTGAGTAAGGTCAAAGTAAAAACATTTGTGCTTTATTCATTCTCTATCATAACATTATGAATCAATAATAAATCGTTTGAACAAAAAATCGTCAAGAGAGTCACCATTAGGGATATCCTAGTCTTAGAGTGTAATAATATGTTGTTGGTGTATCACATATGAAAATTTACCAATGATTGATGACATTAGATTTATGATATTATGAAATAGGAGGAGGTAGTACATGATAAGTCATGTAATTATTTGTTATTATTGGTTTCTTATGAATGATGATGAAGGAGAGGATCCATAGAAATATTTAGATGTTGATTAGGTAGATTTTTTTTTTTGGTGTATTATTACTATCTACTTCAATGATGTTTCTTGTAAATTATATAATGGATCTTATGTCTTAAACTAAAGAATCAATTTGTCAAATGTCTAGAACATTTATGGTAGTTAGAATACAACTTCACATTATAGTTCTTAGGTAGTGGTTTAGATGCATCAATATCAATAAGTGGTGATAAAGAGATGAGAATTTACTCAAGTATTTATTGAAGAATATTATAAAGGGGTTGAAATAAACACATAATTTTCCTTCTTTGAGGAGTTAAAAGGATGGCCAAATACTACATTAACAGTTAATTTATCCACATTCATAACGTTGTCATTATTAGCATTCATGAGTGTTTTATTTTTAATTTTAACTTTGGAATATGTAAGAATGTTGTTTCCATTTTCAATTTATTTTTAGAAAATATTTTTAACTTATGGTACTTAATCATATGATAGATATCATCGAAAATAGTGATGAGTTTGATACATGATAATGTCTCTAATAAGTTGAAGTAAGATTTCAGTGAAAATTTATTATAATTCCCCATCATCAACATGGTGTAACATGTGGAAATTATGGTACTGAATATAAGTACATAATCACCTACATGCTCAATAGGTCCTTATCTAGGTTGTGTAATTTGGGAAAAAGAGACCTTTCATTATATTGATAGAAAAATGAGTTAAAATTTAGTCAAATAAAGGATTTAAAGAACACACAAAACTCATAGGAAGGATGTAAAATTAGTGTAAGGCATAGTATTTAAGACTCATTGGAAATATCCTGGATGGAAAAGTATCATTACCTATGTAATTGAGACATGCGAGAAGGAAAGTCTTGAGATGTTGTCAGGGGTCACCATTTCCATCAAATATTGTAAACTTATGTGCTACAAACATTGTAGGTATGGGATAACTAAGGATATCTAAAGCTAATGAATTATGTATGTCAAGAGAACTCATCATGTGACTCACTTTATTAGATCCTTGTTATAGTTTGGAAAGTTATGCTTGGATATGTGGGTGTTGTGTACAAGTATCTTGAATATGAGAAGTAATGTGCGTAACATATTTATTGAATTTAGTGTTCAATAAATGTTTCATAATAGGTGTAGGCCTAAGAGGTGTATGTTAGATAAGAATACCCATATAAATATGAGGAGTGGGTAGTGCTTCCACCATAGTAGGAATACTAGGTGTAGACATCACTTGTGAAGCCATAGGTGTAGACACATGAGTATGAACAATAGTAGCATTAGGGTGAGGAAATATTATAGGAAGTGGTCATCTACAAGGATGACTAATACCAATTGAGGGTTCATTGTGTATCTCATCAAGTGTGGTTTCCTTATCTATCTTTGTAGTATGTGCTTATATTAACATACCTACCTTATAATCAATGTCTTGAGAGGAAGTTTTGACTTGTGTATGAAATTGGGAAATTCTACCTACACACTCATGATTTACCTTTTTAAGGTAATTAAGATCTATTATATCATAATAATTGAGATATTTCCAACCATTTTCATAAAAATTCCATGATTAGATACGAAACCCTAACAATATAAAATAATCCCAAAATCATACATTAAAAGGGGAATATATGAAACTCTAAGAGGATCAAAGAAAATTGTAGGAGTTTATGTTCATTCAAGATAAGGTTTCACCAAACAAAATTAATTTACACACAATGGATAAATAATTAAGACAAAGGGGATAACTCATCTATTAACAAATGATAGTCCTAATTGAACCTAAATTATGCTAAATAAGGAAATAGAGACAATCTAAAATAGTAAAATGTACAAAGGGATGCGTAATAGAACAATCTAACAAAATTTTTCCAGCAAAATGAATGCACAATGAATTTAGAGTTTAGATATGGGATTGTGAGATATTCATCCACATACACTATACACTTTGAAATTTTACTTTTGGAATTTTGTTTGGGTCATGTTAATGTTTTCTTATTCAATTTTGTGGTTGCAAAAGGGTCAACTAGTCAATTTTGTGGCCAAAATCATCATGTTTAGTCAACTTTGTATAATTTTTTTCCTAAGGGATATGAACTTATCCTCTATTACTCGATCAATCTAGAAATCTAGGTGTAGGTTCACCTATGTTTACGCTTCTAGATTTTGAGTTTTTTTCCTGTTCATTGGTATGTGATGCTATAAAATTTGGATTTTCTTTGTTTAAACCCTAAACAAGTTGAACAATAACACATGATAAAAAAATCTATTCTATTGTCCTAAAATAACCTCTCACATCCCCATGATGCAAGAGTGTTGCACTACATATTCGAGAAAAAGTGTGGATTTAATTGAAGACGATGTAGTTTTCTCAATGTCCTATATGAGATGTAACTATGAAATCAATATATGACTTAGAATATTTATTCACTTAACAAAAGACACTTGGTAACATGCACATTTGACTTTTGTACTTCTAATTTGGCTTATGGAAGGCTCTAGGGATGTTTTTGGAAGATTTAGGATAATTGTAATCATTTGAATAATGGTCTCTTAGGAGATTAGGCGATGTTTGTGTGTGCATGTGTGTGGGTGTGTATATGATATTTCATCATATTTCTAGCTAAATTGGACAAAGAATTACACATAGGCCGACTTTGAGGAAGATACCCAATTTGAAAACTATCCATTGGAATAGTAGGGGACATGTTCATAGAGGGTGGATTGTTTCACGAAGGAAATTCTCCAAGGGGAAATTTTGGAAATGAACCTGATTAGGGATATTTTTCATATATAAAACTATTTAGGTGGATACAAACCTAACCTAGAGGTCAATTACTTTGAAACGAAGATGGAAAAATGTTTGTGTAGGTGAAATAAGGTTCTGTATATATCGCAAGTAATATTATGATTGGAGATTTAGGCAATTGAGGACGAACTAGTGGGCATTAGGATGATAAGAAATGTGGAAATGGTTTTGAAAGGAGGAAAAAATGTAGTATTTTTCTAATTGTTTAAAAATATGTAATCACTAGTAGATTTTGACAATTTTGCATCTGTTATTATTTTTGTGATTTCTTACAATTAAAAATAATCCGCAAACAAATAAATCAACTAGATATGACATGATTATTACAAATGCATAATATCAACAATTAATTTTCCTATCAAGAATTCTAAGGGTGCCACTACTCAATTTATAACAATAAAAATACAATTTCTTTCAAAATGAAAGGTACAAATTACAATTGAATGTGAATACAAGACTTGAATGACCTCATTCATACTCATTTCCATCATGAACACCCGCATCATGCCAAGAACACAACTCAACACAAAGTTGGCATGAATTCAACCCTACCCGAATATAAATGAAATCATACATTGTAAATTCTCCTATACCCACATATTCACATTCATTTTACACATTCAAATTAGGAATATAGAGAGGGAAAGAGAGTTTATTATTTTTACACACAATGTCTCATTTCCTTTGTCTTCAAGTTCTAGAGAGGGAATCGTGGGAGAGATGGTAATCAATATATTCACATAATGTCACATTTGCATTATATTTATAAGTTTTAGAGAGAGGAGAGACATAAAGCATTCATCATCTTCACACATTATTATATTTATTTTATGTTTTTGAGTTTTAGACAGAGAGAGAGAGAGAATTCATCATCTTCACACAATGTCAAGTTCTATATAATTTAGAGAGAGATAATTAAGTGTAACAAAACTTTCCAACACAATATATTATCATAATAGTCAATATTTATCTGGTAGAATAAAAAAATTGGGTCAAAGGAATTAACCACAATACAACTCAACATGGCTAAACTTTCCATATAATCATTTCCTAAAATGACTGAAAGGTATGTGAAATAAGAAGTAATCACTTCTAACCTCTTTTCTTTTCATATATGGCGAGAATACCAAGTAGTTGACAAAAGTAAAATATAATACATGGCCCACATTTTAGAAGCATAATTTCGAGCAAATTGAAAAAGTTTGACAATTTACACTTAGACATGACAAGCCAAAGTGGCTTCAAAACTAACACCGAGAAATTACTTCCCAATGAGATAATGTGAAACTAAAATGGTTCAAAATTCTCAATGTAGGAGAGAAGGGGTCTAAGGCATGTAGGACATGAATTCTCCGATCTCTAGATTTTCACGGGGTAATTCTACATGGATTTCATAACATTTGATATTGGGTCAATGGAACTTAAACACACTATAGCTCAAAGTAGGTCAAAGGGTCTTTGAAAAGACCTCAAAAAAAGGGTCATCGAGTAACCAAACAAGGATTCTATCATTTCTAACCCATTCTCGTGTGCGGTGAGAATGCAAGAAATTGGTAGGTCTAGAATATGAAAAATGATACTCATTTTGGAGGTACCATTCTAGAGGAAGCTATAAAAATCACAGTTTGCTCTTCTACCCCATAAGCGAAAGTGGCTATGAAACCCATGTAGAAAAAACACCTCCAAAATAATTACTATGAAACCAATTATGAGGATCCAATCTTAATGTGGAAATAAACAAGTTAGAGTTGGTAGATATCAATTTCTTTGGTTATGAGTAATTAAGATGAGGAAATTACAAATTGAATTTCATAACTTTAACAAGGTTGTTTTCAATTGGCTAAGGTTTCATATTTTGACAATTTTATAAACTAAGTGACGAGATTTTTCTTTTTTGAAAAATAAGCATGATTTTAAGGCATGTACATTATAAGATCCTGAAACGAGGTAAGAGCATCTAATAAACCCAACTTTAGCTAACCTTGGTAGTGTTGTCCCATTGAAGTTGATTTTATTATGAGGGGAGGGATATGTAGTTCCCCTCCCACTTTCTGCCTTGATGACCCATTTGTGAGCACTTTGGGTTTGTTTTTTGATGTGACATTACATTTACAATTATAGGGTCATGATTTGTGTTAAATAATGAAATAACAATAATAATAATGTAAAAAGGCCTACTTGCCAAGTGAACAAGTCTGAATAAAGGGAGGTTAAAGTTAGTGATTTTTATTTGTGAGTTAATTGGTTTTAAGTATGAGTCTCATTGGTGAAATAGTGTATCTATGTTGATTCTGTTTAAATCTTTGCCATCGATTGCTTCTTGGTTGAATTTTCACATTCCTTGTCACACATCTAGGTTTGATGTGTTATTTTGAGCTTACGTTGCATGTCATAAGACTCGGGATCACACTTAAAATATATGAAAATATGAGTGTTTAAATTGTAATAATAATAATAATAATAATGTGACAATAATGCATGTGTGGGTTTTTTTACAAATTATTGATTTTTCTTAAGTCAAAAAGGTGATTCCACGATGCACTTAAAGGGTCTATCTGAATTGTATAAATATAACAAATAATGTATATCAAATTGAGATGTTAAAGTTAAGATTAATAAAAATAAAACCTAAGGGAATTGATTTATGGTTCTCATGTTTTTTTTTTTAGTTTTGGAGAGTGTTGCGAGTCATCATGGACAAGCATCATGGATTGGAAACTCAAACATGATTATCATTCTTTCCTCCTCGGACTAGTGTCGGGTTCTCTTTCCATAGTAATGAAGATCTGAATTAGGGTATGGAATCCCTTAGAATATAAGGGAAGCATATTTTTAATGTTGTAATTGTAGGTTCCCAGATGGAGGTGTGAAAATGAGGGTGCCATTTTGGGGACTAGTATAGTTGTTAGAAAATACGACGGGGCAAGAGATTTGTTGGGGGCACATGGGAGTTGTGGAGAGGAAATTGGACACCCATGTTGTAGGATATGCACATAGGAGTTGCTAAAAAGTCCTCAATAATGTGGTTTGATGGATTTTGATGATTGTAGCATAAACAATGTTCTTGAAAAGCCTCTAAGGATTTGCAAAAAATGTCATCTCATGGGGGTAGGATATGCGTAAAATAGGTTTATTCAAAATTCTTGAGGCATTAGAGAAAAATATCATTGGGAATTTTAAAGCCAAATGCTAAGACCTTCTGGCATCCTCCCATCCAATGCCAAAATTGGAGCTTGAAAATAATTTTGTTTGTGTTTTATTGTTGATGGCACCATGAGAGTTTTGAAATGGGTTATGGATATGGATCAAAGTATTTGGAAAGGGGATTTTGTATTATGTTTGGGGTTGCATGTGTGTGGTGTCCGGGAGGCATTTGGTGGGAAAATCCAAATCCATTCTTCACAATCCTTATCATCATGCGCCAAAATTGTGCTAGAATAGAGTTTGGACGCCATTTTTTAGGTGTAAATACAAGCTCTTCCGTACTTGTTGAACCCTTTCCATCCTATTTTGAAATGGGAGCTTCACATGGGTTGGTTGAATTTGAATTATTTTGTAAGGCATAATTTTGAATGTAGTTGCAAGCTCCTAATCGATATGTATGCAAAAGAGGAAACTTTTATAATGTGTGCGAACTATTTGAAAAAATGCCTTAAATTGTGGGGTCTCATGGAATATCAAAATCTATAGGGACCCCTAGAAAATTTTCAAGAAAATGCAAATGGTTAGTGCAAATTCATTTAACTTTGTTGCCAACATCATCTCAATGAGTACCAAAATCGAGCTTGAGGATAGCATATGGAACACCCATAGAGCACCTCTCATGCATTGCTTCTTCGCTTTGCATGCATGGATTTTATCCTCTTCTTCTATATTATATTCATAATCATTTCTTGGTTTATTACAATAGATTTCCACGAGTTTAATAGTATTGTGCAAATGGAATAAAATAATAATTTGTTCAATATTGACAGTAATAATTATATTGACATCCTTATTGTTAAACCGGTCTAAGAACACTTCACCCGTTTAATCTTGAAAACAATATGTAGAACACCTTACAACCCTTCAAATTAAAACATGATTCCACATGCCCGCGCGTTCTTGGGCCTCGAACTGCACATGTGAATTTTTTTAAACCTTACGATTGACTTACTTTGTATTTATTTGACACAAGTTTCCAAGCCACTTTGATGAATTGATTACAAGAGACACTACTACATAGTGTGCCAAAAAATCAGAATTTATATCGAATTCACATCGATTTGATTTGACTTTTATGTTCTTTTCATTTTCAATGTCGGGTTCGATAAAAATATGATGCAAAATTGTAGCGCAAATGTGGTGTTATTAGCATCACCTTTACACCACCATAATCCTAACTTAATAATAAAAGGGTGGGCCCATCCACGTCCTTTTCATTATTATTAGGTCCATTTGCTATGTGAAAATGTATAAATATATAGTTATGTAAAAAAAAAATGTCGGGGTTAAATGTAGATGAAGGAAAATAGGAAAATGAGGAAAGGAAAGAGGAAAAAAATTGTGGAAGAAGAGGAACATGGAAGAAGAACCATATGGAGAAAAATTATGCACAATCTTTAAAGAGGAGGAATAACATGGTAGAGACAAGATAAAATAAGACTGTGTAATGAGGAGGTGGAAGAGGAGGAATATTGTAGGAAAAAATAAGAGAGGAATGTATATTGTTTTAATTGATATTTTTGAATAGTTCAAATATTTAGTTTATAGGAAAAATACAATATTTTATAAAAAAGAAAAAATCATAGATTAAAAAATAGCAAAAACAACAAACCCTAACTTGAAATATAATAAATCCTAGTCCAAAATACAACAAACCCCAACAAAAATGTAGTAAAAAATATAGCAAAGTTTATTAAAAATCAAGAAACCCTTTCCCCAAAAACAACAAAGTCTAGCCCAAAAATAGCCAACCCTAACTAAAGATACTATGAAAACAATAGGAGACCCTATAAAAACACAAATAAATAATTTTTTTTAAACTAGCAAAAAAATTACTCTACCAAAAAGACAACAAACCCGAATAATAAATACCAAATCCTAGCAAAAGAAACTACGAAAACAAACAAAGCATAGTAAAAAGATAATGAATCTTTACAAAAAGAATCATACCAAAACAAAAAACAAAGTCTCATAACAAACAAACCATAGCAATTTTTAGTACAAGAAACGTTATAGTTTTTTATATTTAAAAATTATTTTTATTTATTTATTTCTTAACATTAGGCACATAAAAATAAGAAACCTCATGATCATTAGTCAATTTTTTTGAAAAGGGCATTGCACAGTGTAGGGTGTGGTGGAAGCAATGTGCATGAAACCAAAGCACAATATATAGAGTACTCTTCCCCTCTATATGAAACTCATGACGTGCCTCAACTTTCATATCATGGATATCGAGATTCAAATGTGTACCATATTCCTTATATTCCTAGACAATACTCAAGTGATATCTTGAGATCGGCGTTCTTGTTTCACATGATACAATGAAACTAATGAGGTAGTATTTTATTTTATAATATTTGTAGTCGTTATTAAAAATTATTATATCATTTATCAAGGTTTTAAATTTATCATATCATTGCATATCCTCCTCTTTAGTGCCAGTGTATTCGCAACCCCTACATCTCATGATTGATGATCCAAAAGTGGTGACATTTATGAGGTGGCCTATCATGTTTCACCCGTTTAACAAAGGCAAGGGGTAAAATGTTATTTTTTCTAAATTATTTGTAGTTATATTCTAAAATTATTTTAAAAATATATTTGACTTTTTTAATTTATTAATTTTTTTATTTAATGTATAATTGCATATCCTCTTTAGTGTCAGTGTTATCACAACATCGTACATCTCATGATCGATGATCCAAAAGTGGTGACATTTTTTAGGTGACCTATCATGATTGTCTTGCTTCAAGGAGGCAAGAAGATAAAATGTTATTTATTTCTATATTATTTGTAGTCATATTCATAAATTATTTTTAATAATTTATTTGATTTTTAATTTATTATATAATCATATATTGTCATCTTCTGTGCCAACGTCTTCCATGCAACCTCGTAAATATTGGGTTTGTTATTTTAAATGACGTGAGACTATTCCCCACAAGTGTTGAGGAGGTGTTTCTTGCAACAATGAGGGGGGGTAAAATCTCCACCGATTCGAGGAGGAATGGCCATCTCATCTAACACTAACGAGTACAAGTATCAAGTATGGGGAGTTTGCATGTGAAATTGTATGTGAACCATGACATGAAAATATTACAAGATGTTCATGGCAAGTAAGTATTAGTTTACATTTTGTTTTAATTTAATTTTTTTTGCATGTTATCAAATTTGTCAAAATTTAGAATTATTTTAATTTCATTATTTTCTTTTAAGTACTTCAAAAAAGAATTATTATGCAAGCAAAAGTACTATTTATTGAAAATTGTCACTTGGAATACAAATCGCAACCAATTAAACGTAAGAAATGGTTGGTTGCGTCTACTAAAAAGAGTTTGGTAGTGCCTACTATGATGTGGGCATTATTGAAAAAATTACAACATAAGGCGCTTAAGAGGATGAGGTGACATATATGGGTATGACAACGAAATAAATTAAAATGATGTTTTATATATTTTTATTATTAATTTATGACCAATTTAATGTGCATGAGAATTACAAGGGTAATACGCATGAGGAGAGACTAACGACGTTGACCTGTTGGCATGAATGCATCTTCATAAAAATACAATATGAAAAGTGGCTCAAATGGGACATAGATTGAGTTTCTGAGTAATTTAGAAAAATAGCGATATAAAATTTTAAAATGTGTGTTTTTGTCAAAGTTTTTCATATTGTATTCATATTAATATAGGGGTCCAAAGTATCTACGCAAAGCCCACCAAGCCAAAATGAGTTAAGGGAAGTTGGTGACTCATCATTTGGGACAAATGAGCATAGATGAGGTTGCTTGCAAATTTGTAAGTTTATTTCAATAATGTAGTATACAACATTTATTAATTCATATCTCAATTATATTTGTAACTTTAAATAATTTTTACAGGAGAAGATGTATGACTTCAAAGCCACTTTGAACAAGTGTGGGCACAACTCAAAGCCCTTAGATGGAACACCAATGCATTCAACAAATGGACATATTATCGTGGGTTTGTGTCAGTAAGACGTCATTAATTTCTTAAATAATTATTAAAATCAAGTAGGTAACAAAATTTGAATTTTAAATATTTTATTCACATAATTTGAATTTCAAATATTATAATAATTATTAAATAATATTATTGTAGGTGAATAAACCTCCACTTTTAGTTGATGGCCTTGACTTTAGAGAGGGTACTGCTGATGATGATCCTAACTACAACTATAATAACCCATCATTGCGTGTAATGGAGCACAACTTAACCAATACGCATAACGAGCACATATATTATCATGATGATGATAATGAGCACTTAGATGATGATGATGATGAGTAGTTGATGATTAAGCTAGTTTGCATAGTAATTTTTAGTATAAATTATAATTATAATTTATATTATTGTTTTATACATGAGAAATTAACTATTTTTCTCATATTCTTGATTATATTTCTATATTTGTCATTAGCTTACTTAAAACATGATCTCATCAATTTGTGTAAGTGTTACCATGATCTTATTAATTGTATTTGTTTGAGTTGTATTCAATATTATTTTTAGTATGTGTGCCACTAATTTAACATACAACTTTGTTTTGCATTTACAAACATCACACACACACAAGATATATATATTATTAAAAAATGAAATATAATTATTTCATATTTAAAATAATTATATTACATTTTTAATTTTTCAAAGGGACTTTGCATCACATGTAATTGAGATAGTGGCCCAAATTGGCATCATGAATAACCGGTGCAAATGAGTGGTAAATGTGACACTAAATTAACACAAAAGTAAGCGCTAATGTGATGCGACTAAAATTGTTTAGTCACTTTTGCGACACAAAATTTGACGCGATTTATTGCAAGAAACACACCGAAAATGCATAAAATGTTGATTTGTGATGCAAAAAAGCCAAAATATGGCACTATTTTTGCACATTATGTAGAGTGAAGCATTCTCACAATGTTACAAAAATGATTTGGAATTTTCCTATGATTACACTTGTAGATCGAGAAATTGCTTCCTACCACCTAAAACCTCTTCATTTCCACGTTGCGAATTGTGATTCATTTCCATTTTCAACTTATCTCCTCAAGAAGCACTTTTTCACACTAGTTTTGGGGGCACTTTATCTTACTGACATCCAGTGCATATTTCAAACTTCATGAACTCACCCTCAACATTGTCCCTAAAATGAGTGTCGCTTATCGATTTTGATTATGTCAAATCCTCGTTGTTCTCACCATATAGGAGAAGATATTATAAGTGATCACTTCTTTATTTAAACACTTTTAAGCTCCTTTCGGACACCATTCTATGTCCACTTTAGCTATTTTTAGCCATATCACTACTAAGTCTTTTTACTCAAATTTTTACTCTTTTAGGTATATCTTGTCGAATATGATAGCCATTATTTTGGAAAGTGTTGTTAGTATTAAATAATCTCTTTGAACTCTAGAGAATTATGAAATTGCATTAGTTCTCTCTTTCTCTCTCCTCTCTTTAGAACATAGAGAAACATGATGAAATGAGAAATTGAGTGTGAAAATAATAAACTCACTCTTTATTCCTCCCCTATTTGAATGTCTAAAATGATTGTGAATATTTGGGTATGAGAAAATTTATAATGTATGATTTCATAGCTAGTAGGGAAAGGGTGAATCCATGTTACCTTTGTGGTGATTCGTGTTGTTGTAGGTATGTAAGATGGTGGAAAAGGAAGTAAATGCAATGTGTGACATTTCCATGATTTATTATGTTAATGAAATTGTAAATTAAATGTTATTTTGAGATGGGAAGAAAAGAAATGGTAAAACTTGATTTAGAAATGTAATCATAATGTAAATTGGATGTTCTTTTTTATTAAATAGTTGTTTGTTTGATAATGCATGCGACAAAAATAGTGAATATTTTATAATTTTATCTTGATTGAAATGCATAGGTCATGTGAAACATCTAACATGGAAAATTCTAATTTAAATTATGTTTGATGTATGCGTCAAAAATTTCTAACCCTTTTAAAACACTTGTTGAGACCACAACTTAGGAAAAATACAAATAGTGAAAGTATGTTGGTTTTACATCTCTAGTTGAAATTATACCACACCTAGTCTTAGACATAAAATATACGATGATCTAGATACTTTTGACATTGACTTAATGTAAAAATCCTCTCTTGAAACACAAAGCTTGAGATATGTAACTCACGGTAAGCCTTTCTCTTAATGAGCTTAATACTTTACTTGGTATGAGAACTATTGTGTAGATTACACCTCAATTATGTGTAACTCTCGCGAAATGGGCCACACATATATGATCCTCCTATAGTATTAACTCAACAATTCCTTGCTTGGGCATCATCCCTCTTGAGCTTCTTGTTAAGCTTACTTCATCTCAATGTGACCGGAAACACTTAAGACTTGGAAACCATTATTATCTTGTAACTCTAATGTAGAAATCAAACATGTAATGTAATGAAAGGAATATCGAACATGTTGGAACTTGAATATATATATATATATATATATATATATATATATATATATATATATATATATATATATATATATATATATATATAAGCATGAATTCAATTGAGTATGATATAATCAAATGGGTTAATCTGATTCGATACTTACTGTCAAGTATAAAATTTACTTGCTTTTTATTTGCTTTATCTAGCATCCATGGCTGAATGGTAAAAGCACCCAACTCATAATTGGGAAGTCGCGGGTTCAATTCCTGCTGGATGCACAGTAAAAAGTTACTGCATTCTACTCGCAATAACTTTTAGATCAAAGAACCTGCTATCTCAATTCAGTCGATTAAATATTGAAATTAGATTAGGTCCGTGCCGGTTTTTTACTTTTTTTTATTTAGAACTTATAGAATATAGCTATTTACCTAAATTTATACTATATCGAACCATAACATAATATAAGTTATGAATAGAATATAAATATTTAAATAGCTATATTTTATATATATTATATTGAACCATTTATATTGAACCATAATAAAATATGGATTGGTGGATATAGGCATTTGTATTTACAAAAGAGAGTAAAGGATAGATATTTATGAATGAGGTTCCATTTCAAAGCTTTGGGTAAATGGGAGAAGCCATTAATGGTGAGCTTCCACTCTCAAGCTTTTGAAGATCAACAATCAAAACTGATTGCTAGAGCTTTAATAGGTTCATTTGTTTATAGCTTTCATGGAGTAGAGAACTAATATAGACATGTTAGAGATTGATTGTTTGTTTCAAGCTTCATATATGCATGCAAATAGGTAGCTCTTGTTTATCTCCAATTTGATGGTCCATTGATTTGTTTGCTTAAATCTTTTGGGGTTTCTTAAGTGTTCTTACCCCATTTCCTTAGCTTTTGCAACTTTTCCTTGTTCACATTTGGCATGTTCGGTGGGACATACTCCATAGTCCTTTTCAAGTCTTTTCTAGGCTATACATGTCCATTTATAACCACTTTTATGCTTTATAGGGTTTAACATATTGTCTTTTAACATATTTCACATTTTAAAAGGGCTTTATCTTCCTTTTGCTAAAGCATTTAATGGGTCCAAGCTAGAAATAAGATTTGATTGTTGAAAACTAACATGTTTGATCCTTTAAATTTTTCATTTCCATGAATTATGAGGTTTTTACGAGTGCGCGTAGGTGTCCCGAATCGACACACATATGTCGAAACACGAGTGTGCATCAATGGCCGCACATCCATTTGTTTGTACTTTGTCTTGGTTGTCCATTTGCAAAGGGATGCGTATTCATCCTATCCCAAGCGCAGCGTACCCACTCCTTTGGACATGCATGTGTCATTTGAAAACAAAGTTGTCCTTATATTATACCCAGGCTACATACCCATTTGTTGGGGCGTGTATCTATTGAAACCCTAACACATACGCTATTCTACCCACATAGGTGTCAAACCCCACAGTCCATTTTGTTTTCCCATGTATCATTCGGTTAGGGCGTGTATCCATCGGTTGGGGCACACATATGTTGGTCTAGGCGAGCAGACATCTGTTTTAAAATTTGAAATTTGTTACGAGCTGTAAGATCAAAATTTCTATTTTTTTCTAGCTTGTTTGCAGGGTCTTTGGTTTTGTTTTGACTAACTTAGTTAAGTTTTTCATTTCTTGATTGATTAAGGTCTTTGAAGCGCGTATGCTCTTCCCTCGCACCTTATAGGCGATCTTGGGAACCAAAAATGCTTCCAAAACCTTCTTATTGCTTTCAAAACACTTGATTTACATTTCATAATGGATTAATCTTCAAAAGTTGGTTAAAATGAATTCCTTTTCGCAAGTTACTTCAAGTATTTTTCCATTACATATTTGTAGTTGAGTTTTTCGCGTTGTGTATGCTCTTCCCTTGCACCTTTTTGGCGACCTTGGGAATAAAAAACAACACGTAAACTCTCTTTTGATATTCTTGATTTTTGTGGAAAATTACTAACCTTTTGCATATAGGACCAAATTTGTTTGTCAAAGAAAGGAGTTTTAAAACAAAAAACCACTAATACGTGTTTGATTGTAGGTTTCCAAATGGTGTGCTACTTGAAACCACATTAAGATAAACAAGATAAAAAAACACACTATTTTCATAACATTGTATTGCAGGTTTCAGAAAAGGGTACATCCCTATCCACTCAACTAGAACATAACCCCTTTTGCATAACGCCTTAAGCTACAACAATGGGGGTGGTTCTATGAACCCTAAAGTAATCCATCGCTGTGTAACCTCATGGATGAAACAGGAAGCGCTCCGCTTACCCACTTGACTAGTCATACATTGTGAGTTTAGAGTCAAAGTTGTCTATATCACGACCCCAGTGACAATACAACTGAACACACTAGTTTCTCATTGTATCAGAAGGGGGTAAAGTAAAGCCGAGATAATCCTTGGGAAACCTTAGCAAATCGAGCTCACATTAGACAAATTGTTGACACCTAGTTGAGTGAACTACTTAGGAAAGCCATTTTGTCAAGGAGCCCACTTTGCTAGTCTAAAACATCATGTCTTGTCAAAACTATCACGAATCGACGACTTACTTGAACTCAAAACCTTGTTTTTCGAACAAGGCAAAGAGTCCACTTAAGTTGAAACTAAGTATCGATCATCACAAGATTTATGACATACTATTTATCTTAGTTTCTTTCTCGCCTTAGGACGAGGTAAAACTATGCCCAAGTAATGCTTAGTTCATTTCCATCCCATTTGGTCAACTCTATTACATTTTTGTTGCCCATTTGGGACAAGGGAAGGTATGTTTCATGATTGTTATCAATAGATTTTGTTTTCCACTTTTATGTCCGTTTACACTCATCCATGTTTACGGCTAAGTTGTTAAACGTCTAAAGTGTGTGGGTATGTTTTTTTAATCTTGATAGCCACTTGATCTTGATTTCAAGATCATCATCATATTTAGGATTGATTCATTGTTTAATCTCCCTTTGACATTTTACCTTGTTCACAATGTCAATGGGCAAGAACTAGATATAGGGCCACACTCTACTTTGTCTTGGCACAACTCTCTGTAATCCGAGCCATATAGAGATAGGGCTCTCGACCCCCTTCATTACATACTAGATTAGAGAGTATAAACTTTGAGATTTTGAAAATATTTCATCTTTTCTTTTATATCCTAGGATAGTAATGTCGTAGCATATTTGCTAGAAAATCATTGACAAGTTAAATGGTCATAAACAACTAAAGCAATGAAAAATTATGCAGAAACAAAAAAGAAACACCTAAGGAAAATATGAAGAGGTTTATCATAGTCCCGAACATTTAGTATATATTTCCATGTATCAAATGATACTTGACGTATCCTTTCCCTTCTATAGATAGGGTACCCTAGGGGCGATAGGGGCCTCGGTTATGACCCCCTCCATGAATAGAGGGGAGTCGGGCGGGCCTCCCCGACTATTATAGAATAGAGAGTTTTCCGCATATATAGCCACCCTCGGCCACCCTTTCTCTATATGGGGAGAGCCCACTCAACTGAGAATAGTCCGGGATATTTGATGTTGGGAATCTCTTTATATGACTATTGCTTCAACCCCAAGGAGATCTGGGGCTCCATTGATGAAAAGGAACTAGAGAAAGCTTGAATCCAATTCCTACAGTTATAGATACGGATTGAGGATAGGGTGGATTTTGTCCTTCAATCCTTGTCCCAGACGAGACAAAGGATTTGCCATTTGTTTGTCCCGATGGCCCCTCAAGAAGAAGAAGATATTTCCCCCTTCCCGAACTATCTTATCTATCCAAATTATTTGAGTGCCTATATCTATATCCGACCCTCATCCTCTAGATATCTATTTGGGGGTGGGTGGGTGAGTGAAGATAGAGAGATTGGGGCCCTCCTCTCATTTAGATAGAGGCAGAGGAGTGCAGATAGAGTCGGGGCCCTCCACCTATAGATATAGCGCCGGAGTAGAGAAGAGCCGGTGGGGTTCATCCAGAGAAGCGATTATATAGATCTGGCCATGCCAGCCATCAAGCGAAGTGTCTCATTCTTGCCATATCCATAGATCAAAGCTTCTCGCCACCATCCAATGTCTCGCCAACGAAGGGAACATAGCGGCATATAGAATAGAATATAACCCCCACCCGACTAGAGTAGGTGAAAATACTAACATTACCATCTAAAAAATCGGAGACATCCAACCCGTAATAAAGAATGACCCAATTACAAGAGTGGAGCTCCACCAAATGAGCTATATCCCCATAATCGGGAAAAATGTAATATGAACCAAATCCACATATTCTACTATGCTACATAGTGTACAAACACATGTTGTATGGGATATTTTGGACTTGAACTAGAGACCTTGCCCTTGAAGTAAATCATCACGCACACCCGCCTCGGCTTATGTGTGTACGCGCATATGCCCACGTATCAACTCAACTCAAATCAACTCTAATATGGGGAAGAGATTAGTATACCTTGCTCTTGAGAAACATGCCTAGGGCCTTTAATCCTTTACTAGGCTTGGTTCATTGAACTAGGTTGTGTTGGGAAATAAGAGATAAAATATGCGGAATAATCCCTTACGCAACAAAGAGAAACTAATATGCGAAAAATATTATAGATCTCAAATAAAAGTGCGAATAAATAACACAACACGTAGAGACAATATTTAATGTGGTTCACCCAATATGGGCTATGTCCACCAAGAATCACTTGCTCAAATTTTATTACAAGTCTCCACTCTCTCAATACAATACCTAGATCTGTTTAGAGCTATGCTCAACAAACTCTATAGAATTCACACCGAATTCAAAGCACATCTGCAATACATTTGCTTATCTATCTATCATATGCATAAGACCATATAAATAGACAATTGCTTAAGCAGTTTGATACAAAACCGTGGGTATCAAAACCATGGGCAAAAATGTGGGTATCAAAACAATGGGTGAAAAACCGTGGGTATCAAAACAATGGGTACCAAAAAAACCATGGGCCTAAAAACAGCCCATAACGGTAACCCATTACCCATGGGTTAATAAACCACCCATGAAAATTTGCTTCGGGGCTTCGCCCCCGAACCCCCCTGACCCGCTCATCGGCGAGCGAGACCATCGTAAAAATACCCGAGTGTAACACATAGAAGGTGTACCACACTCTAACATGAAAATAGGCTCCACAAACATAATAGGCTGGTTGGTTGATCAAATGCCCTGTGGAGATTCTATACGATTACATCGGTACCCTTGCTCACTTATAGATCGACCGCCCATAGATATATAAGCCAATCATTCATCCATCTACATATATAGGCAGGGAAAGCCACCCTGCCCCCGAGATAGACTCCTTGATCTATCACCTATAGAGTTCTAGGGATCTCACATAGATAGGGGCCTCGCCGAGGAAGGAGAGTGCCTCCTTGGGGATGAAAGGTCTAATTGATTTGATGGTTAGTTGTCTATAATCATTGTTCATCAATTCGACAACTAATTGTAGCTTTGTATATGCTTAATTAATAATTTTTTCAATTATTCATGATATAGGAAGATCATAGCCTAGCCGATCGTCAAAGCTAGAGAAAGTGAAGATTCATTTAGAATGGGATGAACAATACAATTGTATTTTTGTGATCTTTAGCTTCAAAATTTTATCTCTATTCATTCATAGAATCTAGAGCTCAAATGTAGTTATGATCCAGCTGAGGTATTCCCATAGCCTTATCGACCTCTTGGGAGATAACATTTTTGTTATGCGCTTGATAGATAGGATATTACGTATGTAATATAGTCAATTATCCATAATGATTCCATTCATGCAAGTGACCCATACAGATATCCGACAAGACCATATATAGATAGGGACCTCTATTCCAACCTCTAATGTCTATATGGAATGGGGAGTGGGAGTGGAAGTGGGACAAATACAAATACAAATACAAATATGTAGTCTCTTCTCGGAGGTTGTAGATGTGGTGCTTGACCAACAGTTCCCTTCCCTTCTTCTAAATAGGGATAGGGGATGCTTGGGAGGCATCTATATGGGGATGGATGATGTGGTGCTCAATAGAATCCTGTCGAGAAGTGTTGACCATATCTATATATAGGGGGGAAGCCTATACTATAGATATCTAGTGGCCCCCATTATTCTATTCTCTATATCTCTCGAGCTATCTATATATGGGCCTCTCAAAATCCTCTACCAATAGGGGAGGGGATCCATTAGATTGGATATAACACCACCACATAGATAGATATATAGGTAGTCGAGCCCAACCCCAACTATAGAGATTAGACCACTTTAGAGGTTTGGTTCACCCAAGTGAGACACTAGTACCGTCCCGTTTAGATAGATATGGAACCTAAGCCACCGCATTGAGATTTGGCACCTAAGCTATATCTCTATTGGGCCATATCTATAGTGTGGGTTCTCCCCTCTCCTCGGATCTATAGATATGGTAGATCATATCATCGACCATCTCTAATCTATATTATCTAACGGGGACAGATCTATAGATATGGCCATATCTCTCTACAATATAGAGGGCATATAGAATACAGATCTATAAGGGCCCCATTTGGGTATGGATATGGAGTTTCGGGTTCGTAGTTTGGATAGAGTCTCATTCGGAGGGTGAGGTTGAATAGAGAGAGAGGTTCCGGGTTCCGCCTCGTTCCAGGGGAAGGCCATAAGTGATAAGAGACCCTCTGGTCTCACTCCCACTTGATTGGTAGAGGCCTATAGTTCTAGTTCTAGTTGGTCCTCTCTATCTTATCTCGAACCATAGATCTTCTTTATCTTTTGTTTCTAGCTCCTGGTCCCCGAGCGGATGCTCTAGTTCTTCTTGTTCTAGATCGGAGAGGCATTTTGAACTAAACTATGAAGGGGGCCCTATCTTGATCCATAAACTGCTTAACTTTAACAACTACAAATCACTATGCTTGTGAATATGAATGAAACATAGAAGAGTTCTTTATTAACCAGTTAATGTGTTACTTCAACAACCATTAAAACTACAAATTGAAAGGAAACAAAGCAAGAGAGAGACAATATTTATCCTGGAGAAACCTGGTGTGGGAAAAACTCCAGTGGGTGAGAAAATTAGCTCCCCTTCCATTATGTAATCTCAATTGATACAATTCACTGCCAATTGGCCTTCAAGGAAGATATACAACTCTCCCTAATTGCATCTACTTGCTTACAATCTCTCAACACAAGAACTCTCCAACATGAATAATAAGAAAAGAATACAACTCCTCAATATTTCTCAAAAATTTTCTTTCACCCAAAATCACTTTCTTGAAACCTTGCAAAGGCTCAAATTTATAGATGTTCAACCTCAAGGAGGCGTGGAAAGCTGAAATGAACCGCCTAAAATCCCCAACATTTGAAACTTTTGGGATCCCCGCATTTCTGGACCGTTAGTTATGGGACCGCCACTTTTTATAGACCGATGGTTCGCATAACCACCGCGGTGGTTATCGCAACCTCCGCTTTACACATAGCGATGGTTACGTAACCGCCGTGGCGCCATGTAACCGATAATTAAAAATCCCCTAGAACAAACATAACATTAATGGCAGCCTAAAATATCATTCGGAGGTGTTTGGATCACTCCCAACTTGACTAGACCATCTCGGGAAGATAAAATGAGTCGAGAACACCGTAGAGCAAGTATAAATATAGAGATTACATAGAATTGGGATTTTCCTGATCCATTTTTGGATCATATCTACCCTATCTCGCTCTGGGAGCCCGCCCTATATAGAGAGTAGTAGGGGGGCCTCTAGATGTCTATCGGCTAGCCCCTCCCTATTTCAATATCTGATCTAGTGCCGAGGGTTTTGCATAATTTGTTTAAGTACGTTCCATATAATGGGTCCCCTATCTCGAATTATAATTTTAGCAGCTCTTAGATTGGGAGCAATCTGTCGTTCAATTAGATCACGAATTAAAAATGCTTGAAAAAGTTCTATTGCGATTTCTCGGGGTAATCCACATTGATACAATGAGAGAAGGGGACCTACCACAATAACAGAACGACCTGAATAATCAACTCGTTTACCAAGTAAATTTTCACGAAATCTTCCTTCTTTGCCTTGGATGAAATCTGAGAACGATTTATAAGGCCTATCATGACTATCTCTCATTGGTCATTTACCGATGCCGTTATTAAGTATTTTAGGTTAGTTTTCTCTTGCAGGAGCACAACCCTTTGTCCCGGTCCATCCATCATAGGAAGGGCCTCAAGAAATTAGGACAAGAGATCGCAGGGATTCGGGGGATTCTGGGTTTCATGCGCCTTGCGGGTGGCTCGGGCCCCGTTGGCCCCCTCTATATTAATCTTGGGGCGAGGATCACCCTCTCTCCCATATCTATATAGGGGGGCCCTCATCGGGGCCTCCCAAATATATGATGTATGGGCTCTCTTGCCCATCTATGTAGGGTGGATTCCCAAGTCCTTGATCCCCGGATTCCAAGATAAGATTATTCCTCGATTTATAGATCCTTCATAGATTAGATATTAGGCACCCCCTCGGCGGACCCTACCCCCAACTCTATATATGGGGGTTCGAGCAATGGCATAAAGCCTATTGAAATCCCAATTCCTTTCGGGGTGCAGGGCCGGGTTCATGCCTGCTCAAATTATTCCTCACCCCGAGGGGCTATACTATAAAATAAATAGAGGGGGCATACCTATCTATCTCTAGGAGGGAGTCTTTCCATAGATAGAAGGGTTGACCCCCTCCTTATAGATATTATCTTATATATCTAGGAGGGGGAGCCCTATAGATCCCATATATAGAAAAGGGGCAGGGCCCCATTTAGAGATAGGGGAATTTCTGCTCTCTCCGCAAGATTGGGTCTCTATGCCGGGTGTCCTGCCTGTAGCTTCAGGAGGTATTCACGTTTGGCATATGCCTGCTCTGACCGAGATCTTTGGGGATGATTCTGTATTACAGTTTGGTGGAGGCACTTTGGGACATCCTTGGGGAAATGCACCTGGTGCAGTAGCTAATCGGGTCGCATTAGAAGCTTGTGTACAAGCTCGTAATGAAGGACGTGATCTCGCTCGTGAAGGTAATGAAGTGATCCGCGAAGCTACTAAATGGAGTCCTGAATTAGCTGCCGCTTGTGAAGTATGGAAAGAGATAAAATTTGAATTTGATATGATTAATACTTTGTAATCAAGTAAGTAATCATAAAACTTTCGTCTGTTTGGTCCCTTAATCGAACCAAACTCGGCCCAATCTTTTAAGATTGAGCCGAATACTGAATGGATGGGAATAGATACCTAGGTAGAAGTTATTTACCTCTATCTAGAAATAACTTCTAGATATAAATCATGGATCATTCGATGGGTGGTTGGTTTGGAAGGGATACAATTTCTTCTAGTTCGCATGACCATGGTGGGTGAAATGTTGTCTTGACACTAAATTAAATCCTCATGATTGAGCAGTTTATCTAATTTGTTCTAGTGAGGTAGTGTGTACGGTAGGTGTGTTTTCCGCCTCTATATATATCTATCGACCCTCTCTATAAAGAATATATCTGGTAGGTGTGCCCTACTAGGAAGGGGAGGGTTGGGGAGGGCATATATATCACTATCTTTTGCTTCTTGTGGTTAAATTGTAGAAGTTTTGTGAGGCCCTAAATCATGTGAGAAAAGTGTATTTATTTTCCCCATGTTGTGGATTGTATTATGTAAGATGTGATTTGATTTACGCGCAATGAACTCTTTGTCCGACTTATCTTGATTAAAAAGAGATATCACCACTTCTTATCAAGCCTCAACCTTGGGTCTTAACTTTCCATAAATTTTTTATAATTAGGTTGAACTCTGTTGGGGTTAGCACACCGGTTGTACAGATAATATATCAGATCTAAGCATACATGCAAATAAAAGCGGATATTCTACTAGAAGAAATACACAAAACAAGATATATAAATCAACACCATATTTAACGTGGTTCACCCAGTGTGGGCTACACAAAGAAATAAGCCAATCTATTATCCAAAGCTTTGACAAGATATACAATGAAGATTTATAATCTTCCACACCTCTCAGATGTACAATAATTTCTTTCACTCAAGCTTTTGCTTCTTCTTCAAGAATTCTCTCTCACAATTATTCTCACAATAATCATCAACTTTTGCAAGTTCTTCTTAATTCTTACTTCTAAACCCTAGCTTTCATGCTTATATAGGCATATACAAACTTAGGGCACTTAGCCATGCAATTACAATCAATAGATATGCTTTAATACTAAAAATAGATATAATTCCCATGAGTTAATTAAAACATTCATATATACAGGTAACCGACGCCGATTATCCCTAACCGATGCCGGTTCCTCCTTGCCTAACCGATGCCTGGTCATAGACCGACCGATGCCCCCTCCATAACCGATGACAAGCTATCTGTTTTCCAAAGAAGTTTCATATTGCATGCTAATTCGAAGTAATTGAGCTCCACAACTCAACAATCTCCCACTTGGAGATTAATTACTGCACCATACCTATATAACGTCATTCTTGATCCTTCCTTAGCTTTGTTTCTTCCTCTTCAAGTCTCAAACTCGAAGACCAACAAAAGTGGAGTGTAGCTCCAACTTCTCCTTTTCTAATAGATTTTTAGCATATCCACGCAAGGTTCTTATTTGTATGAATCTTTTCTAGATTCAACTGCCCATCCTCCAATACTTGTCATATGAAGTGATACCTCAACTGAATGTGTTTCATTCTCGAATGAAACACTGAGTTCTTTTCCAAATGAATTACACTCTGACTATCACTAAACAATTTGCAATCATCTTTCTCCTTTCCCAACTCTTTCATGAACCTACTCATCCATATCATCTCCTTGCTAGCCTCTGTAGCTACAACATACTCTACCTCTGTAGTAGACAAAGCCACAACCTTCTATAATCTTGAAATCCAGCTAACTTCCATCCCACCTACTGTGAAAATATATCTAGTAGTGCTCCTCCTACCATCCAGATCTCCAGCCATATCCGAATCAACATAGCCACATAATGAAATATCAAACCTCCATAGCATAACTGCATGCTAGATGTCCCTTTCAAATACCTGAGTATCCATTGACTGCTTTCCAATGCTCTTTACTTGGATTGGCCATATATCTACTCACAACTTCCACTACTTGTGCAATGTCTGGTCTGGTACAAACCATAACATACATGAGACTCCCAACTGCTGAAGCATATGACACTCGTGTCATGTATTTGACCTCCTCATGTGATGAAGGACATTGATCTTTGCTCAATTTGAAGTGTCCAACCATAGGTGTACTAATAGGTTTTACATTCTGCATCTTGAACCTTTCTAACACCCTGTAGATATAATCCTCCTGAGACAAATACAATTTCTTGTTTTTCCTATCTCTGTATTTACATGCCAAGGATTCTTTTTGTAGCTCCTAAATCCTTCATAGCAAATGTGTGAGCTAGCTTTCTCTTAAGCTCACCAATGTCCTGCATACTAGATCCTACAATAAGCATATCATCCACATACAATAACAAAATAATATAGCTCCCATTTTCAAGCTTCTTGAAATAAACACAATGGTCAGATTCACATCTCAAGTAACCATGCTCATGCATAAAACTATCAAACCTCATGTACCATTGCCTTGGAGCTTGCTTGAGCCCATATAGGCTCTTTTTCAACCTGCACACTAATTTCTCCTTACCCTTGACTTCATACCCAAGCGGTTGCTGCATATAAATCTCTTCATCCAAATCACCATGAAGGAAAGTCGTCTTCACATCTAGTTGCTCTAAATGTAAATCCTCTACTGCAACTAAACTCAATACAAGTACAAATAGAAGTCATCTTAACAACAAGAGAAAATATTTCACCAAAGTCAATACCTATTTCTGTGTAAATCCCTTTACTACAAGCCTTACCTTGTACCTTTTCTATCCACCCTCTTCTTCCTTGATCCTGTAAACCCACTTGTTCTACAATGTTCTTACTTGCTGGAAACTTAACCAAATCCCAAGTCTAGTTATCTTCTCCAAGGAGTCCATCTCCTCATCCATGCCATGCTCCCACTGGACGCAGGTCTTATCCTGCATTACTTCTTCAAATTTTTTTGGTTCACCATTATCAGTCAATAATAAATAAAATAGAGAAGGTGTAAATATTTTTAGAGGTTTACTTACCCTTTGTGACCTTCTCACAGAGTTTGGGGTACCGGAGGCTCATTCTGGACCTCCTGGACATTTGTATCCAAATATGTCAGTGACCGACGCCTGACCAAACCAATCACGTTGGTTCTAATTGCTAACCGATGCCGCTTTGATCTTTCAACCATATACCGTTCAACTATTTGACCGATGTCGGGGTCAACTAACACCGGTTATTGTGTAACCCTATTGGTATTACTTTTTTAAATCCGAGAGTTCATTTTCATTCAAAAACTTCTCAACCGATTCATCCTTGGGTACCAAAATTTGATCCTTGTACATTCTCTTTTCATTCCATTCAATATCATGACTCCTAATAATTTTAGAATTCTCTAAATCCTAAAAATGGAATTTAAAATCACCATATCCATAACCAATGAAAGTGCATCTCTTGGATTTTGCATCCAACTTTTTTCTATTTTCCTTATCAATATGCACAAAATTTTTGAACCAAAAACTTTAAGAAAAGAAAGATCTACCTCTTTTCCGGTCCAAGATTCCTTTGGTATTCCTCCATCTAGTGAACTTGAAGGCCCATGGTTAATCAAATAAACCATTGTATCAACTGCTTCTGCCCAAAACTGCAAGGGCAATCCAAAATGTATCCTCATACTTCTAGCATGTTCCATGATTGTCCTGTTCATTATCTCTGCAACACCATTCTCCTGTGGTGTTCTTGAACCGTTCTTTCTCTACGTATCCCATTCACTGAACAATAATCATTGAAAATATTACTACAATATTCACCACCATTGTCAGATCTAAGGCACTTTAACTTTAAATTTGATTCATTCTCAACAAGGGATTTCCATCTTTTAAAAGTTTTAAAAACATCATATTTATGTTTAATACAATAAACCCATACCTTTCTTGTAGCATCATCAATGAAAGTAACATAATACTGGGATCCTCCATGAGAAGCTACCTGAGCTGGTCCCCACACATCTGAGTGTACAAGCTCCAATTTATGCTCCTTCTTAGTTGCCCCAACTTTGAGAAATCTCACTCTCTTTTACTTTCCAAAGATACAATGCTCACATAAAAATCAAGATCTAAATATTTCAAATTTGATAACTTACCCTTAGCCTTTAAGATCTGCATTCCTTTTTGACTCATATGGCCCAACCGATTATGCCACATACATGCATCTTTGAATCTAAAGTAGATAATGCAAAAAGGAATCAGTAACACATGTAGATAAATATAACGTTCTACCTTCTTACCTCTTGCCACAACAAAAAATCACCCTTGGTGACTTTCCAAGAGTCTCCTGTAAAAGTAACCATGCAACCAACTTCACCTAGTTGCCCTGCAAAATAAGATTTCTCCTAAGGTTTGGCACATGCCTCACATCTTTCAATACCCATGTATTTTCATTCTACAATTTTAGATGAACTTCCCTTTACCAAGTAATACTGCAAGGTTCATCATCACCCAAATAAACATGCCCAAAATTACCCTAGACATAATTTCTGAAATAACCCTTATTAGGGGTTGCATGGAAAGAAGCTCCTAAATCTAAAACCCATGATTCAATTCTATTATCTAAAGAAAGAATAAGATCATCTTGCATTACCTCTGATGCTGCAACAAAATTTACTTCTTTACCTTTGTCTGATTGTTGGTTCTCTTTATCTTTTAACTAAATTTTTTTCTTTACATGTCCTTTCTTTCCACATTTCCAACAAGTAATTCCCTTACCTCTGAATTTAGATCTACCATCCCTTGAATTTTATTTCCCATTACTCTTACTCTTGATCTCTCCTTCTTGCCTGCCCCTGCTTTCTACATTCAAAGCATTCTTAGATGATGATTCCTCTGTACTCTTCCTACGAATTTCTTCATTCAAGATTATACTAACCACATCATCAAACTTCAAAATATTATTAGCAGATGTTGTATTACTAATATCCATTACCAAGTTATCCCAACTATTAGGCAAAGAACATAAGAATAAAAGTGTTTTCACTTCATCATCAAACAATATATCAACCGATTTTAACTGATTTACAATAGATCTAAATCATTCAAATGACTAGATGCAGATCCACCTTCATGCATCTTAGAACTAAATAGTTTCTTCATCAAATAAACTTTATTTGAAGCACTAGGTTTTTCATATAAATTAGCAAGAGATTTCATTAACCCTACCGTAGAAGTTGCTTATGTAATATTGGAAGCCACGGATGCTGCCAGGCTCAATCTTATAGATCCCAAAGCCTTTCTGTCAAGAATCTTCCATTCTTCATCACTCATCTTCGTAGGTCTAGACTTCTCATCCAACAAGTAAATACAAATCTCTTTGATAAATATAATCTTCAATCAACATCTTCCATAATTGATAATTTTGGTTGTCAAATTTCTCTACCTTGTATTTGTTTTCTTCTTCCATTCATTGTAGCTCCCACTCAATCGAAAACCCTCTCGTGAGTAAATCATCAACACACAAAACCTCAAACAAATCTCTCGATACTAGTTGTTGGGGTTAACACATCGGTTGTACAGATAATATATTAGATCTAAGCATACATGCAAATAAAAGTGGATATTCTACCGGAAGAATATACAAAACAAGAGATATAAATCAACACCAGTTTAACGTGGTTCACCCAGCATGGGCTACATCCACCAAGAAACAAGCCAATCTATTATCCAAAGCTTTGACAAGATATACAATGAAGATTTACAATCTTCCACACCTCTCAGATGTACAGTACTTTCTTTTACTCAAGCTTTTGCTTCTTCTCCAAGAATTCTCTCTCTCACAATTATTCTCACAATAATCATCAACTTTTGCAAGTTCTTCTTAATTCTTACTTCTAAACCCTAGCTTTCATGCTTATATAGGCATATACAAACTTAGGGCACTTAGCCATGCAATTACAATCAATAGATTTGTTTTAATACTAAAAATAGATCTAATTCCCGTGAGTTAATTAAAACACTCATACATAGGTAACCGATGTTGGTTAGCCCTAACCGATGTTGGTTCCTCCTTGCCTAACCGATGCAGATCATAGGTGACCGATGCTGGTCCCTCCATAACCGATGACGGTTACTGTGTTTTCCAACAAGATTCACATTACATGCTAATCCGAAGTAATTAAACTCCACAACTCTACAAACTCCACGTATTTTGCAGGTTGTACCTTGAGCTCAAACTTGGAAGACCTTATAAACTTTGTGTAAATAAGTAGCTCATCGCATGAAAAGTAACTTAGAAACCATTGTAATTAGTATCTAATTGGGCCCATGTCTACTTAATATTAATGTGAGGAAACTTGGGAATGCCCCCATAATCGTAGTTTGTTATCTCTAGTGGAGTTGATATGAAACTAGTCTAGACCTCAAGCAAAGCCTCCTTAGGAGGATGTGTGTGTGAAAATTCTTATTGCTTGTGATGGCCTTTTTGTTCTTTGTAAGACCATGGTAGGTGCATGATCATTAAGACCATGCTTGATATGTTTTGTCTCCTTAAAATTTCTTGATAACCATATGATGGTTGAATGAAAGTAAGGTGTAGTACCTCTAGAGGGAATCACATTGACCTTGAAGATAGAATCCTAACCCAATAATGAGTGTTATCTATACCTCGATACACATAGTATTCCAAAAAGCAAAAGAATAAAAAAGTAATAAAATGTCCCCGAGTATGTACACTAATTCACTTCTTAAATGACTAGTGATGATATGAGTGTTACTTGTGTAAGGCTATAAAAGAAAACTAAATCAATCATTGTCATGAATAAGTGTGGTTAAGTAAGAATGAATCTTCAAGTGATATGCATCCTAATCAAGGAATTAAATAAATGAGGTTTTGTAGGATGGATAAAATAAATAATAGTAATCAACATACTAATGCATATAGCAGCGGTGAGAAGCTAAACAGGAGGTCACTTGTTTTTAAAAATAAACCTACTTTTCATGCCTATGCTTTACAAGAGCCTAAAACAAGGTAAGGACATCGAACAAAACCATAATGAAAAAGTGGTTTTTGTCATATGTTGTAATCATTAGTGCCAGGTAGACATGTTTGTAAAATGTTGAAGGCTACACCACTTTTCCCCACCTTTTCCGCTTGGCAAAGCATGTAACGCCTTGATTTTTGTAAGTTATCATGGTGATTATTTTTCATAATGTTGTAACTGCTGAAATGAAGGCAAACATGTTAAGATATATTTTTGATCTTAAAGGAATGTGTTGCTAATCTGGATTCTTGCATACTGTAATTTATTTACATGGGACAACAGATTATTATTGCTTGTATGTTTTGATATGATGACAGATCACATGACTCATGTCGTATGCTTGCTTGAACTCTATTCACGATTGATAACACACCTTGAATCAATTCCATGATCCAAGGTATGTCTTTGGGCCTTCTTGTAATCGCTTTGTCGATTTACTTTTAAACCAGACTGAAGGTTGATATAAATGTGCAGCACCTGATTTCAGGTATGAATAGCTGGCACGTAGATGCCAACGAAAAGGTTCGATTCTCGAACCATGCACTGTTGTAACGCCAGACCCCGTAAGGTGGTAAATGCCTGGATGCGGGTGGCTCAGGTATGTGGAACGTGGGATGAAACGTCTTGCATAGTGTTGAATTTAGATGACAGTCAGAAGGACTTGTTTGGAAATTGATTAATTAAGGGTGAGGGGAATTAGACCCTAATCTAACCCTAAGTTCTACCTTATATCCTAATTACTATCCTAAGTGGATTTTTAAATTCTATAATGGTAAAAATAGAACTAAGTCCTATTAACCTATGACCTAGGTATGAACACTATTATAAATCCTAAACTAATCCTAACCTAAGGAAGGGGACACAGACCCATGGGGAATGGAAAGGATAAGGATGGAAGGAAATTTAATGGGCATTAAATAAGGTCCTTGCGTGGACAGCGCCAAGTTTGGCGGGAACAGGAAAAAGCTAGAGGCATTCAGTTAGTTATGGGACTAAACTTGGTTTTCTTGCAAAATTTGAAATTGGCAATTCGCCAACCCAAGTCGGCGGTGGCGTGAGGAAATAGGAAAAGGCAGAGCCTTTAATGCATTTAATTTTCTTGGTCTTCGCGACCAGCCCGCCTTGGAAAGAGTATGGAGGAAATTTTGATTGTTTATTGTGTTCGTTCGGATTTTTGGAAGTTGCTCTGCATTTGGTTTTTCATGGTTCACATAACCAATTGTGTTTGATTGCTATCTCTGTTCTTTGGAAGATCTAAGGCTATTTCGAGCATGTAGAGGAAGGTGATTGTTTGGAAAGCTTATTCTTGTTGCGTCGTGGAAGGAAATACCTCCCGTAGACGCGTTTTCTTCGAGCTTCGAGGAAGATTATCGGCATGTTAAGCACTTCTCTTTAAACTGCTGCTTGCTTTGTTTAAGCGTCTCATTAAAACAACCTTGCTCTTCTTACGACGGGTTTTGGGTTTATTCGATTTCATTTGTCATGTTTGAAATGATTCTGGTAGAGTCGTTTTGTCTTCTTCATTGCGATTTGAACTGTCTTTACTTGATATTGAATTGAAAATACGAGTCATGCTTTCCTGTTGATTTGTTCGAAAGTATTGGGGAATTCGAATTGGGTATTTCTTTTTAAATGATTATGTTGAATGAAATGCATGCAGTGCTCTTGATGAGTTTGTTTTTCATTGTTGAGCAATCGTTCTTTTGCCAATATGAACTTGAGTGATGGAACATATTAACTATGCGAGTAGTATTCGAGTCTTTGTGCTTTTCTTTTGTAAAAATGGACGAATACGACTTGGGTATTCGTGGGAGTTGGAGAAAATAACTGTTTTTCTTCTTACGAAATTATTGATGAGCTATGTTTTCTCTTGCTGTGGTGGAAAGATGATTTTGTTGTGTTTTATTGATGCGGTTTGATTTTCCAGTTCGGATTGTTGTCGTGAAAACGAACTTGACTTTGTATTGTTGTGCAAATAAATGAAATATATGGGAATTAGCTTGTTGTTTGAGTCTGTCTTGACTGTACCAAGCTTACGCATCTAATACCCTATGCGGGTTTGCCTTGATAGAGGTATTGATATATGAATATTGTATTTTGAGTTCTGTACATCATTGTGAAATAGGAGAATGCTGTTTTCGGATTTAAATGTTTGATCGAGAAGGAACTCGAACTGGATATTTCTTTACAAATGGCATATTGAATAAAAATGGTACAGGCTGTGTGAGTTGGTTTGACATTGTTGAACAATCGTTCTACTGTCAATATGGGTTTGAGTTGTCATTATAGAACAAGCATGACTTGGGTGTCCTTATTACATTTTGAAGAAAATGATTGTTTCTTTACTGAAATTATAAGAAACGAGTTCTTCTTCTTTCTGTTGCTGTTTTAAGATTTTGAAAGAAATGGTAATTGGGGATCCATTGAGCATTTTGGATTCGGCTTGATGGAAGTGACAGGGATATTTAGATTAATTTTCTAAGTGCTGTTATCTTTCTGTACAAACGGAATATTTAAATGTTTCGTGTGATCTCTGATTTTACACTGTCATTCAAAAAAATGAACTCGACTTGAGTGATTCTTGTTGTGTTTGAAGAAAATGGATGTTTTCTTATTGAAATAGTTAAAGGAATGAATATTTCTCTTCTTGCTGTTTGAGTTCTAGAAATAGCAATAATAGAGCTTCACTGTACACCCGGATTGGACTTGTTGTAGGTAACAACAATGTGCAAATGGTTATTTATGAACTGTGTGCATTCATGGATATAGAAAGTCGTGTGAATAATTGATTAAGTGACTGTATAACTGTTTATTTGGTTAAAATACAGTGAAAGAAGTATGAATTCTTCTAGTACAGTAAGTACATAGTATGCATTCTTTATATTGCTTGCTCTATGATAGATACAATGTTTTACCAACCTGTTTTTGGTATTCGTATGAGCCTGATTTAAAAGAAGTATTGATAAGGATGATAAATTCTTCCTTGTTTTCATTTAAAGTGAATATGAATGGAATTATTCTTTGCTTTGTTGGAAAGTGAATTTTGAATGGAATTTGTAAGTTTCACTCTGAACTGTTATCTTTGATTGATGTCTCGTTTGGATTAAATTATCAGTACAGTCATGAGGAAAGGAAAAGGAGAGTGAATGGATAACTTGGAATAATGATCATTTCTTCTCTCATACAGTTGGAAATCTGTAATAGTTAAGGAATGAATTTTGTATTGCTTGGTTTAAGCATCTATATTTATTCTTTGTTTGCTTTTTCATCAAGATTTGATTGCTTGAAATCAAATGAGATGCATGAATTGAAAGGAAAGTAATTGGTTTATATTTTCAGTCAAATTTTATCCTTTGAATTTATTACTAATGTATGGGAAAGGAAATTGACAGCATTTAATGTTATAACAACAGTAGGCATTCATGTGTTCCTAGTTTTTACAGATGTTGTAATCTAGAACTGTTTGAAGGAAATTACTTTTGTAATGATCATTTAGGAAAAAGGACAGTAATTCTTTGACTGATTGGGATGGTATTTAGATGATTCAGTTGTCATGTTGTTCATTCTTTTTTATACTTAATTCTTGATTGATGTTCATATTAACGTTTCATAAAAGCAGGGTTCTTTTATTGAGACAGGTTAATTAAAGCACCTCATTTTAATGACAAGTGCTTAATATGCCTCGATTGAATGAACCGACCCGTGCAAGTAATTTTGCAGATGGAACTTGAGTAAAATGAAGACATGGCTGTTTTCTGATACTTCTTTTGATTGTCTGAAGATGAATTGTATTTGATAGTTTATTATTCCTCTACGAGGAATTGTGAAAAGAAGAAATTACATTCTTCTATCTTATGAGTTGTAATGTTGTTTAATATAAACAAAGTCCAGTATTTTAGACTGGCAAATGTATGGATTATGAAATGGATTGATGAATACAAATACAAGTGTGATATTTTAATGACTATATCAGTTTAATATTGTTGATTAAATTGGAAATATAATATTATATCTTGATTTGGAATTATTCAATTGTCCTGGATGGATTTAAAAAGGAATTGACATCTATTCTTACCTAAATACAACTTTTACGTTGAAATGTGCAATTAGTTCATACTTGGGTTAAGATGAATTTTTAATTGACATTAAAAAGGATTAGGAAGAACATGATCTCATAACTGATAGGTATTCGGGATTAGCTTGAAAGTTAAGGAATATCAAATAACTTAGGAGCAAATCGAACTTCGTATTCGGACTCAGTTAATAACCTCGAATGTTAAATTCGAAAGAAAGGATATGGGATAAATATATCCAGGGCTAATAAACCTTAACTATGTAAGGTTAAGGAGAATAAATTAATATATTTATTGAGAATTAGACCTCGTTTTAATGACGTCTAATAAGTGGAATTCTGAATTTGTTTTCGATTGTGGAAAAACTTGGTTACGTTTAATAGGTTAAACTTATTAAGTCTATCGGTAATGGGCTTGCTTAATCCAAGGATTAAGAAAAGAACCAAGTAGAGAAATGCAATCCTTCGATATGAAGGAGAAGATGCATAATAAGCTAGAAGACGGATTTAGTCTCTTTTAGCTACATACAATTATAATAAGAACGAGGATAAAGGATCGGCATGGTTCTTTGAAAGTTGATCTTAAATATTAAGATCATATCCAAATCACTTGAGCTAGATGTGTACTCTCGATGGGAGGATTCCGTAGGACTTGACATACGCCAGCCTATAAAGACGTGTCTTCATGAAGGCGGGGTCTTCATGAAAACAAAATGTTATAGCCGACATATTACAATGCCCTCCCGAATTAAATCATCAAGATTACATAAGTTTGAATATTAAGTTCTTGGTGGGGATAGGAGTGTGATCATGTATACGAGTGACTCAGGAGGACTAAAGATAACTAGACACACGGAGTCGCCTAGGACGACACGGTATGTCTGCGTGTATCTTCGAGTTACCATGAGTGACTTCCTATACTCATTCATATTTCTAGTTGGAGTTAGAGTTTGACCCTAAATTGGAAGGACTGGTAGGAACCAGGAAAGACCATTCTAGATAATAGGTGAAGTGAGGTGAAGGACGTATTCCATTGGTGTGTATCACATCCAGGAATATGATCATGCAAAGCATGTGAAAATCTTTGGCCAAAGTATTGCAAGTGCTTGGTTGCGTTGTCCTAATCACCTAATTTAAGATGCAGATGTCGATGAATATCGAATGAGATATTCGAAAGGCTTCTTAAATGGATCACTTCGATAACCGAAACGGTAAGAGAACCTTGTATATATATTATACTATGCATGAATGAACATGAAGGATCGGTAAGTTGCCGAGTCATGAAATGAGAGATCGTTGAAACTCCGAGCCATGAAAATGGGAGATCGGTAGTTCTTGAGTCATTTACAACATATGGAATCATTATATGATTAAATAAAGATCAATGTGTGTTCCATATTGCAAATATGTGAACAGAGAACATTAGTTTTAAAAGGAAATTGTGTGTTCCAAACTGCATTGTTTGGGTAGAGAACAATTATTAAAACTTGAACGTGTGTTTGAATTATATAATTCATAACAGAGAATGTTATATAAAAAATAATAATTTTTTTCCCTTGTTCTAGTATCTTAAAATGGGGATGTTACATCTTGGTATCATAGCTGAAGGTTGTATCTCTTGGACCTAATGAGTCCACAATATTAATAAGGTTTACATTTTCTTATTAAACAGAAAATGGTCAGAACAAGAGGTAATGCTGCAAAACAACCCGTTACTTAGGTGGAGAAGCGACATCGCTCTAAAGATGGATGAAATCCTTGCTGCCCTACTACTAGATATGAGAGATCGTTTGACTGCTGGAACAACAGTCAATGGGCAATGAAGAGGAGGAAGAAGACGCTGATATAAATGATCAGCCACCTCCTGTGGACAACATCAATGGAGGGAATCCGGGTGTTGATAATAATAATGTAATTGCTCCTAATCATCCTAAAAATAAAAGGGCAAGATTAGCAGTTGAACTTACAAATGACATAAAGAGAATAAGTCCTCCAAAGTTTGATGGAACAACCCTTGGGGACGGAGCTGAGAATTGGCTCAGTGAAATGGAGAAATACTTTGCAATAAGAAACTTCTCCGAAGAGACCAAAGCAATATGGGGAGCATATCAGCTTTCTCATGAAGCATCATCATGGTGGGACAACCGTAAGGTTGAGTTGAATATTGTCAAATCAGACATAACTTGGGATCAATTTAAGGGTTATTTTAGGCAACAATGGCTGCCTCAACTCTATTTTGATAGGAAAATGACTCGAATTTGAACTCGGTCGCAAGGAAGGTCGACGGTGACGAGAATCTTGCGAGAAGTGTTTACTAAACTCCTTAAGTATGTGCCGCAGATTACAAGTGACGAGAAGTTCGAATACGGAAATTCATAATGGGATGAATCCCATCATTGGTGGTGAAGTGGATGTCCACGGCCCAACCACCATAGAAGGAGTTGTCGAAAAGGCAATCGACAGAATGAAATCGAGAGCAATATCTCTCATAGGGAAGAGATAAGGAAGAAGATTCCCAATTCTTCTTCATCTCTCGCACCAAAAAGGGGCCTTGGAAAAGGTTTGGTGTGAAAAACAAAATTGTTGTGGATAACAACAAGAAATCTGTAATGAACAAACCTGTAAATAGTGTGCGGAACAGCTTCACAAAAGTTAGTGGCAATGGACAGAAGTCCTATGGGAGCCAGAATGATAACTTCAAAGCTGGTAACAAATTTGAGCCTAGAAAAGGGCCAGTTGGAGGATGCTTCAACTATGGAAAGGACCACTACGTGAATCACTGTCCTCTGAAGAAGGATGATCGCAATCAGCAGCATAGGATACACGCTGCAGTGGCTAACAGACAAGCTGAAAAGCAAGTTACGCCTATAGAAGTTCCGGGTAAGTTATTCGGTACACCTGTAGTCATACTTTTTGATACTGGAGCTACTGAATGCTTTATTTCTACTAAACTTGCAATGAAATTGAAAAGAAAGGCTGAATGAATGGATAAGACATGGACAGTGCATTATGGGAATAATGTTGTCCATACAGTTGAAATGTGCCTTTTTGGGGCAATTATTGACTTGCCTAGTTTCTCCACCGAAGTTGACTTGTATGTCACTCCTTTAGGATCATATAATATAATTATTAGAGTTAACTGGTTGGCAAACATAAGGCAAAGGTCGACTGTTATGAAAAACAAATTTGTTGTTTTGATGACCTGCAGAAAGCAGCAGTCATTCAAGGTGTAAAACGTGAAGTTGCAGTTAGGAAATTGATAGCTATGCAACTAAAAAGGGCTAAAAATAGAGGCTGCACCTTGTATGCAGTAAAAATGACAGAAAATGCAGAGGAAGATAATGATTTCATGGAAAGATATCTCATTATTAAGGGATTTCAGGATGTGTTTCGGAGGAATTGCTGTGTCTTCCACTCAAACGAGAGTTTGACTTTGCAATAGAAATCAAGCCAGGAATTGAACCCATATCTAAGGCACCTTATAGAATGACCACCATTGAGTTGGTAGAGCTAAAGGCTCGATTCTGAGAAATTTTGACTAAGGGTCTAATAAGACCGAACGTCTCACCATGGGGAGCGCCGGTAATTTTTGTAAAGAAAAAGGATGGCACATTGAGGCTGTGCATTGATTACAGAATGTTGAACAAGGCAACTATTAAAAATCGATACCCACTTCCTAGGATTGATGATCTGTTCGATCAGATGCGAGGAGCATCAGTCTATTCAAAAATAGATCTTCGATCTAGGTATCATCAGCTGAGAATAAAGGAAGAAGATATTCATAAAACAACTTTTAGAACAAGGTACGGGCATTATGAGTTCACGGTGTTACCTTTTGGGTTGACCAATGCACCTGCCGCCTTTATGAATCTGATGAACAATATTTTTCAAGAATACTTAGACAAATTTGTGCTTGTATTCTTAGATGACATTCTTATATACTCTAAAAATGTCAAAGAGCACCAAGAACATTTAAGGATAGTCTGGAAATTTTAAGAAAGAGGAAGTTGTATGGTAAACTATCTAAATGTTCCTTTTATGATGCAGAGGTGCATTATTTGGGACACATTATAAGCAAGAATGGAATAGTTGTAGACCCATCAAAGATTATAGCTATAACTGAGTGGCCTATGCCTAAGAACGTGCACGAAGTGAGGAGCTTCATGGGCTTGGCTGGATATTATCGAAAGTTCATTAAGGACTTTTCAAAAATTGCTGCCCCAATCACTTCGCTGCAAAAGAAGGATAAGAAATTTGTCTGGACGGACAAATGTGAATCTGCCTTTAAAAATTTAAAGGAACAGTTAACTACAACACCTATTTTGACTGTACCTGATCCAAATGGAAATTTTATGGTTGTAACGGATGCCTCAGGAGAAGGCCTTGGAGGTATTCTGTTACAGAATAACCATGTTATAGCTTATGAAAGCAGAAAGCTTAAGTTACATGAACAAAATTATGCTCCACACGACCTAGAGCTCACTGCCATTGTTCATGCACTTCAAATGTGGAGGCATTACCTTTTAGGCAAGCCTTTTGAGTTAAAAATGACCATCCGGGGCTGAGGTATATTTTACTCAACCAAATCGAATGCAAGGCAACGAAGATGGTTAGAATTTCTGTCTCAGTATGATTTTGATATAAGCTACATCAAAGGCAAGGAAAATAGAGTGGCAGATGCTCTGAGTCAAAGGAAGCATATCTCTGCTCTTATAACGTTAAGAACTCAGTTTAAGGATGAGGTGAAAGATGCCTTGGAATCAGATCCTTATTTCCAGCAAGTCAAAACAACACTTGCTGCAGATCCAAAGGATGTCAGATATAAAGGATTTCATTTCGACAATGAAGGAATTCTGAGGTTCGAAAATAGGGTATATATACCTTTGGCAAATGACTTAAGAAGGAAATTGTTAACTGAATTTCATAATTCACCTTTTTCTGGACACCCTGGCATTATAAAAATGCTTGCTGATCTTAAGCAGCAATACTTTTGGAAGGGAATGAAAAAGGATGTGGTGGAATTTGTAACACACTGCTTAGAATGTCAGCGTGTTAAGGCGGAACATATGCATCCCGCTAGATTATTGTATCCCCACAACATTCCGCAGTACAAATGACAAGTGATAACAATGGATTTCGTTCAAGGATTGCCTATGTCAAGAAATAAGCATGATATTATCCTGGTTGTCGTCGAAAAATTGACCAAAGTGGCACACTTTATTGCTGGTAATTTGAAAGACGATGCACCAAAGTGTTAAGAAGATTTGTGCATGAAATTTTCAGATTACATAGAATACCCGAATTAATCATATCGGACGAGAGATCCGAAGATGACATCAAGGTTTTGGCAACGCTTAATGCGGCCTTGGGAACTAAATTAAACTTCAGCTTTGCATATCATCCGGAGACGGATGGACAGACCGAGAGAGTTAATCAAGTTTTAGAGGACATGTTAAGAATGTATTACATGGACCAAAAGAGTATAAATGGGAGGAATATCTTCCACTTGGTAGAATGTGCGTACAATAATACATACCACGCCTCTTTAAAAATGGCGCCTTTGAAGCATTGTATGGAAGAAAATGCGAACCCCCATCACACCGGGACAACGTAGAAGACAGAGAGGTAATTGGGCTGAAATCCTTACGGAAATGGAACAACAAATCAAAATGATTCGGGAACATCTAAAGGAGGCTGCCAATAGGCAAAAGAGTTATGCAAACTTAAAGAGGGTTGATAGGAATTATAAATTGGGAGAGAAGGTCTTTCTTCGGGTGAAGCCGAAAAAGAGCTCAATAACTTTTGGCAAGGCTGCCAAGTTGTCGCCACGATACGTGGGACCTTTTGAAATTGTTGAAATAATCAACCCAGAGCTTATCGTCTAGCATTACCTCCTGCTTTGTCTCAAATGCATGATGTTTTTCATATTTATTTGCTTAAGAAATACGTAATGCATTTATCACATGTGCTGAATTGGAATTCCTTGCAGTCAAGATCCGGGAATAATCATGGTTAAGCCCATTCGAGTCTTTGGAACTCGCCACTTGATTGTACTTAAGAAATCGCGAAGTGAATCAATGTAAGGTCCAGTGGGACCAGTTCAGCGAAGAAAGTGCAACTTGGGAAAATCTCGAAGAAATGAGATCTACTTTTCCATACTTGTTTGATCGAAATTGAAATTCGAAAAATTGATAATTCTACCAAATTTAGACAATTATTAGTCTATTTTACAGTTGTCTTAAAACACTGTTTTTAAGAGTGAATCTGTTTTTGGTATGAACTTATAAATGGAAGGACAATAACTGAACTTTGTCCTAGAAACTCCTTGATTTGGTTAATTTGATCATCGGGACGATGATTCTTTAAGGAGGGAGGAATGTAACGCCCTGATTTTTGTAAGTTATCATGGTGATTATTTTTCATAATGTTGTAACTGCTGAAATGAAGGCAAACATGTTAAGATATATTTTTGATCTTAAAGGAATGTGTTGCTAATTTGGATTCTTGCATACTGTAATTTATTTACATGGGACAACAGTTATTATTGCTTGTATGTTTGCTGATATGACGACAGATCTGTCGTATGCTTGCTGAACTCTATTCGCTGATTGACAGCACACCTTGAATCAATTCCATTGATCCAAGGTATGTTGTGGCCTTCTTGTAATCGCTTTGTCGATTTACTTTTAAACCAGACTGAAGGTTGATATAAATGTGCAAAGACTCGATTTTAGGTATGAATAAGTGGCACATAGATGCCAACGAAAAAGGTTCGATTCTCGAACCATGCACTGCATGTAACGCTGCACTCGTAAGGCGGTAAATGCCTGATGCGGGTGGCTCGTATGTGGAACGTGGGACGAAACGTCTTGCATAGCAGTGAATTTAGATGACAGTCGAAGGACTTGTTTGGAAATTGATTAATTAGGGGTGAGGGGGATTAGACCCTAATCTAACCCTAAGTTCTACCTTATATCCTAATTACTATCCTAAGTGGATTTTTAAATTCTATAATGGTAAAAATATAACTAAGTCCTATTAACCTATGACCTAGGTATGAACACTATTATAAATCCTAAACTAATCCTAACCTAAGGAAGGGGACGCACAGACCCATGGGGAATGGAAAGGATAAGGATGGAAGGAAATTTAATGGGCATTAAATAAGGTCCTTGCATATGGACAACGCCAAGTTTGGCGGAACAGAAAAAGCTAGAGGCATTCGGTTAGTTATGGGACTAAACTTGGTTTTCTTGCAAAATTTGAAATCGGCGATTCGCCACACCCGAGTCAGCGGTGGCATGAAGAAATAGGAAAAAGGCGAGCCTTTAATGCATTTAATTTTCTTGGTCTTCGTGACCAGCCCGCCTGGAAAGAGTATGGAGGAATTTTTGATTGTTTATTGTGTTCGTTCGGATTTTTGGAAGTTGCTCTGCATTTGGTTTTTCTTGGTTCAATCGAACCACGATTGCGTTTGATTGCTATCTCTGTTTTTTGGAAGATCTAAGGCTATTTCGAGCTCAGAGGAAGGTGATTGTTTGGAAAGCTTATTCACACACGTGGAAGGAAATACCTCATGTAGAAGCGGTTTTCTTCGAGCTTCGAGGAAGATTATCAGGCATGTTAAGCCCTTCTCTTTAAACTTGCTTGCTTTGTTTAAGCGTCTCATTAAAACAACCCTGCTCTTCTTCTGAACGGGTTTTGGGTTTATTCGATTTCGCTGTCATGTTTGAAATGATTCTGGGTAGAGTCGTTTTGTCTTGCTGTTGCGATTTGAACTGTCTTTGCTTCAGTATTGAATTGAAAATACAGTCATGCTGTGTTGATTTGTTTGAAAGTATTGGGGAATTCGAACTGGGTATTTCTTTTTAAATGATTATATTGAATGAAACTGTACAGGCTGCATGAGTTTGTTTTTCATTGTTGAGCAATCGTTCTTTTGCCAATATGAACTTGAGTGATGGAACGTATTAACTATGCGAGTAGTATTCTTGAGTGTTGTGCTTTTCTTTTGTAAAAATGGACGAATACGACTTGGGTATTCGTGGGAGTTGGAGAAAATAACTGTTTTTCTTACTGAAATTATTGATGAGCTATGTTTTCTCTTGTTGTGGTGGAAAGATGATTTTGTTGTGTTTTATTGATGCGGTTTGATTTTCCAGTTCGGACTGTTGTCGTGAAAACGAACTTGACTTTGTATTGCTGTGCAAATAAATGAAATATATGGGAATTAGCTTGTTGTTTGAGTCTGTCTTGACTGTACCAAGCTTACGCATCTAATACCCTATGCGGGTTTGCCTTGATAGAGGTATTGATATATGAATATTGTATTTTGAGTTCTGTACATCATTGTGAAATAGGAGAATGTTGTTTTCGGATTTAAATGTTTGATCGAGAAGGAACTCGAACTGGATATTTCTTTACAAATGGCATATTGAATAAAAATGGTACAGGCTGTGTGAGTTGGTTTGACATTGTTGAACAATCGTTCTACTGTCAATATGGGTTTGAGCTGTCATTATAGAACAAGCACGACTTGGGTGTCCTTATTACATTTTGAAGAAAATGATTGTTTCTTTACTGAAATTATAAGAAACGAGTTCTTCTTCTTTCTGTTGTTTTAAGATTTTGAAAGAAATGGTAATTGGGGATCCATTGAGCATTTTGGATTCGGCTTGATGGAAGTGACAGTGATATTTAGATTAATTTTCTGAGTGCTGTTATCTTTCTATACAAATGGAATATTTAAATGTTTCGTGTGATCTCTGATTTTACACTGTCATTCAAAAAAATGAACTCGACTTGAGTGATTCTTGCTTGTGTTTGAAGAAAATGGATCTTTTCTTATTGAAATAGTTTAAGGAATGAATATTTCTCTTCTTGCTTGAGTTTGAGTTAATAACAATAATAGAGCTTCACCGTACACCCGGATTGGACTTGTTGTAGAGTAACAACAATGTGCAAACGGTTATTTATGAATTGTGTGCGTTCATGGATATAGAAAGTCGTGTGAATAATTGATTAAGTGATCAGATAATCGTTTATTTGGTTAAAATACAAGTGAAAGAAGTATGAATTCTTCTAGTACAGTAAGTACATAGTATGCATTCTTTATATTGCTTGCTCTATGATGGATACAATGTTTTACCAACTTGTTTTTGGTATTCGTATGAGCCTGATTTAAAAGAAGTATTGATAAGGACGATAAATTCTTCCTTGTTTTCATTTAAAGCTGAATATGAATGGAATTATTCTTTCTTTGTTGGAAAGTGAATTCTAATGGAATTTGTAAGTTTCACTCTGATCATATCTTTGATTGATGTCTCGTTTGGATTAAATTATCAGTACAGTCATGAGGAAAGGAAAAGGAGAGTGAATGGATAACTTGGAATAATGATCATTTCTTCTCTCATACAATTGGAAATCTATAATAGTTAAGGAACAAATTTTGTATTGCTTGGGTTTAAGCATCTATATTTATTCTTTTTACTTTTTCATCTGTACTTGATTGCTTGAAATCAAATGAGATGCATGAACTGAAAGGAAAGTAATTGGTTTATATTTTCAGTCAAATTTTATCCTTTGAATTTATTACTAATGTATGGGAAAGGAAATTGACAACATTTAATGTTATAACAGCAGTAGGCATTCGTGTGTTCCTAGTTTTTACAGATGTTGTAATCTGGAACTGTTTGAAGGAAATTACTTTTTGTAATGATCATTTGGGAAAAAGGACAGTAGTTCTTTGATTGATTGGGATGGTATTTAGATGATTCAGTTGTCATGCTGTTCATTCTTTTTGATACTTAATTCTTGATTGATGTTCATATTAACGTTTCATAAAAGCAGGGTTCTTTTATTGAGACAGTTAATTAGAAGCACCTCATTTTAATGACAAGTGCTTAATATGCTCAGTTCAATGAACTGACCCGTGCAAGTAATTTTGCAGATGGAACTTGAGTAAAATGAAGACATGGCTGTTTTCTGATACTTCTTTTGATTGTCTGAAGATGAATTGTATTTGATAGTTTATTATTCCTCTACGAGGAATTGTGAAAAGAAGAAACTACATTCTTCTATCTTATGAGTTGTAATGTTGTTTTATATAAACAAAGTCCAGTAATTTGGACTGGCAAATGTATGGATTATGAAATGGATTGATGAATACAAATACAAGTGTGATATTTTAATGACTATATCAGTTTGATATTGTTGATTAAATTGGAAATATAATATTATCTCTTGATTTGGAATTATTCAATTGTCCTTGGATGGATTTAAAAGGGAATTGACATCTATTCTTACCTAAATGCAACTTTTACGTTGAAATGTGCAATTAGTTCATACTTGGGTTAAGATGAATTTTTAATTGACATTAAAAAGGATTAGGAAGAACATGATCTCATAACTGATAGGTATTCGGGATTAGCTTGAAAGCTAAGGAATATCAAATAACTTAGGAGCAACCGAACTTCGTATTCGGACTCCGTTAATAGCCTCGAATGTTAAATTCAGAAAGAAAGGATATGGGATAAATATATCCAGGGCTAATAGACCTTAACTATGTAAGGTTAAGGAGAATAAATTAATATATTTATTGAGAATTAGACCTCGTTTTAATGACGTCTAATAAGCTGGAATTCTAAATTTGTTTTCAGTTGTGGAAAAACTTGGTTAAGTTTAATAGGTTAAACTTATTAAGTCTATCGGTAATGGGCTGCTTAATCCAAGGATTAAGAAAAGAACCAAGTAGAGAAAATGCAATCCTTCGATACGAAGGAGAAGATGCATAGTAAGCTAGAAGATGGATTTAGTCTCTCTTAGCTACATACAACTGTAATAAGAACGAGGATAAAGGATCAACATGGTGCATGAAATTTGATCTTAAATATTAAGATCATATCCAAATCACTTGAGCTGGATGTGTACTCTTGATGGGAGGATTCCGTAGGACTTTGACATACGCCAGCTATAGCATGGTGTCTTCATGAAGGCGGGGTCTTCATGACAACACAATGTTATAGCTGACATATTACAATGCCCTCCCGAATTAAATCATCAAGATTACATAAGCTGAATATTAAGTTCTTGGGTGGGGATAGGAGTGTGGTCACGTATACGGAGTGACTCCTGGAGGACTAAAGATAATTAGACACACGAAGTCGTCTAGGACGACGACACGCATGTCCGCATATCTTCGCTATTACCATGAGTGACTTCCTATGCTTGTTCATATTGCTAATCGGAGTTAAGAGTTTGACCCTAAATTGGAAGGATTTGGTAGGAACCAGAAAGACCATTCTAGATAACAGTGAAGTGAGGTGAATGACATATTCCATTGGTGTGTATCACATCCAGAATATGATCATGCAAAGCATGTGAAAATCTTTGGCCAAAGTATCGCAAGTGCTTGGTTGCGTTGACCTAATTACCTAATTTAAGATGCAGATGTCGATGAATATCGAATGAGATATTCGAGATAGCTTCTTAAATGGATCACTTCGATAACCTAAAATGGTAAGAGAACCTTGTATATATATTATACTATGCATGAATGAACATGAAGGATCGGTAAGTTCTTTGAGTCATGAAATGAGAGATCGTTGAAACTCGAGCCATGAAAATGGGAGATCGGTAGTTCTTCGAGTCATTTACAAAGAGATATGGAATCATTATATGATCGAATGGCATCAATGTGTGTTCCATATCGCAAATATGTGAATAGAGAACATTAGTTTTAAAAGGAAATTGTGTGTTCCAAACTCGCATTGTTTGGGGCGGAGAACAATTATTAAAACTTGAACGTGTGTTTGAATTATATAATTCATAACAGAGAACGTTATATAATTTTTTTTTTTTTTATTTTCCTTGTTCGGTATCTTAAAATGGGGATGTTACACAACACCTCCAAATTGTTCCATAATGGGAGCTTTAGTGGTTGGATGCCAAGTGTTTGATCAAATGCAATGAACAAATGTCCAATCTAAACAATTCACATTTTCCGTCATATTCACAACACGAGGTTGTTGAAAAAGTCCTTGCAAACTTGTAAGCAAATGCATTTGGCGGTATAAAGGAAGACTACAATATTTTCCAAAGCATCCTCTCCACTTGCACCTAAATGGGAGTTTTGAAATTGGGTAAGGAAATTTGCTAAAGCGTTTGAAGTAGGGACTATTGTCAAAAGTTTTAATTGCAAATGCCATTTTAGATAAATGTAAAAACGTGGAACCATGCACGTGTCGTGTGAATCTGCTCCACATAATTCCCAAAGAAATGCATTCACATGGAATGTGAGGTTTGTGAGGTAAAGGGTGTTGTTGAAAAAGTCGTTAAAGCTTTCAAAGAAATGTCTTGTCCAAGTGTATCTCATGGAATGCCATGGTTGCAGGATATGCACAAAACGAGTTTGTTAGAAAGGCCTTATAGGCATTTGAAAAACTCCACCGGCATATTTAAAGGCAACCTCCACAACTATTGCTAGTATCCCCAAAAATCTATTCCAAAATGGGAGCTTGAGAGCAAGGTATGGGCATTCAAACAATTTTTGAAAGTAGATATTTATAAAAATTTGGAAGTGCACACAATGCACATGAACTAGATGGCAAAATGCCTCTAGTTGTGGACTCATGGAATCCATGTTACAAACCATTCCCGGATCACCTCTCATACATCATCCCTTCACGTACGTAGGCATGGATCTCCCTCTCTCTCTCTCTCAAGAAATGCTATTGTTCTTTAATTTCCCTTATGTTTGTAATCATTGTCATTATTTAACATATGTGAGTTGAAAGATGGTTATTGGTACACTTTGCGCTATGTTTATAAAGGTAGTGTAGTAAACGTTTGTTGATTTGTGAAAATTTCCTTCGTAAAACGATCCCCTAGATACACAAACCACCTTAGAAACACACTTAACTCATATGACATGAAATAGGCCTCTAGTGTGGAAATTAGTTCACATGAGTGTCGTAAGACGAAACCTTAGCCACTTGAAAACAACCTTGTTAAAGTTATAAATTCAATTTGGAATTATTATATCTTAACTTCTCACGGGCCAAAAAAATTGTCATGTACCAATTCTAACTTGTTTATTTTTGTATTGTGATTGGATTCCGACAAGTAGTTTCATTATAATTATTTGGGAGGTATTTTTCTACACGGGTTTTTGAGGCATTTTGGTTTAGTGGGTGTAAGAGAAAACTTGCGATTTTTGATATGTTCATCTAAAATGGTACCTCCAAATGAATACCACTTGTCAAATATTAGCCTCAAATCGCCTTCCTCAGCATTCTTGCCATATATGAGAATGGGTTGAAGTGATGTAATCCTCGTATGGATACTCTATGATCCTTTTTGAGATCATTTTGTGGTTGTTTTAGCTACTTTGAGCTATAGTGTGTCTAAGCCCCTTGACCCAATTTTTTGATGTTATGAAATTAATTTGGAATTGCCCCATGAAAAAACTTGTAGATCAAGAAAATATGTCCTACCTCCTCAAACCTCTTCATTCCTACATTGAGAACTATGGTCCATATTCAGTTTCACATTATCTCATTGAAAAACATTGCTCTTGTGCCATTTTTGGAGCCACTTTGGTTTGTAGTGTCCAAGTGTAAAATGTTAAACTCTTTTGATTCGCTCTAGAATGGTGCCTCTAATATGAGTTTTGCTTATTATATTTTACTTTCATTAGCTCTTATCTTTTCTCACTATATAGGAATTTAGGAAAAGAGGTCGAAGTGATCCTTTCCTATGTCATGAACTTTTGGTCATTTTTGAGACCATTCAAAGGCAATTTTAGCTAATTTCAGGTTATAATGTCGTTAAGCCCTTTGACCTAAGGTGTGAATTTATTTGATTAATCTTACCTAGTGTGATGATTTGATGTGATGGAAAATGCCATTAACACTAGCAAAGATAATGAATTCTCTCTCTCTCTCTCTCTCTCTCTTCTCTCTCTAGAACTAGTAAATATAAAGGAAAAGAGAAATTATGTGTGAAAATAATAATCTCTCTCTCACGCGCGCACGCGCACACACACACACAGAGGAAAATGAAATCGTGTGATATAATTGTTAGATAAGAAAGTGAGATCCATGGCAACTTTATGTTGACCCATGTTTTGACAAGTCACAGTGTTGCGGTGAAAACACAATTGCTTAGTGTTACTCAAAGATTATATTTACTTTGTTAGTTTTCCTAAATTGTATAAATTTATTTTGAAACAGAGAAAATTGTAAATCTTGATTGGGAATGTAATTATAATGTAATTGTATGGTCTTGTTTTAAGAAATAGATGGTTAATTGACAACATTTATGCTTACAATGGTTAATGTCATCGAAATTGTATCTTGATTGAGCTAAGTAGATCACATGAAGCATACATAGAATATTCTAGTTTAAATTTTTTTGAATGTATGCTTGAACACCATCTTTCTCTTTTGTAAAACATTTGTTGAAACCACAACTTAGGAAAAATATAAATAGTGACAGATGTTGATTTTACTTCCCTAGTTTAAATTATGTCTCACCTAGTCTTACACATGGAAAATACGACATTCTAAACACTCTTGCTAGTGATCGAATGTAAAAAATGCCTCAAAGCCCCCAAGGCTAGGGATATGTAACTTGTGGCAAACCTATCTCTTGATGAGCACAATCCACTACTTAGTCTAACTAGAAAATGTGTATATCACATCTCTAGTCAAGCATAGCTTCTAGCGAAGTGGTCTATACATATATGACCCTCTAGTAGTGTTGACCAACCAAGCCCTTGTGTGATCATTATTCCTCTTAAGTTTCTTGTTAATCTTACTCCAACTAAATGTGAATGAAAATCCTTAAGACTCGAAAATCATTTCTATGTTGTGACTCTAAAGGGGAAGACAACTATGTAATGTAATGAATGGAATATTGTAATTTGGAATGAGAATCGAATCCAAACTGTATCACCATGATATGTCTTATGGTTGAAGCGTTACAAGTTAGCAATACCTTGAATCATGTGAGAAACTATTATCTTTTGTTCCACATGTTGTATATTGTATTATATTTGTAAGGTGACTCAAACTCCATGTAATAAGTTCCCATCCTAGGTTAAATTATATAACACGATAGGATGTTTTGCTCTTGTCTTGTGTGAACATGTGGAAGGGGTCATATCTAAATGACCCTCCAAAGAGAGTCTAGGACATCATGCCTCAACCTTGGTTGTCGTCCTTTCATAAACCATGGGTAATTAAATTAGAACTCAATGCATTTTGCAAGTTGTACAATGAGTTTGAAGTGGATAGCCCTTCTTATGAACTTGATGTTAAAATGTAGCTTGATGTATCACGAATAATTTAGGATCTAGACTGTCCGAAATGCCTAAGGCCCCCGTACCTGTACCGGAAACGTGCATACTGTATGCGAGGCATACGGTACGCAGATGTACCCACGGGGGCTTAGAATGCACACAGGATGTAGATGGTCCGGCACGGCAAAACCGCACCTGCACTGCACTCGCCCCCTGTGGGTATGTTTCGAAGCGTACCCATCAAAAAAAAACTTGCCAAAGACTGTTTGTTTCCTTTTTTGGCAATTCTTTCCTTTTTTGGATTTTTGGTGAATAGAAAAAATTTGCCATTTTTGGAAAGGGTCCGGAAAGATGTAGCAATAAAAACTTGCATGTGCCATAACTTTCATTCTGTGACTCCGTTTCAAGTGTCGTTTTCTCTAAAAGTGTATATTTTCTCGAGCTCTACGCATTGATGGCAATATTTTTCTTATTTTCATAAAATCCATTTTTGCACCTTTTGTACCAAGCAACTTCTTGCAATCTTCTCGAAAGAATCATGAGCTTTGATCGCTGTGTAGATGCAGATTAGTAATTAAAAATACTTGGATAGCTTTCCAAAACTCGGCGAGTATTCTCCCGTGCTTGGACTAATCGTCCCACTGCCACCTTTGGATCCATATTTTCCCCGCTTAGTTATGATGTTTCAGAAATATGTCGATAATACTATCGTCTTTGAGTGGATCAAGGAAGGTCACCATGAACAATCAAAACTCCTTGAATCTTATCACAGTCACTAAGATAAATAAGTGTGATAGAGAAATAATAAATTTCAATAAGTATGCAAATGCTTCTTTTAAATTTATAATTTGTATATATATATATATATATATATATATATATATATATATATGTATATACATATATATATATATATATGTATATATGTATATATATATATATATATGTATATACATATATATATATATATATACATATATATACATGTATATACATATATATATACATATATATACATATCCGTACATATATATATATATATATATATATATTTATATACATATACATATATATGTATATACACACATATATATATGTATATACACATATATATATACATATATATCTATATATGTATACATATATATCTATATATGTACGAGATATGTATCTATATATGTACATATGTACATATATAGATATATATATGTACATATATATATCTATATATGTACATATATATATATATATATATATATATATATATATATATATGTACATATATAGATATATATATGTACATATATATATATATATATATATATATATATATATGTACATATATATCTATATATATATATGTGTGTGTACATAGATATATAGATATATGTACATAGATATATAGATATATATATATATAGATATGTACATACATATATATAGATATGTACATACATACATATATATATGTACATACATATATATATATATGTACATACATATATATATATATGTACATACATATATATATATATGTATATACATATATATATATATATATATATGTATATACATATATATATATGTATATACATATATATATATATATGTGTGTACATATATATATGTACATATAGATATGTACATATATATATATATGTATGTACATATGTAGACATATGTACATATATATATGTATGTACATACATATATATATGTACATATCTATATGTACATATCTATATGTACACACATATATATATATATATATATATATATATACATATACATATACATATATATGTATATATATGTGTATATATATGTGTATATATATGTGTATATATATATAATCGTACCCAAAGCGTCATGTACCCGTATCCGTATCCAGACTGTCTAGTTTAGGATCCATTGTCATTAATATCTAGTTAGGTCAATGTCTTTTTAAGGTTAGTGTGATCAAACTTGGTAATGACCCCATGCTCGCAATTTATTACTTATAGTGGAGATGGAATGAAATTGGTCCTAAGGCCTCCTTATGAGGAGATGTGTGCACAAAACCTTGTATATTGTAATGACCTTATTGTGCTCAGTACCTCTGTAGTAGGTGTGTACTCAAGAGTTGATACACTTTCTTCCCTAAAACCATTGCTAACCTTGTGATGGCTAAATGAAAATAAGGTGTGGTGCCTCATAGAAGGAATCACATTGACTTAAATGATATAATCTTGACCCAAAGTCCTTTCTATATTCTAATGCACTTGGAACATTCAAAAGTGAAAGAGTAAACACATAATAGCATGTTTCTTGGGCACACAAATAAGTAGTTTCTTGTGTATTCATCCTCTTCTTCTCTCCTTTACAACCAAAAAGTCATACCGAAACTCCTCCCACGATCCTCTTCCATTCCTTTGTTGAAACCTCGCAAATGGAGACAAACAAAGTGGAATAGGATTTTTTTATAAAATTCCAAAGAGAAATTAGGACAACACTCAAGCTACCCTAGATCCTATGGCTCGGATTTTTTTGATCTAAGGGCTAGGACTTAATCCTACGTTGGGTCAGATGTGTGGTGAGGACCCTAAGTGGGTTTAATTACATCAATTAACTTCATTAATTTATTTGATAAGTGTGTGGGGTAAGTGGCATTTAAAATAAACTTTATTTATAAAAAAGAATCTAGAGAAATTTCAAGTTGCGCTTAAATTATTAATTTTGCATTATTATTTATTTAGCTAGGTGAATTACATGTCATTAAAGTTGTTAAAATTATTAAGATTTCTTTATTAAATTCGTAGTGTGCATGGTGTGAGGGACAAAAGAAACGTTTTAAAATTTTAATTAATGTTGAGGACTTTTACAGATGGTAATTTAATTTATTATAATTCCATTATTATCTCTTTAGTAGGGTCTTATTTAATCGGTTGAGCGTTGTTATTTTCAAATTAAAATAACCTTGTATGGCTTAGATTATCATTCTTAAATTTATTATTCGAGTAAACACTTAACATATGACTTTTAACAATTAACTATTTAATCTCCACAATAAATTGGGAAACCAAGTCATTATTTCTTTATGTAGAGTTTTAATGACATCATGAACGCCTATTCCACTTTATTTTCTTCCATTTGTAGTTTTCAACAAAGGAATGGAAGAGGATCATGGGATGAGTTTAGGTCTTTTTTTTTTTTTGTGGTAGGAAAGAGAAAGGGAGGAACGATACACCCATGGCATATATTCATCTTGTGAAAATATACACATGTGTATGCTCCTCATGGATGGAGTTTGCATATGTGTGTGTGTGTGTGTGTGTGTGTGTGTGTGTGTGTGTGTGTATATATATATATATATATATATATATATATATATATATATATATATATATATATATATATATAATTTCATTATGGGATTATATATATGCACATATGCATATCCATACATATATGTGTGTATATATACATACCTTTTTGTATAATTTCTATATACACACATAAAACATGAGTCTATGGATTTTTATAGATGTTATTTATTATAATATAAATGCTTTAATATATACATCTATATAACATTCCCATGTGTGTGTATTTAAATCGACTTGTAGGGAATTTTTTTAAAGAAGTGTAGACTTCTATCTTAAATATTTCTAAACAAGTTTAATTGGTTAACAATCTTATTGTTAGAGAGATAATTGTGTGCGTGTGTGTGTACACACACATGTATGTATGTGCGTGTGTGTGTTCCATACATAAATGTGTGTTTATATACATACATTTTTGTATAATTTCTATATACACACATAAAACACGAGTCTATGGATTTTTATAGATGTTATTTATTATAATATAAATGCTTTAATATACATCTATATAACATTTCCATGTGTGTGTATTTAAATAGACTTGTAAGGATTTTTTTAAAGAAGTGTGGACTTCTATCTTAAATATTTCTAAACAAGTTTAATTGGTTAACAATCTTATTGTTAGAGAGATATAATTGTGTGTGTGTGTGTGTGTGTGTGTACACACACACAAATATTATAAATACCCAATTATTTTATAATATATACATAATATACTTGTTTAGTAACATTTTAGTTTTGTGAAAACTATAATTGTGGCGCTTTGTGTTTATCTTGACTACTTGAAGTCTTATTTAGCAACTAGGAATGGTAAGAAATTACCGTTCTTTCGAAAAATTGATTCCATATGCTACTATTCACCTTGAGGGTTTAAAATTCATATACAAGATTCCATTTAATTGTTCTAAAGATTTAATAAGTAACGTGTTTTCCATCCTTGAAACTAAAAAATTTAGAAACTAAAAACATGATTTAAGAATTACGGAAATATGGAACATTCTTACAATCAAAATTTAATAAGAAAACGGATTCCTCCTTTACTTAAATCCATACTTTTACCTCCATATTTAAGTTCAACATTTCAATTCAAAACAAACTTCTACAACAATTTTAAATTCATTTGTTTCACAACAATAAAAGATGACACTAATAGAACATATGTCCACACAATGGCTTTAAACTATATACGATCTACTTACACAAATCACATATTTAAATTTAACAAAAAAACTTCCACATTACACAACTTTAGCAACAACTTTGAACTCTTCTAATCCTACAATTACACCACTCCAAACTTCTACACTATGGAGAGACAAGCAACATTCACCTCCCTACCACATAGTATGGAAATGATTACATCAATCCCGACCCGTTAAATCCTTAATCCAAGAGTGAAACCACTTATAACACAAAACACAGAACACCAAGGATAGATTGACAAGCTTACTAAAACAATTGACACACCTCATACTCCACTCACTCATTCATACATATATATTCTTGGACAATAACTTACAAGGGTAGAAATTTTAAAATAAAATCAGAATACACACATACAAACATGTAACATGTTTTCCTAAGGGGATGAATACCAATGGAAGCTAAGTTCTTTGGGTCCCTACATCCATGTTGGTCATTGAAAACCTCAAGGTGATATCTTTGTCTCAATGAGCCCCTACATCCACTCCTCCTAGGAGATGGTGGAAGACCCCCTTGAGATTATATTTTCTTCAAAACAAGCCTTCATTTATATTAAAAGCATTATCATTTCTTCCTTGTACTCCACAATATTAAACATAAGTCGCTACATCTTCCCCACACTCATTAAATACTGTACAACCACAATGAAACTTAACAACAATGGAGTCTTAACATTTGCATTAAAATTTCAACACAATTCAAGGATTATAAAACACATCAACAAGAATATCACATTCACTAAGAGATTTCTCCAAAACACTAAGAGTTAAAAATGGAATTCAAGCTTACCTCCTACTATCCATTGTCCGAGACCGCAAGCAACAAATATTTTTAGCCAAACACTCCCAACAAATACTTTCCTAAATCTCCTTAACAACCCTTCTAATCCAAAATTGCATAACCCCCAACTCCACATTCAAAACTGACATATAGAAAACATTCCCACCAACATAAAAACCAATTAATAAAGACCAAATAGCAGCACACGACTCAATACACCTCATCCAACATTCAACCACATTTACCCACTCCAAGACATAATCCACTTCCAAAAACAACAATCATTTTCTCCCTAAACAAGAAGACCATTTCTTGGTCCACACTTCAAACTTTGGATTAACCAAGATGGGTTGGCCTCTCAAGGCACCCACTTATTACCCCTCATGCAAGGATAAAATCCAAAATTTAATTTTGGAATATTTCTTAGAGCCCTAATGTAATGATGGCTCTCTTAGCCCTAGAGGTGTAACTAGCCTCCATAAGTTACCCCGGGGTAGTGACTTAGGTCAAATTTGGGGAGGATAAACATAGGCTTCTTGCCCCAAACACTTCTTAAATTGTCTTAAAACACAAATATGAATTTCTAAATTTAAAATGGAGATAGTAAATTTCAACACATACAAAAGGAAAAATATTAATTGAAACAAGAAGTCAACATAACAAGGTTATATGGGTAAGAAGAAAATGACTAACCAAAGGACCTTAGAAACAACACACTTTCTACAACCCGAAGAAAAATGAGTGTTGTCCACTGACGGATTGGTCATTTTCCTCTCTAAATCTTGGATGCTTGAAGCATACCAAATACATGGTCCTTGCACACTTGGCACAAGCATCATATATGTCGAACGCGATATTTGAAATCAATAATTTAATTCTTTTCTAAGTTATAAAGTTCACAACCTTTGCATTCATATAATGAGAAAAACATAATCCAAATTATACTACCCCTACTACATCCCAACAATCATTATTCACATTATTATATTTTGAATACACATATTTACTTATTTAGACCATAAAGCTAAGAAAATCACATGTCCTAATCATCATGATCAATAAGAGTAGTAAGCAATATATCGCTAGACAATATTACATATTGTAACCGTCATGATCAACTTAGAGTAATGTAACAAACACAAGTTCCCATCATCATAACTATAAGCATAACATGCATCATAGTATGCAAATATATATATCAAAATCAATTATGCTATGCCCTAGCACTATACCAAATGTATCAATTTCTAAAAAGTAAGGTTAAAGTAGTTGCATAACTAACATCTAGGAGAACAATGATAAAAGTGGGCATGACATCCCCCTCCTCTTAATATTGACTTCCTTTGAAAGTCACTAAAAGAGGTGGGGATGTTGAAGTCTCAAGGTTGTTGCATCCTCCCAAGCGGCTTCTCACTCATCGTATTTACCCCACTACACCTTGACTTGGTCCAACTCACATCCTCAAAGGCCCAAGGTCCTATGCTCCAAAATGTGCACGGGTTCCAGAGTCATTTGCTCGATGTCGATCGGTCTAGAACATGAGAGGGGTCTAGAATATATATCCATAGTAAAGACACATGAAACACATTGTGAACTCAAGATAATATTGGTAGAAAGGCTAGATGGTAGGAAAATGGTCATACCGCTCCAAAATCTCTAAAGGTCCAATGAACCACACTACTAGCTTAGAACCCTTCCCATAACATATTAGGCTCTTATGTAGTTTTACTCTCATAAAAACCTTACTACCCTCCTCAAAACTATGGTCAATCCTCTTGGCATCAACGTACTTATTTTTCTGCTCTTCGCCTCTTGTAGGTGCTACCGAATGAGAACCAACTAATGCTCCATGTCCCGCAAAATAATAGGCCTAACATCAACATGATCCTCCCACCTATCCTAGCTAAGTAAATTCCCGCACTCCATGTCATCTAATGCCTTGTAAAACACCAAGATGATGGAAATGTGGTAGATATTGTATGTAAACTCTATCGGATAGAGACAACCTTCCCAATGGGATCATGTTGGCTCATCACATACATGTGAAGCATGTCCTCAAAACCCGACTCACTCTCTCTATCTACCCATCCTGTCTCTAGGTGATAAGTTATGTTGAAGTTGAGTTGTGTACCCAATGCCTCTCAAGAGTAATATAGAAACCAAATGCATACAAGGGATCATGGTTGCAGATGATCTTATAGGAATTTTGTGCATCCAAACAATCTTATCAAGGTAAACCCTAGCCAATGTTCTCATTGTGTAAAGTAGTCTTAACTAGTGAGACGTGTGCCACCTTGGCCAACTTGCCCACAATGACCATAATGGCATCATGTCGATGGGAGGATGTGGGAATTCCTATAATGAATTCCATGTACAATAGTATTCCATTTCCACTCGGGAATACAATGATGGTAGAGAAGACCGACAAGTTCAATCCAATTATAGTATGTTTTCCCTAATTATAGATCCAAAACATCTACAAACCATCCATAAAGCTAAGCCAACCTATCTTCTTGTGTTTAATATATCTCGACATGTGGTTAATCAACTAATATTTTTTATTACATTTATGTGTTGTGTAAAATATGAATCTCACTTTGTATTTATTTATAAAATCTAATTGAGCATTAGTCTCTATAATTCTAACATAATTAGGATATTACCCCTTTTATATTTTCTAATTTGGGTTAAACCATTTGGTGAACCAATTTATTGATCAAATCCAACTTCCTTTCCCCTTTAGGATTTCAATTCTCATCTTCTAGGGTTTTCAAATTTCTATTCTTATTTTTGTATCCTAAATCTAAATTTACATAACTACCCTAAGATTTGCATATCATTGTTGCTTCTTAGGGTCACCATGAGATTCTTATCTCAAATACTTGTTGATATTAGGATTTTTATTTTGTTACATAGCTTGTATACTCCACTCTATTGTTTTCTTTCTATAAAGCAAAGACTAGTATGGCCATCATTTTCAATCACAATACTTTACCACCTAAGGATATTAAGGACTCATATTAACCATTGTTTATTATGACCCACATTCAAAATTTTATAATCAAGGTTTTCATTGATAATGGTTCCATATTGAATATAATGTCCTTAGTGCTTCAAAAATTGGTTCTCTATGAAATTTGTACATTAGTCAAATGTTATTTTTAAAAGCTTTGATATTACTACTCAACCTACAATAGGTACAATCACTCTAGACATTATTTGGACCAAAAACAATTCCTTCCACGTTCCAAGTCTTAGATGGACCTATTGATTACAATATGTTATTAGGCAGCCCATGGATTCATGATATGGAATCTATGCCCTCTACATTACATAAATGCGTCAATTTCCTCCATAAGGGATAAGAGTAAACTACTCTAACGACGATGACTCATACAAGTATTCTCAAATTAAGCACCCTTTTACCGATGTTTTCATGGCTATAATTGCCGAACCTTCTCAAGAAGTGGTCAATCAAACTCGTGATTCCTACACCTTTGATGAAGAGGATGAGCAAGATTTTTCAAAATTTCTTAATAACAATCTAGACCGAATTGACTCTTTTCTATACATTATTAGGATGAAGTCGAAAAGGCATCTACATCTAGTCCACATACATCTAATGTGCCTACATTTACCTTTGATCGGGTACCCTTAATCACCAACAAATTCATATGTTTAGTCCACCTACTTCTACTACTTTTACTTCTCTAGTGCACACATGGACCCTAACATACCTCGATCATGCACATTCCCTAACGCATACCTTTTTGATTCGCAAGCTAAGGTGTTATAGTTAGAGCAAGGTGTGTCTAAGAATTTACATGCTATGGATTCACATCACCTAAGTTGGCCTCCGATCCTTTGCCTCTAGGATTCATTGCTCATAAGCTTCCTATCTACAAAGGTAAAGGAGACCAGGAACAACATCTTCACTCCTTTCATGCAACTTCTCTAGACTATTCCTACAATGATACACTTCTTACCAAGTTATTTCCACGAAGTCTAAAGGATTATGATCTGCAATGGTTATATGACCTCCCTCTCCAATCTATTAGGGCCTTTAATCCATTGTTTGATCAATTATTAGCTCACTTTTAAATTAATATTGGTGAGAAATTCTCTTATGCTCATATGGAAAAACTTAAGCAAGAATACAATGAGACTCAAGTAATGTTTATGTGTTATGTTACAAGATGATGCTTACTAAGATGAACAACCCACTTGTAGATAATGAGCTTCAAGATCTATTCACACAAAGCTTGTTAGCACCTTTGTAAGAGTCTATCATGTTTTCAAACTTTTGATCTTTCAATGAATTATGTCATACCCTAAAGGATCTAGAGTTCATGCTTATAACAATGAACAAGCTTCAATATGCGCCACTGTCCAATTTGTGCCCAATACCAAGTTTCCAAGTAAACAAGGTTTCGAGGCTAAACCTAATAACAATAAGAATGAAGCAAAAGTAATAGTCGGTGTTATATCTCAACTAACGAAGTTTCAATTGCTAGAACCTCTTAAGGAATAGTTCACATGGCTGCAAATCCTCTCACATATTGTACTTACAAGCTTTCTTGATTGTAACCTTGTGTCTCTCCCTCCACCTATGGAGGTTGATACGAGAAAGCCTCAATCAAGATCATTTGATGTAAATGCATATTGTGACTATCATTGTTGTAAAGGCCATTCTACAAATTGATATTTCAAGCTAAAGGATATCATTCAACATCTCATCGATAGTCAAATAATTGAAATTGACACATATCAAGCAAAGATTAAGCCACAAATCAATGACAATGAAAAGGTTAAATTTTTCAATGATCCATTATCCTTACATACGATAGAGCCTAAAGGAAATCTTGAGGTTAATCATGCGTAAAACACGCATCCTCATCCGACATCATATAGTCATTTGTTTGAGGCCCTCATTGGAGCTATCACTACCTATCCACCTCCATGGCCTACTATTACATTTAGTGAAAGCGGAATTGTAGATAATGTTTTGGATAACAATGCACTATACATTCAAGCTTATATCAATCAATAGGCTATTCACATTGTTACAATTAACAATGATGGTTGTGACAATCTATGTACTACGACTTGCTTAAATATTTGGGATATAATGGGCAACATCTACAACCTACTTCTCAAGCTACTTTGTGAAGCCTTTAAGTGGAGGAAGCTATTCTATCTACACCTTTCTTGGTTATCCAAAGTATTGGGACATGTGCCATGTTACTAGGGCACTCTTGGCTTCATAAGATCTCGCATTATTGCTTCTATTGTGCATAATTGTGTCAATTATATAAAATTGCAATAAAGTTGTGAAGGTCAAGGTTGTTCCTTATGAATCTCCTTTTCCGCTTTTGATTGTTACTATTGATTCTACTCCTTGTGCGAAAAAGGTCAAGCCACCTATACTCCCTCCATCTGCTAAAATTTCTCGCTAACTGGTGGTTAGCACTCCTATACTACAGATCCTTTTAACATAAGCCACGATCAAAACTAGACAACTCTAAGTCAATGAATTCTCCTAGATAATTGAAGACAAATCAATCTATCATGTAGCTTAAGCTTAAAGCAACACAATCCTCTTCTATACATAGTACTCGATCAAGGCACAAGCCTCCTCTCGGTAGTTCATTTTATGCATTCTCCTATATCTCGATGTCCTTCTATTATGACACATGATCTTATTCAAGGCTATCACACACATACATCTAACACGGTTCAAGGCCCTCTTCCTCCATTTGATTTGCTCATCAAATACTACAATTTAAAGACCGTCATAAAACGAAATATTTCAAAATTACAAAAAAAAATGTTTCAAAAATTCCAAAAACATTCAAATGTTCTACAAATACAAAATCAAGACCCAAGCATAGCTTCAATTACTAACTTCTACATTAGATATGTTGTTTGTCACATAAATTAATAGAAAATTGTTGTCTAATGGAAATGGACAAACATCTTTGCAGAGTGTCTCCAAGGAGTGGGATCCTAGCTCCTTCGAGGAAAACCTTCAGAGAATAGTTGACTCTTCATCTACTTCTACTTCTAATGCTACCTAATCTAACCATGCAGGGGGAAAGGGTGGAGTGGGACGACAAATTAAAATGAAAAGTGATGTGACAAAAGAGAAATAGAGATCTTATCCCATTTGTGCTTGAAAATAAAACAAAAAAATGAAACAAATGCAAGTATAGTCCACACACATATTCATCACACTCAAGACAAAAGGTAAGAAAAGGAGAGACAAGAGAAAAACAAGGCGTATAATAGCCATAAGATTAATCGTTGCACAATTATACACAAATGTTATTGACTTTAAAATAGGCTCGAGGTGCATTACATTTGCCAACATAGATACTAAGGACATCTTATTTGTTGAAAGAAGACCATACTACACGTATTTATATATGTTGTCTCATCTCTAATGATTTTTCATGTATATTTCCCCTCCACAAATGTTGTTATGAACATTGGCTCACTTGTAAGTTGTGATTGTGGTATGCTAAGTTATGTCATTGCTAGTTTGTCATATGAGGTAGGGTATCATGATTTTATAACACTTTTCTCAATTGTGATTAACCCACTTTTGACAAATGATTCAATCATTTGTTGTAACACAATGTAGTTATTTAAATCACGTCATGAGATCCTATTTTAGTCATAAAATGGCTTATCTATATTTCTTGACAAAATATGTGTACGATATTGGATGGGGGTGAAATAATGAGTTTCTTATTGAGGAACATCTTCAAGGCATCTTGTGGTTTGTTGAGCATATTTGCTTTTACTTACAACTTCTCTAGTACAAGGTGAGAATCTATAGTAGTTGTATCTTGACACATGGCAAGTTGGTCCAAGGTGGAAAAGCTTCTCTAGTGACTAGGAGTGTTAGTAGCATACAAATCTCTCACCTCAATATCAAGAGCATGAAAGAGTGAAAGTGTATCCTCATAATCAATTAGCTCATGGAATTGAAAGAATGATTTGCTTTTAAGGGGAGGCAACAAGTTCCTACTAAAGATAGATTGTTTTTCTAGGTTTATTGGTTCGCACATCAATCGGTGCATTCCATTTCTAAATCTAAGAGCGTGTTCACAAATGGGTCCATAGACATTTTGTTTGAAAGATAGTAAATATTCAAGTGTGAGTTCAAGATCTTTGTTAATGCTAAAGTGGGCTAATATTTCCTCCTTAGGTTTAAGATAAGAGCTCGTAAACTGTTAGTTAATGAGTAAAACCAATCTAACCCATGACCCACTAGACTTATGTAAGGTTTTAGGTAATAATGTGTCATTGCATTAGTAGCTTTCCAATGATGATGTGAAATGTGTGATGTAAAAAGGGATCGCCATATTCATCAAACATGTAGAACTCTAGCATGGCAACGTTGCGGATAAGGGGTTTGTAGGACACTTTGTACTATTAGTTGGCCAAAAACAATATCATGACTTGCCTTGGTATTTGGTTGGTTGAATACAATATTAAGTTGTTTATGCATTTCTCCTATTGGATGCATTAGAGAGATGATTTGACTATTATGAATTGTATGTATAAGTAAATTTAGAGGTTGCATTTGATCATTACTCTCAAACGTTGGTTCATAAATTGATTGATTATTTATATTTTTTATCATATTTCTTTGCACGAGGATTAGGTAATATTATATAATTAGTATTATATGCCTAATAGGTGTAATGGATCTAGCTAAATCATGAAAGCACTCAAGGATCACACATAATCTAAGTAGGTGCAAAGGATTAAGGCTTGTATAAAACCTTGAGATCAAGAACTAGCCGTAAAATTTGAAACCCTAGGTTGTGTTCAAAATATAAGATTACGTTCACCAAAATGTAATATTAAAATTAAGTTACAAGTCTAACTAAAGCATTAATTGAAAGGATTAATTAATACTAATAAAGGGCAATCCTTTTATAAATCAATTAAAATAAACTTAAGATTTGAAAGTATTGATCACTCAAAATATAGTAAAACATCAATTAGGGCACATACATGAAATAAACTTAGCAATACAAGATGAAAGATAATGAAACAAGATGCTCAAATGCATTATAGAAGGTGTGCAAATAGTCGTCAATATGCTTTAAAAAAGCCACGGGTTGATAATGTGATCTAGATGGATTTGAAAAAGACAAATGAGGAATAGATTGCATTAGGTCTAAACACGTCTGGAAGCCATGAACTTGTGTAGGAGAGAGACTGTGCATAATCCATTTTTTTGTGCACAATTCACCTAGATGTATTCTTCTAGTTTTTGGCATTGTAACCAAATTACCTTCTTTGTCAAGCCCTAACTTAACTTACTTGAGAGGTGTGAACCCTAATAAAAAAGGGTAAGCATTTTAGGTTGGACAACCTTTGCCACACTCCAATTGGCATGGTGAGCGTTTCCCACGTACTCAATACTTTGAGGAGGGATCAAACCACATGTAGTTCTCCCAAAGGTCTATGATGAGATGCAACAAACAATATGATATAAATGCACTTAAAATGAAACCCTTGACTTTACCTTTGCACTTGACAACATGTTTTCTTAACCTTTGTATAATTCATATGCTTTTGGTTGATATAAGACTGCTCTTGGGAAATTCGTCTATTTACATGTAGTCTCTCAAAGTGATGAGCCTTTAACAAGATAATTCCTAGATGGTTTGAAATGACTTAGGTGTGTTTGCTTAAATAGCTAACATGTCATTAGTTTGGCACTCAATCGCCCCTAAAATCATGATGAGGCCAACCCGTACAAGTTACCCATTTGAAACTTTGACCATTGACAGGAATAAACATACCTCTAACATGTGGAAAGGTTTAGGTCCGAACCTATCTAATGGTCGTGAAACTTAGAACTGCCATGAAACTCAAAATTGGAAGATGTGTTATAGTATGTCAAGGATCAAGTCATTTTGATGATACAATACCGATAATATGGTTGGCCTAGTAGATTACAGAGTGCTTAGAAGAGGGGAATATGCGGGAAAAATGCAAATTATGTATTTTGGACCAAATGTTAGAAATAGATATAAAAGTGTAATTGTAGAGGTGCCTTGGATTAAATTTAGGGTATGTACTACATTGAACCAATCACCTTATCGATTCGACATGATACTTTAACTAGGGCTAGTAAAGCCATGTCAATATTATAGTGTCACAATGGGTGTGTTTCAACATGATCGGACCCATTTGCATACCACATTGAACCAATCGATCCATCAATTTGACATAGCACTTTAAGTGGAGCCAATCGAACAACGGTTGGCGTTATCTTCACACATTGGGTGCATTTAAGCTCGATTGGTCAGATTTGCATGCCACATTATATTGATCCTTTGATCGGTTCAAGTTGGTACTTTAATTGGAGTCAATCAAGCCCCGATCGATATTACACTATCCCATTGGGTGTGTTTCAACTTGATTAGCCTAATTGCGTACCATGTTAAACCAATCACTTGATCACTTCAACATGGTACTTTAATTGGGGTTAGTTAAACCTCGGTCAACATTACATGTTTGTAATGGATACACTACGACTTCAAAGGGCCCCATTTGCATATAACATTGAATCAATCACTTGATTGATTCAATACCATACTTTAATGGCACCAATCGAGCCCAATCAACATTATAATATTGCATTGAGTGTGTTTCGACTTGATTGGGTCCCCTTACGTACCATGTTGAACCAATCACTCAATTAGTTCACAAAATACTTTAATTGGGGTCAATCGAGTCCTAGCCGATGTCACACTATTACATTGGATGTGTTTCGCTAAATTGGCCTCATTTGCATACCATGTTGAACCAATCATTGCACTATTGCATCGAGTGTGTTTACACTAAATTGGACTTGTTTGCATATCACGTTGAGCCAATCACTTGATCGTGGGATTGGTCCAACACAATACTTAAATTAGAGCCAATTAAACCCCTATTGATGTTATATTGTTGCATCAAGTGCCTTTCGAGATCAATTGGCCCCATTTGCATACGATGTTGAACTAATCGATCAATATGGTACTTAAGTTGGGACCAATTAAACCTCGATTGATGTTACACCATCGAATTGTGTGCATTTTATCTCAATTGGTCCCATTTGTGTGCCATGTTTCAATTGGTTCACTTTTTTAATTGGAGCCAATCAAGCCCGATCATCATCAAACTTTGCATTGATTTTGATTCATCTCGATTGGCCCCGTTTGCATACATGTTGAACCAATTGCTCGACCCGAGTTCAATGTGGTACATTATTTGTGCCAATTTAACCCAAATCAATATTACACTAGCACATTGGGTACATTTCAGCTTGATTACCCTCGCTTCGGTACCACGTTGAACCAATCGCTTAGTTTTGACATTCCTATAAGGACTAACCACTTACCCTTCTAGCTAGCTAGTTTTGATTAGCACCTTTCAACTAGTTGCTTCCATAAAGGTGATGGCTTCCTCCCAATAAACATCAAGATTCCAAGGTAGATACTTGGAAGCCTTCCAATACCAAATGTGATAATTCTGCTTATTAACCTTTGTTGAAATGGGTTTGTGTTTATGAAATATATGTATTATTTTTCTTTAATTATCATTTCATCAACTGCTTTCTTGCAGGTCTCCAAAATTTTCTTCGAATTCTAGCCTCTTGTTAAAGCTTCTTTGACCAAGGTTTCATCTATAAATTGAAGATGTGCGATATTATTGAGTTCTCTTGCCACTGATAACCCTTTCACATGATTTTCTCTTAGCCAATGTTTTATTTTTCTACAAAATGCTTCAGCCATAATGATAAGTAAATATGGAGATAGTGGATTCCCTTGTCTCAATCGCCTAGAGTTGTTGAAGAACCCTGCCAGCTCACTGTTTACTAACACTGAAAATCCTGTAGTTAACATTCCTTGACCCACGTCCTCCAATTTTTATCAAATCCGAAATTCTTAGCTCCTTATCAAGAAAGTCACACTATACTTTGTTGTAGGCTTTATTCATGTCTAATTTTATGAACATGCTACTTGATTTTCTTTGGGAGGCTGAATGCATTAGCTAGTGAGCTACAATTATACCATCCAAAAGTCGCTTACCTTTTACAAATGCCCCTGCTCTTATGATACTATTTTTAGGAAGATTTCATTCAACCTATTTGCAATGGCTTTAAAAAATATTTTATAATGTTACAAAGCAAGATAGGGTGAAATTCATCAAAGCACCTGGCTTCAACAGATTTTGTTGTAAAGGCAATAAAGGTTGTGTTTGACTCTTTCTCGATTGCTTGGCTTCCAGCTGAATTTTTATTGCTTCCAGCACCTCTCCACCAATAATGTCCTAGAATTCCTAGAAGAATCCAGCTGGAAACCCGTACGGGCCTCAGGATTTACTTAGCTGGAAAGAGTATACCACCATCCTGACTTTTTCCTCTCAATGTCGCCCATTAGGAACTCATTGCCCTCTCTAGAAATAAAGCTTGGGATGTTTTCCTATAGATCCCTCTTGACCTGTTCATTGTCTTCTTCCTTCTAGATAATATTTATGATAATTATCTAACTGCTATTCTTATTTCTTCCCGATCTGAGACTTCCCACCCTTTTTGGAAGAGATGTTTTTATGTTATTCCCATTCCTTCTTATCAATGTAGTTTTGTGTAAGAGCTTAGTATTTCAATCACATTCCTTCAGGAATTTTACCCTTGCCATATGCTTCCAAAGGATTTCTTCCATTACCAGAATTTTGTTTTGTTTTTCCATAGGTTTTGCCTCCATTTCTTGTAGTTCTACAATCAATCCGCCATCCAAAATAATCCCTGAATTGCTTCCGCCTCTTTTTAACGTTGGAACTTCTTGCTGCTAACATCCTCCGCTGATTTTTTGTTCAGTTCCTTTAAACATTTTTCTTTAGCTTTTTCTATTTCTATGCCAGGTTAAACATTTTGGAGACATTAATTGTCTTTTACCACCATTGCTCAATTTTATATCCTAACCTTGGTTCTTTGAGCCACATTAGTTCAAACTTGAGAGGGCACCTTTTAGGCCTAATTTCATCTCTTATTCTGAATGAAAAGGGGGAATAGTTCAACCCTATTGTCTGCAAAAATTCTGCTTCTATTACACAAATCCTAATTTAAACAATTGTCAGTGGCTTGTTGTTGGTTGCTAGGAACCATTCCAGTTTTTCTGCTAGGCATTCCTTTCCTAGTTTTTTTATTCCAACTGAGATTTGTTTCCACTTCTTAATACATCCTCCATCTCTGTTATGGCATTAAAGTCTCCATGATTATCCAACTACTTATCCCGCACTGACTCCAAAATTCTTTGATTTCTTCCCAGCACATAGCCCTTGCTGAAACATTGTCCGGGCCATAGATATTTTGTTTTTAGACATCTCCTTCACCTTTACCAAATGTCAATTTGTGTGGATCTCTACTGGGAATCCCTCTCTTAAAGGTCGGGTTCCCTATGAAAACTGCTCCTCTTTAAGCACCTACTGCCTCAAAAGTTTCAAATTCATATTCTATCTATTACTACTCGATAATATCTTCTATCAATCTTAATTTCTTGGAGTTAAAGTATATCTGGTTTTAAATCTCCAATGAGCTGCTCACCCAGATTTTGCGTGTTCGGGGATTTAGACCCTAAATGTTCCATGAGATAATTGACATACAGATTTTTGTGTTTCATGGTTGCCTTATCCCACCCAGATTGTGCATTTTGCTGCTTTTTATGCCCCTTCCCTTTTCTGCTACTTTAGCTGGGGTCATTACTTTTAAGTTTTGGGCCCTGGTTCTCTTTACTTCTTTGTCCTTGACTTTGAATTTGGGGGCCTCTTCTTTTTGTATGGATTAAGTATTAACTTAAAGACCTCAGTTAGCTCCTCTGATTTCCCTTTCCAACCTCCTTTCATGAAGCTTGAACTATTCCTAACAATTTTTGGGGTCTTCCACTACCAGATTTATTAACATTAGCTGATGTCAGAGATATGTCAAATTCACTGATTTTGTTTAATCCCATATTTTCTTAACCCTAACTTGTGACATGTATGGGACCTGAATGGGACATTTTCATAGTCTATTTCCTGCAATTTCGCCCTTGTTTGAGATTTCAACAGGATTGATGCTGGTAGAGGGGATTGATGCTGATTGGGCTGCTAAAACCCTTCATCCTCGAAAGACATCTTGCCTCCTTTGTCTACTCCTTGATAGATTTTAAAATCAGGACAATCCGTTTTGAGATGCCCTAACTTATGACATGTATGGGACCTGAATGGGACATTTTCATAGTCTATTTCTTCCAATCTTTCCTTTGTTTGAGATTTGAACACAATTGATGCTGGTAGAGGGTTTGAGAGGTCTATTAAAATGCAGATTACGGCATAAACCGATTAAATGGTTTCTGTTCTTTTGGCCATGCATATGAATTCTCCTCGGGTATTCCAAGTTTCCTCAAACATCTCCTTTTGCCAAAATTCGAAGGGTGTCCCATAAAGACGGATCCAATTGGAACTTCTCTTGAGATTTTGTTTTGGGGTCAAAATTCTCATCTCAAAACCTCATATATTTCCTTAAATATCTTACTGTTCTGCTTCCGAGGAGTAAAGGACTAGGAAAAAAACCTTGAAGAAAAAGCCTTACTTCAGAAGAATTTGGGCTCTTCCCTTTTGTCCATAATCGGGTTTGAAATTCATCTGTGTGTGGCCACCACCCTGTGAATTTGCAGATCATCCTGCAATCTTTCATGATCTTTATCCCTCACAACCAAGAAACCGCCCTCTATTCGAATTTCATGGTTCTCTGTTGCTGCTGAGTAAATAGGTTGGTATTGTTGATGGTGGGTTTGATTTCTTTCGAATGTTGCCCTTCTGTTCAGGTATTGCACTTCCTTTGTGTTTTCTTCGCCGTTACCTTCTGTTCTAAGGGCTTTTCCTCCATCTGATTCCTTTTCTTCTTTACTGATTTGCTTTCCTTTAAGATCTGCCACCTTTTGTCTGGTTCTGAGCTTCTTCCTTGATTCTTGTTTTTTGTGCCTTGCATTCTCTGCTCCTCACATACTGCCTTTGCTATTTTTCCTGCCTCCATCATTCGTATCAATTTTCTTGCAACTCACACCCAACCATAGACTAAATTAATGACACTTTCAAACATTAATTAATATCATTATTAGCTATCAGGTACCAACATATTGTTAAAGTTCTTAGATAATAGCGATTTCCTACAAAGTTCTTGTCAATAAAGACATTGACAATAAAGAACACACAATTCAATACAATAATAACTAGAAAATAGTTTTCGATTGCTTTGCAGAATGAAAAAATTTCCATTCATCTTAGGATGATTTATTTGTATGCCTAGTGGAGAAATCAAAGATATTCACATATTTAAGGTACTAGAAATATTCTGTAACTGCAGACATGACATTCAGATACATTCTTGAAAATTAAATACCAACATATATCAATACATCCAGCCTTTCAGTACTTTGACTAATTTAGAAATGATGCTTAGGTGTTAAATATGACATTTTGCTTTAAACATTTCTTGCATCACACTCGTTGCAAGTTATTGGATATAATTCATAAACAATGCCTAAGGATACGTTTACAAAGTCAACAAGGAATGTCTTGCATAATTTGGTTTGATAAAATGTATTTATTTGAGAACATGTTCATTGAACAATCTACTACCAATCCATCAAAACCTCTTTCAATTAAAGGCTGCTTGAGTGACATATTGAGGTTTCTTGTTGAATTGATTGTATGTCATACACAATCTACAAGCCACAGAAGGTAAACATTAACAGAGATAACACAACTTGCAAGGCATACCTCTTAGTATTCATTTGCCTTGCCACAAGGATGGGTAATCCCTGTTTCCAACATTGCAGCCCATCTGATGATTTTGAGCAATATTTCAAATAGTACAAAATCTGCAAACTCAAACTTGGATGAAGTATGAAACAATAAAATCATGGCATGGCAGAGCATGCACGGAGACAGACTCATAAAATTGTAACTTACAATCCGGATCCCTTTTGGGTCACTGGTATTCATTTATATAAAATGTATATGGTCTCTCTTCGTGAGTTGGCATACTTAAATTTCAGCTAATGCCAGAAAACATCTAAGGCTAGCGCTGAAGCAATTCCACAGGAGGCTAATGCCTCCACCGTTTTGAGTGCCCATCTTCCATTTGTGGCTCTAGAAACCCTATAAACTGTGAAGCACATGTAAAACAATAAGCAGATTTTAATAATGTTTAATTTACCATCCAAGATTATTCCTCAAAAAGTCAATTTTGACGTTACTATGAATAATAAATGTTCCTTAGTTGGAAGAGAACTACAAAAACAAATACTATATTTCAGCTCTCGTATAAGTGATTTAAGGGATGTTGATTTCCAATCAGTCTAATAATTAAATTTCCATATATTTGTAAGTATGCAGAGGTATGTATGAAGTCCTAAAATTTTTTCATTTATTTTTTAATTTAAAAATGCTTATCTACCATGGATGTATCACTGAAACAAAACCCTTGTAAAATAGAGTTTTAAAAGCAAAACCCATGACAGAAACTTTGAAGCAAAAGTTTTGAGGAAAATAAACAACAGAAAATCTAGAGAAAAAGCAGAAAAGGAAGAGTTGAAAGAGCACAGAGAAGTGTACAAGAAGCAGAAAGAAGGCTTGCAAGTGGTGGATCAAGTCATGTGAGATGCCAGAAGAGTTGGTCTGCCATCGGGGATCTTTTATAAGCCTAAGGGCAGCAATAGTGATGGTGGAAATCCTCATTGTTACATCATTTAAGGGTAGAAGATCCACCACAGGACATTACACAATCATGTTATCATTTTTTCTATTACAGTGGATTGATTATTGTATATACTATAAACATAGTACAGATTGTCCTGATGTACATTATATAATTGTTTTTTTTTATTGAAGACAACTGAATACATACATATCAGCATCTCTTCCCCTGTTTACAGATTATAAACAGATTACATCATGCTGAGTAAGTGTACATCAAAATCAGAGCCTCTTTTGGCGAAGCTGCCATGACCAGGGGGAATCCAATTTGTCAAAGTTACCCCGAATACAAAGCTGGCCCTATCAGCTTCCGTATGTCCACAATGGGTATCTAGAGAGATTTGTACCATGTCGATGATGTAACAAACCATCATCCTCACCAGTGGGACAACAACCCTTTCAATGTATAATTGTATTTTCATTTCTTCTATGAATGAGAACTCATGAAGTCAGTCGGTCGAACTTAGGATATTACACAATCATGTTTCATTTTTGTATTACAATGGATTGATTATATTTTCATTTCTTCTTTGAATGAGAATTCATAAAGTCAATTAGATTGATGAACTCATGAACTCATTTAAGGGATTCTGAGAATGAATTGTTTGCCACTTTGAATTGGCTGAGCAATTGATGATTGATTAGCTTGATCATTACTAGTGTTCATGTGACCATCGTCGTTCTTCAACCACGTCCCTCTCAACTTCCTCGCTTGCTTTGGCCAATCTGTCTTTATTTGTGGGTCAGGGTAATTAACTTTCTTTGCTTTGGCTCTAGTCATTGCCATAAGCTCGTTGGCATTCACTTACTTTGGACAAGTTCCATCACTACGGTCCCCGGGCCTGCACCATCTATAGAGAAGTTCAGTGTCCTTTAGATTGGGGAAATCTCCTGCGAAATGGCCCCACTCATTACACTTCCAACACTTTAACAATTGTTTGTCCTTGGGAGTCTACTGAATCTGACTCCGCCACCACTATTATTTTAACATTAACAATTTCTTGGCTGCATGGTGGGTGGTGTCGATCGCTCTCCTTGTGCAAACAATACTTACCCACTTTTACTCCACAAATTGTCAGGCATTGTTTGATTGAATGCCTTGAAGCTTCAAAAATCTCACAAGGAATATTTGGGCAATTCACATTGGTGTGAACTTCTACCTTGTAGTTAGTAAACCAAAGATCCTTCTTCAGCCATGTTCCTCTCAACTAATAAACGGTTGAAACTACTTCAACCATTTTGTAGCCATCTTTCACATAATAAAATGGCAGACACACAATGATAATGTGTGCATTCTGCTTTCTCTTTATTTCTTCTTTGTGCACGTTTTCCAACAATGGTTGCTACACAATTTAGGTTTGAATCCCCATGAAGAATCCAAGGATAAAGAAGATTATTCCTCCTTGACCTATGGTGTCACCCAAGACATGGATTACAAGAATACACTGGTAAAGAACAAGCCTCCACAAAGGTAAATTGAGGAGAAGAAGCAAGAGGAAAAAGAAGAAGAGGAGAAGGAGAGCAAGGCATCTGAAAGTGGGAGTGAAGGAGAGTCTTTGTGCAAAACTAAGGATTTTTGTTTGAACATCGAAGGGTCGTAGATACCTATCAACTTGGACTTTCCTCCACCAAACAAGAACGTAGAATCCAAGAAGAGCCTAGAGACGAGAAGAAAGGGGAGACATAGCTACAAAGAGGAGGCCAATGAGAGTGAAAATACCCATTCACAACATCTATATGCATACTCTCATTTCAGAGGAAGTCAGAGAAACTTTCAAAAGGTTTGCAATGCAGGGGGATTTGGAGGCCTTGCTGGGAAAACTACAATTAGACCTTTGTTTCAAGTACCCACTATAGGGGTAGGAAATGTAATGATTCATGATGGGGCTCAAGTGATAAAGAAAGTGATGATATACAACTTGCAAGCGCAAACATTTCCGAATGAACAAGAGGTTTGTGCACTTATCAAGATGTTGGCCGACCTTGTATAGAGGAGTATTAAAACAAAAACACTTGAGAAAAGGTTAAGAGAGAGAATTAGGAAGGCAAAGGAGAATGAAGCCAAGATGCGATGTGAGCTCAACTTGTGGAAGTAGGGTGCAGTACACTTTGTGAGTTTGGTTGAAGAAAAGCACTTGCAAATTATTCAAGAAACTGTGTAGATGATAAGAATTCACTTGATAAGATAAGAGCTGACTTTCCAAAGTTGGTGCAAGGATATGGAGCAACCCAACCGACAGAGGATGAACATGCATAAAAAGTTAATGCAATGCAAATAGAGTTGGAAGAGATAGAAGAAGTGACAGATACAGAGGAAGAAATGCTCAGAAGGCATGTGAAGATGTTGAAGTATATTCTTCTTTTGATCCCATGTTGGAATTTGTGGATGACCAAGTGGCGTAAGAAGCCATGCGAATAACAAACTTAGGGCTAAAACATCCAACTCAAAGGACATTGATGAAAATGAGAACATTCTGGCCATAGTATGAGTGCTTGATAGGGAATTGCGGAATAAAAAGGACATCATGATCTAGGAATTCGAGGACTTAGAAACAACATGCTTATCGAAAGAGGGGAAACTTATGAAGCACTTAGTTGCTTTGGTGAAGCGACATAAGAGAAAGGAGCATGTGGAGAAATCACCAAATAGTTTGGGGGTGATTGAAGAGGAGGTTGTAAAGAAAGCATGTGAAGAGAAAGTGAACTTGAAGCCATGTTGGGAAGTTAGGCAACACTAAAAACCAAACTGCAGGAAAAGTACTTGAGATACTAATCAAAGCAAAAATCATCTACCCAAGGGATGTAGCAAACATTTGTCTAGGGACAAACAACACATTTAGTGTGCGAACCGTTGACCCCTTAAAAGGGACATCTACCAACTCCTTTCATCATGCATGTTGGAGTGAGACAAGTGACGCAAGATGATTGGTTAGCACAAGAAGATATGTTTTGACCCCAACAATGCATGAATCAATATGGCAACAAATTATTAGGGATCATATGGGTGACTAAGAGAGCAAAGGAAGATTCTAGAAATTGACGAGTGTGTGCAAACTAAGAGATAACTACGTAGCTGTAAGGAATCGTAGGGAATCTAAGGAAAATTTGTGCAACAATTGGTTGTGTCAGCTTGTCTATGAATTCTATAAATACCTCCTTAGTCCTCATTTTGAAGAGATGACTTTTTGATTTGGTACGGGAAGACCTTGGATGTGTCATGATTTTGTACAAGATCAGACTTTAGCACTTCAAGCTCAGATTTGAATGTATCAATGGTGGTTGAGCCAGTAAGCTCTTGTATATGTTGTATCATGTAGCACATAGAGCATGTCTATAATCGGATCTTCAATATGATGTATTCTTCCTGCATAAATGAGATAATAATGGTCACCTTCATGATTTGAGTGCGTTGATGAATGAATGTTTTGGTTTATTTCTATTTGAATAATTAGTTGTTCGCGATAGGCATGGTGTTTGTGTCAGATCCTTGTGATACTCTCATAATATGAGGTTTTCAGTGTCCTCCCTGCACCTCTGGCGAGACTTTCAACAGAAAGCTTGACTAATATGTCAATGTAGTGTAGGCTATGTATTTTGTTATGCAATTCCTCAATTAGCGTAACATTATTTGACATCTAATAAAAAATCGTGTTAACTTCTTCCCGTTGTTCTATTTGTAATGTCCCTTCTAGGGCATCAAATAGAAAATAAGGGTTTGGACTCAAACCCCAATCACACTTCTGATTTTTACTATAGTCACCTGTCAATCACTTCAAACCTTAGAGGAGCAAACTGAAAATGGCATTAGCGACAAAAATAAATATGAATATTTATGGAAGCAAAGGAATTCATAAAACAACGAACAATATCACCACTTAGCCCTAGCAATGAACCTGATTTTTATTTCCTAGGGCAACGAACTGTATAGGAACTTCACATCAACATATAACAATGCAAAAGAGCTGAAAATGCTTCCAAATAATTAATTCAACCACGACAATATTTATCTAACAATACAATTCAAAGAAATGGATAAATGGAGGAATAAAACACAACTGTAATTAATTTTATGACAGCAACAGACCTGTCAACCCCAAGGTTTGGAAATAGCTCATAAATCACTCCAAAAATCACCAACAATGAGAATTCAACCTCATAAATTATGAGAAACAAGTTCATAACCTCAAAATGTCCAAAAGTGCCCTAGATAATACCAAACCCTTCACCCAAGCAAGTCGCCTAAGGTTAGAAGGGAAGAAACAAACATGAAATCCTCCTTAAAGCTCACTTGTGACTTCCGAGTGAAGCCACCAATGCACACAAGAGGGTTTTCGTCCCCAAGTGTGATCCTATTGAAGGTTTTTGTCCTCAATAGGTGACCAAGGAAGGGGTTTTGTCCTTCAATGGCAAGAAGAGAAGCTACACTAGCTCCAAATCCCAAGTAAATGTCAAATGATGAATGATAATGATATCCTCCTCCATTCAAACCTCCTTAAGTACCCCTCTTTGGTGCCAAGGATGAATTAGAAGATCAACTCTCATGGCTGACCTCTTAATGAAGGGGAAGTGTACTTTTTAATCTTCACTTGGTCCTCCAAGAAGACCAACCTCATGTGGAGAAGATAGAAGTTCCTTTTTGCTTTGTCATTCACCTATCACCTAGTCGAATCACTCCAAGCCATAATTAGTAATTAAATAAGGAAAATACAATCACTTACAATTATGGCAATGTTCACCTCCCTTGCTTTCCTTCCTCAAGCCCACGAAAGGTGGAATGGGCCCAAGGCCTTCATAGTGACTAGCTTGGAAAAGGAGACATTACAGTCCTCCCTTCCCAGATTTTGTTACCATCAAGCAAATGCAAATCCATCTACCCACATATCATCATATCAAGGTGGAGGAACATGTTGCAGTGCTCCCATAATCTGGATCCTATGCTTATTAAATGAAGGAGCTTCAACCCAAACAAATGCATACCTCTCCTTTGTTGCCCCTTTCTTTATTGAATTCTTCTTCATCTTCCACTTTAAAAACAACAGTGAATTCTTCTTTCTTTGCATACTCAGTTGTACCAAAATCCCTACAAAATGTTGTAGTTTCCATCATAAAGCAAGAAATGGATGAATAATCAGCTGTCTCTCTTATTACAAGGGCTGGACGCAATTCACCACAAACATAAATCACATGAAATCTTATCCAAATCGGGGCTATCAAATCTGATTTGTTTGTTTCTTTTAGTTATAACCTTCTTCCCACATCAACCCATGATGGAATTCCCTTCAAAAATGCAAGTTCACAACTATTCATGACTGCTAATGGCAATCCCAAATCTGATTTTTGTATGTTCAGCCATATGATAATGGCATAACTATCAAACTAAAATCTTATGAAAAAGGAAAATTCATGAGTAATGTAGGGATTGAAAATTGTCTTACATATGCTAAAAAATTAAGAACAGGTCTATAATTGAAATCAACAATTATTGGCCCTTAACTCAAGACCCTTGCTTGACTCTATGCATTGAGTGCTCTGAGTATTTCCCAGATCAGGGCCGTTGTTGGTTTGCCGAGACTTCTACCTTGTTGGACTCAGTTGGTATACAGATTGATCGTCTCCCCCTTCCAAAGATTCTTTGAATGCTCCCAGTCATCTCTTGCCCACCAAGCAAGTGTTGAACAGGTCCATCCGGGAGGATATCTACAAGAGCTTCATTCAAACTACTTGGGTGAACCCCTTGGGGGTTTGCGCCCTAAGATGTCCTTTTATGTAGAGCACTTTCTTGAAATTAGAGATGGACTCATCATCCGCCCTCAGTACACCTCTCGTCACTGGGTGCATGCCCTCCGTATACCTTTGGGTCAGTTTCGAGTCGGCTCCCATAGACTTCGGTGCGAGACTGATCACCACATTGATCGGGAGGATAGACTTTGTAGGCTCTGTAGCCTTCATGAGGTGGAGACAGAGACTCATTTCATCTTCCACTGCCCCATATACTATGAGATCAGAGGACGTTTTCACTGTCTCTTCAGAGGGATTCAGACTCTCCTGGCCTTCTTCAGATATATCGACCAACGGTGTCTTGCCCTTTACATCCGTGAGTCTTTGCTGCTATGAGACTGGATTCTTCATCCCCCAAGAGTCATCCCCATGAGACGAATTACAAGCCTTCTTTCCGGTTCTACCCGCAGGTGGAGGAACTAAACGACAGAGCCTTTTTGACCCAGATACCGTGCATAGATCAGTTCGTCCCCGGTTGGACCTTCACTCTTCCCTCGATCATTGCAGCAGAATTGATGCACACATGTACTGAGGGCAGTCCCAGCTCCATTCGTCTCCCGGCCATCACGCGCCCTCGGATCTCAAAGCAGGAAGGAGGTTTTCACCCCCCTCTTTGGGTTGCCAATCCATCGGGAGCTTCTATTCGTCGGCCTCTACTGTTAGGAGGGGTGTGGCTACCATTCCTGATTAGACCATTGGTCCTTGTTTGCCCCCCTTCATTCCCTTCTTTGCTTCCCTCGTTTTTCTCCCCCGCTTGCTCCATTGCCCCGCATGTGGGGGTATTGGCTTCGGGCTTCCTTTCTGTTGTCTTTTCTCTTCTTTTCTATTTTTGGGAACTCGTTTTGAGTTGTCCCCGCTCGCACTTTGTATATTGTTTGGGCTGCAGTCCCATTGACCTACTTTTGTGGTCATTCGTTGGACATTAATATATTTATCTTATCTTATCTCATCTTTCGTGGTAGCCATATTTGGAACTCCATCCACTCTACCTTGAAGTATTGCGTTCTTTTTGAATTCCAAGATAAGGTGTGAACAATGCATACCAATTCTTATGCTCACCTCTTTTGATGATTGCATAGCTACCTTGCTAATTTTGGATTCCAAATGTTGCCTCCAAGTTGCCCCACTGAATTCTCTTCAAAATTGGCTCGGATCAGATCCTATGAGAGTTGATGGATGAGTGTAAAAACCATATATAACTTTGGAATTCTTGAAATTAGTCAACTTGTGGTCAGTATGCATAGTAGGAAAACTCGGCGAGTGTTGCACGCTCATTTGCTCAAACGAATACTCGCCATTTTTGACTCATTGAGTTAACTTGGCGAGTACTCGCCACAACTCAATGAGTCCGTGTTTTTAACTCGCCAAACATTGCTCATACGTGGAAACATGGTTTTGACACTCAAAAAATGCTGAAAATATACGTTTTTTCTCTTTTTAAGGCCCTACACTACATCATTTTCATTCACACAACCATTTGAGCTTGCATTGCTTGTGTTGAATGGATTTTGGAGCAAATTCGAACAGAGAATTTGGAGGTAAGTTTTTTTTTTAACTTCTTTTAATTTTTTCAAATTTTGTGTATATTATTAACTCGGTGAGTACTTGCAAAACTTGGCGCGTCCGTGTTTTTATGTCACCGACATTGCTCATACGCAGAAACACGGTTTTGACACTCAAAAAACACTAAAAAAACACATTTTTTTCTCTTTTAAGGCCCTACACTACATCATTTTCACTCACACAACCATTTGAGCTTGCATTGCTTGTGTTGAACGGATTTTGGAGCGAATTCGAAGAGAGAATTTGGAGAATTGCATTTGGAGGTAAGTTTTTTTATAAATTTCTTTCAAGTTTTTTCAAATTTTGTGTATATTATTTATGTTTTATAGATTCATATTGTAATTCTAAATACATGTAATGTAAAATCAAATGCTTGTAATTTTTTTATAGTCATTTGCAGCCAGAGGTATGTATTTTTTTTTTTTAACGCAAATTCATTCTAAACTATTTAAATTTTATGTATGTGTATTGTAATCGATTCATATTGTAATTCTAAATACATGTAATGTAAAATCGAATGCTTGTAATTTTTTATAGTCATTTGCAGCCAGAGGTATGTATTTTTTAATTTTTTTACGCAAATTCGTTCTAAACTATTTAAATTTTATGTATGCGTATTGTAATTGATTCATTGATTATGTTTTGTAATTTTAAATGCGTTCAATCTAATTGCGAATCATTTTAAATTTTTAATACTCATTTCTAACCGTAGGTATATCATTTTTATTAAATGAAATATGGTTATTCGGGCACGTTTTTTTTTTAAAATTTAATTAAGCTTACATTTTTCTAATGTTTAAAATGTGTATTGTGTTGCAGATTATTAGAGCTTAACAATGACATCGGGATCTACATCAAGTTCAAAGATCTCGGGTCAAGATCACTACAGCAAACCGTTCTTGCGAATGCCCGTACCAAAGCTTGGAAGTATGGTGTACGTGGAACAACTAGAGGAGACATTTGCAATTTCGGCGTAAAAAATGTTTGAGACATCAATCGTTTGAAGTATCACCTTGCATGTATTGTTTGTTGTGATGTTGTGGTTTGCCCAAATGTTAAAGAAAAGGCAAAGCGAGAGATGAGAGCAGAGCTGGTAGAGCTAGAGGAGAAGAAACTAGAGAGGGAAAGGGTGCTGGACAGCCATAACACAAGCTATTAGACTTGGGGTTGCAATGACAGAGGATTCAGAAGATGATGCGGCAACAATTGTGGGCTCTACTCGTGGTCCACGCATACGAACCGAAGATCCGGAAGAGGCACATCTTCATTGAGTTTGAGCAAAGGCATACGGAGTTTTTTTGTGGCAAGGAACACACCAGAGCACAACCTTCATTGCAAGGTACAAAAAGGGATACAAGGATATGCACGAGGAAGTGGATAAAACATGTGCAAATTTATGGTACTACAACAACCTGCCATTCAATGTGGCAAAGAGCCCATACTGGGAGTACTTGGTGACAACGTTGACAATTGCAGGGAAAGGGTACAAGGCACCCTCTCCAAAAGATTTGAGTGGAAATTGCTACAAAGTGCAGTTGAAGATGCCACTACAATTCTAAAAGAGCAAAAGAAACAATGAAACAAATACAGATGCACCATTCTTTTAGATGGGTGGACGGATGGAAGGAACCGCACCCTCATTAATTTTTTAATGGCTTCAAATGGTGAGATGGTGTTTTTGAAGTCTATTGATGCCTCTAACATAGTAAAAAATGTAGAGAATTTGAGTGTTATGTTAGATACGGTTGTATTAGAGGTGGGTGTACGAAATGTTGTGCAAGATTTCACAGACAATGCATTAGCATATGTGGCATGGTTGACTGGGAGACTACTGCAGGAGAGACATCCATCACTCTTTTGGACTCCTTGTGCAACTCATTGCCTTGACCTTCTTTTGGAGGACATAGGAAAAATTGGTGAGGTGGTTGTAGAAGATGCAAGAAACATAACAAAGTACATATACAATCACCCTTGGGTTCTGAGCTTGATGAGAGAACACACAAAGGGGAAAGAGCTTGTTCGAGCCGGTGTCACAAGGTTTGCAACTAACTTCTTGATGTTGCAAAGTATTTCTAGTTTGTTGACATCTTTGAAGCAAATGTTTGTGAGTCAAGCATGGCTAGACTCACAATATTCAAAGAAAGCGGATGGAGAGAGGGTTGCAAAGATAGTTTTTGATGATATCTTTGCAAAGAGAGCTATAGAGATCATCAAGGTAATTTCAAACTTCGATTTATATTTCATTCCTTTATTTTAATTTGTTAAATTATAAATATATTGTTTTTACTTTTTTACTTTATTTGTAAGTTTGTAACCTTACATTTTAATTTGTGTGTAGGTGTCAAAGCCGTTGGTGAGGGTTTTGCGTTTGGTTGATGGGGAGCAAAACCCCATGGGGTATATTTATGAGGCCATGGATAGGGCCAAAGAGTCTATCCAAAACTATTACAGGGGGGATATCGTCAGATATGGTCCCTTTTGGAGATTATTGATCGGAGGTGGAACAATCAACTCCACCAACCTATTCATGCAGCGGGGTACTACCTCAACCCCAAGTATTTCTTCTCCGACGGCTTCACAGATGTGAACGAAGAGGTTATGGAGGGCCTTTCAACATGTATTGAGAGGATGATACCAGATGTTGAGACAAGGGACCTCGTCATTTGAGCTGCAAAATTATAAACGTGTTGTGGGGAGGCTCTTTTCTTTGGTGTTAGCTATTCGAGGAGAACCACCACTGTGGGCACCGATGTAATTACTTATAAGCTTTTGATTATCTTGTTTGTAGGTTCTCGGTGGGAGGATTGGGAGCGAATACCCCTCATCTTCAAAAATTAGCCCTCAAAATTCTATCTCAATCTTGTAGCGCTTTTCATGTGAACATAACTAGAGTTTGTTTGAGGCCATTCACACAAAGAAACGCAACGAGTTGAGTCAAAAACAACTCAACAACTTGGTTTTGTGCAACACAATCTCCGGCTTCGCACAAGAAAAGTGGAGGCCACATCGGAGGATCTTATTGATTTGGATGAGATAGATCCATACAGGGGGTGGAGCGAAGCAAAAGGAAATCCCTACGTTCACAGAGGGACGAGATTGCTTCTTTTCGAGAGGGAAGCTATGGAGGGAGAAGCACCAACAATCGGAGGAGATATTGGATTGATGACATCTTTGGAGGTGATCTCCAACATGTAAAGCAAAGGAGCCACCACCATCTACTTCCGTGTGTTGGAGCCAGAGTCGCATCCTTCTAGGAGGAGCAAGGAGACATAGTCGAGTGTGGGGCCTAAGAGGATGACTGACCTCTCCCCAATATTCTTCTAGGACAGGGGAAGAGGAAAATGTAAATTGTAACTTATCAGTATATTGTAATCAGCATAGATATGAAATTTATGATGATGTTTTTCAATGTCAATCATCATAAATTCATATTACTTATTAGCCGAATTGTATTTCGCATGATGATGTGATTTTTGTATTGTATTTGTATTCAAATCTAATAGAAAACACTTCTCCAACAATTTATGGACTCATTTGATATATTTTGTATTTGTGTTGCTTAAAATTTATGTTTTTTGTAAATTTCCGTATTTTTTTAAGTCTTGCGAGTCAAATTTTTTTGGTCTCATTGAGTATTTGCAAAGATTTTCTAGTATGCGAACTATGGTTGTGACGTATTTGTTAACAACATTCCCAAGTCAAAATCCTTGGATATTAATAACACAAGAAAGGTGCAACAACTGCATTATTTGAAATCCCTTTCACACATCATGTTCAACCCAAAGAACTTCATCATAAATGTCAACGTATGTCGTCCAAGAGTACTATCCATCCAAAATATGAATTTAGAAAGAATATCTTACCATGGCTGAAGTATTGTATTTTCCCATCCAAAATTGGGATGGTGGTAGTTGGAGACCATCTTGCACCTGATGTGAACACTTCATCCTTCACCAAGGGTGAGGAATGTCTTTTCCTTAGTAGTAACCAATTCTCTTAAAGCTGCCATAAGAATGTAGGTAACAGCAGTCCTCAAGTTTGTAGCAGCGCTCTTGAAAGATCTCCTCAGTGTCACTCAGATTTCACCCCGAAATCTGTGACTACCCAATTTGAAAAAATTTCGTACTTTTAAAATAGTGGGTCATTTGTTGTTTTTATTGCCTGAAAGTTCCTGTATTGCGTCAAGATAATCCTGAAGAGCCATATTAGCCCTTTTCGCCAAATACCCAGATGCCCAAAATTGTTTTATTATGTCGTCGGGATTTGTCTGCGGGAAATTTGTATTTAATTATTTTGAGCCCCGTATGAGGCTGTTTGCGCTCTGTTTTAACTCTATTATGAGCGAATATGTTATTATTCCTATATACCAGAAGGATTTTAACTTATTTTAAGTTTTGGGCTTTATTTGTAACTTTTGGCAATTTTTCGTGTTTTTGTGGTGTCCCGTTTGTTTTCTGTGAAATTTCTCTGGAACAACTCCTTCGCCGGGTAAGCCCGATTTTTGGCCTGGAGCAGCTGGAAAACATACACGCACATTTTGCCCGGAGGAAGTCATCATCAGAGGTCTGGATCACTGGGAAAAAGCGAAGTCGTGCAGACAGAAAAAGCCCCTCTCATGGATGGGCGCATTTTTGGAAAACAAAGGATTTGAGCTGCGATGGGAAAAATATAAGCCGCAGGTAGGATGGGAATTGTATACCTACCTTGCAGGGTACTTTTTCCCGTGTTATAAAAGTCACTTAAGCTGCAGTGGGAAAAATAGAGGCTGTAGGCAGGTGGGAATTTATTGCCTACCTTGCAGGGTGAAAATTCCCATGATATAATAAAAGGAAAGTGACTTAAGTGAAATCATGGGATTTTAGTGCCTACCTTGCAGGGTAAAGAATCCCATTGCAAAAGTCAAATCACTTAAGTGGATCATGGGATTGTGGTGCCTACCTTGCAGGGTAAAGAATCCCATTATGGTGAAAATTCTTAAAAATAGAATTACATGTGCAAAAAAGTGCGCCCCCTTTGGTGATGGATAAAAATAATTAAATTGATTATTTTTATTAAATTCTATCCTTGGAAAAAGTGCGCCCAAGCTTGAGGAGGTTGAAAAGTCAAAGGAAGAATAAAAGAAAGGGATTAAATTAATTAAATTTAATTTATTTAGTGGCTGCCCCTCTCCTTGGAAAAAGTGCGCCCCATTTGGGCATTATTTAATGATTTTTAAGGCATTAAATCATTGAATTAATTTCTATTTTCAGTGGCTATGGTCAAAGCACACTGTGAGGCTAAAGTTAAGTGCTGTGTGGAGGATTAAATTGGATTAATTTAATTTATTGGATGGCTGTCCTTAAACATGCAATTTTTAAAAGAGAAAAGCATGATTTTTAATTAATTAATTGCCTTTAATTGTTAGGGCAATTATTAATTATAGAATTATGAAGGTTATATAAGCATGGGCAGCCATATGGATTTATTATTCAACACACAGGTAAAGAATTGCAGCAAGGAGAAAAAGTGCGCCCCCATTAGAGGAAGGATTTTGCACAGACAAAGTGCTAACAAAGGCTAAAAGCTTCCAGATTTGGCGCATGCTTTGGAAAAGGTTCATCTTCGTCTGCACAATTGTTTTCACAGGTGTTAAAGGAGCTCAGGTGTTGATTAAAAGGATTCATGATCTCTTTATGTGCAAATTAAACACCATTTTTTGGGGCAGCAGGCTTGAAAAGTGCAGATTTTTATAATTTAAATTCACTATTCATGCTCCGGTGGCCATTTTTGTCTGAATAAATTGCAGGAACTCATTACAGGTGCTTTATAAAAGAAAAGGAGTATTTATCAATGTCCAATACATTGCAAATATCCTCCGAATCTGAAGAATTGTCCAGATCTGCACCAGTATTGAAGAAAGCAGGCCAAATTAGAAGAAAAAGAATTATTCAGACAAAGATTGATAAAGCTATGGCGAAAGGAGATGAAAAAGAGAGCACGATGGATTCATGCATTGCTTCTAAACTTTCAGACATAGGAGACACGGATCTAGGCCCAGAACCTCTTTCTGATTTGATTGACAGATCCAGAGCTGGAAAGACTTCACTCATGCGTGCGGTCAAAAGTAGTGGAATTATTCGAGCTGCAGCTTTCCCGTGTACAGCCCAATTGCCAGAGTTTGTGATGGAGTGTGCTAGATCTTACCATCCTTCATCCAGATCAGTGCGTGATGTAGCGGGAAAGACAATAATTCGTTTGGATGCAGAATTCTTCGATTATTGTTTGAAGATTCCAGTACGAAAGGTGGTGACTTCTATTAGCATTCAGGATGCTGACAGTAGGTGGGAAAAGCATAGAGCTGATTGTGTGAGCATCATGAATAGCCGGTTCATGAAGAAGCCTAGATCCCCTTCCAAGTTCCCGAGAACTCTTCCACGATCCAATTTGGTGCAGGAGGCGGATGATATTGTCAAATTGCTATGCAGGTTGAATGGTGAAGCGAATGCCTACACTTTCCGGACATGGATGTATGCTTTCATCAGGACCATTGAAATCAACAAGGTTGATTCTATAATCAGTTGGTCAGAAATTATTAGCAGCAACATCGGTGAGCAACTGCGGAACGTAAAGCGTACCTTCAGCTTCAAGATGACTTCATACTTGGTATATGCTGCAGCTTCACAGGGTGTCTTTTCCAAGCTGGATAGATGTGGTATTCTTTCCAGGATCCCATTTTCGAGTGCTACCCACACTTTTACTGCACTGCGCAAGAAGGACTTCAAAGTGATCAACGATGGTTTCTTCTACGATTTCATCTGCAGGTTAGACAAAGACTTGAAGACTCACAGAGTAAGCAAGGAAGCATGGGAAGCAGTGTCCAAGATTGGCAGTATATTCATCCAGTTTGCAGATTTCACATACCTCAGGGTTACGAGCTTTTCAGGTGAACCAACAAAGATGCCAAGGTACCCGAGTGACAGATTGATTGCCATGGAGCTAAGCAGGCAACTTGTGGAGTTACACGACCTTCAGTCGAAGCGGCACAAGTCTACGGGCTACTTCCCACTCACTGTGGGATATTACAGTTGCATCAGCATTCACAGAGCTCGAAGAATGGAAGCACAAATGTTGTCCGAGTATGAGCAAGAGTTCTTCCCTGCACGGCTTAATTTTGATCCATTTGGAATAGCCAGGAAGACAATCTCCCAGGAGTACGCACATGTACCTTCGCTAGAAGATTTCTGGATGAAGTGCGTATGAGTACGAGGTCGAAAGAAAGATTTCAGCAGTCATTTCAAGCAAAGCAAGTATTTGACTTTGACTAGCGCGGATACTGCGGATCTTAAAGATGATGGGAACGTGGTACTTGACACTTACCATCAAATGGGAGGAGATAAAGCTCTACTACAGGATAGCAATGGCAAAATGCAAACAATGATAGAAGAAAGATCCGAGTCAGTTGGTGAGTACTTCGAGCTGGTTCTTGCGAAGGGATACTTGCCTTGATGAAGTATTGATGAATCAAATCACGGGCAACTTCGGCGCAGGAGATTCCCTCAAGCGAAAGCATGAAGGAGAGAGCAGCAGAAGGTCCGAGAAGTTGAAAGTACGCAGAAGATCTCAAGAGAAAGAGGAGACCACTTCTACGACCATAGCTTTGACTCCGACTTCTCCAAAGACTACCTAGTGGATCACCAACTATCGCACCACAAAGCGGCAGGATGTTTCCATGCCTTCATCAAAATCAGCAACGCTTCATCTTCTCTCCGCACCACTTCGCTCAAAGACCCGCTCCAGGAGATGTTGAAGCTGCAGATGACGGAGTTCGAAAGAGCTTTGTCCTTGGATGTTTCAGAGGATGGCAGCCATGATACTGTGGCACTTTCTGATGGAGAGGATGCAGAGCGGGAAATAGTAGCGCACTCAGCAACTTCTCATTCTCCGAGAAGTAATTTCTCGGAATGGTTAGCTTTGCAGTTGGTTCCGGAAGCAAGAATAGAGATGAACTTAGAGGAACATGACTTGCAGCTACTTCAGGATCTGAGCAGAAGAGACAGAAGGCCTAAAGTTGCTAAAGCAACTTCTAGGTTGATCATCGAGGATTCGGGAGAGAAGAGTTTGCTTGAGATATTAATCCCATGGAAGGAAAGGTAGAAGAGGAACTCACGGCAGAAGATGTGACGGTGACCAAAATACCACTCGGTCAAGCTACCACTGAAGGATTGAAGCAGGACACGCAGACGTTGCTGGATGCTTTGTTCCTTAGGCTTGACAATGAAAAGGCGGAGAAAGAAGAGCTACAGAAGCAAATATCTCAATTATGTGAGATCATAGCCAAGGTTGCTAAATCTTCCGCTCACCCATTTTTCAAAGCAGTGAGTGATCATCTTATGCAGGAAATGGAAGATGCAAGCAATCAAGTAAAGGCTATTGACGAATGGAAGGATCTGATTATTCGTCAAGCTTCTGTGCAACTTGGAGAAGTGCCAGCCCGCCTAAAGGTTATGAACGATGCAGAAAATCAACTAAAGCAACTGATAGAAAGCATAAAAGGAATAAATACAGTTGCAGAGAGTAACCTGAGTGTTTTGGCCGAGATCAACAAGCTACCGGGAGATGTATTGGTTGCAGAGCAAATTGTGCCGGATGGATCAGTCGAGAAGGGGAAGCAGCTAGAGTTTGCAGTATCTTTCCGTTTGGAGATCTGCAGAGTTTTGCTGAAGAGGATGCAGGCACTTGAGAGCAGAACATCAGATTTGCCGGATAGTGTTATTTCTTTCACTGAGGAAAGAGTGGATGGAGGTATTACTTCATACGTGCGGATTGTTTCTAACGAGGTGCATGATTCTCTGGAGGGTTCTCTTCTGATGGTGCAAAAGAGGATTGATAAAGCCACCAAGCCTTTCACGATGAACTCTATCGGTGGGTCGTGACACCGCGCAGTGCATATCATGAGATTTGGGCCAAGTTTGGAAGAAGTGGAAGCATGCAACAAAGTGTTGAATGAAGGATTGCTGCAATTCAGGACAGAAAAGGAAGCAGTAGCTAAAACAGATGGAAAGATGCTGAACTATATGTTCGACAAGTATATCAGATATCAGAACAAGAAGAAGATGTAGATGTTACAGCTGGCATGACTTCTTCTATTTCTTTCTTCTTCTATTTTCTATGTTCCCGGATGGAATTGTAAACTTCTAAGTTATTGGTTTTGCAACCATTACTCGAAGTCATGTGGAACCTTTCTATTAGTTAAGTGATACATGTGTCACTTAAGAAGAAGTTAGTTGAGGATGATTGCCAAATGTCATCTTTACTTGTTGTTCATACTTTAGTTCAGTTTGAGTCTTCTATTTGTACTTTCCCTCCTACATTCTATAAGTAGGAGAAGAACCTACGGGTTAATCATCGATCAGAATTTGTAAGAAGCAATCTTGTGTTCTAGACTTTGTGCTGAACCCCTGAGAGCCACTTGTTGCAGAGGAATACAAAGAAGCAGGTTTCCGGAGAACTTTGTGTCACGGTGTATTTTGTTTCTTGCTTCTAAATCTTAGATCTCTTAATAGACTTTGTGTTATTTTAGATCTAGATCTAGAGCTGCCTTTGCTTTATAATTCTGTGTGTTCAAATCTATTTGAGTTTCTTCTATGTGCATGCAATTAGCTCTGCAATCTACTAATTGGGATGCACATCTTCCTCATTTCTTCTCTGTAATTCCTTTACTTCCTTCTTCTGTAATTTTCCTTTCTTAAACAGCTGCTTACTTGCTGCAGAACTTCTTAGTTATGGTTCATGAACTAAGTTGTTAAAGTAAAACCCCTGATAGATAAAAACACATTTATATTGACAAATCTGACACGGGAGCCTCACCGGTTAAATGAGGGAGATTTATCTCATGACTGCCTAGGTTTGATGCTATGCAGAAAATCTAGCCAACACTCCCGGATCCCAAACTTCTATGTACAAGCAAACTAGAATTTGCAAGGAAGAATCTATGTGCCCTTTGTCCCTCAACATGTTCTTCCTCTTATCAAATTGATCATGCTGCCCTCCATGATACAAATATGGCAGCGACATAGGAGGAATCAATAAATTTGGAATATGATGGTCATGTCTAGGGCTGCCAACAAAGAGTTCCTTCTTAGGGCTAAAGTAGAATCCTCTTCCCATTTGGTACCCTTCATCCTCACAAAGTTGTTAGAATATTTCTTATGACGACCAAAATATTGCAAAGACATAGCATGAAGGTGATGTAGCAAATCCTTGCTAAGAAGATGAAATTGCTTACCATAGGTTGTTGTCATGAAATTTCCAGCGAGCTGAAGATTAACATGAGCATCAAGAGAGGCCCTTATTCCATGGGCATGCCTCCCAACAAGGTCACCTGGAATTTTAGCCCCATTAACCCCTTGCAATTCTGATTTTTCTTCATTCTTAGCACCATGATGATCACCCATTTTCCGTGATTTACTATGGAGCATCAAACTTGCCCCATGGTCATCCTTTTCAACAAATTGCCCATGACCACAAATCTGAAATGGCATGGTAGAAAGCAACAAATCTGAATTACCTTCATACCTTCGGTTGTCTTCATAGTGTTCATCTTTCTTCGCCTTATGAGAATTTGTTGAAGCATCCTCATTTTGTTGATACATGTAGGGAACAACATCATGACTCTTATTGGAATCATGAACATCATCAATTTGCTTCTCATTGCTTGTTGTTCGAAAAGTCCTAACAAGCTGATCATCCTCCTTATCCTTTGGCAATTGAGCTTCAACCTTCAATTTCTCTTCACCATCTTGTAAATCTGATTTTTCTTCTTTCTTGGCCTCATGCTCCATGGTTTCTTCATCCAACACATGCCCCTTTATACTGCTGTTCTGAAAATCAGTCAAGGGCTCATCCCTAGGAACAATGATAGGTGCTTCTAGGGCTTCCATGGGCTGCTCCTTCTCAATGCCCAACAACTTCGAGTGTTCTTCTTTCTTGATCATAATGGAGGGATTCCTTCCCTCTAGGGATGGAACATGTTTCCCATTTTCCTTGGGTATAGCTCAGGGTTTAGACCTTGGTCCGATTCCCACTCTACCATTCTTCAACCCTATGAACTCGGCGAGTGACATGGCATCACGAATCTCATCCGGAAGAGCCCTGTACTCCTCATAGATGGTAGTAATGTTGTGGCCCACCGAATGTTATGTTTCAATCTCCGGAATGGATTCTTCCCTAGGGAGGAAGGTAGGCTTGAATGTCCTAACAACATCTCCCAAGCTTAACCCTAAGGGTTGCCTCACGCTATGGAGGAACTTCCTTCTCCATTGGGGTTTTGCATGGCCTGGATCAACTATGTCATCTTATTCGCCAATATTTCTTGCCCTAGGGCAAACCTCTCAAGCCTAGCATCATCCAAATGTATGTTCGCCATTTATCTACTTCTAAATGAAACACTCCAGTTTGGGAAGATCAAAGCTCGATACCACCGTAATGTCCCTTCTAGGTCATCAAATAGAAAACAAGGGTTTGGTGAAACCCCAATCACACTTTTGATTTTTATTACGGCCACCCGTTAATCACTTCAAACCTTAGAGGAGCAAACTGAAAATGGCATTAGTGACAAAGAGAAATCTAAATATTTATGGAAGCAAAGGAATTCATATGACAGCGAACCATATCACCACTTAGCCCTAGCAATGAACCTGCTTTTTATTTCCTAGGGCAACGAACTGTAATGGAACTTTACATCAACATATAACGATGCAAAAGAACTGAAAATGCTTCCAAATAATTAATTCAACCATGGTAATATTTATCCAACAATACAAGAAATGGGTAAATGGAGGAATAAAACACAACCGTAATTAATTTTATGATTTTAGCAAACCCGTTGAACCCAAGGTCTGGAAATAGCTCATAAATCACTCCAAAAATCACAAAAATGAGAATTCAGCCTCATAAATTATGAGGAACAAGTTCATAACCTCAAAATGTCCAAAAGTGCCCTAGATGGTACCAAACCCTTCACCCAAGCAAGTCGCCTAGGGTTAGAAGGGAAGAAACAAACATGAAATCCTCCTTAAAGCTCACTTGTGACTTCTAGGTGAAGCCACCAATGCACACAAGAGGGTTTTCGTCCCCAAGTGTGATCCTATTGAAGGTTTTCGTCCTCAATAGGTGACCAAGGAAGGGGTTTCGTCCTTCAATGGAAAGAAGAGAAGCTACACTAGCTCCAAATCCCAAGTAAATGTCAAATGATGAATGATAATGAGATCCTCCTCCATTTGAACCTCCTTAAGTACCCTCTTTGGTGCCAAGGATGAATTAGAAAATCCACTTTCATGGTTGACCTCTTTAATGAAGGGGAAGTGTAATTTATAATCTTCACTTGGTCCTCCAAGAAGACCAACCTCATGTAGAGAAGATAAAAGTTCCTTTTTGCTTTGTCATTCACCTATCACCTAGTCGAACTACCAAGTCATACTTAGTAATCAAATAAGGAAAATACAATAACTTACAATTATGACAATGTTCACCTCCCTTGCTTTCCTTCTTTGAAGCCTACGAAAGGTGGAATGGGCCCAAGGCCTTCATAGTGACTAGCTTAGAAAAGGGGACATTACACTATTACTCGAAGTGAAGGGTATCCAAGGACTAAGTCACGAGTTCAAGTTCGAGTTCATGTTCAAAGGGGATAATGTTCAGTTCAAGTTCCCCAATGGATAAAGTTTGGAAAAAAATAAAAAAACATTTGAGTTTGAACAAAATATTTTTTTGTCATTTTAATGTTCTAAAAATATACATAAATATGTCGAGGAACGGAGTACGATAGCTTTCCACTCTCTGTTTTCACCGCAAGCCATACTTAGTTATCAAATAAGGAAAATACAATCACTTACTATTATGGCAATGTTCTCCTCCCTTGCTTTCCTTCCTTGAAGCCCACGGAAGGTGGAATGGGCCCAAGGTCAGAATAGTGACTAGCTTAGAAAAGGGGACATTACACTATTACTCGAAGTGAAGGGTATCTAAGGACTAAGTCACAAGGTTCAAGTTCAAGTTCATGTTCGATGGGGATAATGTTCAGTTGAAGAATAAAAACATCCGAGTTTGAACAAAATAATTTTTTTGTCATTTTAATGTTCTAAAAGTATACATAAATATGTCGAGGAACAAAGTAGAGATAGCTTTCCACTCTCTATTTTCAATCGGTATATGTATATCTTTATAAAATAGTGCAAATGCATGTCAAAATCTTCCCATGTAAAAATAATGAAAAAAAATCGAGTTCATGTTTGACAAGGATAAAGTTAGGCCAAGTTCAAGTTTTTTCCTTAAAATTTGACATAGTCTGAGGATATTGCAATTCCACTAATTAGTTTCCAATTCAAGATAATTGAGTGCCTCTGCTGCTCTTTGATTTAAACCCATTCCACCATTTTCTTTGTTGGAATTCTGACAGTATTGAAACCCCCATTATAAAAAGATTAGAGAGTTAGTGTTGAAATTCCATGCTGTAAGCTGCTTTATGACTGATAATCGATGGCTCCCATTTGGGAGAATACATACATTTACTACATTCACTTGTTTTTGCAGCTCATGAGAAAAAACTAGACATGTAAACCCAAAGAATAGGATTGATTTTACATAGGAGCATACCTGGATGGATCCCAATGAATCAGAGTTATTGTATTTGGATATAGTTTGTTTCTCACACTGTGATCCAGTAAAAGTGGAAATCTGACTGCTCCAAATCTAGTTATTTTTAAAGGAAAATCATATCCGTCTTTTCTATTTTGACCATGTCTTTGAGAAAATAGTGTTTATTGGCAGAACCTGAACCCATAATATTCCATCAAAGGATCTGCACTATTGAGGTGGTGAAGGAATGCATTCACTCCCCCACCCCCTCCAAATTTGCACAATTTTCTCAACTGAGTTTTTCCAATTTGGATCCTCTTCTGAATAGTGTCCTGTGTTGGTTTTCTTCTTTTTTATGATGTCTCTTTTGTTTCCTAGATTTATAGATTCATCAGGATCAGAAGCTCTTAAGAGTTGTACTTGTGCTTTATCTTTCTTACCTCTTGTGGTGATTTTGGAGGTGCTTGCAATGGAAGCAAATTGATGACATCGTGGATTAATTTCTCTTGCCGATTGTAGATTCCATGGGATCCTCTGCATTGCGAGGGATGGATGTACCATTTCTGTACCCCTCCATATCTTCTAATCCTGTATCAGCTAGTACTTCAAAGGAATTAGCTAAAGTTAGTTGAGTTGCAAGACTAGATGGAATTTTTCCTTTCCTGGAAAATGCCAGCTGATTTTTTTCCAATGAGGGTTCCTTATTGGGTGGTTTGTTTGGAGAGGATGGTGTTTGTTGTTTTTCCCCTACAGATTCATCTTTGTCTTTATCCTCTTGATGGATTGGTTGTATTGTTTTTTCTTTTCCTTCCTGCATGTTTTCTCGAGTTGGGCACACACAAGCTGGATGGCCGTGCTCATTACATATTCGAGATCTAAGTGGAATGTTTTTCATAATATAGTTGTTTCCCCACTCAATACCCAAGATTATTTGATCAGGAAAATGTCTGTCTGATTTTATGTTAACACAGATCCATGCATAGATCAGCACTCCAGGGTCCCTGGTAAATTCAGAGATTGTGATGTAAACTCCTATTGCAGGTCCTATCTTTCTAAGACTAGCTTCATACCAATATTCTCATAGAAGCAAAGAAAGTATTACCCAGGCCCGAAGTGTACAAGGTAGGTCCTCAGTGAAGTTGAAAGCTGACGACCTGAACAGTCCTTGAAGAGTCCAAATTTCTTCATAAACTAGGGTCCTCCATGGAAGGCATTGTCTATTTCCTGCGTGGATGAGAAGATGGCCATCAAGTACCCATTAGGAAGCATTGCTATGTCCACTGAGACAGATGGCTTCCATTTTCTCAAACCCACCACCTCAGAGTCTTTGGGCCTTGATCAGTGTTTAACCAGATCTTATTTTCCATTTTATCAATAGAAAAGAGACTTAAGCAAGTATTGGTGTTCGGAGATAACCATTCAGCTTCTTAATGGGGAAGTTGGGCCTTCGGATGGAATGGTGGGCATGATATTGAAGGAAATGTTGCAATTCCTCCTTCCAGAGTTGAGCTGGTTCATTGGACACCACAGATCCGTACATAAGCCTTGGATTTGGAAGGGGGGAGGCATGGGAAGAGGCTATGGCATCCACAACAAGGTGGTGATGCTCTTGATAAGCTCATGGTTGTTTCTGGGTTCAGATTCCTGATTGAATGGAAAAACTCTGGTAGGAAAAGGTAAGAGCATAAGTTTGGCAGAGCAGCTAGGTAAGAACTATCTATTCCATTTGACCACAAAAAGGTCTCAGAGAGAAGAACAAACAATGAAGAAGATGCAACAGTTAATCTCCTGATCATTATAGGAAAGTTGACAGTGAGCTGAAACATGTGGTGTGGAGATGCTGAGAGTAGTTCTGTGATACATATGATTGTTCGCGTCATGACATGAGTCAATACTCTAGCATTTATTGGACCACACATGATCTTGCACCCTCTAGACCATAAATTGATCTAATGTTTACATGGCCTTACCCCTACGAAACCATAAAATTGTTTCTCATTTCCTGGTCTAGCATTTGCAAGACCCCATGGCCTATCTTCTGGAAAACCACAACATGTCTTACTTTGAGGACCACAAGTTTCCCTGCAATCACTAGAATATTTCTATGGAGCCATTTTGGATCGACCCTATGTATATATTATATATATGTTATACACATCAATCTACAGGATCACGTTAATCTACCAATGATGTTCCTGCATCCTAAAGCATTGATATAGATATCAAATAAGGAGACAAAATTCAAACTAATTTTCAATAGATATTGAGACATCTTTCTAAATGACCTGTTATCTGGATTACCACCAACATGAAACATAAACCATCTAATAGAAATAATACAATAGTCAACTAACTTGCAAAACTCAAAATAGACTTAGTTATAGCGAAATGCAAAAATAGATAAACAAGTTCAAGATTTCAAGATAAGGCTATGTTGAACCTTGAAAGTCTCCTTTCAAAGCACCAATAAAAACAAGTTCAAGCCCCTTAAGTCTCCTTTCAGAGAACCAATACAGTTGGTTCACAAGGAAGAAACTATGAGACTTCCTATAGAATATAGGCTACTCAATTAAGTAATCCTATGAGATAAATACTCATTACTTGGAATAGATGACATATTAGATCAACAAAAAGGAGACAATGTTTCCTCACAAACAGAGCTTATAAGTGCTATCAAGTTATCAATTGAGATTTGTTAAGAAATGTGTACAAAAACACTTTTTAAAATAAAAACAACCACTGTGAACTTTTTGTAATCCCTTTTGGATTAATGAATGCCCCTCATAAGGAACATGATTAACATCTTTACATCCTATTTAGGAAAATTTATTGCTGTATCCCTTGATGACACATTAACCTTTAGCCAAAACAAACATGTAAAACATCTTGAAAGAAAGAAATTATATTGATGTCCACAAATGGCCAAATGTAGGTCAATGGGCCTCCAGGATACAACTGTTAAATAGTCCTCGATCTTCATAGGGAACAGACTTTCTACAGAGATTGCAAAATGAAATTTAAGAAATAATATGTAGGAGGATAATTCTTAGACCTCACGATTTTATAGAAAATTCTAAGTTACTTAGGTACAAGTTCGGGTACAAGATCCACCGATTTTTTAGGACTTTGGATTTGGCATCTCTTGGATACATATGTGATAAAAATATTTTAAAAATTAAAAATATAAATGAATAGGTTAGTTTATGTTTTATTTTATTTTATTTTTAAAGCTATACATGCTTCCAGCTAAGTATGGCCTGGATTCATTAGGCCCTACCTAGAAACATTCTCGAAACACAAATGGCTTTTTTTGGAACACTTCCGAGGTAGACTCGACAATATGCCATATTCGGAACATATCCAAAATGTATTTTGACCAGGTTGGTACCCAAATAGTAATGCTGTCTGGTATGGGGGTGGAGGGTGAGGGGGTGGAGGAGAGGGGAGGGCGGCAGAGGTGATTGGGGAGATTCAGCAGTACCTGTAATGTAGGAAAAGGTCATAGTTTCTCGAAGATAGCTGTAACGTCCCCATTTTTGAAGACCCTTAGCCTATCTTTCCCCGTGGGCTTTGGGATGTTGCAAGGGGAACAATTTTATTAAATAATTAAATATTATTGCCTGAAGCAATAATTATTTAATTATTTAATTGTGAAGATTATTTAATTTAATTCCCAAAATATAAAAATTAAATGGGAATTAATTAAATAAATATTTAAGTGGTTTTTATTGATAAAATCACCCTTTGAAAAGGGGACGCCACACCTAGGGGAAATAAATTGCTTTTATTCTAGGTTACCGGAAACGCCGGTTTAGGCGGCCGGAGCGGGAGCGGGAGCGTCCGGGAGCGGGAGCGGGCGCGGGAGCTTGCAGGCGGGAGGGGCCGAGGAGCGGCAGGCTTGAAACGCCCGGCAGCAGTGCAGCGCTGCCGTACCCGGGCGTTCCACCACGCCGCCCGCCTCCCTGCCGCGTGCGTAATTTTTGGCGCGATTTCGTTTTTTTTCCTTTTTGGCGCGATTTAGTTTTTTTCCTGTTTTGGCAATTTTTTCCGTTTTTGGATTTTCGGTGAAAAAAACGCAAGTATGGAAAAAAATTTGCCATTTTTGGAAAGGGTCCGGGAAGATGTAGCAGCAAAAACTTGGATGAGCCATAACTTTCATTCTGTGGCTCCGTTGCAGGTGTCGTTTTCTCTAAAAGTGTATATTTTCTCGAGCTCTATGCATTGATGGCGATATTTTTCTTATTTTCATAAAATCCATTTTTGCACCTTTTTGGACCAAGCAACTTCTTGCAATCTTCTGAAAGAATCTTCTGAATTTAATTTTATTCGTTTTGTATATACTGTACATTATTATAAATTTATAGTTAATAGTATAACTTGTCTTTTATCTTGTTTTTCATATACATAATATGTGGTTTATAATTAAATTCCTATTTAGAAGGTTGAGATTTATATATTTTTTAATTTTTATATAGTTTTTGTACTGCCGTATCCTACGCCGTATCCGGGGTCAAAAAAAAATTTGCCGTTTCCGCGTATCGGATACCCCGCTCCCGCTCCCGTATCCAAAACGTTTCGGTAACTTAGCTTTTATTTAATAATTTCCCTCTCCTAGGGATTTCGAATTTTGTGCCTCCTTGCTTATAAAAGGAGTGTTGGGATCATTGTTAGACTCATGTTGATTTGATCATTTATGTCTCTCCATGCTTGGAGAAATGGGATGTATGCCCTAGATTTTCATTGTGCTCTCTCTCATTCGATTTGGAATTGAAGTAGATCTGATTTTGAAGACTTTGTCATTGAAGATTTGAAGACTTGATATTTATTTTTGCCATTTTGGAAAGTGGCGACTTTGCTGGAAATTTCTGTTGCATTTCTGGAAAATTCATTGGTTGGAATTTGATGAATTTATGTTCATTGGAAAGCTCTTTGTCCAAGCTTTCCAACAAGGGTAATTTCGTGTCAAAATTCCAAGTATTGCTCAAGATATGAATTTATGAAGATTTCTGTTATTTACCTAATTTCCCAAAATTAGGGCAGCGACTTGTTTTGGAGTTTCAGGTGACTTTTTAGCATGGCATTCGTGGATGCAAAATTCTAAAATTGATCTCATAATTTTCCTTATAATTTATGCTTCGTTTTGAGCTATGGTTCATAATTTTCGGATAAGTATTTTGCAAGTTATGAGGGTTTGATGCTGCAGCTGTATTTCGGGATTTAAAAATCAGGTTTTCCGTATTTTCGTGGTTTTCTTGTACGGAAATTTGCTCCTAATTAATATCTATCATTTCCCTTTCGTTTCATGCAATTCGGAGTTGTAAATCAAAAGTTATGGAATTTTGAATATTTCAGCCTAGGGTTTTGACGAACTTACTAAAAATAGTAAGTTCCAGATTTCAGTGCTTTTGTTGAGGGTTTATGGTTGAAATGTAAGATTCAGATTTGGCTAATTTTCCGGTTTGTTCCAAAAAGGGGACATCACAATAGCACAGCCCCGCAAGACATTTTGAGAAAAAGGAAAGCATTCTCGCAAACCGATAGACAACAAAAATCTTTTTAAATCCCAAGGAAATTCTCCTATCATCAGAAATCTGATTTACTTCTTGAATCACAACAAATGAATGCAAAGAATTCTCCCATTATCGGGAGACTTTGAATATGCTCATTACAGAGCATGTGTGATGTACTCAAACAAGCAACCATGTTGGTTTATAATATAACATAAAATGCATATTTTTCAAACAAAATAAAACCAAGGCTCCCTAAGATGGCGATAACGGGACGGGGGATGGCAAAAAAATTCTAAATTTTGAGGATGGCAAGGGGATGGCTGATTAAAAAAATAAATATTTAAAATAAAATATATAGTGACTAAACTATATAAATAAGCTGAAATAAAACCATTTGAGACTTAAATAAGATGATATAAAACCATTTGAGATTAAAATAAGCTGAAATCATAAATATCAAATACATATAAATTATTAATTAATAAATATACATAATTTAATAAAGCCGTATCAATTTGAAACTTCAAATTAAATAAGCGAGAAATAATTTATAAAACCATTGTGATTGATCAAGTGACAATATCTAATATTCATATCATTAATCTCAAATTCAAATACACCAACAATTGTCAATATTACAAAAAGAAGAGGGCAAGTTTCAACCTTAAAAATCATAATCAACATCTGAAGCAACATCCATGAACTCCTCATTGGAACTATCATCCTCGTCCTCAAAGGAGAGCCTAATCAATCCCCGTTGCATAGTATTGTCCTCTTCTACCTGCCTCGACTCCTCGGGATCTACATCCCATAATGTTGGGTCTATTTATACTTAGTTGTCTTGTGATCCATAAGACGCAAAGCACTATATATAACTACAAGTTTCTCCCTCTTGCAGAGGTAAGCCTATTCCTCTTAATAGAGTGGATCCAACCATATGTAGACCAATTCCTCTTAGAGATAGGATCTAGAAACTTGAGAAAGGAGGTGAATTGCAAGTGTTCACAGCAGTCTTGGACGCCCATACAATCGCCACCAACTCACTGTCTTGTCATGTGCCATGTTGCTCTGTCCATCTTTGTTGAAGTTTTGTACCCATCAAATTCAATGAAGTCGAGCCACTCCAACCTGATCTATGAAGCCTCCTGTGGACTATACATTTTTTTAAAGGCCTTCATAAGGCCCTTCTTCACCTCATCGTCATCCAAAGGGATAACTCTACTTGGCCTCTCCACATACCATTTGGGATTCAAAGTGCATATGCAGCCATATGAAGTGGGGTGTTCAACTTCTCCCATCTATGTTGAATGATGAGTGAATATGTTCATGGTAGAACTCAGTGGGATCCCTCACCCGAATAGTTGCCTTCATTTTCCCAAGCATGTTGTCAATGCACTCATATATCTCACCAAGATTGGGGTTGTTAGAATCCCCATATTTGATGACGCTAAAAACTAGAGTTATAATTGATGTGATGTATTTCACATCAACCCAAAATGTTTCCCTCAACACTTCCTTCACTCTCTTCCCTTGCTTTGTCTTGGACTCACGCCACCTAGTCCAATCTCGTGTCATAATCATAATTTGCAAGGGCTCTTGCAACTCAAACATCCTCTCCAACAAAATAAAATAGGATGCAAATGCGGTGTCAGGTGGTTTCAAGAATTCCTTCTTCGAAAAGCTTTGAAAGAGTGCCAATGATGTGTGGTGATTACATATGAACTTCTACACATCCCTAGCCTCATTCACTATCTTGTTGACCCACTAAATCTTCCCTATGTCTTTCAGTGCATTGTTCATGGCATACACACACAAGAGGTCCAATAAATATGATTGTAGGCATGCTCCACTAGCTTGCTTATCAGCATTATGATGATGATGATGTACACATCATTTGAAGGTCCAACCTCCTCAATGGCATCCTTCAAAATTTGAAATTGAACTCGACATCTTTTTGCTTCCCAGAACAATCAATTGCTCTCAAGAAATATGGTCCATCTTCGTAAGAGGCAATGATATTAATGAGTGGACAATGTCCAATATCCGTCCACCCATCCATGATAATGTTGCATTTATGTGACACCCATGTGACCTTCATTTCTTCCATCAAAAATTAACTTTAGAATAGTTTCTATCCAAGATTGTTGTCCTCAGTTTGGTGTCTTCAAGACGCACATAACTTGTACCTTCTTTTACTACATTGGTCATAGCCTCCTTGTAATAAAGAGAGGCGAGTGGCATGAAATGGGATCCCAACAACATAGAAAATTTTCCCAATAGCATCATCCACCTCTTCCCTTGCCTTTGAATCAAACATGTCTACAACTAGATTGGGGGCTGCCCCCATGGCCTTTCTCTTCCCTCTGCTTTCCACTTTTGTCATTCCAAAACTAGAACTAGCCAAAGTATAGTCCTATGAGAGCTCAAAGAGTGTTAGCCTCATTGTTAGTACCACAAACTTCTTGGGAACGTTGTCCATGGTATTTCCATTAAAAGTCTCACCATCTCTGCTCTCTAATCTAGTGAAAGAGTCTTACAAAGACCAACCCCCTTCCTACAAGGTGCAACAAGTGTGCATTGGTCCTAGTGATGTTTCCATGCCAAGTCAGTGCACATATGTTGCACTTCCATAGTTTACTCCCCCTCCAGAACTTGGGGTTCTCAAGTATCTCAAAAAATTGTTGCAATGGCTTCTTCTTATCAAATGGTCCAATGGCAAATCTAGACAACATTTGAGAGGGGCAATTGGTAACACTACCAGCTGAACTACCAGTTGCCATTGGCACTACATTTTGTCTCACTTCTTCACCTCCCCAATTATGTCATCACCAACACTTCCACCTATCTCAAGTTCAACCCTCTCCTCCTCTGATTCATAACCATACTCAGAAGAAGAACTCATGGTGATGATTGTTGGGGCTGCAATGAATTAAAAAAACAACATAACTATATGTAATGAATTAAAAAAAATAACTATAAGTATAGGCAATGATTATAATTTTAATTTATAAACAAGTAAAACAACCATAACTATATGTATTATTCAATGAATAAAAAAACTAACTATATAGTATATGCAATGATTAAGAAAAAGTAAAACATTCATAACCATATGCATTGTGCAATGAATAAAAAAAACAGCCATAAGTTATAACTACATGCAAATTGCAATCACAATGATTAAAAAAAAAGCCATAGGCTATTAGGCCCATAACTATATGCAAAAATATTAAAAAAAAAAACAAAAACGTAAAAACTAAAACATCAACATAGTTGTAGGAGTATTAAGTTTTTCATTTTTGTATCTACATTCATGTGTATCAAAGTTTTTGTATTCCTAATGTTATTGTTTCTAGGAATGTGTATCATACTATCATGGTAAAGTTAAACCTAGCCAAACCTATTCAATGAATCATTGAATCAACAATCAAGAGTTTTATGTTTTAAGATCTAATTTTTTATTTATTTAAAAAAAACTAACCAATAACAACCAAACCCTATGCAATATGCATTTTGTAAAATCCTACAAACTATAAACATGATTACATTGTGAATGTAGATACAAAAACTTAAAAACAACCCCTAAAAATGCAAATAGAATCTAAATTTTAAAAACTAGAGACTATTATCAAGCATTGTAAGCAAATAAAATTATAAATACCTCTTGCTCTTGCTCTTGCCCTTCTTCCTCTTGCTTCTTCTTCTTCTCTCTCACTTTGCTCAAGTGTGAATATTGAATGTGATATGGAATGAGGCCATAGAGTCATTTTATAACTTAGAATGTCATTTTTAGGGTTAGGGTTATGTTATTATGTTTGTTTTATATTATTATTACTTTCCAATAAAAAAGTCAAAAAAGTGTTTTTAAAAATGTTTTAAAAAACTGTTCTGATGTCAAGAACGTCTGGATGTCCTCGAACGTCCTAGGGACTTCCACATGTCCTCAACATCCCCTCTAGTCCCAAACGTCCCCTAACGTCCCCTATCTTTTTGTATGTCCCGGGGCGTTTCTCTTCTTTTTGAATGCAGAAAAATGCAGGGGACGTTTCCCCGTCCCCAATGTCCCTAGAACATCCAAGATGTCCCGGACACTGGTTTCGAGGGGGAAGCGTCCCCATGCAACAATGAATAAAACCAACAAGGATAGAAGTTTGAACCCAACAACCATTTTCACTCTCACATACATATAAGTATTGGGTATAGATAGGAGTGCCTCGCACTATGCACAGATTTTCAGTTGCTTTTTAACTCCACAAAGAAATCTCACACAAATGTGGAATTATAGGAATGCATATTTTTTAAACAAATAAAATCAACAAGGATAGACCCAACAACAATTTTTGCTCTCACATGCATATAAGTATTGGGTATAGATAGGAGGTGCCTTCAAATTTTTAGTTACTCTTTAACTCCACAGAAATCTCACTCAAATGTGGAATTATAGACCGTCTCTAGTAGTCATTGAATTCATCTTTCTTGAACCCAGCCAAATACTAAAAGTAACACACCAAGGTGTAACCCATGTGCTAAAGCTAGATTGTTTTTCACGAAGTTTATGTGTATGCGCAAAATTTGAGTCAAAGGAAGGTATAAAATAACATGGCTTCAAATGTCTATCTAACATTCAAAAGGTCGCTAGTCTTTAAGCAAGTTCTAATTTGAGATTAACTGTATTTCAAAGTTTTTTCGCATGTCATTTTGGGAACAGATTAACCCATCACCAAATACATTCACAAAGTTCATCACACTTGGTTACCGTGATGACATTTTGCTAAGCAATTTAAATGTAAACTAGAAACACAAGAACAATAAAGACTGGTAACAATAACTCATTTGCAATTGAAATTCAACTTTTATTGCATCTCTGAAATTTTACATACCATAATGCTGATGAGAAGGAAGGAAGAACTGATAGTCTATTAAATATACTCCTAACATAATTCAGTAAGTAGGTATTAAATGCTACAAATTCATTCTTATTAGAATTCGCTCACTTAGTCATTTGCATCACAGCTGTGTAGTATATTGCAAGAAATAACACCTTCCTTTCAGACAGCACTGACAGCCCCTCATTAGCTTTAATATTGTTCATCATGAATTTATTATTGCATCTGTCTCCTATTCAGCATATGCAATCCATAACAGCTGGAACAGAATTGAATGTTGCATTATAAAATGAAATATGGAAATGACAACCACATTGGCCTACCTGCCTTCCATCTGTAGACCACCGGGCACCATAACCTTCTTTGACTCTTATTTCAAAGGCACACTCATTCGGGTGAACATGATGCATGTTCATCCATTGTGCATGAGAAATTATATGACTAACAATATCCCTTGCAAAGTTATTTTTCTCAGCCTCTGCAAATTAAAATAATTGGTAATAAGACATTTCCTTTTCAGATTTCCTTGGACAGTCTTGTAATTAAGTAATAGCAATTGTAATGTTGTGGTTCATTTGATCCAAAGAGGCATTTTAGGGAAGTGAAGGCTGTGTATTCTATTCCCCAAAAGGCCGACCAATTCGATATTGTAAATGCATGAGGCCAATGGGTAGCATATTTTGGAACATAAAACTTATTAAATTGGCAGAAATGCCTAGAAAAGCCACACCACTGCTAAATTTTCAATTGAAAAACACACGTGATTAAGGAATAATATTTTCATGAATTTCAAAAACACCACAAAACCAAGACACTTCATTTTTCCCATTTCGTGCGATAGACTTGACTGTGGTATTAATATTAATTTTATTACTATATTTCATTCATTCTAAAGAGACAATAGCAGTAACCTTATTGCTATATTTCCTCATATAAGATCAACAATTAGCATGTCTTGTAAGCTGTAGCTATTGGAGCATAAATTTATTGATAAACAGAAATGACTAGAAAGCCCCCAATGACTATATTTCAAAAATTCGTGTTCTTAAAAAGCTTGAAATATCCCCTTAGGGTAAAAATAAAAGAAATTTGGAATTTTCAATAAACCCTAATAAAAAATACAGCAATTTGATTTCCTTCAATTTATTACAGCAGGCCTTCAAAATAAAAATACCCAATTGTTGGAAAACATTGATAAACCCTTTGAATATATAGATTTGAGTGCAAAGATCAAATATACATCAAAAAGATTTTTTATATTTTATTTTCAGGCTGGAAATTAATAAAAGTACAACTGACCGTATATAGGAAAATAATGCCAAAATGCTGGTCCAATTGACTGAAGATGGTGTTTTGGGCAGAATTCGGCTATTTGCAAGCCCCACAATCTATTCCCAGCCGTACCACACACTGCAACAGTCACCAATGGTGATGTTAGCCCCTAGGATGGCTCCAAATGAGGGTAAAACCCTTCCCAAATACATTGTTCCAACCTAAGATGATGCCCTAGCTATAAACTCTGAAAATATGACCTGCAATGTGCCCTAGCTGATGAATCTGATCTGAAACTAGAAATCTTTGTCTGGATGCACAAATGCAACTCTTGGATGGAGTTACCCTTGAAGATTGGAGGGTTTTCATCCTCAAATCTGATTGCAACAGAGGGTTTTTTTCTCAAATCTAATTGCAATGAAGGGTTTTCATCCTCAAATGCAAAAGTTGGAGCATGTAATATCCCTTTCAAGGGCTGAAACTGAAAAAAGGAAAACCTCACAAACCTGGAATCTGATTTTTATAACAGTAGTTGTAATATCCTTTAAAACCCTAGGGCGAACTGTATAAGAGCTTAGAATTCACCATACAACCATGCACAACAACTGAAAATTACTTCTAAATGATTAGTTCAATCACGGCAATCAATATCCATCCAATTTGGTAACAAATGGAGAAAATCAGTGAATATATACTGCTGTAATTAAATTTAGGACAGCAGCAGAACAACCACAAACCAAGGCTGAAAATGATAGATAAACCCCACCAAAAATCATGAAAATATAGATTCCAGCCTTATAAATTATGGAGATTCAGAATATAAAATTTAAATTTAAATTTGTGCCCTAGAAAGCACCGAACCAGCTTTAAACCCTAGTCCGTCCCTAGGGAAGAGCTCCAAAATGATGTAAAGCCTTTGCAATCCTTCTTCTTGATGTCTCCAACTCAAAATGGAGGGTTTATGTCCTCCACCAAGCCACAAAGAAGGTTTCCGTCTTCCTTGGATGCCACACAAGAGGGTTTTCGTCTTCAAGTGGAAAGGTTGTGAGCAACTAGCCCAACAAACCAATTGTATACGAAAAATGCGCCAAAGATGATTGCAAATGAAGTCCTTAAGTCCCTTTTATATTCTTCCCTTGGCCTCACTTTATCTTTTAATTGCTTCTTTATTCTCTCCAAACCTAGCTGACCTGTCTCCTAAAGGAAAACACTGAAAGAAATATTAAATCTAATAAAAGAAACTGAAATAAAATGCAATTCCTTCCCTTGTTCAAATATTCTTCTTTGCCATGGAAAGGGAATGACAAGAAGTCCACATTTAGGCCTCAATTCGAAAAAGGGGGCATTACAAAGCAACAATTCAAAACCTCAATGTAAAATAGATAATGGCCAAAAAGATGCCCAAAAGACCCCCATCGACCCCCTTTTATGACTTTTCATGGCACACTTTTCGAGAAAAGGTCCCTAAGTGGGATGTCCCATGTCTAATTTGGCATTTGACTTTGCTTTATTGACAAGTTACTTTTATTTTAATAATAAGACATAAGTTGCTTTTATAATATAAAGTTACTTTTGGCAACTTAAGTCACTTTATTAAAATAAAATATTTCCCTTGCAACACCCCTTAAGCCTACGGAAATAAAAATTAGGCTAAGGGTACTTTTATGGATTAATTTCAAGAAGAGGACATTACAGTCCTCCCCTCCCAAAATTGTTTGTTCTCAAGCAATTGCAAGTTAGGATGCTCTAAAATTGTTGCACCTTCTCATGTAGCATCCTCAACCAATAGATCCTTCAAACAAACTAAGTACTCCCTTATGCTCATGTTCCTTAGCTTTCTTTCTCGGACATCTATGATAGCTTCTAGAATTAAAATCAGCTTTCCCTCATCATCCAAAGGAGGCAACTCAGCAGAAGGAATAATATGCTGTCCTAGTGCCTTTTTGAGGCACAAAACATGGAAGACATTGTGTATCCGACTATTTTTGGCAACTCTAGCTCATAAGCAACTGCTCCCACTCTTCTCTTAACTCTGTATGGTCCATAGCACAGTTCGCATACTCATATTCGACAAATATTCGGTAAACCCAAAAAAATTGACTCAACAAAACTCGGCAAGACTCGCAAATCTTCAGAATATTCGACAACTTAGAAATGTGCAAATTTCTTTAAAAACATAAATATTTATGCAAAATATTACCGAATGTATCAAATGAGTCTCAGTAAATGTTGGGGAAGTGTTTTATATTAGATTTGAATACAAATACAATACATAATCGCATCATCATGCAAATACAACAGCCAACTAATAAGTGTTATGAATTTATGATGATTGTCATTGAAAAACTTATCATCGTAAATTGCATATCTAAGCAAGTTACAATTTGCAATAATTTACATTTTCTTCTTCCTCATTTTAGGATGCTCAATAGCTGTGTGATTAAAAGTGAGGGAGTGTGATAACTCTATAAGACAAAAATCAGCGTTTTTTCATTGTGAAACCTGCATTTTCCGATTTTCCGCATTAAACCAGCGTATGGGAGAGTTTTAGCGTCAAATTCGATCCATTGAAAGGACAACGTTTGAGAAGTGTTGTAAAGGATCCGTGTGGACAATGACGTAAGTAGTTTGGTAAAGCATGTAATGTTGTAGTTTCATAGCTGCGTAGTAGATGGCTAGGCAAGTCCGTTCGATGGAAGTGTATCGCATCTCATAATCTAGAAGGGCTCGACTAACATAGTAGACGGCGTTCTCCTTTCCCTTTTCATCTTTCTAGTGCTAACATTGCCCCTACGAGACACTAGCGTGGATGAGGTATATAATAACAAAGGTCGATCAGAAAAGAAGGTTGTAATGTTGGTAGTGAAGATAGAGATTGTTTCATGTTATCAAATGCTCGTTGACAATCCTTGGTCCACTCAAGTTTGGTAGACTTTCGGAGTAGACTATTTATGGCATGTACATGATAGGTGAATTCAGGGACCAATCGTCAGATTGCCCCAAGCTTGCTAAGAAAAGTCAGTATGTCGGCTATGGAAGATGGTCGTGGCATGTCGAGGATGACCTTAATCTTCGTTGGATCCATATCGATGCCACGTTTTGATACTAAGAAACCTAAATTTTTTCCTCAAGTTACTTTGTGAATATGCATTTGCTTTGGGATAGAGACAAACCTTGTATTTGTGAAGACGTCCTGCGGCGATGTCAAGGTCATGAGCACGATCATCCGTGCGTCAAGACTTGACGAGTAGATCATCCACATAAACTTCAATAGTTTTGTGTTGAGGTCATGAAAGATATGAGTCATGGCGCGTTGATAGGTTGCGCCAACATTTTGATCCCGAAGGGCATTTTGACATAACAATAAATACCCTATTCTAATGTAAAAGTGGTCTTATGTTGATCCTCGGGAGCGATTTGGATTTGGTTATATCCTGAGAGCCCGTCCATGAGAGATAACATTTCGTATCCTGCCATGGAGTCGATGATAACGTCGATGGAGGGAAAAGGAAAATTATCCTTAGGACAAGTGAAGTTGAGATTTCTGAAATCGATGCAAATACATTAGTGAGAGTGGCCTTCTTCCTAACGGGACAATATTGGAGACCCATTCGGAATAGTCTATGGTGCGGATGAATTTGGCATCTAAAAGTTTAATGATTTCTTTATGACAAAGATCATTGATTTTAGGAGGGAATTTTCGTATCTTTTATCAACGGGTGCAAAGACATCACGATAAGTAATGATGTTATGAGAGACAATCTCATGATCAATGCCTGACATGTTGACATATCCCCATGTAAATAATTCCTTGTGTTTTCTTAAGATCTAAATCGACGCTCGCGTAAATGGGAAACAATCCCCAAGCATGACTACATGCGAGGGATTGTCATCCAGTTGTACACTGATGGTTGATTTAATAACGTAGGCATTTCCGTCGTGGAAATGGTATGGAGCGTCAAGCAAATTAGCTACCTCGTCTTGGCAAGGATCGATAGTAGCGACATAGTCATGTCAAAGTGCATGGATGGCTTGGATAAATTCCCTAATTTATGATGGCTTTGAGGAAGTTTATCCTCTCGTGCATATAGGAGCTCTAGAATAGCCTCATCATTATCTAAAGTGGGGAGAGGGTCGTGATATTCCACATCAATTTCTAGGCCTACGTATCGTTTACCATCTCGGTGTTTGTCTAGAACTAGTTTGTCGTACGTCCAACACCCTAGCATCCAAGGTAATCTCTTTGGGTGTAGGATCCACAATGGCCATGCTAATACACAAGGACCATCACTAACTACGAGGGTTGGCTCGAGAAGGTTGCTAACGTGGGTGATGGAGTTGTTGTAGGAACTGAAGTTGCCTTAGGAAGGTAATGAGACGCATAATCATGGAGTTGTTCCAATACCCAAGGAGTGTTCAAAAGTGAAGGATTAACTGGAGGCATATATGGAAGTTCTTCTTCGTCATCCTCACTTTATCATAGTATCGTAACCGGAGGCCCATAAGATGTGTCGATAGTGTTAGATTGGATTCAAGGATTGTATTTGGGCCAAGGCACGTTGGTAGTGCAATACTTCCAAGTGTCTGGACTCAGCTTGCAAAACAACGTAGTCTTCGTCATCAAAGGGGGAAAAGGTAATCCCTTCTTCCTTGGGTTTGGCACCTCCACTTTAGCCGCGACACCGATCTTGTTGAAAGGTCGGGGCAAGAGGGGAGGTTGATCGAAAAGAGTTGTGCATTCCTAATTCATTGCATTCTAGGTGGTTGGAAGTCGAGGCATGATAAACAAACTCTTTTGGCTTGGGTTGTGGTGGATACCGATCCCGAGGTAAGAGGAAGAAGAAGCGGTGGTAAATTCTTATTGACCTTGTTTTGGAGTTCATTAGGTTCGTCGTCATTTGAATCTGCTAAGCATAATCTAAATTTCAGGCCTAAGATCAAAGAATTCCGGATATGGAATGCCTTGGATCTCAGGAGCAGTGGGCATTAGGAAGGGCTCATTAGGAAATGGTACTGGAATATCCCAAGGATTGGGATTGGCATTATGTCTAAAGCGTTGGTTGTTGTGAATGAATTTAATACATTGTACCCAGATGATGTGACTGCATGCATGCGATGCGTCCAAGGGCGACCCAGTAGGAGATTATAAGAGAGAGGACGATCTAGAACCATAAGCTTTGTGCCGACCATTTTGGATCTGGATGTGATGGGCAACCAAATGCATCCTAAGTATTTTTGCTTGGTTTTTTCGAAGCCACGACAAGTTAAGTGGGTAGGTTTGAGGTTCTCAATGGAAAATCCGAGGTTTTTGATTAGAGAATAAGAAGCTAAGTTAATTCCCGACCCTTCATCCACAAGGACTCTATGCACTTGAGCATCGTGGATAAATACGCTAATGAGTAGGGGTGGGTCATCTGCATGAAATAAGACTTCATCGGTAATCATGTCATCCTCCAAAATTCCAAGGCTAAACAATCCCAAGTGTGAACTTTGTGGAGGTCGTCCCATAGTCTCTATGTGATGAATTTATGGGGTTGTAGATGTGGAGGGAGCTTTGGGAGCCTCGCTAGGAGGATTCTCAAAGCTTTGTAGCTATTGAAGAAGAAATTTGTGATGTGAAGCTGAAGTATGCATGAGTTCCATAAAGGGAATCTTGCATGTAAGAGAGTTTAGCTCATCTAAAAAGTTCCAGTGCGGCTTGGAATAACTCCCATAACGATACCATGGTAGTGACGTGATACAAGATGTGTCCAAGCCTGATGGTGGTTTTGTGTTCGATGGGGCTATCTTGTCAGAAGAAGGGGGAATGGTATCCTTGCTTGGTAACACTATTGATACATGGGTGAAGGCTCAATATGGGAGCGGGCTCCACTCTTGGCGGATCTTGGGAAGTATCAAGCAAAGATGGGTTATCAGCAGATTCTTTGGTTTAATAACAGGGTCTTTGTGGGCAAGCTTACGCCTATAGTTAGTTTTGGCGGCATTGACATATTGGGAATCCAAGAAACTTTGATCGTATGAGTGTTCTATAATACCCACAACATTCTTCATGGGATTTTTATGGTGCTGATTTTGACGATTGGAGAGGGTCTCTCTAAGGATTGATATTTTTCATAACGTTCTTGTATGATGGCAGAGTAATCAAAAGAGGAACCAAGGAAGAAGTTGAGGGCTGCCTTCCTAAGGTCTTTGCAATCACTATGCGAGTGTCCTATGGTTGCATGCCACCAACAAAACAAATCACCCCTGAAAATAGGCATAGCTTGTTTGAAGGAGGGTCATTCGTGGAGTGGGAAACATTTGAAGAAGCTCATCATGAGATAAAGGAGTATGAGGGGAGGTGTAAGAAGGATCTTGATATGCTCCCACTCCTTTCTCTCTAGAAGGATTAATTACATGCGTTGTGCCTTTAAGCTTGTGACGAGTTGGAAGTGCATCCAACTCGTGCATAAGGTGATCTTGTCTTTTAGCTTGCTCGAGGGCTTCCTCTAATGTGTTAGGAGAGAAAGACCTAACCTTGTATTGGAGGGTTGGTGTAAGGGCCTTAAGAAATATTTGAGATAAACTTTTACTATCAAGGTTATGGTTAGCTTGTATGGACAAAGCTTTCCATTTTTAATAAAGTCGTGAGCTGATTCATTCATTCCTTGTTTAAGATTTATGAATTTCTGCAAGGTATTTTCGAGTAGACCTGTTGTTGGAATTCAGAAATTAGGGCCTTGACTAAGCTTTCTAGGTCAACTATTGAGTTGGGAGGAAGCTGATTATACCATTCTAGGGCCTCACCCACTAAGGTTTTTGCTAGAAGCTTAGTTGTTGCATAGGTATTTGTTTGAATCCATTCTTTATAGAGATTGCCAAAAGTTTTGAGGAAGAGGGTGGATCCCCAAAACCATCGTAAGAGATGGTAGGGATAGTCTCTCCTAAATCCATGGCTGCGATATATGGAGCTAAGGGTTCATTTTGGACAGTTTGCAACATCTTGTTTCGGATTGGCGGAGGGAATAGGATTCCTGTGTGCATCCACCAATGGAGGAGGTGTAAGGAAGGTACGTTGGGCACCACACTTTGAGATGTTATTTGTAACATCTGATTTTGCATCTGGATCATGTTAGCTGTAGTAGCAGCTTGGGATAAGGCCATCTGATCTAGGAGTTTAGCTTATCAATACATTAGGATCCATAGAAGAAGATTGGCCTTTATTTGTAGGTACTTCTTGGTGTTCATCATGTTCATTGGTAGGGGTTTTAGGAGACTCGTTTTGATCAGTTCTGCAGGGAGGAGTTTGACTATGATGAATCCCTTTGTAATTGAGATGAGGCATGGTCATCTCCATGGATATCTTTTGGATACTTCCATCCCGATCAGGTGTAAGATATTCATTGTCATTGAGATTTTTAATGATACATCTTGGATCTATATGCTCAACCTCAACCACATTACACTCAGCTGAGTGACCTTGTTCTGAGTGATCAGAGGGACAAGGTGGGGACAACAGAGCTTCATGGGTAAGACTAGGGCAGCTAGGAAGATTAGTATTTACAAGATGAGTCATAACACTTAGGTGCGTGAAGAGGAAATGTGGGCATGAATGAATAGCCCATGGAGAAGTTCAAGGGATTTAATTGAGCCAAAAAGAGCCTGAGAGGAGACATTGGTGCAGTCTAGAAACTAAAAGCAAAATTCTAGAAAACTATGATCTTAGACGCAATTGGCCTTGCGCATAGATTTTACACAAAATGGCCGATGGTGTCGGACGAGAAAAATGAATTAAAACAGAACACAATCGGCGCCTACGGGAAGTTACACAAGGGCCGAAGGTGTATGGGATGAAATTTGGACAAAACAAACACAATTGGCCCCTACACACAATTGACACAGGGGCCGATCGCGTTTGGGAAAATTGGTTTTTAGGGGTTTTTGAATTTTTAAGGGCTGAAACAAGAGATAAAACTGAAAATGGATGCTTTTAACAAGTTGCGCTCGATCAGAAGGTATAAAAGAAGGTTCATGCCACGTTCACCAAGGATGTATGATGGAAAAAATGTGTCTAAACAACATGCACTCCTATCATCCATTCAACTAGGGTATCGAGGCAATGAGTAAGAGACACACCAAGACCACACAATGGATAGAATTCAAAGGGGGTATAGGGACCGCTAAGATCACATACCCAAAGGGAAGTAACCCTTACACTAGGACAACCTAGGGTTTCCAAGGCCCAAGGTCGAAAAGAGGAAGGAACCCTATTGGGGTATCGACACTATGGGGGTGATTAGGAACAAAATAAACATGCAAGATCTATGCTAACCGAAGTAAAGCATGCAACATAAAATAAAGAGTTGAATAACAATATGCTAAACTAACATGTGCATAAAATGCTAGATTAACATGTGCATAAGAAAAGAGATAGGAGACTACTCTATGCAAAATGACAAGTCGAGTTAGAGCACTTACCTTGGGGGCGGTCGTTGATGCATCTATTTCCCAAAGGACAATACACCAAGAGAGAATAGCTTTTGGGTGGAGAAGGGGAAACAATCATGTCCTAACTCACTATAGGTGACCCAAGAGTGCAAGAAAACCAATCCAACAAGAAGAAGATCCAATCCAAGAGTCAAGATGCAAGAAATCCAAGAGCTGAGCAAGCAGATGCAAGTTGACGCAAAAGAGCAGAGAAAATGGCAAGTTCCTGTGTGTATTTGTGCTATCTCCTTTTTGTGAAAAATGTCCGGTTTGGTATTTATATCGACGCCATCACTTGCAGGTGAAGGCATCGACCAGGAATTTGAAAATGCGCCGACACAATCGCCTGCGAGAAATGCCGTTGGCTAGGGATGGAAATGATAAGGGGTGTGTGCAATGTGTCGTGAAGAACAAAAGAAATGCAAGGCAAAAATAATATGGTCATGTGCAAGTAAGGTGTCGAAGGATGCGAAGCAAAACAAGATAAGAGCAAAAGAAGTGGATAAATAGGACCAAAAGTTATTCTCTCTCCATGTATCATCCCTAACCCAATGGTTACGTGAATAACCATACCCCTATCCTAGAACAAGCCCCTTAAGGCATTTGTTCCCAGAAATAGATGCATTAGCGACCTCTAACCTAGAAGAGAAATTGTTAGTAACATGTATGAAAATATAAAGCGTGAAAAATTAGGTGTATACAAGATGAAGAACCAAAAAAGAGTTACATACAATAGAGCCTCCAAAGGTCAAGGAAGAAATTGTGTTAGTGCAACATGAGAAAGAAGAGAAATCGAGTTGCAAGAAACTGAAAGGAAGCAAACCATGGAGGAACATGCACCATCCTTCGAATTTCCAAAAGGTGAGCTCCTTGTTGGCAGTCTAAGGTATGGAAATGATGATACTTTTCCTACTTTGGATGTTGAATTATCTTTTGATAATCCGAGATTGGTGATGAATGTTGAGACATCTTCTGATTCTAGTAACATAGTTTGTGACAATCACAAGGTATGGGATCCAGGTGAAGTGCTTAGACATGAAACAATTGTTTTATCAAACAATAAACTTGATTTCCAGCTTGCTGAAATTTTCAATTCAGCATCTCATCTTGAAGAAGTTACAAGCATGCATAGGAGATCTCTTGATGAAAAGCATAGGAATAACAGGGAAGCACTGCATCATCATGATAAATATTATTTTCAGGTAAGTTGGCGAGTGTTTTCAGGTAGGGAAGGAATAAATTTTCAGTGGGTGATTGAAAGGGAAGAAATTTTTGAATCTACAGATATCATTTCAGCACTTTCCTTCTCTATTTTGGTGAGGAGATTTCAGTATTACAACTGCTATCCAATTTACAGATTGTTGATTTCGGGAGAATCAGAGTGTGAGTTATGGTTTTCAATTTTATACAACTGTAATTTAAAAAAATTAGGATCCAAGATTTTATTTGATGGATGGATTGCTTCACAGAATAACAAAGAATGACAGGTTTGCAGATTTTAGTTGTATCAGAGTGGTGCAGCGAAAACATGGTGGAGCATTCTTCAGGTTTATTTGGGATCCTGGTATTGGCATACAGGGTCAACATTGCTTGAGGGCAAGCAATTTTTGGGTAAGGAGGATTATAATGTCCCCTCTTTAACACGAGCTCACCATGAGACCCTTTCTGCCCTAGATGATTTCTTGGGGGCTTAAAGGGAAATGCAAGGGAAGTAGTTTATCGTTATATTTTTAAGTTGTTTTATTAAGACTTGTAATATTTATAGAAAAAACAACTTTAAGTCATAACGATTAATTAGAAGGGGACTTTCTATTATTAAAGTGACTTTATGATAAAGTGTATTCATAAAGATAAAATAGAAATAAGGAAGTCACTTTATAAATTAAAAATCACTTTTAGTCCCACATGGAGCACCAACTTGGAAAAAGGCAAGGATAGGTTATAAAAGGAGGTTTGAGTATTCATTTGAGATCATCTTTCGTCAATCTATTTTCTATTATTGCATGTTAAGTTATTTTCAAATCTTCTAAGGACGAAAAACCTTGAGGAGCTTTGGGGATGAAAACCTCCAAGGTTTGAAGGTTAGGGAACAAAAACTTCTCAACATTGTGAGGTGGATCCACCCGGGATTTACTATTGTGCTACAGTTCAAAATTTCAGTTTTGGAAGGTTGTTTTTCATATCTAGGCACGTTTTGGGGCTGTTTTTAGATTTATTACAACTAGGGCATCATCTGTAGGTCTGATTTTTAGGGTTTTTTTGTGTTGGATCAGCCAAGAATCAGTTGAGATTCACTTGTGACAGTTTTGGGTTGTATTTGGCAGCCATTTTCATGGCTTTCACATCCATTTCCAGTTTGATCTACACATTTGGAGATTTCAGGATCATTTTGGGGCCTTCCGTGGGTGGAAAAATCTGCAGTTTTCTTTAATTGACGATTGTTATTTTTGTGATCATTTTCAACTCTCTTTTACATAGTCACTCCAAGTATTCCGGGAGATCTGAAATTTTGAAGTTTCAACTTTTTCCAGGTCTGAAATAAATTAAAATAAATTCATATACTTGTTGAAAAAATTATTTCCTTCCATGTTGATGTTACTAGAGGTCTCCTCAATGTTCTAAGCCTTTTGGGTATTGTGGGTAGTGGGTATTTTGATAAATAAAGTGAAATTTTAGATTGTTGTATTTTTTTGGTAAGGTTTTTAAATAAAAATCAAGCTGCTATCATTTTTTGGAAGGGTTCCTAGGAAATTCTGATTTCTTTATTTTATGCCCTAAGGTGACATTACATGAAACCAAAAATGTGAGCAAGTGTTTCAAATGTTCTTCTCTCCAATGTTTGAAATTTTCCATACAACCTTCAAGTTTACTTCTCTTGTTTGACAAGTGAAGCAATTTGACCCAACAAGTGTAGCTCTCAACCCTATTAACAACGATGTCTCTTGGCAGCTCAGAAAATAATTTGATTATCAAATGTGCATAACCCACAACACATACCTTCTCAAGATGATCTTCATTAAAGATGTTGTAAACTGTTCCTTCCAAGAAAATACACAAATCATCTTGTGTGCAGGCTGAAACAAATTATGACAGTCATGAATCACCTGATTTTCCACCCAAATCGGAGCTATGTTGCCTGAAGTAGTCGTTCTCTTCAGCTGAAACCATTTACCAATATTTTCCAATATTTTCCAATGATTGAGTGACCTCGAAATGATCAATCTTGCAGCTGTTCAAGTCTGAAAATAACAACTTATAATCTGATTTTATCAAAATCAGCAACTTAAAAATGGAACAGCGATTGCAAAATGGAAACCTTGCAAGAATAAGAAATGTGAGCATTGTAATGACTGAAAACACTTCTGTAAAGGCTGAAAATTTTTTCCCAACAATCACCAATTGAAAAATGCTCCATCCCTTGACTGAAAATACTTGCCTACCCACTTGTATGTATGCAAATGAGATTATGTGGTGGCTGATTTGACTGATGACAACAGCATCAAATCTGAAATTTTGAGCTATAGTCCTCCAAGGTACATTCCTCCTGTCACCACTAACCTTCCACATACTTTGTTGGTGATCTCTTGTATGAATACTCAACCATGAAATAGCTCCACCATGCTTATGTTGCACTATTATGATATTATACTTGGCTGGAAGTGGACAAAATTGGGCATATTTTGTGAGTCTATCAACCACAACATATAAACAATTCTTACCTTGAACCATGGGCAGCCCGGTGATGAAGTCCATGGAGATACTTTCCCATTTTTTGGTGGGAATAGGAAGGGGCTGCAATAGTCCAACTAGAAATTCATGCTCCGCCTTGTTTTGTTGGAAAACCAAACATTCCCGTATGTATTGAAACATTTCCTCTTTAAGACATTTCCAAAAGAATTTTTCTCTAACTTGTTTGTATGTCTTGCAGTAATAGCTTGAATGACCAGCCAATGAGGTATTATGAACAGCCCTCAATATCTTGTTCTTTACATTTGATTCGGGAGCCAAATAGACTCCATTCTCATAGATAATGAGCCCATCCATTATCTTATACCCTTCATCCACAATTCCTTCTTCAAAACCAGCATTAGCAAACTTATTCTTGGCATACTCAGTTGATATTAGAGACTTCCAATCTGTTATCTTGGACAAAGAGCAAAGTTATGATCTTTTGACAAGACATCTTCTAGCAAATACTTGACCTGCTTGGTTTCTAGAATCATACCTTGTAGTATCACCTTCTTGCCTTTATCTATGAAGCTTAGCTCCAAACTTTGGTAGTTGAGAGAGAGAGCTCTCCCAAGGAATACAACCATTGGACTCCAAACACAAGATTTATATCAGCTATGCCAATTATATAAAAATCATCACATACCTCATGCTCTCCCAATGTGAAAAGGAGTTGGGGACTCCTTGTGCATGGCATGGAATAGCCATCCGCTACTTTGACCATGAAGCCTTTGAAGTCTTTCACCTTCAAATCCATCTTTGCAACCAAGCTCTCATCAATGAAATTGTGAGTAGCTCCACTATCAATCAAGACTGTGACTCTTTTCCCTTGTAGGTCCCCTTTCATCCGAAATGGATGGTAGCTAGGAGCACCAGACAAAGTGGCAAGAATGTTGTCCAAACCTTTCAACTTTTCTTCCAGATCATGATCTTGCTTTGTCTCATCAACACAAGCTTCTTCTTCTTCTTCCCCATCTTTGATTGTTGTTTGGGAAATTCCAGCGAATTGAAAGTAATCATGAAGAACCGGAAGTGTCCTTCCTTCATGGACATACCCTTCCATAATGTCATCCTCATATACTTCATGCAAATCTGATTTTTCTTCTCCATTTTTTTGCAACATGCCATCATTAGAAAACAATGAATCATCATTAAATATCAAAGAATTTTTACCTTCCAACTCGTGTTTCATGATTTCTTTCTCTTCCCTAGGCTCGTGCTTCAAGATTTCATCAAACCCTTGGCCCTACATACCATTGTTCTGAAAATCAGTCAATGGAAGCTCGAAGGATGGTGCAAGTTCCTCTAACTTGAACCCTTCATATACAACAAGTGATGTCCCTTTTGCTTCAAATTCGCCCACATTTTGTTGATGCATGCATGGAACCTTTTCCTGGTCCTCTCCAAGGCCATAAACATCATCTACTTGCTTCATGTAGATGGTTGTTTTGAAATTTCCAGCAAGTTGTACTTCCACATTCACATTTGGCAATTGAGCTTCAACCTCTAATTTCTCTTTACCAACTTGCAGATCTGATTTTCCTTCCTCCATTGGCTCAAGCTCCATGATTTCTCCCTCTTCAACACGCATGGTGGGTTCCTCTATGGGTTGTTTCTTCTCCATTACTTGCAGCCCTAAACTTACTTCTTGTGTAGCTTGTGACCTAGGCTTCACTGGATCTTCCCTTACTCCCATGAACTCGAAAAATGACATGGCATCATGAATCTTCTCTGGAAGAGCCCTATACTCCTCATACCATGTAGCAATGTTGTCCCCTTTGGATGGCTGAGTATTATTGACTTCCTTTGAAGAGCTCCTTCCACCATTCGGATCTTGAATGGTATGGATCAGTTGAGCCATTTTATTGGCCAATCTTTCTTGCCCTAGGGCAAACCTTTCAAATCTAGCATTACCAAAATTTTTTTCGCCATTTTATCTACTCTTGATGATAACACAAAAGTATCCTTTATCACCATCTTGCATGAAACTCTCAAATAGGAAGATTGGCGCTTTGATACGATTGTAATTTCCCTTTCTAGGACTGAATATGAAACTAAGGGTTTGGCTTCAAACCCAAATGCGAGAATTCTAATTTTTGGAACAGTGGTGATCAAACCCTAGCAGCGAACTGAAATCACACATTTAGGGCGTCAAAACCAGCTAGAAATTAGTAAACAAACCCTCTAGGGAAGTGAACTGTAACAACAATTAGGGCAGCAATTCTCATGCAATATCAAGCTAAAAATGATAGACAATAATTCCAAATATTTTAACCAATCATGTAGATATTATTCCAGTCAATATACTTCATAAATTAAGGAGAAACAAGCGCTAACACACGTTCTAATCAATTTGATAACTAGCAGAAGTACAACTCACAAAAATAGCTGAAAATGAGGTTTCCAAACCCCAATAAATACCAATGAAGTGATAGATTAGCCTCATAAATTAGGAGAAATCTAAATATCAACTCAAAACACCAAGATGTGCCCTATAAGGCATTTATATCCTTCTCCACTCAAACCATTACCCTAGGAGAGGGTGCCAATTGATGTAGAAGGTCATGATATCTTTGCTTCTTCAATGCCCTAGCTGCCAACCAATAAGATAGTCTTCTTGGAAGCCCTTGGAACGACCAAATTGGAGAATTTTCATTCTCCAACCTTGAACGAGGAAGGGTTTCATCTTCCTTGTTTGCCACACCAAAGGATTTTCGCCCTCTAGTGGAATGGAATAGGCCCCAAAACCAAGTAGATAAAATTATAATAGGAAAAATATGCTCAAAATGAGCCCAAGCGACTCATTTTATATCTATATGGTGACGCCAATGTCTCATGGAGGGAATTCTCCCATGACTGACCTCAATAAGAAGCTTACTTTATCTTTTAACTTTCCTTAAAAGCTATCCAACCCATCTGACCTGCTTAATAAGGAAAATACTAAAGAAAAATGTAAATATTAATAAAAGAAAAACTAAAATATCAACCAAGGACCTCCCTTGTTCACCTACTTCTTGCCCACGGGAAGTGGAATGGGCAAGAAGCCTTAAAATGGATTAGTTCGAAAAAAGGGACATTATAGGAGGAGGAGGACATTATAGTCTTGGATCTTTTGTCAGTCAACATGAACTCCTTGGGCATTGATGACATGGCCAAGATATAGAATTTCACTCATGCCAAACTCACACTTGGATTCCTTAGCAAAGAGAGTTTGTTGTTCCAAAATTTCCAACACTATATCCAAGTGTTTCAAATGCTCTTCCCATGTTTTACTATACACCAAGATGTCATCAAAGAACACCAAGACAAACTTCCTCAAATGCTTACTAAAAACATGATTCATACAAGATTGGAAAGTAGCCGGTGCATTAGTTAAACCAAAAGGCATGACTAGAAACTCAAAATGCCCAAAGTGACACCTAAAGGTCATCTTCTGAACATCTTCATCTCTTACCCGTATTTGATGATAACCGGTTCTCAAATCAATCTTGGAAAATAATATAGCTCCGTGTAATTCATCAATTAACTCATCAATCGAGGTATGGGATACCTATTTTTAATGGTCTTCTTGTTCAACAACCGGTAGTCAATACACATCCTCATGGTTCCATCCTTCACTAGGACAACTGAAGAAGCAAAAGGACTAGAACTAGGCCTAATATGACCCATCTCCAATAACTCCTTGATTGCCTTTTCGATCTCCTCTTTGAATGCTCTTGGGTGGTGGTACGGAGTAGTCATAACCGGTTTGGTGTCGGGTTCCAACTCAATAATGTGCTGAAATCCTCTATCCGATGGCAACCCATGGGGTATACTATTGAAAACTTTGGCATGCTTATCAATTATAGGTCTGAATATCCTTATGATATGACTATTGTTTTGAAAATGGAGTTGTAGTACTTACCAAACAATGTGTTGCCCATGAGACTTGCCCTCTACTAAAAGCCCTCTCCATCCTTTTTGTCGTGACCACTTGAGGAGCTCCATTGGCCATGCCTTGAAGTACAACCTCTTTACCATCCACTTTAAATTTCAGCTCCATAATCTGATAATTTTGGGTGAATTCCCCAAAGAATGCAGCCATTGTACCCAAGCACTAAATCAATTTCACCAATACCAACAACATAGAAGTCATCACTTACTTTGTGCCTTCCCAAGGTGAGATTGAGTTGTTGAATTCTCTTGGTGCATGGGATGGTGAAACCATCAGCAACAATCACATTGAAGCCTTTGAAATCTTCCGCTTTCAACCCCATCCTCATCACCAAGCCCTCATCAATAAAATTTTGGGTTGCCCCACTATCAATCAACACTGTGACCTTTTGCCCTTGCAAGACTCCTCTTACTCTAAAGGGATGATATCTAGGAGCACCTGACAATGTGGCAAGAGTGCCACCCGTAGCATCTACCTCTTTTTTTTTTTTGGTTCTTGTTCTTGGGCTACTTCAATTTTCAGCTTCTTCTCCTTTTGATTCACCATCTGATATCACCTTTATGTAGTGAACTTGTCCTTTGCCAAGACAATGGTGCCTATATGCACCCAAAAATTACATGGTGCAATAAAAATATGATGTCTCCAATGATGAGGAAAACCTTTTCTAGGGTAATATTGAAGTCCATATCCTTCCCTCTCTCCTTTCCATGCTTGTTATGACTTTGTTTGATCTCTTTTTCAAGTTGAGAAGCTCATTTTTATCAAACGATCACTTTTTGCCCTTTTCGAGCTTCTTTGACAACGACGGTTGCATAAAAGCCGCGGCGATTCTTGCAACCGCCTCTCTATCAACAATGCGGTCATGTCGCCTTAAAATTGAGAGTTAAAAACACGCATTTTTCAACACGTGTTTGGATTTCGGGCATGATTTTCTCCCTCGTTTCTCAACCAATTTGTCTATTTTTGGGCTTGTTGGAATCGTATTGAATTCCTCTTCTTCATTTGCTAAGTTTGGAAAGTCGATCGCCCCTCATTTGGATGATATGTCACTTCTTGATCAACACTTGTTGTTGGACTTCTTCTTTCCCAAGATTTTATAAAAGCCAAGTTTTTACTTGTATGATGGGTTGGATATCTTACATTTTGGTGAAGTGTTATGCTGCTGAAATTTAGAGGGACCACACAGACATAACTAGTTCTTTGCTCTATTCTTTCCTGCTATATGTTCTCAGCCATTTCTTGCAACCAAGCCAGCCATAGCCAAGTTCTCGCTTTTCTTTGTTACCAGCCAACATTTGCACATCCTAGGATCAATTGGACATCAATTCTGGAAAAGGACACAAAGTTGAGGAGACAACAAATACAAATTCACATCTGGGAAGCTATCATAGAACAATAGTAACCAGGTTGGAGGTGTAATTGAATTCTTTTAAAGCTTTGCATAGTTCTTTCTTTACTGTAATTAGAAGAAAATCATTTGTTTAGATTAATAGAAGTGGAAGATCCCATCACTTCCCAAATTCATTCCTTGTTTTGTATTGTTATTAAAACATTGCTTGCATAAATCTTCTTGTTGATATCCTCTTCCTTGCTTATCCTTGTGGATCTACACGGGAAAAAGGTTGGAGGAAGATATAGTGCCAACAATCTTCTTTTATTCTTCATTTTTATTATCTTGTGTGTTTCAAATTCACTCTGTCGGGGAAAGTTTTATGGAAAAGAAGAAATTGCTTCCGAGAAGCTTTTTCCCTTTCCGGAGAACTTGAGGCAGAATTCTTATCAGAAGAAATTCACTTTGCCTAGATTAATAACTTCCGAGTACATTCTGTGTTTAGAATAGCTTTTGTTATACAACCCTGCAACAAAGGAATAGCTACATCCGGCTATTCTCTGTTTTAGTTTATTTCATTAGAAGTAATTGCTTTTATTTTAATTATTTCCTTGTGTTTGTGTCTGTAGCATTGTTTCTTTATTTATTTTATTTAAATCAGGAAAAATACAAAAAGACATTAGGAATTTAGATTGTTTAATTGTTTTATTTTATTTTGAAAAGCCTCATCAAAAACAACAAAAAAAAAAGAATTAGTGTAGTTAATGCATTTTACTTTATTTAAGTATTAGTGAACGTAGTTTAATTAAATTAAAAGGTAATTTGATTGTCTTTTGTTTAATTTAAACTCATTTACATTGCTTATTTAAAGTTAGGAACTTAAAATAGCTTAAAGGTTAAAAAACGCTACACCCTATTCCTTGGCGGCTTAGACTACTTGTACTTAGTCCTTAGCCCCCATTTGTTATCGATTGTTTGATTTCCTTCACCTTTCTCATGAGTTGGTGTCCCATATGACCATCCCAGTCCACCTAACCTTCTAGAAGGCTTTTCGAACCAATTATTACTCCGCCGTATTGACCGATATCAAGGGGATAAAGACTTGGGTTTGCGGGCTTTAGTTTTCATATCAACCCCTTTGCCACCACAAATTATTAGCCAACTTGACGCTCTCAACGAGCAATTGACCATAGCCAAACAACATTGGGCTGATCTAGCAAATAGGGTTAGGCGACAAAACCCTTAGTTTTCCTTTAAAACATCCCTTCTTGTTCTTGCATGACCCTCTCTGGAGAGGCATATTTGGAGGTGGAAGGGCAATTCCCTCGAGTCCGGCAACCGGGTCGAGGCATCCTCGGTCTTACTGACATTGACCGAGAACTGCAGACAGCTATCATTCTCGACCGTAATATCACCCCCTTAGAGGTTAGACAAGCATTCGTTTCCCTTGATGAGCAAGTTAATAACTTGCAAGTTGAGCATTTGTGTTTCACTTGATCCTAGCCCTCAAACCATTACCATTCCCACCTACCCTATCTATACCACACATACCCATCCTATTTCCACTTCATTTCTCTCATTTTGGCTATCTCGGCATGACCTCAGGAAGTCGAGTGCACTCGGAATCACGTGTAGTTTTTCCGGTGTACAAATTTTGGTGAACCTGACGTGAAGGACTAGTTTCTTCTCGTTTCCATTTTTTGTTTCTTTCTTTCATCCATCTTCTCCCTCTCCCATTATTCTGTGGGTGTTTATACACCCCCGAATATGTCGAGTCAAGACTATAACAAGCCTAAATTAGGTCTCAAAACTTATTACACCAATTTGGATGGCCAACTGTTGCCCTCTTTATCGGATGGTCGACAATTAATCTTAGAATTTCCTTTCACCACACACATCTCCCATCCAAATGTAAAATCCTTCTTCTAATGTAAGGATTGAGGAGATTGACCAACCAAATTAGGCCCTCAAGCGGAATTTTCCATTTCCAACAATATGACCTTTAACATGAGAACAAGGTCTATATTAGCGAGTCTTGTCCGGCCACAAATTAGCATGCAATTTGGCTCCACATCTTCCTATTTACAAACCAATGATGATCTTTTGACATGGTTTTCCCAAAGCAATGACTGACTTAATGCTATAGATGGATCCTTGGATAGGATGCAAGCATACACCGATGTTCTTTTATAAAACAATGCTTCCTTAACCCCAGTCAAAATTAGAAAACACACCACAAAAGGGGGAAACAATGAACAAACAATTCATAAAAAGGGTATCATGCATCCCCTCAACCCAATAACACACAAAACATACCTAAACAAGGGACGCAACCTTCATCCAATGATGTCATTTCTATTGGCATGTGCGTCCAATGCTCCCCATGAGTTTCGTGACATGGACTAACCGCCTCTTGTGGATCCTAACTCTAGCGATTGTAGCGGAGATTAACACGTGCGGGTATTGGTCTAACGATAATCGTGGTCAAACAAATGGTATCAGAGAGACAGGTCTCAAGTTCGAAACTCGCCTGGGTAACGCTAGGGGGGGTTATTGGCATGTGCGTCCAACGCTCCCTATGAATTTCGTGACATGGACTAACCGCCTCTCGTGGATCCTAACTCTGGTGATTGTAGTGGAGATTAACGCCTGCGGGTTTTGGTCTAACAAAAATCGTGGTCAAACAATTTCGACATTAGTAGGAAGGATTAGAGAAATAGAAATTTCCCAAGCTTCACAACCTACATACATAGCTAGGTAAAATAATAATTATCAACGTAGTATTCAAAATTACATTCCTCCTACCAATGCCCAATCAATCCAACAACCATCGACACAAGGTTTTCCGGTTAACTCTAACCGGGCGATCTTCTCACAAGATCGGGTACACTAGGAATGACTCCTCATCCATCTTATGCATATCCCGCACAGGGGTTAGTTGGGTTTGCATTTCCGATTGCCGCGCCTCCCTAACAATGAAACCTTCCATAGTGCGTCACCCATGAGTTCATTTCCTAATGCTACCCCTCCTTATATGCACATGTATTCCAAATCACCACAACCGGATGTGTATGCTTTCCCTAGTCCATTCATGCAATATCAAGGGACTCCATATGCCCCGACCAATTCTTACGCTCTGACAAAGATACCAAACGCTTCCTCCCCTCCTCCCCTTCATCAGGAACTTCCATGGTTGAATCCTATGCAATGGGAACTTATGTTGAATATTTGAAAGAACCTCTTGATTTTACAATACGCGGTGTCATGCTTCCACGACTATTGCCGGAAATTCCTAAGTTCAAAGGAGAAGGAGACCCTAATGCTCATATCAAGGCCTACGCCACCTGCAATTAGAGAATTACTCCCATGGGATGTGGTGGTGGCTAAGATATTCCCAAAGACACATGAAGGGATTGCTCTAGATTGGTATTATCAATCCCTGGCTTCAATACACTCCTTTAAATAACTTGTGTCTGAGTTCATTAAAGCCTTTGACATGAAAAAGTTGTTGCGAATGGGGATCAAGGAATTTTTACACATTAAACAAGAGCAAAATGTTGCTCACTTCATTCAGGGGTGACGTCAAGTCATTTATGCTTCTGCAAGCGCACCCAATATGGATCAGACGGAAGTATGTGACCTCTTTCTCCACTCGCTTAACCGAGAAACTAAGGAGGAAGTGCAGAAATTCCCCCTCCATAGTTATGAGGAAGTATTAGAGGCCGCACTTCGCATTGATCAAGCGGCAATTGATAGCGGAAGAAAGACATATGGTCCTAATGGGAGGTTGGTGACCTCTAACCAATATGATAGTCATTGCCTTGTTCCAAATGAAGCACATGTGTTGATAATGAAAAACACTGCCATCAACTATCGCAAAAATCTCATAAAGAAAATTCTGCATCGGTGAAGATGGGACAAAATAGCTAAGCCTCATCTTGAAATTCCTTGTGTGACATTTTTTAGAAAAAGCAAATTTACCCCTAAACACATTTCAAGTTACTCACATGAGCTTTGCACATTTATTTCTAAATGACATGAAAGCATTTCGAATGTTTCCCAAATATTGAAATTTTGACACTTTCCAAACTACAAATACTAGATATAGAAATAATTGAGAGTTGTTGCACAGAGTTAAATCATAGCAGGCTTGATTCCAAATACTCGAAATTTCATCGTCTTCCCTTAAGTTTCCCGTTTGTGATTCTAATCTCAATATTATTCAAGATATGTATTTATTTATGGTGTCTAAAACATACCACGACAATCCAGATAAATGTCATAATATTCTGACTTCTGAGACAGTATCAGTAACAATATAAATTGTGTATAAAAAGTTGTTTTGTAAGTCTGAAATTGCGATAGACTTACCTTTACCCGTGAAAAGACCCCACCATCCATCACTACTTCTATGAACGTGTTTTGCTAAAGCTCGTGCTCCCACTTTGTTAATTTATTTCCTTTAACCTCCAAAACAAACAACTTGCAAGTGAAAAAATACACAAGATAACATTATTATTTTTCTGCATGTCGAGAGATTAGAGTTCAAAACCAACCAAAATATTTTGATTGTGGTACTTATCATTCTCTCATCAAAGTTCAGAGCTTTCATATCTTTTAGCAACAGAAAACATTTCATTATTAGTAAATAAACAGAAAACTTCTACAATTATGGTCATAGATATAGTACAGATCCGTGACCAATTTTGGAAAATTTCCTCTCATGGATATACAATTCAAATTAGTGAATGAAATATATTATTAATGTCTAGTAATATCTAATGATGATGAGAACTCGATTAAAAGTCTTGTTGGCTAGATTTTCTGCATAGCATCAAACCTAGGCAGTCATGAGATAAATCTCCCTCATTTAACCGGTGAGGCTCCCGTGTCAGATTTGTCAATAAAAATGTGTTTCTATCTATCAGGGGTTTTACTTTAACAACTTAGTTCATGAACCATAACTAAGAAGTTCTGCAGCAAGTAAGCAGCTGTTTAAGAAAGGAAAATTACAGAAGAAGGAAGTAAAGGAATTACAGAGAAGAAATGAGGAAGATGTGCATCCCAATTAGTAGATTGCAGAGCTAATTGCATGCACATAGAAGAAACTCAAATAGATTTGAACACACAGAATTATAAAGCAAAGGCAGCTCTAGATCTAGATCTAAAATAACACAAAGTCTATTAAGAGATCTAAGATTTAGAAGCAAGAAACAAAATACACCGTGACACAAAGTTCTCCGGAAACCTGCTTCTTTGTATTCCTCTGCAACAATTGGCTCTCAGGGGTTCAGCACAAAGTCTAGAACACAAGATTGCTTCTTACAAATTCTGATCGATGATTAACCCGAAGGTTCTTCTCCTACTTATAGAATGTAGGAGGGAAAGTACAAATAGAAGACTCAAACTGAACTAAAGTATGAACAACAAGTAAAGATGACATTTGGCAATCATCCTCAACTAACTTCTTCTTAAGTGACACATGTATCACTTAACTAATAGAAAGGTTCCTCATGACTTCGAGTAATGGTTGCAAAACCAATAACTTAGAAGTTTACAATTCCATCCGGGAACATAGAAAATAGAAGAAGAAAGAAATAGAAGAAGTCATGCCAGCTGTAACATCTACATCTTCTTCTTGTTCTGATATCTGATATACTTGTCGAACATATAGTTCAGCATCTTTCCATCTGTTTTAGCTCTGCTTCCTTTTCTGTCCTGAATTGCAGCAATCCTTCATTCAACACTTTCTTTGCATGCTTCCACTTCTTCCAAACTTGGCCCAAATCTCATGATATGTCTGCTGCGGTGTCACCACCTCTTGATAGAGTTCATCGTGAAAGGCTTGGTGGCTTTATCAATCCTCTTTTGCACCATCGAGAGAGAACCCTCCAGAGAATCATGCACCTCGTTAGAAACAATCCGCACGTATGAAGTAATACCTCCATCCACTCTTTCCTCAGTGAAAGAAATAACACTATCCGGCAAATCTGATGTTCTGCTCTCAAGTGCCTGCATCCTCTTCAGCAAAACTCTGCAGATCTCCAAACGGAAAGATACTGCAAATTCTAGCTGCTTCCCCTTCTCGACTGATCCATCCGGCACAATTTGCTCTGCAACCAATACATCTCCCGGCAGCTTGTTGATCTCGGCCAAAACACTCAGGTTACTCTCTGCAACTGTATTTATTCCTTTTATGCTTTCTATCAGTTGCTTTAGTTGATTTTCTGCATCGTTCATAACCTTTAGGCGGGCTGGCACTTCTCCAAGTTGCACAGAAGCTTGACGAATAATCAGATCCTTCCATTCATCAATAGCCTTTACTTGATTGCTTGCATCTTCCATTTCCTGCATAAGATGATCACTCACCTGCTCTGAAATGGGCTGAACGGAAGATTTAGCAACCTTGGCTATGATCTCACATAATTGAGATATTTGCTTCTGTAGCTCTTCTTTCTCCGCCTTTTCATTGTCAAGCCTAAGGAACAAAGCATCCAGTGAATGTCTCTGCGTGTCTGCTTGATCCTTCGGTGGTAGCTTGACCAGTGGTATTTTGGTCACCATCACATCTTCTGTGAGTTCCTCTTCTACCTTTCCTTCCATGGGATCGATATCTCAGCAAACTTCTCTCCCGAATCCTCGATGATCAACCTAGAAGTTGCTTTAGCAACTTTAGGCCTTCTGTCTCTTCTGCTCAGATCCTGAAGTAGCTGCAAGTCATGTTCCTCTAAGTTCATCTCTATTCTTGCTTAGGAACCAAGCTGCAAAGCTAACCATTCCGAGAAATTACTTCTCGGAGAATGAGAAGTTGCTGAGTGCGCTACTATTTCCCGCTCTGCATCCTCTCCATCAGAAAGTGCCACAGTATCATGGCTGCCATCCTCTGAAACATCCAAGGACAAAGCTCTTTCGAACTCCGTCATCTGCGGCTTGACATCTCCTCTGGAGCGGGTCTTTGAGCGAGTGGCTGCGGAGAGAAGATGAGCGTTGCTGGTTTGATGAAGGCATGGAAACATCCTGTCTTCTTTGTGGTGCAATAGTTGGTGATCCACTGGAATCTTTGGAGAAGTCGGAGTCAAAGCTATGGTCGTAGAAGTGGTCTCCTCTTTCTCTTGAGATTTTCTGCGTGCTTTCAACTTCTCGGACCTTACGCTGCTTTTGACCGCACGCATGAGTGAAGTCTTTCCACTCTGGATCTATCAATCAAATCGAAAGAGGTTACGGGCCTAGATCCGTGTCTCCTATGTCGAAAGTTTAGAAGCGATGCATGAATCCATCGTGCTCTCTTTTTCATCTCCTTTTGCCATAGCTTTATCAATCTTTGTCTGAATAATTCTTTTCTTCTAATTTGGCTGCTTTCTTCAATCTTTCTTGAGTGCGAGATCTGGACAATTCTTGATTCGGAGGATATTTGCATGTATTGGACATTGATAAATACTCCTTTTCTTTTATAAAGCACAATGAGTTCTGCAATTTATTCAGACAAAAATGGCCACCGGAGCATGAATAGTGAATTTAAATTATAAAAATCTGCACTTTTCAAGCCTGCTGCCCCAAAAAATGGTGTTTAATTTGCACATAAAGAGATCATGAATCCTTTCAATCAACACCTGAGCTCCTTTAACACCTGTGAAAACAATTGTGCAGACGAAGATGAACCTTTTCCAAAGCATGCGCCAAATCTGGAAGCTTTTAGCCTTTGTTAGCACTTTGTCTGTGCAAAATCCTTCCTCTAATGGGGGCGCACTTTTTCTCCTTGCTGCAATTCTTTACCTGTGTGTTGAATAATAAATCCATATGGCTGCCCATGCTTATATAACCTTCATAATTCTATAATTAATAATTGCCCTAACAATTAAAGGCAATTAATTAATTAAAAATCATGCTTTTCTCTTTTAAAAATTGCATGTTTAAGGACAGCCATCCAATAAATTAAATTAATCCAATTTAATCCTTCACACAGCACTTAACTTTAGCCTCACAGTGTGCTTTGACCATAGCCACTGAAAATAGAAATTAATTTAATGATTTAATGCATTTAAAATCATTAAATAACTCCTAAATGGGGCGCACTTTTTCCAAGGAGAGGGGCAGCCACTAAATAAATTAAATTTAATTAATTTAATTGCTTTCTTTTAATCCTCCTTTGACTTTTCAACCTCCTCAAGCTTGGGCGCACTTTTTCCAAGGATAGAGATTATTAAAAATAATCAATTTAATTATTTTTATCCATCACCAAAGGGCGCACTTTTTGCACATGTAATTCTATTTTTAAGAATTTTCACCATAATGGGATTCTTTACCTGCAAGAGTGAGGCACTAAATCCCATGATCCACTTAAGTGATTTGACTTTTGCAATGGGATTCTTTACCTGCTGCAGGTAGGCACTAAAATCCCATGATTTCACTTAAGTCACTTTCCTTTTATTATATCATGGGAATTTTCACCTGCCAAGGTAGGCAATAAATTCCCACCGCTCTGACCTCTATTTTTCCCACTGCGCAGACTTAAGTGACTTTTATAACACGGGAAAAAGTACCTGCCAGAGGCGGGTATACAATTCCCATCCTACTGCGGCTTATATTTTTCCCATCGCAGCTCAAATCCTTTGTTTTCCAAAAATGCGCCCATCCCGAGGGCTTTCCCACATGTGCGACTTCGCTTTTTCCCGGTGATCCGGACCTCGATGATGACTTCCTCACGGGCAAAATGTGCGTGTATGTTTTCCAGTGCTCCGGGCCAAAATCGGGCTTACCGTGAAGGAGTTGTTCGGAGAAATTTCACGAGAAAGCAGAGCGGGACACCACAAAAACACGAAAAATTGCCAAAAGTTACAAATAAAGCCCAAAACTTAAAATAAGTTAAAATCCTTCTGGTATATAGGAATAATAACATATTCGCTCATAATAGAGTTAAAACAGAGCGCAAACAGCCTCATACGGGGCTCAAAATAATTAAATACAAATTTCCCTTGAGACAAATCCCGACGACATAATAAAACAATTTTGGGCATCACGGGTATTTGGCGAAAAGGGCTAATATGGCTCTTCAGGATTATCTTGACGCAATACAGGAACTTTCAGGCAATAAAAACAACAAATGACCCACTATTTTAAAAGTACGAAATTTTTTCAAATTGGGTAGTCACAGATTTCGGGGTGAAATCTGAGTGACACCAGTTGGCTCCGTCTGTGGACATCTTTTTCTCTTGTCAGAATGACAAAGGGAAAAGATGAGATCCCAGCATCTCTGGTTTCGTATCTTGTCCTTTGGGCACGGGGTCAGGCAGACAAACACAACACAACACAACACCAAAACAAGACAAAACAAGGAAAAACAAACAAAGGTTTTATTTATGTACATACAGGTTTTACCCTGCTTCTCATGTTCGGAACAGCTTCAAGTGTTGCCCATTGAAAGGCAACGGCAATTCAACTCCATCCTGATGAGCAAGAATGAAGCTATCTGCTCCGGCGATCTTTTTGATTACAAAAGGCCCTTTCCATAGTGAATCGAACTTTCCATGCATGCCTTTTGTTTCTCTTCTTTTGTCCCATAAGAGGACCCAGTCATTAACTTCAAACTTTCTTTCCCTGGCATTTTTGTCGAAGATGACTTTCACCTTCCTCTGATGCTCTGTCAACCTATCTGCAACTTGAGTTTGTACTTCCCTCAATTCAGTCAGGTACATGATTCTTTTATCAATAGCATCCGTGAACGTGGAATCTTCCAGGGCTTTAGAAAGTCGTAGGGCAGGCAATTCCAAGGTGAGAGGCAGCTCTGTGTCTCTTCCATATAGCAGCTGAAATGGGGACATGCCTATCGCCCTCTTTGGTGTGATCCTATCGGCCCATAATGCATCAAACAACTTTTTATGCCAAGTCCTTTGATTTTCTGTTACAAGCTTGCGCACGATAGTTACCAAGTTCTTATTACTAGATTCAGCTTGACCATTCCCTTGTGGATAGTAGTTTGAGGAATGAACAAGTTGAATCCCATACGTGTAGCAGAATTCCACCAACTCCTCAGAAGAAAGATTCGGAGCGTTATCTGCTACTGAATTTTCTTTGATACGCCATGAACTTGATAATATTTTCTTTTATAAAATTGCACACTTCAGCGGAAGTGGCATTCTTCACAGGAATAGCTTCTACCCACTTACTAAAATAATCAGTAGCTGTTAGAATGTAATGATGACCGGCGCTGGAAGCCGGGTTAATCATTCCAATAAAATCCATACCCCACTGTTGGAAAGGTTCTTCAATCACAATGGGTTTTAGGGGTAATGCAGGCAATTTCACACGCCCAACAAAATGTTGGCATGCTTGACACTTAGCTACCCATTCTGCAGTATCTTGAAAAAGGGTGGGCCAGTAATACCTTGCTCTAAGGATCTTGTGCGCAGTGACTCGGGCTGAGAAATGACCACCGCAAGCCATGTCATGAAACTGTTGTAGTAGTTGATCTGTTGAGCTTTATCCACGCATCGAGAAATACACCATCATTCCCCTTTTGTACAAACCATTATCCCAAAGCACAAAATCTTTTGACTTCAATTTAATAGTTCGTTTTTCTTTTCTGGAAAGTCGATCTGGGCATTCTCCATACGTTAGAAAGTAAGCAATGTTACTGTACCATTCCTCTACCAGATCTATAAACAGTACTGCAGGTAAATCTTCATCTATTCCATCTGATCGCTTGAGTGCGATGCTTTAATTTAAGTCATTAGTTCACACAGACCTCTTCCTCGAACCAGCTTTGTTGGTTTAATATCCAAATCATATTCTTGAACTTTTGTCACCCACGTGCCTCTCAATAATCCTAACTCTTGCTGAGTAAGGATAGATTTAACTGCAGTATCTGGAACCAAAACCATAGTGTGCGAGGAAAGAATATAATACCTGAATGCCTTGCATGCCTTCACTACTGCATATGCGTGCTTTTCCATTGGAGTGTATTTCAACTCATAGGCTTTAAGAGGCGTGCTCATGAAAGCAATAGGAGCTTCTGCGTCCTCTTGATTTTTCTGCATCAATATTGCTGACATAGTATGTTCGGAAGAATAACAATAAAGAATAAATTCTTTACTGAAGTCAGGTGAGACTAAGACTGGTGCTTTTGACAGGGCCTCTTTGATTTTCTCGAAAGCTTCCTTCCCTTCGCTGCTCCACTTAAAATCTTGTGTCTTCTTCATCATATTTGAAATATGACGGGTTAGCTCAGCAAAGTCAGGAATGAATCTTCTGAGAAAATTCACTTTTCCAAAGAAAGAGTGAACTCCTTTTTTGGATGTGGGCAAAGGTAATGTCTGAATGGATTTGACACGCTCTGGATCTATTTTTGTTCCTTCTTTGGAAACAATGTGCCCAAGCAGCTTTCCTTCAGTTACAGCAAAGATAGATTTCTTAGGATTCAAAGAAATACCATGCTTGCGGCATTGTATGAAGACCTCTTCTAAGTTTGAAATATGTGTGCTTCTCTTTGGAAAAGGCGTCAAATCATCCGGTACACAACTATGCTTATATCTTTGAGATGAGCAAAGGCTAGATCCATAGCTCTTTGAAATGTAGCACCGGCATTGATCGGGCGAATGGCATCTTACGTATCGAAAGGTTCCCCAGGTGTGATGAACGCCGTTTTGTATTGATCTTCTCGGCCACCTTGACTTGATTGTATCACGAGAAGCCATCGAAGCATGGAAAGCATCTCGAGATCCGGTGACCACTGCGAGTGTGATCCATGATGGGGATAGGGTAGTTATCCTTGATGAAGCTTGATTAAGGTTGCGGAAATCCACGCACAACCTAATTTCACCATTTTCTTTCTTACGGGGACTATGTTGGCCAACCACTCCGAATGGTGTATGGGATAGATAATCTTTGCATCTAACAACTTTTGGATTTCTGCAAAGATGGTTCCTGAAATGGTTGGATTGTGCCGCCGCAGCTTCTGCTTGAAAGGCTTCTGTTCTGATTTAAGTGGGATGTAATGTTGAACTTCCGCAGGCTGATATGTTTTTAGATCCTGATAGGACCAGGCAAAAATATCCATGTATTTCTTAAGAAGCTTAGTAAAAGCTTCCTTTTCAGCTTCCGAACAACTCTTTCCCAGATTTACTAATTTGGGATCATTGCTAGCTCCCAAATTTAGTAATTGTGTGTCGGAGGAAGAGCCTTCCTCATTTTCTTCATTTTTCTTAAGCATCTGATCATGCTTATCAAACATTTCCTCAAGAGATACCAAGCCTTTGGGAATTTTATTTCCCTTTAGTTGGATAATCTCGACCTCTGAGGCGTCGGCATCCATTTCTCAGACAGTGGTGCACTGGGAGGTGAATTGCTTCCCTCATAGTAGATTTCTTCAAAGTTATCTTTCTGTTGGAGAAATGCGGCAATCAATGTATCATCGTTGAAAACTGCCATTCTTTGGACGTTGTCGGGAACCTTTGGGCGAAAAACCATTTCCACCTTGTAATCTCCTGTCTAAAGAATGCGGGGGCTGATCCGGATTGAACAAGGCTGCGATAGCTATGAAGCGAATCAGCTCTTGAATTTTGTTCTCTCGGAATGTAAGATCTGAGAAAGCTGAAAAATCCAGATAGCGAGTAGACCCGATCTCTATAGTGCATGATTTGTCTTTTTGACTTGGTAGAGGCCTCTTATCTCGCTTTACAATCAGCTCAGCATCTCCTCTTGCGTGTAATAATTTGATTCCCATTGTTCTTTTGCTCCATGCCTAACAATGCTTCATACTCAGCCGTATTGTTAGTATTTTCGAACATCAATTTGAAGGAGTGCGCATGCACCTTCCTTTCAGGAGAGATAAGAACAACACCTGCACCGGATCCAAATGAACAGCAGCTACCATCAAATTCCAGAGTCCAAATCTTGTTATCGATTTGACGTGATTCTCGAATCACCGGTTGAATTTCTTCTTTATCCATTTCTAGGTAATAGACTCCGTGATCCGACTCTTGAAACAAGATCTGAGATCTAGGATCTTCAGATTTTGATACTGTGTACTTAGATTTCTTCTCAGGTTCCAGCTTCTGATTTATTCCTCTGATTGGTATGTGCGCACAAGACCAATCCATCTTCACTTCTCCACCCAGCTCCTTGCAAAAATTTCTACTCATAGCATGCCATAGGAAGTGGAATGTCTGCTTCTGAGGATAGTCATTTTCGAGTCTTTTGTATGCAGGAAGGAAGCAATCTTGCTGCGCATCTTTGATTTGCCCCACAAGAGGGACTTGCCTTTCCATGGAATAACATCTTCCAATGGTTTTTGTCAATGTAAGACCCAAGGCATCAGCAACTTTGGCAGGCATGACGTTGTCAGAAGCTCCAGAATCCAGTATGCAATTGCTTAGCTTATGTCCGTTGATGAGCAAAGACACATAGAATGGCTCAATCCTTTCCGATGTAGCAGGAGAAGGGGTGGAAGAAGAAGAACTTGCAGCAGCATTATTTGAAGGTGGAGTAATCTTTGGACTTGACAAGATACCCCGTGGATTATTGTTCGTTGGGCTAGGACCATTGCTTTGCACATATTTGACCAATCTATTCAACTGATCAGGAAATGCCCTCAAATACTCAGCTTCTGACATTTGGACCTTATTTCTCTTGATGTGATCAATTATGTCAAAAGCTTGACTTGCTTCAGCAGGATGTGCGTTGGTTCTTTGCTGTGAATTGAAAGAATTTGAATATTTCTCCTTGGGCGCTAATGAAGAAGGAAGAATACTACCTCTTTTCAAGATAGTAACATCCGGGCCAGGATCATCTCTCTCTTTCCGGCCGCTTGTGGATGCTTCGGCATTTTGGCGTGTCTGAGACCTTGTAAACACCGCAAAAGTGTGACCATCAGAATCTTCAAAAGATTCATAATAGCCCTCATCAGATTCGTAGTCCAGGTAACCAATATTGGAGTCGCCAGCGGGATCTATAAAGTCTTCATCATCAAATGATTCATCAATGTCGAGATCCTCTTCATTAGTTTCCAAGTTATTCCTTGGAGCAGCTTCTATTGCCAAACGCTGTGGTGCAGCAGCAAGTCTGTTTCGATTTTGATTTTGATGTTGACCATTGAAGGTCCGGATAGGAGTTATTCTTGAGGGGGGTGCATTCCCCGTTTGAGAGATCTGCTTCTTGATCTGCAGCATGTCATTAGCCAATTTCTGCAACAAAGGATCAGATGTACTAGAAGAAGCCCCATCACCTTTGTGAGATAGTTGTTTGAGTTTTCCAGCCATGATCAAGTCGTCTTCAACCTCCACGGCAGCATTTTGTGCATCCAGCAAAGTTACAGGTCTTGCCCTTCTTAGCTGATATCCAACTTCAGGCAATAGAGCGTTTATAAAAAACGTCTTTTGATTTTCATCGCTCAATGCAGCAGAAGTGGGGATTTTATACAAAATCCTTTGGAACTTTGCAATAAAGTCCCGCATGTTCTCGTTTGGCTCTTTCTTCAACTGCGTCAGTTGGGTGATCATCGTGCTCGTGTCCTCTGCAGGCTTGAATCTTTTGATAAATTGTTCACGCATAGTCGCCCAACTGGTTATGGTGCCAGGAGCCAGCCGATAGAACCATTCTCCAGCCAAGTCATGTAAGGTCTCAATGAATAGCCTGACTGAGACATCTTCATGCTCTACTGCAAGCACACCACAAGATATGAAGAAGGCCGCCAAATGATCATCCGGGTTTTGCTTTCCATCTCCAAAGAATTTCGGAAAATTCTTTCTGGATCCCTTTGGCAGATCGTGCATAGGTGGAGCCAAGTTGAGAGGTCCAAAAGCCGCCCCCCATGGAACAGGTACAATTTGGTGCGCCATGTTAGCTTGAGCACGTCTCCTCCTTGTGTAGACTTGATAGACTTGTTGGATAATTCCAGCCGACGGATTATGCTGAATACGATCCGGATCTGGATGGGTGTGCACTCTCCTTCCTGGTGAAAGACTAGATCTGCGGCTTCTAACTTGAGGAGGATGATTGAAATTGAATTGCTCCTGCAGTCGGAAGAAATGATCCGTCCTTCCTTGCGCCTTCACGGATCTGGTGAACGGACGTTCAGCCAGGTTGAGATTTGTATGGAAAACACTCTGATCTTCAACAGAAAAGCTTTGATCTTCAAAGATAGTTGTTCCCCAGCGGAGTCGCCAAAAACTGTTGGCTAGATTTTCTGCATAGCATCAAACCTAGGCAGTCATGAGATAAATCTCCCTCATTTAACCGGTGAGGCTCCCGTGTCAGATTTGTCAATAAAAATGTGTTTCTATCTATCAGGGGTTTTACTTTAACAACTTAGTTCATGAACCATAACTAAGAAGTTACTGCATGAAGATAATCATTTGCTTTTAAGAAAGGAAAATTACGAGAAGAAGGAAGTAAAGGAATTACGAGAGAAGAAATGAGGAAGATGTGCATCCCATTAGTAGATTCGAGCTAATTGCATGCACATAGAAGAAACTCAAATAGATTTGAACACACGAATTATAAAGCAAAGGCAGCTCTAGATCTAGATCTAAAATAACACAAAGTCTATTAAGAGATCTAAGATTTAGAAGCAAGAAACAAAATACACCGTGACACAAAGTTCTCCCTAGGAAACCTGCTTCTTTGTATTCCTCTGCAGCAACACGTGGCTCTCGGGGTTCGGCCAAAGTCTAGAACACAAGATTGCTTCTTACAAATTCGATCGATGATTAACCCGAAGGTTCTTCTCCTACTTATAGAATGTAGGAGGAAAGTACAAATAGAAGACTCAAACTCGAACTAAAGTATGAACAACAAGTAAAGATGACATTTGGCAATCATCCTCAACTAACTTCTTCTTAAGTGACACATGTATCACTTAACTAATAGAAAGGTTCCTCATGACTTCGAGTAATGGTTGCAAAACCAATAACTTAGAAGTTTACAATTCCATCAGGAACATAGAAAATAGAAGAAGAAAGAAATAGAAGAAGTCATGCCAAATTTGTAACATCTACATCTTCTTCTTGTTACGATATCGATATACTTGTCGAACATATAGTTCAAATCTTTCCATCTGTTTTAGCTCTTTGCTTCCTTTTTCGTCTGAATTGCAGCAATCCTTCATTCAACACTTTCTTTGCGTGCTTCCACTTCTTCCAAACTTGGCCCAAATCTCGCATGATATGCACTGCCCTTGTCACCAGACCCTCTTGATAGAGTTCATCGTGAAAGGCTTGGTGGCTTTATCAATCCTCTTTTGCACCATCGAAGAGAACCCTCCAGAGAATCATGCACCTCGTTAGAAGCAATCCGCACGTATGAAGTAATACCTCCATCCACTCTTTCCTCGGTGAAAGAAATAACACTATCCGTGCAAATCGATGTTACTGAAATCTCTCAAGTGCACCTCGTCCTCTTGACAAAAACTCTCTGCAGATCTCCAAACGGAAAGATCTTGTGCAAATTCTAAGTGCTTCCCCTTCTCGGCTGATCCATCCGCACTCTTTGCTCTGCACAATACATCTCCGTGACTTGTTGATCTCGGCCAAAACACTCGAGTTACTCTCTGTTCGTATTTATTCCTTTTATGCTTTATCATCGATTGCTTTAGTTGATTTTACTGCATCGTTCATAACCTTTAGGCGGTGGCACTTCTCCAAGTTGCACGAAGCTTGAGTAAATAATCCAGATCCTTCCATTCATCAATAGCCTTTACTTGATTGCTTGCATCTTCCATTTCTGCATAAGATGATCACTCACTGTAACCACGAAATGGGTGAGCGGAAGATTTAGCAACCTTGGCTATGATCTCACATAATTGAGATATTTGCTTCCCAGCTCTTCTTTCTCCGCCTTTTCATTGTCAAGCCTAAGGAACAAAGCATCCAGAAGAATGTCTGCGTGTCACTGCTGAAATCCTTGGTGGTAGCTTGACCAAGTGGGTATTTTGGTCAAAATGTCACATCTTCTGAAAGTTCCTCTTCTACCTTTCCTTCCGCCTCGATCGATATCTCGGCAAACTTCTCTCCACCGAATCCTCGATGATCATCCTAGAAGTTGCTTTAGCAACTTTAGGCCTTCTGTCTCTTCTCGCGAGATCTGAAGTAATTGCGACCAGTCATGTTCCTCTAAGTTCATCTCTATTCTTGCTTCAACCAAGCTGATAAAGCTAACCATTCCAGAAATTACTTCTCGGAGAATGAGAAGTTCTTTGAGTGCGCTCATTCATTTCCCGCTCTGCATCCTCTCCATCGAAAAGTGCCACCAAATTGGATGGCTGCCATCCTCAAACATCCAAGGACAAAGCTCTTCGAACTCCGTCATCTGCTCACTTGACATCTCCTCTTTTCCCAGCGGGTCTTTGAGCAAGTGGGCTGAATGAGAAGATGACCACGTTGCTGGTTTGAATGAAGGCATGGAAACATCTGCTCCAGGTGCGATAGTTGGTGATCCACTTTCCCGAGGTCTTTGGAGAAGTCGGAGTCAAAGCTATGGTCGTAGAAGTGGTCTCCTCTTTCTCTTGAGATTTTCTGCGTGCTGACTTTCTCTTCGAATAATTCCACTACTTTTGACCGCACGCATGAGTGAAGTCTTTCCAGCTCTGGATCTATCAATCAAATCAGAAAGAGGTTCTGGGCCTAGATCCGTGTCTCCTATGTCTGAAAGTTTAGAAGCAATGCATGAATCCATCGTGCTCTCTTTTTCATCTCCTTTTGCCATAGCTTTATCAATCTTTGTCTGAATAATTCTTTTTCTTCTAATTTGGCCTGCTTTCTTCAATACTGGTGCAGATCTGGACAATTCTTCAGATTCGGAGGATATTTGCAATGTATTGGACATTGATAAATACTCCTTTTCTTTTATAAAGCACCTGTAATGAGTTCCTGCAATTTATTCAGACAAAAATGGCCACCGGAGCATGAATAGTGAATTTAAATTATAAAAATCTGCACTTTTCAAGCCTGCTGCCCCAAAAAATGGTGTTTAATTTGCACATAAAGAGATCATGAATCCTTTTAATCAACACACGAGCTCCTTTAACACTGTGAAAACAATTGTGCGAGACGAAGATGAACCTTTTCCAAAGCATGCGCCAAATCTGAAGCTTTTAGCCTTTGTTAGCACTTTGTGCATGCAAAATCCTTCCTCTAATGGGGGCACTTTTTCTCCTTGATGCAATTCTTTACTGTGTGTTGAATAATAAATCCATATGGCTGCCCATGCTTATATAACCTTCATAATTCTATAATTAATAATTGCCCTAACAATTAAAGGCAATTAATTAATTAAAAATCATGCTTTTCTCTTTTAAAAATTGCATGTTTAAGGACAGCCATCCAATAAATTAAATTAATCCAATTTAATCCTTCACACAGCACTTAACTTTAGCCTCACAGTGTGCTTTGACCATAGCCACTGAAAATAGAAATTAATTTAATGATTTAATGCATTTAAAATCATTAAATAACTCCTAAATGGGGCGCACTTTTTCCAAGGAGAGGGGCAGCCACTAAATAAATTAAATTTAATTAATTTAATTGCTTTCTTTTAATCTTCCTTTGACTTTTCAACCTCCTCAAGCTTGGGCGCACTTTTTCCAAGGATAGAATTTATTAAAAAATAATCAATTTAATTATTTTTATCCATCACCAAAGGGGGCGCACTTTTTTGCACATGTAATTCTATTTTTAAGAATTTTCACCATAATGGGATTCTTTACCCTGCAAGGTAGGCACTACAATCCCATGATCCACTTAAGTGATTTGACTTTTGCAATGGGATTCTTTACCCTGCAAGGTAGGCACTAAAATCCCATGATTTCACTTAAGTCACTTTCCTTTTATTATATCATGGGAATTTTCACCCTGCAAGGTAGGCAATAAATTCCCACCTGCCTACAGCCTCTATTTTTCCCACTGCAGCTTAAGTGACTTTTATAACACGGGAAAAAGTACCCTGCCAGGCAGGTATACAATTCCCATCCTACCTGCGGCTTATATTTTTCCCATCGCAGCTCAAATCCTTTGTTTTCCAAAAATGCGCCCATCCCCGCAGGGGCTTTCCTGTGCACGACTTCGCTTTTTCCCAGTGATCCAGACCTCTGATGATGACTTCCTCCGGGCAAAATGTGCGTGTATGTTTTCCAGCTGCTCCAGGCCAAAAATCGGGCTTACCCGGCGAAGGAGTTGTTCCAGAGAAATTTTACAGAAAACAGAACGGGACACCACAAAAACACGAAAAATTGCCAAAAGTTACAAATAAAGCCCAAAACTTAAAATAAGTTAAAATCCTTCTGGTATATAGGAATAATAACATATTCGCTCATAATAGAGTTAAAACAGAGCGCAAACAGCCTCATACGGGGCTCAAAATAATTAAATACAAATTTCCCGCAGACAAATCCCGACGACATAATAAAACAATTTTGGGCATCTGGGTATTTGGCGAAAAGGGCTAATATGGCTCTTCAGGATTATCTTGACGCAATACAGGAACTTTCAGGCAATAAAAACAACAAATGACCCACTATTTTAAAAGTACGAAATTTTTTCAAATTGGGTAGTCACAGATTTCGGGGTGAAATCTGAGTGACACCAAGTACAATTCTATTGTAAATATAGTGTTATTCTCTCTCAACTTACTAAAACTAGAGTTAGTTCAGCAACCTTCAAACTATTCGTTATACTTATATTTCTAGCTCACTTTGAAGCTAGAGTTTGTTGAACAACTTTGTAGCTCCCATGGACATGCCATGCATTTTATTTTTGTAACTTTGTACAAGTGGCATTGCATTACCCTCATACATTACATTCTCTGTACCATCGTACTCTTTTTCCAGATGCAAGAGAATAGTGCAAAGCACGTAAAATTATCGCCAACTTTCTTGCTCTCTCCTCTCCAATCTCCATGTATATGTTCATCGGTCGGTATCAAAGCCTTGTAATTATGCTTCTCACACTCCTCGATTCTAGTTTGCAACCTGGCCATAAACCCCGCCTGAAATCAAGTTCCTCTGCTTTGCCTAAAACTCTGCCATAACATAGTTGTAATTGTCTATATAAGTTTATCCTTCTGCAGAACAACTAGATACAGTGTTTCTCTACATCCTTGGGAAGTGTGCCAAAATCAATCTGCATTTTAGAGCATGAAATTTTACCAGAAGGTAAAATTTTCTTCCAGGATCATTATTTATTTTTGCAACAACTTTCATTCTACTTCCAGAATGTTTTTGAGCAACCTTGTAATTTATGCCCAAATAAGAATGTTTTTAAATTGATCTGAAATTTTGTAGGGGGTTTATTTTATGATGTTGACCATTTGTTGCTTTTCTTTTGCGCATAAAAATTTACTAGTTTTCAGTTTATTTCAAATTTGTTGTAAAATACGATGATTTATGGGTGTTAGGTTCTAGTGGCTTTACAAATCCATATGACCACTCAATGTTCTGGCATAGTCAACCCTTAGCTTTAGCAGGTGCCAAGTCCCGTTCAACAATTTACCCAAAAGCTTCAGGACAAAACAAGAAAAACGTATTTCAAATGTAGATTGTGTTTTTGTTGCAGAAAACTGTTTTGCAGCAGCAATTATTGGCACAGTAATTGGACAGATAACAGATACAGACCTATAGCTATTCCTATCACTCACTTAGCATTCACACCAGAAAAAAAAATCATCAAGACCAATGATAAGAGAAAAACATACTTTAAATGAAGATGGTATCCATGTTCTAGCGAATGATTTAGCGACAACAATTCTTTGCAAAATAATTGGCTGGATAACATGTACAGAGTTATGGCATTCCCATCACTCAGTTGGATGTCAAGACGGACACAAAAGTCATCATTCAAGGCATGGAAGAATCCTCGACAATATGCATCAGCATGGCTTAGAATCCATCACCATATGTTCACACTTAAAATCATCACAAGGATGTTTGGACGATGATGACTGTTAAGATTCACATGAACAACGGAGCTCTTACATGGTGGTAGTCTCATGTACAGTTATTGACTACCACCCAACTATCCAAATAGTGAGATGAATTCAAATCATTAAAAGCGGTTTTATCCCATGGAATACAAAAAGGATTTTCTGACTGCATTGAATTTTCAACACTCTACAAGGTAGACCATGCAACAATATATCAAGCAATTCAACAAATCCATCAATTTGAAGGTAAAAGATCATGCAGCCACTCTTTGTATTATTTTAATTGTTTATATGTGGTTTGTTTCGACATATCCAAAAAAATGGATCTCTCGAATATTTCATCACTCAAGCAAGCTTTTCAACTTGCATTATTAGTTGAAGCAAAATTACACAAGACACTTCTAAATCTAGTTACCAACATCAACAAATACAATTGTTATAAAAGTTAGTTGCATTGAGTCCCTCTTCACTCAATTCGTCCTCTTCACTCAATTCATCCCCTTATAATAAAAGTGGACAAAATAATGACCAAAAGAAGGGGCTACCCAAGAAAACTTCTCAAGGCAATGACATACAAATATTTTAGCTATCATAAGGTATTCAAACATTCTACAAATGAATGCTACAGAAAAAAAGAAATAAAGGTGAAAACTCTCCTCGTGTAATAACAGGAGAAGATTGAAGGGACAGAAATTGATGTATGAAATCCCAATTCTCAAAACCACGAAGAAAAGTGTGCAGGACTTTATTCATTGATGCCCACTCTGCAATCAATACTAGCCTCCAACTAGAAACTTGGAATGTATCACCCTTCACTAGTACCCTGCTAACTATGGGTATCCATCTTCATGCGCTTCATTTGTGGCTTGCAAACAACTTAGACTCAACATGACTACATTTATGTTATGATTTTCGCTTCTCCAAGATGGTTTTCCTTATACCTTCCCACTTGACTATTGATCCTCTTACAAGTGCACACTTACTTTTCAACAGGTTTGACTTTGGACAAACTTCAGGCATTGCCGAAATTAGGGGTGACCTGAAAAGACAACCTTTATAGATGATATGCATTAGTGTCAACATTTAATAATTAACTGTTGTGTAATCACTTCCTCAATTCCATGTGTTTCCATAGTTATGCCAATTTGTGTTAGTCCTTGGGCTTTCGTAGTTATTGGTCATATATTTTCCCTTGGTTCCTTGTATTTAAATTGCTTCACCAATATCCCTCCGAGGGTGCAAATGTCAGTATGCATTATGTTGTCTTCTTTTCAAGTTCCATAGTAATGAGATGTTGAGAGACCTTTTGCTTACTTGATTGTCGATCTTGATAATAGTGCAGGTATTGATATGGTCTACTCTTGAGAATCCATTGTTTTCCTTAGGAACATTTTCATTGAACCCAAGGCATGCATACTTTGTATTGTATTTTCTACAATAAGAACCATATCACCTTGGTCATCCTTGTTCTTTGTAGTCCATCTTTTATAATAATTTCATTTCGATTTTTTAAGTTTTATCTTCTCCCTTGCAGAGTCTACCTTTGCTTTGATATTTATACTCTTCTCCTATTTAAACTTTTGACTACAAGTAAATTTTGATCACGACTCCTAAGCTTATTATCTCACTGTATTTCTCTGCCATGTCATTACACCATTTTGACTCCTGCTGTGCAAGTTTATTTAACATTGTAATATTTTCCTCTTTCAATTTGTTTATTTGTTCAACAAGGGATTTGTTGATATCACACAATTTCAATATCTCATTATATTTGCTTTCAAATCTCTTTTATAAGCATCTTCTTCTTTGAAGGTTTTCAATTTCTCTTATTGTTCCCATAAGCTCTTACCTTATTTGATATGTGTATAGTTCAAGCGAATGTTTTAAAAATCGGAACCGGCTGAGGGTCAAACCAGAACCGAACCGGAATCGGACCGGTTTAAAACATATGAACCGTTTACTAAAAAAATACATAAAATATTACAATTTTAATGAAAACAATTTTTTTAAAGATTCCAAACCATGATTACAAACAATTAGAAACAAAATATGCAAAGTTTGCTCATGTATATACCATGTAAGGGTAAATATAGCAAAATGGCACCAAGTGCACTACATATCCGAAACAAAATACATAAACAATGAAGCACTAAATAGACTATAGAGTCCAAAAAACAATATGCTACAAGCTACTACATGTTTTATATCAATCATCAAACTCAACACCACTGCTAAGAATGGGATCATCATCCTCATCAATGTCATCTTGTTCCTTTGGCTCAGACACATTGGACTCTTCGAGGACATTTGTAGCAGTTGTTGTAGCACGGCTATTGTTTGCCATGTCTGGTGCTACTAGTGGTTCATCATCCAAAGCCCTCCACCCCAAATCATCAGGATCAAACTATGCCAGGTGACTATCCTCTATCCATTATGAGGTTGGATCAATATCATCCAAGACAATTGGATTTGTATTAGGTATCCTATTTAGTAATTGGTTGCGCCTTAGCCGGCGGTTGTATTACACGAAGACAAGATCATTCAACCATTGTTCCAAACGGGGTCTATATAACATCATTTAAGGTTAGGGTTAGAAAAAGGTAACTTAAAAGCTAAAATTGGAAAAAAAAATGTTTTAAGGCAAACCCTACCCCTCAACTAGTTCAATATGGTCCAAGATAGAACCGGGCGGTTCAAGAATGAACCGGATCTTGAATCGGCGATTCCTGCTCGAACCGGTCATTGGTTTGGTTTTTCTAGTGGTTTGCGATTTTTTTAATGAACCGGTCAAACATAACCGGAATCGGAATGGTTTTAAAACACTAGTTCGAACATTGCAACTTTGTTGCTTCATCAATTTTCTTTGTAATATACATTTTCAGTTCTTTAATTTCTTGCGTTTGTTCTTCTAATTTTGCTTCAAATTCCCTTGGTTCTTCTTCAAATATTATTATTTGCAAAATCCTAATATCCCAACAATCTTTCTGTTAACTCAAGTAAAGACATCTTTTCTATTGATGTTTCTTCAAACACCTCTTAGAAATTGTTTTAGGTGTTCCATAAATTTGGCATGGTCCAAATAATTTCTTTCTTCTTGTGACCTTCAAATTTCATTGCGTAGCCTTCATAGTTCCTCATTCCGTTTTGTTAGCTCCCCATGTTTTTCCTTTTGTAGCATAATAAGTTTGTTTTGCCTAAGTACTTCTTTTGTTGAAAAGTCTTTCTTCTTGCGAAAACTTCATTGTTGTAAATCTAATGCCTCTTCAAGTATTTAGATAAATTCTTCAAATCACAAAATAGCCAAAAAACGCAAATTGAAATTATACAAAAAATACCAGGAAAAAGGCCTTCACATAAACAAACTATGCCCCATTTATTTTTCTATCAAATAACACTGATTTTAGTCATTTTTCTGATGCTTAAGTGCTTTTTCTCATTGGCACCAAGTCAACAATATGACTGTAAATTAAACCCTGTCAAGTACATTAACAAAACATACTTTCACAAGTTTTAAGCTTAAAATATTGGTCTTATTGAAATGTCTTAGATGCCACATATTCATAAAACAATTGTAATTTGATGCCACGAGATTTTAATGCAAAATATGAGTAATTTTTGAAAAAATATTCAGAGAGGGTTGAAGGATAAGGGAGCCTATCATGCCTATGCTGCAACATAATAAGCACTTGACACTCGTTAATCCCCTAGTAGTGCTAGTTGGGACACTACTAAAACACAAGTGGATCTTCATCAATCCCTTTTAATGCCACAACGGTTCAGTTCTAAATGAGCCAGCATGCATCTGCTACATCATGTAAATTGTTACTAAGCCTTGATTAGACTTGTTAAAGTAAAATGAACTTGACTTTTCACTAATCGGCAAAAATCGCTTTTCGAATTATTAACATAGCCACAAAAAGGCCTTTTATAAATATGTAGAGTGACTTAACACCAGCCACTAAGATCGCTTGTTTGTGGTATCCTAGAATTTCTTTAGTATGTCTCGTGTTAATATTCTCTAAGAAGAAATCTCTCGCTACTTAGTTACACCACGGTCTACAATTTTGAGTGGTAGATTTTTTATTTTTAAAGACAACATACACACAAATCTTGATTTCACAATTGGTACATCACATGTATATGAACCCTTCCAATTCTTACTTTTATACTTCCTTTGACCGTACACTCCTTGATTGCAATATCCCCTTCTCAAAAATAATAAGTCGAAGACCCTTAGCCTATTCTTTGTCTCCCAACGGCTAAGGGTTAGAAAATAAGGGAAACTAATCCTAATAAATTAATTTTAGTGCATAGTGATTTTTATTATAAGCAATTTAATTATTTTATTAGTGATAAAGTAATAAAATAAATGTCCAATTTATTTTTATTTTCCCTAAAGAGAAAATGCAACCCATATGGGGAATAAAGCAAAATGGAGATAAAAATATTAAATTAAAGTAACTTTCCCCAAGTGGAGCGAACCATTTGGGCCTCTAGCTTAGGTCCTTGTGCCACTTCCAACCATAAAAGGTAGTTGCCACACTTGGGAGAGGACATCTTTTCCTATTTTGACATCAATTTTCAGGTTTCGGTTGATTGCTCTCCCATTTCTACATTGAAGGACGAAAACCCTATGGTGTATTTACTATTTGCATTAGGGGATGAAAACCCTCTCTTGCCAAGGTTGAAAAACGAAAAATCTTCATCCTTTGTGTGAAGGTCCTCCATTCAGAAGTTTCTAGTGAGCTTTCAAGGAGAAATTCAAAATTCCAGCAGTGATTGACGACCCATATTGCAGATTTGTGGCATCTCTAGCTAGGATTTGAAGGCAAAGATGTTTTGGCTGATTTATACCTTCATTTCCAGTCTTGTTCTAGGGTACGAACCCCCTTGCAGTGAATTTTGATCATCTTAAGGCACAACTGTTCCGGATCTGATCACTATCAGCCTTGCCATAATTTTGGAGGGCATTTTCAGCTTGGTTTCAGTTGATCTGGGCTTGGAAAACCTTCTTTCAGACCATTTTTGTAAGTTGTACTTCTGCAGATTTTTAATAAATTTCCATCTCTTATTTTTGGGTCCAAAAATTATATACTTTGATATTCATACATGCATGATTAATTCTGGTTATTTTGGCAAAGATTTGGTTAAGTTTAGATCATATTTGAGGGTTATTGATCTCTAGATCAGCTCGCCATTTCTAGGGAAATTTCAGATCTGCAAATTACATTTTTTATAAGTTTTCTTCAACCAGTTGGCTGTAATAAATCAGGAATTTCAGGTGTTCTCTTTGGGGTTTGAAAATATCCCATTGGGGACATTATAGTGGTATCAGAGCGGTGATCCTTGCCATCCTGTGAGAAGATCAGCTCTTGATGCACAAGGAAAAATCACCTCAAGTTTATCAAAGAAGAAATCAGACTCCAAGGAAAGGAACCATGGATGAGCAAGATCAAAGAGCTCCTCCTACAGATGAGTTGAGTTTTATGCAAGAAGTAATTACAAGGAGCCAAAGGGAGTTGCAATAGGCTATGAGGGAATCTCAAAGGGATAGCCAAAGGGAGTTGCAACATGTTTTGAGGGAATCTCAAAGGGAAATGCGTGATGCATTGACAAGATCTATTATGGACTTGGCTAAGGCTCTACATGGACACAATATATCAACAAACCAGGAGCAACCAATAATGGTGAAGGAAGCTCATCTGGTCAAGCAAAGACTTCCATTAAACCTCCACCTCAAATATTCGGGCCAAGTTCCTTCAAAAAAAAGAACAACCAATTGAGTTAGATCCACCAAGTGACATGGAAGACATAGAGGCATGGGGTGAAGAGTACATAGCCCTCGGTTTCAGAGTGAGAGATATGTTGTCCTTAAGAGATTACTGTTAAGTGAAGAATAGTAAGGGCACCGAAAAGAATAGAAGAGTTCAACAGAGCAGCCAAGAAGAGACATACAATAAAGGTTGGGAAAGGTAACTCTTCCTTCTTATGATGGATCCGATAAGTGTTCAGCAAGAGCATGGTTACAGAAGTTAGATACATACTTGTCTGTGAATCCCATGTATGAGGAGGAAGCCCTCAAATTTGCCACTTTGCATTTGGAAGGGGTAGCACATGAATGGTGGTACCATGGGTTGATCACCCAAGGGCACGGATCTATCACAACCATTGAAGAATTCAGCCAATGTCTAACGAAAGGTTTGATAGAATAGATCCAAAGATCCACTTTAGAGAGTTGGCTCAACTCAAACAAGAGGGGCTATTGGACAAATATATTTATGAGTTTCGAGACTTGCTGTGATGGTGCCAAATGTAAGTGAAAGAAGGCTTGTGTTGTTGTTCATTGAGGGCCTAGCAGAACCACTTAGAGGCCTAGTCAAGGCTTTCAGCCCTCCCTCTCTACAAGGAGCTATAAAGAAGTCTTTGGACCTTGAAACTTCAGTCCCAAAAAGTAAAAATCTGTCTTTTGGACAGCATAGGATTGTGCCTTATGAATAGTATTGGACTGCAATTTCGGGCAGCAAAAGGACTCATTTGAATGGCCAAGGATATAATGCCCCATTCCACGTTTTATTTGTCGTTTTAGGGTTTTTATGTTCTTTAGTTAAAACAAACAAAAATAAATAAATAAATAAAATAAAAGATTTAAATTAAAAAGCAGCCCGTGAATGTGGGGCGGATTTAGGGCAAGTTGGGACTGTTCCATCTTTTTGGTTTTGTGTGGAGAGAGAGAGTGCGCGCGCCATGGAAAGGGAGGTTTTGTGCAGGTTTGAGGCAGCCATTGGGGCGTTCAAGACTGCTTTGGGGGCGCTGTTTCAGTTTTTGACCAAATGAAAGAACGAGACAGCTTCGCATGGTGTATGGTGGTGGCTGGGTTCAGAAAACGTGGGGGTTTCCTCAGGGGACAGTCACACTGTTTCACCCACGCAACAAATAGGGCTCCAATCCAATGAGTTTACATTTGCCAAAGATCCTCCTGCTGCGCCAAAAACGAGTTCTAGAACCTGCGTGGACACTGTCGAAGCAAAAAAAAAAAACAGAGGAATGTTGTCAGATGTGTAGTTTGCAAATGCGTTGGGGACGATGTTGTTAATGTTTGACCAGATGAAAAAACGAGACAACTCCTCATGGAAATATTTTGCTTTGTTGTGTGTGGAAGGCGTGGGTTTCCTCATAAGGCAGGCACACTATTTCACCATGCAACAAACAAGTCTCCAACTGCTTGAGTTTCCTTTGCCGTACGTACGTCCGGCTGTGCCAAAAATAAGAGCTTTGGCCAGGTGCAGACATCCGCCAAAGCATTATGGAGAAGGGATTTTTGTGTGTATTAGTTGCGAAGTGCCTTATGAGATACATATGCAAAATGTGAAAGCATGCAAACTGTTCGACAATGCCTGAAAGAAATGTGCTTTATGGACTGCAATGATTGCAGGATGTGCAAAAAAATGAGTTTGTTGAAAAGGCCTTGGAAACTTTCAAGCAAATGCAATTGGTACGTGTAAAGCCAGACTCCACAACCTTTTTCCAGCATCCTCCTAGCCTCTGTCAAAATGGGAGCTTTAGAGCAGGCCTCGGACAACCGTCAAAGCATAATGGTAGAGGATTTTTAGTTGCAAGTGCGCTAGTAGACAAGTATGCAAATTGCGGAAGCATACACAAGGCAAGTCAACTGTTTGACAAAATGCCTCAAAGAGATGTGGTCTTATGGAACATACCCTGACCATGTAAGTTTCATTTTTGTTTTATTAGCATTTAGCCATGCAGGTTCAGTGCATGAGGGTTGTAAATACTTCGATGGCATGAGTGCCTCTTATAGAATCATGCCTAGAATTAATCATTATGTTTGCATGATTGACATTCTTGGCCGTGTTGGTTATCTTGAGGAAACCCTATATTGTATCATCAACATGCCAATCCGGCCTGTGGTGGTTGTGTGGATATGTTTGCTTGGTGTTTGATGAGCACATGAGAATGTGCAAAATGTGGAGGCATGCTTAAGGCATGTGAAGTGTTTGACAAAATGCCTTAAAAATCATGGTCTCATGGTTGCGAGATTTGAAGCTATGCACTGAAAGGAGGAAGATGTCATTCTATCCAAACTACAACAATAAGAAACCATTTGATCATGCTCAACAAGTGGTGGGTCGAATCCGAGAAGGTAGGAGAAATGTGATCGAGTAGCGGAATGGTTTCAAATCAGAGTTCTGATTTTATGATAGACGTGTATGTAAAATGGTGGAGTTGTGGATGCTCGTGATCTGCAGTTGACGATGTGCCCAAGCAAGATCTTGAAACCGAATCCTTGATTTGACCGACTTCATTCTCCGGGCATGGTTCATCTTCCCTTACCTCTCATGATTCTCGTGTTTTAGTTCTCTTTTGCAAATTAATAGAATCTTAAAATATTAGGTTTTTAATATAGTTAAATGTTTACATCAACTTGTTGCAAAAACAATGAAAGGTCGTGTTGTAACTCACAAAAGCAAAATAACTCTCTTCTACATTAAACCACGAACTCCCACCCTCATTACGAGGTGATGTAGAAAACTTCCTACCCAACCTGGATCGCTACTGACATTGTCTTATTGACCAGACGAAATTGACTTTCCAAAGTAATAATATTGACCTTCTCCCTGTTTAAATAGTTAATTTTTGCATTTTTCGGAGACTCATTAAGTACCCTTCGAAACTCTGAAAACGAGATGTTAAGCTTCATTCATGTACCTTGTTATGTGAGGAATCACCTGGACCATTGGATTGACCCCGAACAAACATTTGTGATCTTTTTGACGCTCTTATAGGAGCCCTGTTACACTGGTTTACAGCAGTAGAAAAGTCATCAAATCTAGAAAGTTGGCTTTCATTTTGAACCGCCATTTGAAACCTGGATAGAGAAATTATTTCCTGTCTTCGCAAACCTCTAGTGTTTATACTAGACAATTGCATGGAACATTCAGCTTAGGAAAAACACTCTTCTGGATAGTTTGGCAAAGCCATTTTGTAGGCCTCCGGCCGCAGTTTGTGAGATCAAACTGGACCAATTTCGACTTATCGCTCCAGAAAACTTGTCGCCGTTTGAAAATGGTTTTCTAGTTCTCAATCTCGTCGACTCTGATGAATTCTCCTCATATAGGGGAACTTGTAGGAAGTGTGTCGTTGCGTGCTCATCCATCCATCGCGTCGATTATAGGCGCGATTTTTGGGCCCTCGAGCTAAATTTTGTTCATTTGCAACTGGGTCAACTACGACCAGTGGCCCCGGAGAACTAGCCGCCAAACACAAACCGTTCGCTCTTTCCCATTTCTGTCAGTTTCTATGAACTCTTGGTATATCTGGGGACACGTAGAAAGTTGATCGTGGTGTGCGTTCTCATCGGAAGATAACTTTTGGAAGCGGTTTCTTAGCCTCTGAGCTGTTTTGTACGTTTTTGTAGCTAGTAAGAAAATGTAAAAATAGAAAGTTGCGAGACCCTCGTAGGGTTGCCAAACCACCACCGTAAACTCTTAACACATACAAATAAGCTGTTTAAAACTCTATAGTGGAACTTGTGTGCATTAAAACTTTTGACAAAACGGTGTTTTCTTTCTCTTCCCTTCTCTTTCTCTCTCTGGGTTCAAAATGAAGAAAAATGAAATGCAGGTGAATACATGTCTCTAGACCTTTTATTTCGATTGCAAATTGTAATTATTGTCACAAATAAATGGGAAACTGAAAAATGATACTTATGTTAGGTTAGGGTGGATGCCATGCCAAATAATTATCGCTAATATCATGCTCACGTGTTTTTACAAGATGAACGAATGATGACATAACGGCTTTGTGTAATGCATTAATTATCATTGTAATTTATATAGTTCATTTTTAAATGAATAAATGTATTTTGTAGTCTCATGTTTGAAGGTTATATTTGATAATTTGTTGCTATGTATGAGATGATGGTTTCTAGGACATCTAGGAAATGTGCATTTAATCTTAGGTTCAATTTTGATTCGGGAACACATGGTTAAAAAGGGGTTGATATTTATATAAGGCAAATGAATTTGAAGTAATATCTTGTAGTGTATGTTTAGTGTTCAATAAATGATTAACGAGTCATCTTGTGCATTCATACTTCGTAAATGTAATAAAGAGTTTTAATCGAAAACACACTACCCTTGTTCAACATCGGGACATAACTTGTTTTCATGTGCGATACTCCTTACCGTAGAAGACATTGAAAACCGTAGGATGAACTTAATCTTTGCTCTCGGTGGAACGTCCTAATTTAGGCAAATCAGAGCTCAAGAATGGACTTATCGCATTAGTCAGTAGGTTTAGTGACATTGTTTTAAATCCATCTGATAGGAGTGACACAGTCAAACTTTTCTTGGAGTGTGTAGAGCTAACCCCTCCTTTGTAGCCTAGCAGACTACCTTGTCATTCAAAGATAGATTTAAAATTAAAGTTCTTCATCGAGTGAAAACCCGGTTGGATCCAGACGACATGGATGGAGGTTGTGACTTAGTTGATTTTAGGTCTTATACTCTTGTTAATGAACCCCTTAGCCCCGCTCAACTAAATGTGTTACCTTGATTTCTCTCAACATAACACCTTGGTCCTTTCGGGAAGGTGGTTTAGCATAAATTTGTCCTCTCACTTAAAACTCACATATAGTTGAGGGGTAGACCCTTAGATGAAGTTGGAATTAATCTAAACCTCGTTTGATTTGGAGGTTGGCTTAGGGTGCGTGTGTAGCTTCAAGTCTCCTTATCTTTTTTGTCTTCAAGAGGTTAGACAAACAATTTGTAACTCCTTTTCAAGACAATGCAAAAAAAAAAAAAAATAAGACCATAATGTGACGTAGAAAATAAAGCATATAAGAGTAAAGACGAGATTTGAGGTTCGGAAAAATGCCACCCTTGCAGACCTTATAACTCAATAAAATATATTCTTTTGTTTCAAAGAATATGAATTGTTCTTGGTGTGATCAACCTTCGAGAAAACAAAATACATATATAAATCAAAATGGAATTCCACAAGTCATTGAATTAGAGTAACTGTGGTAGGGAAATCTTTATTTCGTGATCGAGGAATGTTTTTGGTAAAAAAACTACCTTGTATCTAAATCTTCGTTAAATCCTTTTATTGCGTTCTGGATATCAAGTTACTTTCGCTTGAGTTGTAAGGTTAAAACTGTTGGAGAAGAATATTCTTAACATAATAATAAGATAATTAAGTACTTTGTATGCAATTTGATTTATGCCAGATAAGTATGTTAGTTATGGAAATTTTTATAAAGTATAAGAAGCCAACATAAGATGGTCGAACTGTATTTTAACCGCGGAATAAACTTAAGAATATGTGGGTGGACAAACGAAAAATTTATCCTTGCTCAATAATGTTCTTGGAATGTTAATCGTAACTAAAATACACTTAAAGAAATGATGTGTTGTGGGTTCGCCGTTCTTGAAGTCATGTTTCTTGTGGTTGGGTCATTGCTAGTATTCATTCATTGGGAAAAGTGTGGCATCGACATGCCTATGTCGTTTTCATGTGTCTATGTGAGTCGACATGCCCTTTTTGTGTTGTGTGTAGTGAGCAATGTAAGTCAAAAAAAATAAAAAATTATCCTAGTATTTTACTGTTGTTTTTGGGTGCGTAAAATGTGGGCATTACAAAGGACAACTCAAAATAGTGAGCAAGGGACACCAACTAGTGGACAACAAAGTAAGTCAATTCAAGAGAAATTTGATCCAAGAGAGTAAACAATAGAGGTAAAAAATGAGTTACGAAGGAAAAATTTATGCTTCAACTACAGGGACCCATGGACACCCAACCACCATTGCCTTGGCAAAGGGTCAGTCCATTACATTGAGGTAGTTTCAGATGAGGAAGATGATGGAGAGAGTGCTGATCCGAAAGAAGTTGAAGAGCAAGCAAAGGAAGAGGAAATGGTTCTCATGGGTGTCACACTTGCTACCTTATTCGAACACCTAGATACTATGCATTCCAAGTTAGAGGAGTCCTTCATGGACAAAAGATCACCGTGTTGATAGATAGTGGAGCTACCCATAACTTCATTGATGAAAGCTTGGTTACTAGGATGGGATTGAAGATGGAAGATTTCCAAGGGTTCAATGTGACCATAGCGAGATGGATACTCACTCTCATGCACGAAGAAGATCCCACAACTTGAGCTCACTTTAGGAAGACATAAGGTAAGAGATGATTTTTATGTCATTGGCATTGGTGAGACGGATGTAGTACTTGGAGTACAATGGCTGCAATCTTTGGGTGAATTCACTCAAAATTATCAAACTATGGAGTTAAAATTCAAGGTGCAAGACAAGGAAGTTGTTCTACAAGGTATGAGGAATGGTGCTCCCCAAGTTGTGACAACCAAGAGTATGGAAAGATCTTTCAAAAGAGGGCAAATTGCATGGGTTGCACATTGTTTGGTAAGAAATACATCCTCTTTTTTATCACAGCAGTCCTATCATGTTGATATTCAGCCTATTTTGGACAAGCATGCTAAGGTGTTCAATGATTTACCTCATGGGCTGCCACCGGATAGAGGATTTCAGCATATTATTGAGTTAGAACCAGGTTCCACTCGTAATATCTTCTCCTTACCGCCATCCAAGGGCCTTCAAGGAAGAGATAGAGAGAGTAATCAAGGAGTTGTTAGAAATGGGTCTCATAAGACCAAGTTCTAGTCCTTTCGCTTCTTCGGTTGTTCTTGTGAAGAAGGATGGGACCTTGAGGATGTGTGTTGATTACAACTTTTGTTGAACAAGAAGACAATCAAAAATAGGTACCCCATACCAAGGATTGATGAGTTGCATGGAGCAGTGTTCTTTTCCAAGATTGATCTAAGGTTTGGGTATCATCAAATCTGGGTAAGAGAAGAGGATGTCCACAAGACAACCTTTAGATGTCATTTTGGTCATTTTGAATTCCTAGTAATGCCTTTTGGGTTAACCAATGCCCCTGCTACATTTCAGTCATGTATGAATCATGTTTTTAGGGAGCATTTGAGGAAGTTTGTGTTGGTATTCTTTGATGACATTTTGATTTATAGTAAATCATGGGAAGAGCACTTGAAGCATTTGGATATGGTGCTAAACATTTTGGAACAACAATCTCTCTTTGCCAAATTATCAAAATGTGAGTTTGGAATGGAGGAAATTTTGTACCTTGGACATGTCATCAATGCTCAAGGAGTACAAGTGGATCAACAAAAGATCCAAGCCATCTTGGATTGGCCTCCTCCCACCACATTGACTCAACTAAGGGGATTCTTGGGTCTTTGTAGCTACTACTAGGAGGTTTGTGAAAGGATTTTCACAACTTTCAGCCCCCTTGACAAATTTAACAAAGCATGGAGCTTTCAGCCCAACTAGCATTTGACAAGCTCAAAAGGTAATGAGTTCATGCCTGTACATTACGTTCCATATTTTTCAATTCCTTTTGTTGTTGAATGTGATGCATCCGGAGATGGTATTGGGGTTGTTTTGATGCAAAATAAGCATCCAATTGCATTTGAGAGTAGAAAACTCAAAGATGTTGAACGGAAGTACTCTATTTACGACAAGGAAATGTTGGCAATCATGCATGCCTTGGTGAAGTTCCAGCAATACTTAGTTTGTGGCAGATTTGTGGTGAAGACGGATCACAATAGTTTGAGGTATTTTCTCAACCAAACTGATTTGAATGAAAGGCAGCAGAAGTGGGTAAGCAAAATTCAATCTTTTGACTTTGATATTGAGTTTGTGAAAGGGAAAAATAACATAGTAGCTGATGCATTGTCAAGGAAGCCATATTGTTGTTCTATGACAAAGATTACAGCAGATTGGAGGGCTGTTATAACAGCTGAATATGCAAAAATCAGTTTGCTAGTGCTGTCCTAGAAGGGGAAATCGAAGATGAAAGGTACAAGGTAGTTGATGGCATCATACTCTACAAAAATAGAGTCTATTTGATTCCGGAATCCAAGGTAAAACATAAGATTTTGGAGGCTATGCATGACTCTCCTTTGGCTGGTCATCCGGGGTACTTCAAAACATACAAACAAATTAGGGAGAAATTTGTTTGGAAAGGGCTCAAAGGAGAAGTTCTTCAACACATCGAGAATGCCTCACATGCCAACAAAGTAAAGGGGAACATGAATTTCCAGCAGGTCTTTTGCAGCCTTTGCCTATTCCAAATAAAAAATGGGAGAGTATTTCTATGGATTTCATTACCGGACTTCCCACGGTTCAAGGTAAGAGTGTTATTTATGTTGTGGTGGATAGACTCACTAAGTATGCACATTTTTTTCCTCTTCCCACTAAGTTTGATGGACCACTAGTGGCTGAGATTTTTTAAGGAAGTTTTCAGACTTCATGGGCTGCCAAAGAACATTGTGAGTGACAGGGACAACAGGTTTATGAGTTCTTTTTGGCAAGAACTCTTTCATCTTTCAGGCACTGAGTTGACTCCTAGCACAAGCTACCATCCCCAAACGGATGGGCAAACTGAAATTGTCAACAAATGGATAGAAGGGTACCTAAGGAGTTTTGTAACAAGACAACAATCAACTTGGATCAAGTGGTTATATTTGGGGGAGTTTTGCTACAATACTTCCTATCACATGTCTATTGGTATGTCACCCTTCAAAGCCTTGTATGGTTATGATGTTTTTTCTTTTGTTGATATTGTCATTCTAGATAGTAGAGTTCCAGGAGCTAAAGATTTGGTACAACAAAGCCAAGACATCATGAAGGCACTCAAGGATAACCTACTACATGCACAAAATCAACAAAAATTGTATGCAGATCAGCATAGAGTTGAGAGGACATTTGAGGTAGGAGATATGGTCTTTTTGAGGTTGCAACCCTATAGACAATCCTCCCTCAAAGGGAAAGGAGCTGAAAAATTAAAACCAAGGTTTTATGGTCCCTACAAAGTCATAAGGAAGGTGGGAAAGGTTGCTTATGAACTAGAGCTACCAGCACAAAGTAAAATTCACAATGTCTTTCATGTTTCATGCCTCAAAAAGGCATTAGGCCAGCACATCACTCCTATTGAGCTGCCCCCTCTTGATGATGAAGGCAAATTGGTTTTAGAACCGGAAGCCATAATGGATGTTCGTGAAAAGAAGTTGAGGAACAAGATCATAAGGGAATATTTGGTTCGTTGGAAAGGTTTACCCCTTGAGGATGCTACATGGGAAGGTGCAGAAATTTTGGAGCATCCAAGCTTGCAATTGCTTGAGGGCAAGCAATTTGGGGAAGGGAGGATTGTAATATCCCCTTCTCAAAAATAACAAGTTGAAGACCCTTAGCCTATTCTTTGTTTCCCGATGGCTAAGGGGTAGAAAATAAGGGAAACTAATCCTAATAAATTAATTTTAGTGCATAGTGATTTTTATTATAAGCACTTTAATTATTTTATTAGTGATAAAGTAATAAAATAAATGTCCACTTTATTTTTATTTTCCCTAAAGAGAAAATGCAACCCATATGGGGAATAAAGCAAAACGGAAATAAAAATATTAAATTAAAGTAACTTTCCCCAAGTGGAGCGAATGCCACACTTGGGAGAGGACATCTTTTGCTACTTTGACATCAATCAATTTTTATGTTTGGGTTGATTGCTCTCCCATTTCTACATTGAAGGACGAAAGCCCTTTGGTGTATTTACTATTTGCATTAGGGGATGAAAACCCTCTCTTGCCAAGGTTGAAGAACGAAAACTCTTCATCCTTTGTGTGAAGATCCTCCATTCAGGAGTTTCTAGTGAGCTTTCAAGGAGAAATTCAGAATTTCAGTAGTGATTGAAGACCCATATTGCAGATTTGAGGCATCTCCAACTAGGGTTTGAAGGCAAAGGTGTTTTGGCTGATTTATACCTTCATTTCCAGCCTTGTTCCAGGGTAGTGACCCCCTTGTGGGTGAAATCTGATCATCCTAGGGCACGGCTGTTCTGGATCTGATCACTATCAGCCTTGCCATAATTTTGGAGGCCATTTTCAGCTTGGTTTCAGTTGATCTGGGCTTGGAAAACCTTCTTTCTGGCCATTTTTGTAAGTTGTACTTCTGCAGATTTTTAATAAATTTCCAGCTCTTATTTTTGGGTCCAAAAATTATAAACTTTGGTATTCATACATGCATGATTAATTCTGGTTATTTTGGCAAAGATTTGGTTAATTTTAGATCAGATTTGAGGGTGATAGATCCCTAGATCAGCTCGCCATTTCTAGGGAAATTTCAGATCTGCAAATTACATTTTTTTATTACATTTTTTTTTATAAGTTTTCTTCAACTAGTTGGCTGTAATAAATCAGGAATTTTGTGTTCTCTTTAGGGTTTGAAAATATCCCATTGGGGACAATACATTGATAGTCCATTTCACAATGAAGCTTACAACAACAAATCCAATAATTTGCATTGTTTTCTTAATGTTATGTTGTTCTAAAATGTACCAGTATTGTCAAAAGCATGTTAGTTATCCTGAAATTTCACTCCCAATTATTTATGTAATTGTTAATGTATTTTAATTATTATTCACATAATTGCTTTCCTTTCTTGTGATGCTTGTTTTTGTCCTCAATTCTTACATTCGTGAGCTCAATAGAAATTTGTTCCATTAAATATTTCCCTCAATGCATATGTTCCTTACAATCAAAACGTGTTTTCAGAGTCAACGATCAATCTTACACAATTTTTTATTTTTGTTATTTGACTTTTCCTATATGAGTGTTGATTAGAAAGATGGAAACCTTGAGCTTGAATAATACCAATGCCTACCTATTTGTTGTGTTTTAACTGCCTTTGGCATGTTCTATGTGTTTTAAGATTTATTCAATGTTTTCAGTGGTCTAGGGATCAGTACCAATAAAACTCCAATGCACCTAATCCTTGCCAATGATCCTTTCATTGAAGGGAGTGAGAATTTGTCCCTCGAGTTTGCAAATACAAGAAAAGAGATGGCCATAGATAGATTTGTATTTTCTATGTGTTTCGGTGTGGATCATTATGATTGAACGTGTTCCCTTACTACTTGCTTAAGTCTTGATTTTTACCTTGCGATACAGCTACCCTACTAAATTATTTTGGATTCCTTCTTTCTATAAAATGAATATTGGTGTGACTCCTTATCACCTACCTGTTACTACAATGACCAAATCTTTTGTCCTTTGAATAATGTGTATGCAATATGTTAACAAAAAAAGACCTTTTATTCTATTTTACCAATGAAAATAATGATGGTTGACTATTTTTTCCTAGATGTGCCGTATATCATACCTTATTTCTTGTCCATTAGTGAATTTTGATTGCTTACAACTTTAATATGTGCTACAAGGATGTATGTAAAGAACATTTTGATCATTATTACCTAAGTCTCGGGGCCCGGTGATGGGTGAACAAGATTGCCAAGACGGCAAAAGATTTCCCACATTTTGGGGATGGCAAGGGGACAGCCAACAAAATAATATATAAATATTAACAATGTACAGGTAAATTTGAAAAAATAACTTAAACAAACTAAAAAAGCTGAACTGTAAAACAATAAATTACTAAATAAAACCAATAATTCAACAATGCATCTTATAAGTGAAAATTTTAAACTAGTAATATCATAATCTTAAATCATGAGTAAAATGATAGAGGTACATCAACAAGCTAACTAAGAGCTAAGAGTCGAGAAAGAGAGATGACTCAAGAATACATGATACATTATGATTAAATTGTTGAGTAAAACTCTGAACTAAGAAGAGTAAATAATAAATTAACATGCTTATGCCAAGCTAAAAACAAACATAGTCTACAACTCGATAAAAAGAGTCATCGAAAAAATACTCACAAACCACTCCTTGCTAGAGCCTAGAACTATCAACCTCATCTTTTTTTCCATATGGGGATCCCAACCAATTCATGTTGCTCATCCTGATCCACATCAACTTGCCTTGGCTCCTCAAGTCTACATCCCATCATAATGTTGGTCTCTCCTTGTATTGAGGTGTCTCGCAATCTATGAAACACATGGCACTTGTGTATAGTAACCAAGCCTCTCCAAATACCATTCGGATTTAGTGCATTTGCAGCCATATGTGAGGGGATTCCAACTTCTCCAACCTCTATTGAATGATGAGCTCGATATATTGATGAAAGAACTCTAGGGTGGGGTCCCTTGCCTGAATAGCAACCTTCATCTAGTCAAGCATGTTTTCAATGCACTCATATATCTTGCCAAGATTGGGGCTATTAGAATCTCCATATTTGATGATGTGGAAAACTAGAGATAGAGTCGATGTGATGTATCTCACATTTGTGCAAAATGTATCTCGTCAGCATCACCTTCTCCCTCTTCCCTCACTTCGTCTTGGAGTCCAATCATGCATCATGACCATAAGTTATTGGGGCTCCTCCAACTCACACATTCTATCTAACAAAATAAAGTAGAATGCGCAGCAGATGTCCACCAACTTGAGAAATTCCTTCCTTGAAAAGATGCAGAAGAGCAACACTAATATGTGGTGGTTGCAAATTAACATTGGCACCTCTCTAACCTTCGTCACTACCCTTTTGACCCAATCAATTATGTCAATGTCTTTCAATGCATGGTTCATGACATGCACGCAACACATGGTACAAAAAATATGCTTGTAGTGAGTTTGATAAGCTTAATTTTTTATGTGCACACATAAGTCGCATCAATAACTACCTATACAACATTGGAAAGGTAAACCTCCTCAATGGCATGTCTCAAAAGATGAAACTATAACTTTTCATCCTTGTGTTTTCTGAACGGTTAACCACCCTCAAGTAAGGTCCATCCTTATAGGAAAAAATGGTATTGATGAGTGGGTAGTGTCTAATATTCATCCACCCATCCATGATAATATTGTATCCATGGGAGACCCATGTGGACCTCATCTCTTCCATCAATAAATTAACTTTGGAATAGTTTCTATCCAAGATTGTAGTCCTCGGTTTCATGTCTCTCGGAGGCAAATAACCTTCACCTACTTTGATACCTTAGCCATAACCTTGTTGTAATAAGGTGAGTGAGTGAGCAACACAAAATGGGATGCTGGTGGAATAGAAGAATTTTCCAAAGGAATTATCGCCTACTCCCTAGCCTTTGTATCATATATGTCTACAATTGCATTAGGGACCACGACCTTTCTCTTCCCCCTGGCCTCCATTCCAATCACCTCATAACTTGAAGTTGTTGCGATATCAGAGAAAGAACGCTAGAAGTCCTATAAGAACTAGAAGGGTTGTTAATGCCACAAACTATTGGAATGTTGTTTGTGATATATCCATAAAAAAATCAAATAAACTTTGCCCTCTCAACTAGTGTGAGTTTTGAACAAAGCCCAATTCATTTCCTATGGTGTGCGGGTAGTGTGCATTCATCCTAGTGATGCCGCCTAAGTAATTCAAATGAGAAAATATTACACTTTCATAGTTTAGTCCCCCTCGTATGCTTGTTTTCGGGTGTCGATTGTCTAAGTAAATTGTTTCAAAGGCCTCCTCTTGTCGAGCGGTCCCTTGGCATATTTGGTCAATGCCATAGAGGGGTAGATAAATGTTTCATCATTCCCAACCGAACTTCCGATTTGTGTTGCCTCTTCCCTCTCTCTATGGGCCACCTCAATAAGGCCACCACCCAACTCATTGTTCATTTGAACATCAACTTCATACTCACTATTAAAACTCATTTAACACTATAAAATAAATTTAAAAGGCACAATAATTATTTTGATTTTCATAAGCGTTTAACCAATAAAAAAACTAAATTTATAGGATAAAATAAATAAAATTAGCAAATAGAAAAATAATAAATCATTTAGTATTTTAACATTTTGAAAAAACATAAAAAACAATGAATGCCATAATAACCCTTTTTTATTGAAATGCTTTTCCCCATAAATTGATATAAACGTAAAGTACAAGCTAATCATACAAAAATTGAGCGGACAAATCATACTCGAGAATCACTTTGGCAATAGACAAAGAAAAAGCTATAAACTAGCTAGCAACTTAAACAATTATTTCAATCGAAAGAAGATATAACAAGGAACAAAAACCATAGGCGGAGGAGGATCATCAAGCTTGTCCCCCAAGCTTCCCATCCGCTACTGGTGGGTAGGTTGCATCTTACGAGTTACACCCATCATCTTTTTATGTCTGTCTTCTTCCGCATTAACATTATAGTGATCAAAATAAATGGCTAGTACCAAGTAAGGGAATTTCCCTTGCGAAGCCGCCACCCGATTAGTAGAGTCCTGCCTAGCGTGGCCGCCACCACCACTTTCGCTACCTTGAGAGTTGCACGATGGAGACAAATCTGTCATCACGAGAGACACTCCAGGCGTCATGCGAGAACACGATCTTTCGCGTTGGCCTGACCAACCACAACTTCAAGGAGGGGAGCAATGGCGGGGTGAGTCGAAGGAACTCATCTTACGGCCTGAAGGTGCATTGCCCCGATGGTCAAGTAACTACGGGAGGTGTGCCACATCTAGCGAGACTTTCTCTACTTCCACCTAAATCTAGAGAGTAACATTGGAAAGCAAATTAACTTCCATTAACTCTATTAGCAACATAAATTACATCTTGAAGACAAATATGATTGAAATTAGCATCCTTTTTATCTTTCTATAATTGATAAAGAATTTTAGAATGAAAAATGTGCTAAATTTGCATGTATTTTGCAATAAGCGTGACCGAGTCCCCCAAAAGCACCATTTTCCAAGTGAACATTTCATGAAAGAAAAAATGAAAAGGGGTGCGAATGCAATGCCACACTGATTGAGCACACTTGAAAACCAAAAGATGTGTTTAATAGACTCTAGATGGTGACAACATGAGTGAATTAGGTGATCCATTCCAAGGTGAACCAAACATGAGCCGATTGGGAGACCATGATGTAGGATGCACTAGGAGAAGTGGGCTGGTTGGGTTGATAATGGCTGCCTGTACTTTGGAAACCCTCCTTTTTCCACATTGTTCAATAGAATTAACTTTCTCACAAGCATTAATAAGCTCAATAAGTAACTACTAAGGGGAGAGCGGTTTATACCTAATCGGTGTTTCTACTAGTTAAAAGGAGTCTGAAGCCCCTTCCGGTCGTTCCACCATTTGAGAGGTGCTTGCACACCAATTTTGTGGAGATGATGGTCGGGTAAGGCATTCAATTTCCATAACCAACTCGTGATCATTGGATTGCAATTGAAATTTCTCTCTTAAAGCAAGCCACGAGGATCTAGTCCCGACAATTCTTTCAAAATGGTCAATGATGGCTTTGATGCCTCTCAAAACAGTATGACAATTTTTATCTAGGGAACAAGGCAAAAGGCACATTGTATTAGGAGAGAACAAGAGACCACCGAAGGGAATGGGAATTGATAGAGAACCTATCTTTGAAAATATCCCCATCCCATATTAAGTGTGGTTTCAGTGGCTCCCAAGCTTTTCAAATGCTTTTGGCCACAAATGTGCCAATAATTTTGTCAAAACCACGAGTGAGCAAGAGGGTTTGCATATTTAATTCTTTAGAAACTCCTTTTCCCATGGGCATCCGAGAGTGATGCGATTCCTAAGGAGAACTTTCCAAGATTCATCACCTTGAGAGCTCGAAAGACCCATTTGGCACATAGGGCATGACCTTGAGTTTGAATGTCAAGAAGCCCAAGGCCACCAAATTCCTTGGGTTTATAGCAAATATCCCATAGCACTCAATGGAATCCTTTGCCACCTTGATATTGGCCTAGAGAAAGTTTGAGAATTTTCTCTAGCTTTGCATAAGCGGCCTTGGAAGGGGCCCGTTAAGACAAGTGGCAGACGTGTGATAACAAAGACTTTGGAGCAAACTTGAAATTTTCCAGCAAGAAAACAAGGTTTAAAAACAAAAATTCAAATTTCTTTTCAACTCACTCAATCACATATGACCAAAGCTATGAAGACGTGGGTTGAAAGGCAAAAGGTATGCCAAGAAACTTGAATTACTCACCAAGTTGGATAAAATTCCACTTGAACTTGTTCAACTAGCTCGGCATAGGAGTGCACGATTGCTATAACATTGGGTTTTCTTCCATTGCATGGAGGAACCAGAGACCAAGCAAAGGTTTACAAGAAATCTATGGCATTGTCGGTGGATAATTCTTCCTCGGTTAAGGTGAGAAATGAGTTATCCACAAAATGCCCATTTACCATTTGGCTCGAACAGGTGTGGTGGGGCAATTTGTTTGTGCAAGCCCTCTAAAAGTGTAATCAATAAGGAAATAATTAAGCCCTATAGAAGCCTGACATAAAGAGAAGGGGCAAGAGGGTGACCTTGCTTTGAATGGACTGAACAATGCCAAAATGATTGGATTGGACACCATAAATGGTGATACATGCCCCTACATCTTGGAAAAGCATTTTGATCATGTTGACAAACCTAGGACCGAATCCAAGAGATTGAAGTACAACCAGTGAATGGCTATTTGATCCTATCACGGGCTTTTTCAAAGTCAATTTTCACAAACATTGCCTATTAGTTTGAAATCCTAGACAATTCCTTGCCTTCCCAAATGGCAATGATGTTCTCTCAGAATGTATCAATGCGAATGAAGTCGAGTCTTCTTTGGTCGGATGATGAGGGAAGAAAATCCAACCCTTAATGTGAGAGCTTTAGAATGATCATATAAACTCATTGAAGCAACTTGATCGACCTCCATTAGTGATGAGCTTGGTCCCCAACTTTGGGAATGAATTTGATATTTACTTGATCTATCATCTTCTTGAGAGAGTTGGTATGAACATCCTCGAGGTAGACTTTATGCAAATCCAGGCCCGACAGTGTCCCACATCTCTTGGTAAAATTCTCAAGGAAACCATCAATTCTTGGAGCATTATCCATAGCCATTCAAATGGTGGCCTCACGGAGTTCTTCGACGAACACACACGGTCACACAACAGTCGTTGGCTTTTAGAAAGAACACAAGGGACCACATGCGAGGCATTGAGCGAAGGTGTTCTCTTGCTCGGATGTGGAGAGTTAAGAAACAAAAAATCCATGGTAGTGTGTGACACAAAGGCTTTGAGAATGCTTTGAGTGATTGAAGGTGAGTGATTCGAGTTGAGGGTAGCCTCTTTAACTTCTTTAACTCGATCAATTGACTATCTAGACTTGATTCTTTTTGCGAGGATTCATCAAAGTCTTGTGAAATTCTTCACAACATGAAGCGTTAGCGTTGTTTGAAAAACCGTTATTTGAGATTTTACGCATAGCAATCTCCTCCCTCATTTAACCGGTGAGGCTCCGTGTCGATTTGTTAATAAAAATGTGTTATTATCTATCGGGGTTTTACTTTAACCACTTAGTTCATAAACCATAACTAAGAAGTTACGCGCAAGTAAGCGGTTGTTTAAGAAGGAAAGTTATAGAAGAAGGAAGTAAAGGAAATACTACGAGAGAAGAAATGGGGAAGATGTGCATCCCATTAGTAGATAGCGAGCTAATTGCATGCACATAGAAGAAACTTAATAGATATGAACACACAAAATTATAAAACAAAGGCAGCTCTAGATCCAGATCTATAATAACACAAAGTTTACTTAAGAGATCTAAGATTTAAAAGCAAGAAACATAGTACACCGTGACACAAAGTTCTCCGAGGAAACTGCTCCTTTGTAGATTCCTTTGCTCCAAGTTGCTCTCAGGGGTTCAGCACAAAGTCTAGAACACAAGATTGCTGCTTACAAATTCTGATCGATCATTAACCCGGAGGTTCTTCTCCTACTTATAGAATGTAGGAGGGAAAGTACAAATGGAAAACTCAAACTGAACTAAAGCATGAACAACAAGTAAAGATGACATTTGGCAATCATCCTCAACTAACTTCTTCTTAAGTGACACATGTATCACTTAACTAATAGAATGGTTCCACATGACTTCAAGTAATGGTTGTAAAACCAATAACTTAGAAGTTTTACAATTTCATCCGGGAACATAGAAAATAGAAGAAGAAAGAATAGAAGAAGTCATGCCAGCTGTAATGTCTACATCTTCTTGTTCTGATATCTGATATACTTGTCGAACATATAATTCAGCATTCTTCCATCTGTTTTAGCCACTTTTCTTCTTTCTCGTCTGAATTGCGCTGACCCTTCATTGACACTTTGATGCACGCTTCCACATCTTCCAGCTCGGCCCAAACCTTGCGATATGCACTGCGGCGCCACCGATCTCTGCGATAGAATTCATCGTGAAAGGCTTGGTAGCTTTATCAATTCTCTTTTGTACCATCAGAAGAGAACCTTCCAGGGAATTAGGCACCTCGTTAGAAACAATTCGCACGTAAGAAGTAACACCTCCGACCACATCCTCTTAGTGAAAGAAATGATACTGTCGGGTAAGGATGACGTCCTACTTTCAAGTGCCTGCATCCTTTTCAGCAAAACTCTGCAGATTTCCAAACGGAAAGATCTTTTGCAAATTCTAACTACTTCCCCTTCTCGGTGATCCATCAGTCAATTTGTTCCTTGATCAATACATCTCCGTGACTTGTTGATCTCGGCCAAAATACTCGGGTTACTCTGCTGTTTGTATTCATGCCTTCTATGTTTGCCATCAGTTGCTTTAGTTGATTTGCTGCATCGTTCATAACCTTTAGGCGGGCTGGCACTTCCCCAAGTTGTACAGAAGCTTGATGAATAATCAAATCCTTCCATTCATCAATGGCCTTTACTTGATTGCTTGCATCTTCCATTTCCTGCATAAGATGATCACTCACCTACTCTGAAATGGGTTGAATGGAAGGTTTAGCAACCTTGGCTATGATCTCACATAATTGAGATACTTGCTTCTGCAACTCTTCTTTCTCCGCCTTCTCACTGTCAAGCCTAAGGAATAAAGCATCTATCGATATGTGCTGCGTGTCTGCTTGATCCTTCGGTGGTGGCTTGACCGAGTGGTACTTTGGTCACTGTCACATCTTCTGCCGTGAGCTCCTCTTCTATCTTTCCTTCTGCCGGAATTGATATCTCAGCAAACTTCTCTCCCGAATCCTCGATGATCAACCTAGAAGTTGCTTTAGCAACTTTAGGCCTTCTGTCTCTTCTGCTCAGATCCTGGAGTAGCTGCAAGTCGTGCTCCTCTAAGTTCATCTCCATTCTCGCTTCTGGAACAAACTGCAAAGCTAACCATTTCGAGAAATTACTTCTCGGAGAGTGAGAAGTCGCTGAGTGCACTACCATCTCCCGCTCTGCATCCTCTCCGTCAGAAAGTGCCACAGTGTTATGGCTGCCATCTTCTAAATCATCGAGGACAAAGCCCTTTCGAATTCCGCCATCTGCGGACTTCAGCGTATCCTCTGGAGCAGGCTGAGCGAAGTGGGCGAGGGGAGAAGATGAATGTCGGCTGGATTCGGTGGAGGCATGGAAGCATCCTGCTGCTGCTGCGGTCTGCGATAGTTGGTGAAGCATTGGAGTCTTGGAGAAGCTGGAGTTAAAGTCATGGTCGTAGAAGTGATCCTCTCCTTGGATTGAGATCTTCATGCACTTTGACTTCTCGACTTTCTGCTTGCTTTCTCCTTCGTGCTTTCGCTTGAGGAATCTCTGTGCGAAGTTGCCGTGACTTGATTCATCGATGCTTCATCAAGCAATATCCCTTAAATCGTGACTTGGTTTGAAGTATTCACCAACACGACTCTCGACCTTTCTTGATTGTGTTGCGACCTCTATGTTATTACTGCGGTATGGCTTTATCTCCTCCCATTTGATGGTAAGTGTCAAGTACCACATTCCCATCATCTTTAAGATCCGCGAGTATCCGCGCTAGTCAAAGTCGAACACTTGCTTTGTTGATAGCTTTGCTGAAATCTTTCTTTCTAACCTCGTACTCACTTTTGCACTTCATCCGAAAATCTTCTAATGAAGGCACATGTGCGTCTTCTTTGGAGATTGTCTTCTGGCTACTCGAATGGATCGAAGTTCAGCCGTGCGGGAAGAACTCTTGCTCATACTCGGATAACATTTGCGCTTCCATCCTCGAGCTCTGTGAATGCTAATGCGGTGTAATATCCCACATGATTGGGAAGAAGCCCGTAGACTTGTGCCGCTTTGGTGAAGGTCGTGTAACTCCACAAGTTGCTGCTTTCGGCTCCATGGCGATCAATCTATCATTCGGATACACAGGCATCTTTGTTGGTTCTCGAGAAAAGCCCGTAACCACGAGGTATGTGAAATCTGCAAATTGAATGAATAGACGCCATCTTGGACACGGCTTCCCACTCTTCCTTGCTTACCTGTTGGCCTTGAGTCTTTGTCTAGCTGCGAGATGAAATCGTAGAAGAAGTCATCGTTGATCACTTTGAAGTCTTTCTCGCATGTAGGTGTAGTAAGCTGCGGGTAGCATTCGAAAATGGGGTCCTTGGAAAGAACACCACATCTATCTAGCTTGGAAAAGACGCCTTGTGAAGCTGCGGCATATACCAAGTATGAAGTCATCTTGAAGTGAAAGTCGCTTCACGTTTCGGAGTTGCTCACCGATGTTGTTCTTTAATAATTTCCGACCAATTGATTATAGAATCAACCTTGTTGATTTGATAGTCTGATGAAAGCATACATCCATGTACGGAAAGTGTAAGCATTAAACTTCGCCATTCATCTGCATGCATAGAAATTTTATGACATCATCTACCTCCTGCACCAAATTGGACCGTGGAAGAGTTCTCGGGAACTTTGAAGGAGATCTAGGCTTCTTCATGTATCGGCTTTATTCATGATGCTCAATGCATCAGCTCTATGCTTCTCCCATCTCTCTCGGCATCATCTAAATGCTAATAGAAGTCACCACCTTTACGCTTTGGAATCTTGAAACAATAATTGATGAACTCTGCGTCCAAGCAAATTATTGTCTTTCCCGAAGCATCACGCTTGATTTGGATGAAGGATGATAAAATCTAGCACACTCCATCACGAACTCGCAGATTGGGGCTGTACATGGAAAAGCTGCAGCTCGGATAATTCCACTGCTTTTGACCACACGCATGAGTGAAGTCTTTCCCGCTCTGGATCTATCTATCAAATCGGCAAGAGGTTCCGGGCCTAGATCTGTGTCTCCTATGTCTGCAAGTTTGGAAGCAATGCATGACTCCATCGTGCTTTCTTTTTCATCTCTTTTCGCCATAGCTTTATCTATCTTCATCTGAATAATTCTTTTTCTTCTTACTTGGCCGGATTTCTTCAATACTGGTGCAGATCTGGACAATTCTTCAGATTCGGAGGATATTTGCAATGTGTTGGACATTGATAAAAATTCCTTTTCTTTTGTAAAGCACACCTGTAATGAATTCCTACGCAATTTATTCGAGACAAAAATGGCCACCGAGCATGAATAGTGAATTTAAATTGTAAAAATCTGCACTTTTCAAACTGCTTGCCCCAAAAATGGTGTTTAATTTGCACATAAAGAGAGCATGAATCCTTTCAATCAACACCTGAGCTCCTGTAACACCTGTGGAAACAATTATGCAGACAAAGATCAACCTCCTCTAAAGCATGCGCCAAATCTGGAAGCTTTTAGCCTTGTTGTCACCTTGTCTGAGCAAAATCCTTCCTCTAATGGGGGCGCACTTTTCCACTTGGCTGCAATTCTTTACCTGTGATTTGAATAATTCACCCATATGGCTGCCCATGCTTATATAACCTTCACAATTCTATAATTAATAATTGCCCTAACAATTAAAGGCAATTAATTAATTAAAAATCATGTTTTTCTCTTTTAAAAATAGCATGTTTAAGGACAGCCATCCAATAAATTAAATTAATCCAATTTAATCCTTCACACATCACTTCACTTAAGCTTCACAGTGTGCTTTGACCATAGCCACTGAAAATAGAAATTAATTTAATGTTTTAATGCCTTAAAAAACATTAAATAATACCCAAATGGGGCGCACTTTTTGAGAGGAAGAGGGCAGCCATTAAATAAATTAAATTTAATGCTTTTAAATCCTTTCTTTTATTTCAACTTTGACTTGTTGACTTCCTCCAAGCTTGGGCGCACTTTTTGAGAGAATAGATTAATTAAAATAATCAATTTAAGGCTGCCATTCTCTCACCAAAGGGGGCGCACTTTTTTGCACATGTAATTCTATTTTTAAGAATTTTTTCACAATGGGATTCTTTACCTGCTGAGCGAGGCACACTAAAATCCGTGATCCACTTAAGTGATTTGACTTTGACAATGGGATTATTTACCTGCCAAGAGCGAGGCACTAAAATCCCATGATTTCACTTAAGTCACTTTCCTTTTATTTTATCATAGGAATTTTCACCTGCAGGCGGGTAATAAATTCCCACTGCTGCTGACCTCTAACTTTCCCACTTTGCGGCTTAAGTGACTTTTATAACACGGGAAAAAGTACCTGTTAGGCGGTATAAAATTCCCACCACCTTACTGCGGCTTATATTTTCCCATCGCGGCTTAAATCCTTTGTTTTCCAAAAATGCGCCCATCCCGAGGGCTTTTCGCACGACTTCGCTTTTTCCCGGTGATCCGGACCTCCGATGGCGACTTCCTCCGGGCATAATGTGCGTATATGTTTTCCAGTGCTCCGGGCCAAAAATTAGGCTTACTCGTGAAAGGAATTATTCGAGAGAAATTTCAAAGAAAAGCGAAAGCAGGACACCACAAAAACACGAAAAATTGCCAAAAGTTACAAATAAAGCCCAAAACTTAAAACAAGTTAAAACCCTTCGACACATAGGAATAATAACATATTCGCTCATAATAGAGTTAAAACAGCAGGCGCAAAATAGCCTCATACGGGGCTCAAAATAATTAAATACAAATTTCCCAGAGACAAATCCACGACGAGAATAAAACAATTTTGGGCATCTGGGTATTTGGCGAAAAAAGCCTATTATGGCTCTTTGGGATTATCTTGACCAATACAAGAGAACTTTCGAAATAAAAACACAAAATGACCCATTATTTTAAAAGTACGAAATTTTTTCGAATAGGGTAGTCGCAGATTTCAAGGTGAAATCGAGTAACACACTGACCATAGATGCTTAAAATATCTTTGTTGTCGATTAATGACATTCTCCCACCATTTGGTGAAGGTTAGACCAAGTGAACCATGGAGAAGCGACAGAGAGGCGGCGGTGGTGGTTGGGATATTACTGACCCCAATTTATTGCGCAAATAAAACCGTGTCTCTCGTTCGTCAACACACCACCTCATTGGGAGGATGCCCTCTATCTTCTCTAAACTCGATCATCTTGAAGTCACCAAATAGGATCTACTTTAAGTCACCACATACAATCCAGTCTTAATTTCTTGCATGTAGAGAATTTTCATCTTGTCGAACAAGTGGCACATGTCCCCATGACAATATGCATTCACGTAGAGCCAAAGAGTCCTCATACCTTCCATGAATAAGTCATCATGGGATAACCTTTGTTTGCATGTAGCCCTCTTCCTTGTCATCGGATATAAATGAAAATTTGTTAGCAAGATACAAATGAAGGTTTCTTTTATATAATCGGTGATAGTAAACACCCATTGTTTGTCTTTTATGTATTCACTATACTCCAAAGGTGGCAAAGAAGTCCGTGTTCTCGGTGGAGAACAAATTTGTGGTCGATAACCATTAAACTATCTACCACCTCTAAGTTTTTCACCTCCAGCAGGTTGTGACAGCAGAGCCACCATAGCCTCGGCTATGTGAATTAGAAAAGGAATTTGTAGCTTGTGGCATGCGGCATGCGCACAAGGACGGCACACTGATCGTCTAAGGAGCAACCACTTGTGTTTTGTCGGCGGATGAGGACCCTCTTATGGGTTTACATATCGAGCTGAAGTTTTCCCCATCACACGGATTTGCTACAAGTGACACTTGTTAGTCACCATGGTCCATTCGTTGGCAGATGTTTGCGAACTGTGTTCACCTCTGGAGAGGTTTTGGACACAAGGCGCAAGCCAAGAGTTAGCCATCAACAACCAATCATAGATTTTATAACTCGTGGCCTATCACAAGAAGCATGTATTCATAAGTTGATGTATAACACGCATTGCATTAACCTTTTATCGCCAATTTGACTATTGATGGTTTCTTTCAAGTCTTTGGAAAGATCCACCTTAACACAATCACATTTTTGTGGCTTCTACATAGAAATTGGGTTGTTCAAAGTTCAAACCCTATGAAATGGACAAGCGACTTTATCAATTGGTCTACAAATTTCTAGAGTGGCAATAGCGGATTAGGGAATTCAATCCACACTTTGGGATTTTAAGCTTGGTTTGTTCAATAACCACAAAGTCCCGTGTCCAACCGAGAAAACACAAGTTTGTTTTGAATGAACCACGAGCCATAGGTAACAATGACAATCTGCAAAGGTCAATATTATTAAATCTAAACAAAAAAATCTTCAATTAAATTCTAAACACCTTGAGCTTAACGCCATGAGGTGCAGTCCATACAATGTGAACCCAAGATTTCAAGGTACTTTCCGAGGAAACTAGGCCAACAAAATATGCAACTAGGGTAAATTGGTCAAAGTAATTGCATGCCTTACTGAATTCAAGACAATATAATACTACATCAAGTATGTTTTCAGGGTTTGTTCATTACCTCGTGAAAGACTTTCGGGCGAACTTCCTAAGTAGCTTGAACGCCATTTGAATCTACTACTCCGTCGGTTTCACTTGTAGAGATGACAACAAAAGCCGAGGGGGCATTATAAAATCCTAAACTGCCCTAAGGGTGGTATTAACAATGGTGCAATAAGTGAGGAGTACAAGGCAAGCAAAAAAATCCTGCGAATGTTAATAGTGGTGTGACCTAAGTATAACCTAAGCGAGCTCCCATCCGAGAATAGACATATTGCTTATTACTTGGACTCATAATAACCCATTTTTCCTTTTGAAAAGGAAAAAACCAGTGAATGCCATTACTATTTTGTATTTAGGGGAAAAAATGTTTTTGCCGATGGCATAACCCATTTTACATTTTTTAAAAACATTAAAAAACAGCCAATTACATAACCTTTTTGCATTTTGAAATAAATTGAAAAAAAAAACCCAAGGCCCTAGGGCCAAATGCATTTGCAAATTTGCAATGGAAGAAACAAAAGTTACCATAATTCTTGAATGATTTTGATAATTTCAAATGTAAACAACATAGCATAATTCAAGTTTTTAAAAACAAGACTAGGGATCAATGTACATACATGTAGGTGTAAAATGAAAACAAAAAAACAGCCAATGCCATAACCTGTTTTGTATTTTGAAATAAATTATTAAAAACAGCCAATGCCATAACCCATTTTCATTAGAAAAAAGGAAAAAAACAGCCAAGGCCCTAAAGGTCCAAATGGTTTTGCGAATTTGCAATGGAATTTTTTTTTAAAAGCAATCTTGATTCTTGAATGAGTTTCATGATTTCATTTGTTAACAAATGACATAACTCAAGTTTTTAAAAGCAAGATTGGGGATCAATTTACATACAAATAGGTGCAGAATGACTCAATGAGAGAAGTAGAAGTAAAACCCTTGCTCTTGCTCTTGCTAAAAACCAATCCATTCCACCTCTTTCTCCTCTTTTCCTCTTCTTTTTGCAAGCGTAATTGATATGGGTAGTTTAGGGCATTTTATGACTTTTTGGGTGAATTTTAGAGTCAGGGTTTATCTTTTTATGTTTTATTGTTATTTTTTTGCTTTGAAAGTATGTTTTTGGTTATAGCTTCTTTCTAAAGCACCAATTGAGAGGGATGTTGGAATGTCCGTCAACCGTCTTGGGGACATCACTTTGCATCCCCATTGGCATTTTTTGCAAGTGATGTCCCCTTTTTTCTCTTCTCATTTCAGTAATTGGGAGACGTTTCGCCCCCATCCCAAAGGCACCCCAAACATCTGCGATGTTTGCAAGATGGAGGACGCATCCCTATGTAACATTGATTTTGATATTTGTAACATTTTGTAATCCTAAAAATGGGATGTATGATCCGTAAGAATCCTGAAAACAGTTTACGTCCTTAAACAATCAAAAGCAAATCAGAAAACATAGAATGTTTTGCGCATTGGCGAAACTGCCAAAAGAAATAGAGTGGTAGTTATGTTACTAATTGGGTGGTTTCAAACGTGTCATGTTCATCATGTTTGTTCCATGTCCGTTTCATTTGTGACATGGCGATTTCATATATGTCATGGCAGTTTTATCCTACCAATTGTGGTGGTTTTGCACATGGGAAATGTAAAGGGAGGGTAACTGCAAAAACAATGTCTCTTCTAATACCATGATGTTTGCGAGTCCTTCGATGTGTTAAAGGAGACTACCGGTGTTTCTATTTGTAAAAGACACACACAATTATACAACATGAGTGTTATGAGTGTTGAGGGACTATAACTTATAAGAAGAAGATTAGTTGATTGTAGGTTCAGAACTAGTTTGGTGTTGAAAGTAGTTGAGTGAGTGTGTCATGCCACTTTTGATCATTGTTCCCTAGACACTATTTTTATAGCTATATTTTCTGTTGAGACACTTGTTGGTGGATACTCAATATGACAGATTAGTGTGTGACCTTGATGTTAGCCTTATCACGATGCATATCATGTATGGTTTATGTTGTCACATATTTTGTTATTCTATCTCGATGATGTAGACTATGGTTGCCTGGATTTTACTGCATACTATGTTTCCTCTTAGCATGAGATTTTGACAGATATTGTTGGATGACCGTCTTACTTGTTTGTGTATGGATGATGATGATTGTACTATGATGTGTAGCTTAGCAGTATGATACACCATGGATTGTGATGGACATGTAATAAGTAATTGATTTTGATTGTGTTTCTATTAAACAAATATCATATGATGCTGCAATTTATTCACAAGTTTATCATTGTAGTGTTATTTCATTTGGATGACGATGTGTAGGGATGATGATTGTGTTCTTAGTAGATGAATGTGATTTCGACATATGTTAATTATGATTTGATTTTATTGATATTATTTCATGGGCATATATAACACTTGAGCTAAGTGTGCAGGGAGTTGGTATTGGTACGCTTCGAGTGTCCACAAATGGGAGAGGCAAGGACCGATCCATCAAAAGAATCACTCTAAAACCAATAGGTCCTAGGAGGTGTCGTCTTATGACATCCCTAATGCCTTTGTGGTTTCTCCTCTTTTTCTAATTGTGCATCTTGTAAGTGACCTAATGTTTTGCCATTGTTTTGAACTTATGTTTGTGTTGGTATGTATCTAACCTATGTCACCTCTTTTAAAGTTGAAATTTCGGAGTTCTGGACTAAGGCAAAATCAGGGCTTCATTTGGAGCAAGAAACTTATGTTTCTCACCCCAAACATAGCCCTAACCCTTACCTATAGACTAGGCTCCTTTTTGGAGGCTTATAGCACCTTGGGCCAAGAAAAAATTGCGTTGGAGCCCCTAGATTTTGAAGTTTATTTTCTGTACTTATGCTTGCATGGAATAGAGGGTTTTGTTTTGAGAAAAGAGTCACGTTTATTTGTTTGAGGATAGGAAATCATTCTCTTTTTTGAAATTGTGAATTGTCTTGGGTTTTGTAAAATTTGGTGGTTGCAGGCTGAGGTGGCAATGGGTAGGTGAGTAGGCAGCCTAGTGGACTCTTGAGATTGGTCGTCCTTGTGGTGATGGCTTTTTAAGGAAAGTGTGAATTTTGGGTAAAGGGTTAAATGCAAAATCTAGAATTTTTGGGAAAGAAAGAAGCCGAAAAATTTCTAGTTTTGGAGCTAGAGTTGGTTGTTGTTTGGAACTGAAACTTGAGTCTTGGACATGGGCAACAAGAGGTAGGTTTTGTTTTTATTTGTTTATATTGTTTTGCTGACACTTTCTCTTTGTGAATGTTCCAGTTATTGTAATTTTCATGTTATCTTGAGCTGTGTTATATTTTGTGAAATAAATGGAAATGTTGAAATGTGTTACGGCTATGATGTGTTTGTGTATGGGGGAATGATGTAGGCACCCATGGTTTTGTCAATGGTGGATAAGGAGGAAATTTTCTGAGCTAAGCAATGGCTGATATATAAAACAAGGGAATGTACTGTAATGAATATTCCACCACCTCACAGATGTGGATGTAGGGACTCATGTGGGGCAGAATTTAGTATTTTCGTCTTGTGGTGTTCCACTACCAGTATAGATGTAGGTGCCCAAGGTTTAGAAGTCTTGGGATTCATCCCCTTATGCAGACTATTCCAAATCTGCTTTGTGTGTTTGGTTGAAAAGAAAATCTGAAACTTAACCTTTTGTTTTTTGTTGTCCAAGCAATATGTGATGTTAGCTTTAGTCTCAATGTGATGTGTGTAAACCTGTAACATAACGTTTTCTTATTGTACTAAGAATTTGAGTGATTCTTCTCTTGGGTTGGGGATTTTGTGGGTCAAAATAAATGTAATATTTCCTATTTTGTATGGCTGGGAGGTGAACATTGTTGCCCTCCTTATGGATGTCTAGTTGCATTGTTGTAGGTTTGAATGAAGAAATTTGTTGGATTTAGAAGCTTATTGTGGATGTACCAACTTTGTGTCAACAATATTACCATTGTATAAACTTGTAACAATGTGTAAATTGAAAGTACATGTGTTTAGATGGCAACAGTTGTTGCAAGAGTAAAAGTGTGTGGTTCCATGTTTGTATGAAGGAAATGAAGTATGAATGTAAACCTGTAACAATGTGAAAATTGAAAGAACATACGAGTTAGATGGCAGCAGTTGCTCCAAGAGTAAAAGTGCGTGGTTGCATGTTTGTACGAAGCAAATGAAGTATGAATGTAAACTTGTCACAATGTCTAGTATGGTTTGTATTGTTGGAAAAAAAAAGATGAAATTACTTATGTTATTCCTATAATGCAACATTTGCTTCTAATCACTTTTATACAAATAGAGAGCTGAAACTAAATCTCAATATATATATATATATATATATATATATATATATATATATATCTTTTTCCTTCTGTGAAGTGTTGTTTCAGAGTCCATTCTAATTACAAATGGAAACTAAAAGATAGTTAAATTTTATCTGCAATATTGCCCATCCATCTTGGAAAAAAAAGGTATAAATTTTGTTGCTTGGAAACTTTGGAATGCACACATATGAATGTATAGATATGTATATACTATACAGTTGTATATACATATCTATATATCTATATGTTAATGGTTTATTTTTGCATTGTTGTTATTTCAAAACCAGGAAAAAAAATGGTAAATGAGTTGGAGTGTTCACATTTGATGTGCTATTGGTCTTTTTCAAACCATTTAATGTTGTTTGTGTTCACACTCCTTTAAGGTTAAGCTTATCTTGGGAGTTTGTTAATTTGTTGGAGATAATCCCCTCTTGTACATGAATTTGTTTGATCCACCTTTTGAGGGGATTCTCCTATTTTGAGGGGTTCACAACAATCACTTAGTTGTTTTATAACCACCTCTTATGCCCATTTAGAGGCACTCCAACTTGTGGTTTATATACAAGGTATGTAACATCTGGATCTGTACATTGTTATGAGCTACAATAGTATGGAGACGCTATTATGATCCTATTTGTTGTGCATGTGTTTTTCATGGCTATGGTAATGTGTTGTCTATTGGAGAGATCTCAGTGAGAGAGTGTTGTCCACTCCTATATGGTATCAGAGCAGTTTCTAGCAACCATGACCCTGCCAAAACTCCCTAAATCAAATCCATTGTTGTGTATTTGTTCTAGACAAGTCCTATTTGCAATTTAGGGAAAATTTCTCATGCAGGATTGGTTTCTAGTTGAGGGTGCATTTCATCCTGTTGTAGGAGAAATTTGCAAAAGATTGACAAATTTTGTTGCAGATTTGTAAAAATTCATTGTTTTAGATATTGATATAATTTGCAAATTTGTATCATATGCAGATTTTACATTAAAATTTCTCTTGCATTGAGCTCCTCTTTGTATGAGTGAGCTCCTCCCTCCTTACCTTGGCATGCTCCTTTTTAATATTCGATGTTTTTTTACTTTGTTGGCAAGTTTGTGTGCAGCGTGATTAAATGATAAGGTTTACTTCATACTTCTCTGCTCTGCTTAACAAAGTTTTTATGACTCAAGTTCTTCCCAGCTTGGCTCATGGTCACCTACCAGCTCAGATCTACCCTTCTATGCTCTGAAGTCGACCTTGATCTGTCATAGATCCACTACTTCAAGCTCGACTTGGCCTTGCCCGTATTTGTCAAGCTTGCTTGGTTGCTCGCGCTCAACTCAAACCCAACTCCTCACTCGTTGCACTCCATTTCTCAGATCGGTCATGTTTAACCCTTCTCGCCTCACGGTCTTAGCTTATTTTATCTCAAGATCTGCATTGTCTCACAGTACAAGGTCTGCAAAGCTCAAACTCATACAACTTGGAACTGTTTTTGCTTGGACTAAGATTAGTGTTGCTCGGCTCGGCTTGAAAATGCCCCTGCCCAATTCGACCAAGATATCTCTGTTTTGTTTCGACATTTATCTTCTGAGCTCATCCACTGTCTGAGCTTCCTTAGATCAGCCTGGTTTTCTTTTGTCTCGGCTTGGATCCAAGATCCTCAACACGAATCCACGACGTTTGTGGAGGCTTTGCTCTCTGGATGGCGATAGTGTTTAAGCTTCTTGTTCGAATATATATGTTTTTGGCCTAATATACATCAGCCATTTGGGCCTGGTTGCTCTTGGTTGGCGGCAGGTCAAGGGACCAATTTTGATTAGAGGCGGCATTATTTTTGTCTTTGATGAAACACATTTACTTTGTGGGTGGCCCATGACTTTTTGATTCATTGCTTTAGTTCAGGGTTTAAACCCTAAGCGATGCATTTTTTATTGTTTTTCTCAAACTTGAAAACAATAAAATGAATTTCTTCCATTTTTAAACTCAAGTGTTGCATGGAGGATTGGCAATCAACTTAGTCTTAGACCATTAAGATCACAAGTTCAAAGCACAGGTGTTGTTTCTTCATTCAACTCATCAACGACCTCGTCATGCTCCTACTCACCCAGCTCGCCCGCTCAGCCTGCTCTATAGCTTGCTCGACCCACTGAGCTCTCCTAGGTTAGCTCACTAAGTTACAAAAATTTTGGAGGTAAATTTTTTAGTAGCGAATATTTTTTTGAAAGGGAGGTATATTTCGTTGCAGAATATTTTTTTCAAAAACGGATCGTATTATTGAAGAAAGGGGCATTTCATTGTAAAATGGGAGCTATTTTTGTGTTTATTTGTAAAAATGGGGGCAAAAACATTTTCCTAAAAGGGGGATTTTGCATTCAAAAATGATTTTCAGCCATATCAAAGGTCTTTTCAAAGGGTAATGTGTGCTTGGTATCGGGGACTTCCCCGAAACTGCAAAAGAACACTACCCCTCAACCCCATTGGGGGATGGCACCCCCAAACCCCGCTCCCGGCGTGTTCGGTATTTTCGGGTGCCCTCTCTACTTGGAGGCACAATACTCTCGTGTGTCGAAGACTGGAGAGTGAGACCCGGTTTGACAAGTGGTCAAACCCCCTCACAAGAAAACACTTTTGCTTCCTACTTGCTCCTTTCTTGCTCCACATTGCTTTGGATGCATTTTCGGTGAGCCCGACGTCTGTATTTTTTGGGTGTTGTACAATTTTTTTAGTGTATTCTTGCATCTATCATGGCTTCTTACCTTGACATATTTGCTTTGCAGTTTGAGAATGAGATGTTTGCTAAAATTTGTGCCATTCAAGAGGACATGGTAAAATTTGTGGAAGAGAATAGAAAACTAAAACAACATAACTCTCTTTTTTACACCCTCATTCACGGTAAAATTGGCATCATACACTCCCTGCAACAAAAACTTGCTACTTTGCAACATCACCCTCATATTGTGGACTCTTATACCCCTACTCCTAGTCCACTTGCAACTATTGCTCCTGCACCCACTAACCTTAATTTGGCAATACACGAGCTTGTTGATGCCACTATTTTAGATACTCTTCCCGTTGTGCTTGTTACTACATATTTTGCTTCGCATTAGTTCCTATTGTAGTAACACACTTTGTGTATCTCACTTCATCTCCTTCGCTCACTTACTCGGCTCCTTTGAGAAGCATACTATTGCATTTGGTTCTCACATGCTCTATTTTATGGGATTTTCTAGTGGAGGCATAAGGAGACATTTTCGGGTATTGCTTCTCATATTCAACTGTTAAATGGCATTCTCACCATGGCATTGGTTATAAAGCGAGTAATTCATTGGGATTGCTTGTTGTGAGCTCCCGTTTTTGTTTGCTCAACTCTTCATGAGGATTATGAGCGACACACGAGTTTTGTCGCACCTTCACTTAGGCCGAGAAACTTGAGACTTCAGCTATCGGACATGATCAACCTAACACACATTCTAATGTTCCCTTACATGCTTGATTGAGCACTTTGCACCGAATCATATGTAGGCATCTTCTTCAGCCATCCATGTTCATTTGGGATGGATCTCTGATCACTTGTGGCAGAAATGTAAGCATTCATTGAGAGGGCTCTATAGTCGTGACACCTCCACCATTTAGCTTCTTGATCCACTTTTTGCTCCTCCTACATTGTAATGCTCTTTGTTATTTGAGCTATTTTCTCTGGCAGTTGTATTAGGAGCATCTCTCATACTTCTAGATGGCATCCTTTAAAGACTCGACAACATTTTGGATATTTATGCATCATTTGGTGATATTGTTTGTATGGGATTTTTATAGTCACACTAAGTCTACAAAGCCATGGAGTTTTTTCATGTAGTTGTGCTCCATTATTTAGCACTTTGCTCTCCGTTAGTTGCAAGACTTTTCCATTCTTACCGCAGCCATCTTCTTGAGAGGTATATTTTGTCTATATTTTCGGCACTTTTTAGGCATGTTGACAGTTTTGTTTTGGAGCTATTCTATTGAAGCCCAAAGTGTCGGCTTATCGGTGTTCGAGTAGTTGTTTTGACTAGTAAAAATTTATTGCATCACCGCACCCATTCAACAAGATAAGGGGATCTCATGTCCTTTCCTTGTTTGTTGTTCTGGTTCGTGGCACACCGTATTTTGGCTATAGATCAAATTAAGTTTGGTGATTATTGGTACCATCGACATCACTTTTGACAATCTCCTTCAATAGTATTTGAGCTTGGCCTCCTTCTCAAGTGTAGCTATTATATTGTATCACAGTGTCGATTGCTTCCATTTTGTGATCGAGCAATGGATCCGGACAACATGCAGACCAAACATCTTTAACAAAGTATGATTTTTGAGCCACTCTTCTTGGGATTCCTTACAATGCGAATATTACTCTCTCCACTTTGTCCTTTTTACTAGTTTTGGGTACCTTCATTGTGACTTTTTCCATCCATGGTAACTCTTTTTCTCAATTTATTGTAATTGGGTATCTTATCGAGACGTAGTTGTTGAAACCCATACTTGGATTTGTCTCCTAGCTTTTCTCTTTCCTCACACTCCCAAATTTGTGCTTGAGGGAGGATGTTGAAGTGTTCACACTTGATGTGGTTTTAGTGTTTTTCAAACAACTTAATGTTGTTTGTGTTCATGCTCCTTTAAGGTTAAGCTTATTTTGGGAGGTTATTAATTGATGGAGATAATCCCCTCTTATACATGAATTTGTTTGATCCACCTTTTGAGGGATTCTCCTATTTTGAGGGTTCACAACAATCACTTAGTTGTTGTGCAACCACCTCTTATGCCTATTTAGAGGCGTTCCCACTTGTGGTTTATATACAAGGTGTGTAACATTTGTATTTGTACATTGTTGTGAGCTACAATAATATGGAGACACTATTATGATCCTATTTGGCATGTATGTGTTTTTCATGGTTGTGGTAATGTGTTGTTTGTTGGAGAGATCCCGATGAGAGTGTTTTCCACTCCTATAAAAAATTGATGTAAATTGCATGAAATAGGTTTTTTCTTTTTATGGAATAGATTTATTCTTTTTTAATAGAAAAAGAAAATATTTAAAAAAATACATTGGCAAGGGCCAACCTAATTGATTTGGCCAAACCATTGCCTTAAAAAAGGGGATGGCCGGGCTTGGTCGTCCCCAATGCGATATTAAAGGCAACCAAGGCTTGGCGCCCCCTTGAATACAAAGACATGGGGATGCCGGGTTGTGTCATCCCCAAAGAAACTTGGGGACGACATTGTCATGCTGCCCTCCACCTACGAATAGGGGCCGGGTAGGGTTTGAACCCCATCCCCAATACTATACCATTAAATTGCCCTTTAAGGGCTGGAAAAAAAACACAAGTCTGAACTTTATATATATATATATATATATATACATTGTTGTGTTTTTATATATATATATATATATGTATGTAGGTATATTTATACATCCAGTTATGGTATAGATCCATGAAAGGAAAAAAACTTCGTGGATAAACCCTAACCAAATATCTAAATAAATAAACAAAAATTAGATTTACTCTAGAATTCCAAACAAGCAAGAATCTAAAATAAACGTTGTGTAAACAAAAAGAGATCCCCCTTCAACCTGCAACAAAAGTAACTAAGCTTCAAATCTGAAAATCGAGATCAAGAAATCTCTTCAAATCTGAAAATGGAGATCAATAAATCTCTTCAAATCTGAAAATGGAGACCAATAAATATCTAATCAGCCCACTAAGTGGGTGAAAGGATTTCCAAACTGCCCTTAAACATTCCTCCATGGGAGCTTACTCTCAATCCTCTCCTTCACCTTGCCCAAGCCTGCAAATAAGAGAAATGGAGACAAAAATGTCTCTTTATAGTCCTCCATACAGAAATCAGGGCAAACATGGGTTGCCCTAAGATCTAATGGCCACGATTTAATCCTACAATGGGATGACCTTTTTACTTAAGAAACCCTAATCTGAATTCTCCCTTTATTTAGTTATTTATAATTATATTTTAGGGGCTTAGTGTGTGTAGGAAATATTATTTCCTTTTAGTTAAATTTTGCACTTTATTAACTCCAAGATGTCATGTTTAAATACGTGTCAAATGTTATTTACACGGAATAAGTGACAAGTGATTAAAGTTGCAGTGGTTACGAGAATTAAGTAAAGTGGTTCATTTATTTAAATAAACCCTTTTGTTAATTATATTATCACCTTACAATTGTTGACTTTAAAAATATTAAAATAAATATTATTACTTTTTAAAAGCACAATAGAGTGTACGCCAAGTTGTGCAACGTGAGATAGATAGGAATTAAAATAAATAATTTTAACTTCTGTAATGATACTTGGAAGAAAGTAATTCCCAAAGGACAAAACTTGATCCCAGCTGTTTGGAGTGGTATTTCACTACTTCTTTGGAACACGTGGAAAGAGCGGAATTATAGAATATTTCGACAAACTAGCAGAGAAGTTATATATGTTTGGGAAAAAATAAAAAGCAACTTAACAGAAAGCCTCACTACCTGATCAACCCTCTCAAGAATGGGAGCATATCTTCCAACAACTTTCTTTGGATCCTAAGGAAGCCACCATGCCTCGCTTTCACAAGAAAAAGATAATACCAAATGATACTCAAGTGCAAGATGGGAAGATTTATGATGGGGTGATAAATACAGATGGTGCTTCTAGGGGTAATCCTGGCAGAACAGCTATGGGAGGGATTGGCCGTAACAGAGAAGGAGAAGTCCATTTCCTATTTGCTGAAAACTTGGGAATCTCTACCAATAATGTGGCTGAAATCAAAGCCATCCGTAGAGGAATACAGGAAGCTATTAAAATAGGTTGGCGAAAGATCAAAATCCAATCAGATTCCAAAATCATGATGAACTTATTGAGTAATTCTAGTAATGGATATCCTCCGCAGTGGAGAATTGCTAAGGAGGTTTGTGAAATACGAAATCTACAGCAAAAGGTTCAAGAAATTCAGTTTACCTACATCCCCAGACAGAAGAACAAGGTTGCAGATGGATTGGCAAATTGGGCTCTTGACAACAAGGATATCCTTTGCTACGGGTCACCTCCTCTATGGTGGTCAACTAAGATTCAAGAAGAAATCAGGAAAATCACAAACCTTGACTCTTATCAATGAATGTTCATATTGTTATTTTTGTTTATAATGCTAGAGATATGGCTAATAGCTTCCATGCTTGGCATGGTAGAGTATGTAATTCAAGATTTATATCAATATAATGGGTGACTGTTTTCTTTTTTTTTTTAAATAATAATAATTTTGTCACCTTATTTTATAAGCGATTATTATTATATATAAAATAATAATCATAATAAGACCGTTTATTCTTGTGCAAGTTCTAGTCACGCTTATCGTGCAACCTAGTCGTTGTGTGTATTGTATTGCTAGTTTTTAAAAAAATAGAGTGTGATATTAAGAAGATTGCTATATATTCTCTATTTGAGCTCTCTGAAACTACTTTTGGCCGAGGGAAGTAAAGGAAGCTGAGCCTTTTCCACTTCCAACTAATTTTCCCGTACTAGGGTATCTATGTTAAATTTTAGTGTCAATGTTGTTTGTGGTTGTGTTATGTGTTTTTCATATTTATTCATATAATTGCAACATTGTTTCATTTCCAGCAAATAAAAGAACACAAATTCCCAGTGTTTCACAAAGACACATCTTGTAGGTTTTGGGGCCTTCCCAAATGTTTCGGGCCCTCCCAAATGTTTCGGGGATGCATCTCATTTTCTTTTGAACTTATATCCCATGTCCCGAGGACGTTTCAGAACTTTTTCGGCATCCCATGGACATTTACTTGAGGGTCTACTTGGGAATGTTTCCCCATGAAATTGAGGGATGCCCCCACTCTATTACGGACATCCCAAAGATGTCATGATGCGCCACACATCAACAGTTGTTTGAATAAACATAAGAAAACTTAGGGTTCATATTAAGAAGGTGAGGTTGCGGGAGAGGAGGGGGCATTTTCAAACATTTATTTTTGATCATTGACAAAATAACAATCAGATATTCATATTTATTATTTTGAATTTGTGTTTAAATGTTTAACTCGAAATTTTATTTCAATTGTCAAAGTTGATTATTCGTTGTTCAATGTTCAATGTCATAGATGTTGTTTGAATCTCAGCTCTTTAGAATGCTTAATGATGTTTAACAATTTCACTACGCTAATGAAAAGATATTAAATATTTATTTTTATTTTTTTCTTGTCATACACACATACAGACATGACATCCCCTGCCATCCCAAAAATTTAGGAAATTTTTCACCATCCCAGAAATGCGTCCCCATTTACCCCCTTCCCATAGACTCAGAGAAACATTACTAATTCCAGCTTGCACATTCTAATCTCTGTCAATTTAAAGTTGATTCAAGGTCAGCATGTACAACTGTAAATTTCGAGCAAGTAATAAATCTCGAGAGATTACAGATAAGTCAACTCCTTGTGCTGATTTATACTAAATATTGTTAATTTATTACTACATAGATGCAGTTAATTGCAGTATGCCAGAGTAGACTGCATAACTCATACCAACTAAAGGCAGAGCCAACTACAGGTGGACCCTTATGTCAGTCAAGTGCCAACTATAGGTAGTTGTCATTGAGTGGTTGGAAGTTGATCAAGTTCATCTCCAATTGGTCACATCCTGGCCTCCTAACATCAGGAGAGGGAAGACCTTGATCTACCAGTTGATCTTAACATTCTCTTCTGCTCATGTTTATGTTCATATCATATGATGGGATGATGGAGGTGTATTTCATAACCAGGCAGCAATTCAAATACCCTCTAAAATTCAAAAATCAGCAAGAAAAAGCTTAAAAAATCTAGGCTTTCTATGCCAGCATTTACCAAGATGAGAATTCTAATGAAGAAAGTGATGGGAAGTCTATTAGTAACCCATGGCAACTAGCAAGCCACCGCCTTCAACTGCTAGCTTAATAAAGTTGAAAATAACTTGCAATAGAAAACCCCTAAAATGGTAGGATAGTCTCTCCGTGTCTGCAGTGACAGAATACATAGCAACATAAACTTCCCACACGGCATCCTTTGAAAAGATAACCATGTGTAAATTGACCTTTATATAAGAGCTCTGGAGCACAACCTATCCACAGTATTTATTCTTCAAACTAGAGAATAGTGACAACTCGTTTCTGCTAAAAAGGAAGGTGTAGTAAGCAAATGAGTAAAACATATAAATAATTCAGGAAAGATTCTAGTTTACACAGACAGAGTGCTTTGAAAAGTCCAATGTAGAGAATAAAATATCCAGCAGAAACCCTGTCATGTCTAGTTATTCATAAACATGATTGCAAATATCTACATTATGTGATTCAGTTTAAACCTCTCAACTCAGAAGTGGAATAGAACAAAAAGTAAATAACCATTTTAAATTTGAAAACACTTTCACTTCTGGAAGTTATCATTTCCACCAGAAAATTATTTTGTCAACAAACAGTTGAAAAAAATCCTACAGGCAGAACTTGCTGAATCCTTATTCACCAGTACCACACATTTAACATAAAAGCCAATCTTATGGTCAAAGTTATTTTTACAATGATTTTATATTAAATCAAACTAGTCTTTACAAGAAAAACTTCAATGCACACTTATCCAACACTATCTTAATACAAAAACACTGTAATAGGAAAATAAAGGATGTCTATCCGGATTGATATCTTATAATCTTACATTTTCTCTGTAGAGAGATGAAAATGAGGACATTAGAACAGATCTGGAGGGTGGGACTGCATCAGGAATGGTCCCATTCGTAGATTTTAGTCCCAATAAGACTCTGACTCCTTCAACATTCAACTCCTGTGAAATGTCAAGCATGTAATATTCTGATTAATAAAAATGCTAGTCGCTCCATAACTTTGTGACAGGAACGAGCATTGGAGCATAGCATAAATCATAAAAATTGAGACAATAGAATATGATAGAAGCGTAGATAACTTTCTCTACTTTTAGATGAAAGAGAATGATTTACAATAAATGGACGAAGAGAGAGAAGAAGACAACTTATGAATACAACATAAAAATGAGAGGACTCGGATCTCTATTTTCATTCCATAAAACTGCAGATACCCCTCATTATAATGAACACAGTATATTTCCTAGCTGCAATGGTGAAATGATTGACAGCCTATATTGGTACATATTATATCCTTTGAAATTTTCCAATGGAAATGCCTGAGGTAGTTTCTCTGGATTACACATTCAGACACAGGATCCTGGTTGACATCATAAAGAGAGCTAACTTTAGATGACAGTTTCTAATTTTTGTTTGCAATCGACCAACCTTACATCTCAAACATTGCTGACTATATAAAACTCATATTAATAAGAAAGTATATGAAAAATTAAAAGAACAAATATCATAAGATCAGATTTGATTTTAGAAAAGTCAAGATAATATCGATTCTGATATGATTGATTGAAACATCAAAGTTAGCTGAAGAGGGATGTTTGAGAAGGCCATGTGTCTTCATTTTGCTATTTCTTTGTAATCAGAGCTGTGAGACACTTCTTATGGGCAACAGACTTAGTCTTATTTTGTAACTTCTTTTTCAACATTAATATAAGGTCTTTTATATTAACAATCAGGAAAAAAAGAAAATATATGGAAGGAAAGAAACAGGCTTTCTAGAACGTAGTAGTAAACCTCAACTGAACCAAAACAAAAACAAATCTCAGCTTACATTGAGCATATCAGATAGAATAATGTAGGGCTGTAGAGGTGCTTTTGAAACAACAATTGCTAATACACCACCAGTTTTTTTCTTTCTCTTCAGTGTAGAACCTCCGATATATCTGGACTCCTGATAATTCATCAACAGTATTAGACTGTCTGCCATAATTAAGTTCCCAATTATGAGACAAAAAAAAAAACCAATCATATTAAAGACCACAAGGGATCAAACTAGGCCATTAAGACTTGTAAGTATGTATAGTGAAAACATTATAAAAGAACCCTAGGAGCTAAAAAAGTGACTAAAAACTAAAATAATGAGAGCATAACTAGAGGAGGTATACCCAAAGTGGGAGACCAAGGTTTCACATAGTGCCATCACATGTATGTATCAATACTCATAGAAGAACCAATAATACCTTCATCCATGGACCAACTCAAGATAATGTCCATAGAAAAAATGTATTGAGCTTAGGTAGCTAAGATGGACAATCTTATTGAGGATACAAGACACTTCCCATAAAACCTCTCCTAACACCCAAGGCCAACGGATCCCCATACCTGGACAAAACATTGGTAACAAGTGCTTATCCAAATTCCCCAACAAACAGCTACGTGTGAGAGGATTAGGATGTCCTAGTAGCAACATGTTGAGGTAGACATGGTCTCATAGAGTTGCCATCATTGTGTGTGAAGATGTAATGTCCCTCTTTCTCGAATGGTTCGGTCAAAGACCTTTGGCCTGTTTTGTCTACCCGACGGCCAAGGGGTGTTTTCAAGGGTGACTTCGGTTTATTATTTTTATTATATGGTGCTCAAAATAAAGTAAAATATCATTAAAGCACATATAATGAATTAATAGACTGTTTAAATGACTTTGACTTAGGAAAATGCATTTAAATAAATAAATAAATAAATCATTTAAAGTGCCTTCCTAGCCAAAAATGTGACTTGGTGGGAAAAGGAAAAATAATTAATTAAAAATTAATTATGAGGATTGGGAAAAAGTGCGACTTGTTCCTTTGGAGGGTTTTTGGCTATAAGGAAAAACGTGACTTGGGAAAGGGCATTGATTATTATTATTTTTCCCAGCGATTAGCTTTGAGCTTATGCAGACATGAATCCAAGGACGGAAACCCTCTGGATTAATCCTCTTGTGGACGGAAACCCCAGGAGCAGTGAGAGAAGTTTCCATACAGGGATCTTCATGGTATTCACAAGTTTTTATTATTCCAGCAGTTAGAAAGAAATAAATTGCAGCAAAGGTGGGCATACTGAGACTACTTCTAGAGTGGGCGATTTCTTCTACAAAGGGTTTGTATGTATCGAGGTATTTTCATGATAGATATTTATTGTAATTCCCAAAGAGCAAATATATATCAAATCGGTTTGGTTTGAATCATTTACAGATGGGTTTTTGGTCAATCTTTGCTATTAAATCTATTTGCAGATTTATAATTGTATTGCCATAATATTTAGCATCAAAAAACATTATTAAAAACATGGCTGAATTATTAATGAAGAAATTTGCCTATTAAACCCTAGGCGCCTTTTACGTATTCACCCGGTTTGCGGAGTTTTGATTTATTTAATTTATATATGCAGTTTTAGTGTGGTGTTCTATGAATTCTTTCGTATTATCGGTTCAGATTTGAGCGAGCAATATTTTAAAAAAAAAAGTATTCGAGCAAAAAGGGTTTGGGATCTTTCAGTGGTATTAGAGCAGTGTATCCTCCCAGCCTGTGTGGGAAGGAAGCAGACAGAGATATTAAAACAAAATCAACTTTGAATGCATCACGAGAGGGCAGTCCACACAGATACTACACCCGCAGATGATGAGCACGACTCGAAGCCGGTATTGCAGAGGTGACGAGAATGGAATATTTGGGTGAGAGACCTGAGAGTCCTCCTCGAGAGGAACATGTAGATCCAGATAGAGATTTCATTCGGGATATGGCAGCCACGCAAGAGGCAGTTATTACAGACCATGGAGTGCATGGGCACTACTTTGGATAGGTTAACACTAGATAGGCCATGGAAAGGCACGACAGGAGGGATAGATCCGTATCAATGGCCAGTGGTTACAGGGATCATAGCAGATTACCTTCAGAGCTTGGGAGTGTTAGGGGATTGCCACGCCGTGAGCGGAGGCATACTCATACAGATGAGAGGCGACCTACGCAGACTGCAGATAGGCCTATGCAGCCTAACTTCTGCCTAGAGGTGACCCACCAGAGGCTGAACTAAGCTTTTGTAATCAGCGATGAGTGGAGGAGTTTGCCGCAACATGTGAGGGATGTATTTCCCCTCCCACAATATTGTGCTCAGAGGAGAGACAACATGAGGGTTGGACAGGATAGGAGGCCTAGAGTGCCGCAGCGAGGATTTGCGGCGGTTACCAATAAGGTAACCCTCTCCACTTTTGATGGTAGTGGAAAGATCAGTGCCAGGGCTTGGATTCACAAGCTCGACACCTATCTTACCCTCAAACCCATGAGGAGCAGGAGGCCATACGATTCGCTTCGCTACATTACACCTTGAGGGTGGCTTATGATTGGTGGCACCATGGGTTAGTTACACAGGGTCATGAGCTTCTACGGTCATATAGGGATTTCAGCGAGAGGTTGATTGCGAGGTTTGATCGCAAGGATGTAGAGTTGTATTACAGGGACTTGGCACAACTCCGACAGAGCGGACACGTTGATTCATACATCAACAAATTTCAGCGGATAACAATTATGGTTCCAGAGATGCCTGAGAAGAGGGTGGTGATGTTATTTATAGAGGGCCTTCATGATAGGATGAGAGGATTGGTCAAGGCTCTTAAGCCTAGGACATTGCATGATGCCATCCAGACGGCATTAGATTTGGACAAATCCCCCACTTCATATCAACCCACTTCTTATCAGCCCAATAAGAAGTTTCCCTCGAGCTCTAAGCCATTTCAGCGCTCTACCGCTCCACAGAAGAGTGCACCACCTCCTAAGGTGGATCAGGAGACTCGTAATGAGTTAAGGAGGAAGAAGCTTTGCTTTCATTGCAAAGATCATTGGGAGCCTGGACATCGTTGCCTTGGTAAAGGCAAGGTGCATCTCATTGAGGTGATTTCAGATGGGGAGGATGATCACTCGCCAGATACAGTTGTAGAGGATGAGGGCGGTGACCATGTTGCACAGGGGGAGCAGCCCCAAATAGAGCTTGCGACAGTGAGGCATTGGATTCATCCGATGTTACTATTGCTACACTCTCAGGTGTTCCTAGGTACCATCCCTTTCGGCTGAAGGGAGTGCTTAAGGGACAGCGGATTGTTTGTTTGGTTGATAGTGGAGTTACGCACAACTTCATTGATGAGGGGTTGGCTGCGGCGGGACTACGAGTTGAGGAATTTGAGGGGTTTGGTGTGCGGGTAGCGAGATGGATTTGCTATTAGCTTGCACTAAGAGGATTCCACGGCTTAGTATTTAGATGGGGATTACACATTGACCGATGACTTCTATGTTATTGGACTTGGGAGAGATTGATACAATATTGGGTATTCGGTGGTTAAAGTCCTTGGCGAGATACGTGCGGGATTTCCGGAGGATGGAGTTGGAGTTTATGGTGGATAAGAAGAAGATTGTGCTTCGGGCTCTTTCTGACGGTGGGCCTAGAGTTGTTTCAGCACGCAGGATGGAGTCTATAGTCAGACATGGAGAGGTTGCATGGGCAGCCCAGTGTTTCATTTCATCCAAATCTTCTTCAGATAGTGAGCAGCCTTTTCACATTGACATCCAGTCCATATTGGATAAGCACGGCCTAGTGTTTGGTGACATTCCTCCAGGTAGACCACTAGATAGAGGGTTTGAGCATGTTATAGAGCTTGAGGAGGGTGCTAAACCCATGATGACTACGCCTTATCGCCATCCTAAGACATACAAGGATGAGATAGAGAAGGCCATTAGAGAGCTCTTGGAGATGGGACACATCCGTCCTAGTTCTAGTCCCTTTGTTTCTTGATTGTTTTGGTGAAGAATAAGGATGGGACCATGAGGATGTGCATTGACTATCGTGCACTGAACAAGAAAACCATCAAGAAAGTATCCCATTCCTCGCATTGATGAGTGTTGAATGAGTTGCATGGATCTATTTACTTTTCGAAATTGATCTTCGATCGAGGCTACCACCGCAGTTCGAGTTCGGGATCGAGGATATTCACAAGACAGCCTTCGGTGTCACTACGGGCACTATGAGTTATTGGTGATGCCATTTGGACTCACTAATGCCCCGCTACATTTCGAGTCATGTATGAACCATCTCTTCAACAGGCAGTTGAGGCAGTTTGTGTTGGTATTTTTTTATGATATTCTGATTTACAACAGGACATGGGATGATCATTTGAGGCATCTTGATGAGGTACTTAGCATAATGGAGACTCAGTCTTTATTTGCTAAGATGTCCAAGTGTGAATTTGGACTTACGGAGATATTGTATCTTGGGCATGTCATTGGGGCCAATGGGGTCAAGGTCCATCAGGAGAAGATACAAGCAATGCAGGATTGGCCACCACCCAAGAATATCTCTGACTTGTGAGGATTCTTGGGGTTATGTGGTTACTACAGGAGGTTTGTGAAGGGTTATTCTCAGCTGGTAGCTCCATTGACAGATCTCACACGGAAGGGTGCATTCAGTTGGTCAAGATAAGGCACAGTGGTATTTGAGAGGCTCAAGGTAATTATGAGCACCTGTCCAGTTTTGGCTCTTCCAGATTTCTCACGGCCCTTCATTTTAGAGTGTGATGCTTCGGGATTGGGGATTGGTGCAGTTCTTATGCAGGATCGCCATCCTATTGCCTTCGAGAGCCGGAAGTTGAGAGATAATGAGAGATTGTATTCCACCTATGATAAGGAGATGCTTGCCATTATGCATGCTTTGGCAAAGTTCAGACAATATTTGGTGGGTGGAAAATTTGTGGTGAGAACCGACCACAACAGCTTGAAATATTTCCTGGAACAAAAAGAACTCAATGAGAGGCAACAAAAATGGGTTAGCAGAATCTAGACATATGATTTTGACATTGAGTATGTCAAGGGGACGAAAAATGTGGTGGCTAATGCACTTTCCAGGAAACCCCATCTCGCTGCCCTATGTTCCTTGAGCGAGATTTCAGCAGATTGGAAATATCAACTGATTAGTTGAGTATTCCAAAATCACTTGGGCATGTGACATTATGGATGGAAAAATTCAGGATGGCCGGTATAAGGTAATAGCTGATTTGATTTTGTTTAAGGGCAGAATTTACCTAGTTCCTGAATCTGAGCTTAAGGAGAAGATTATGCATGCTTTCCATGATGCACCACTTGCAGGATATCCAGGGTATTTTAAAACATACAGGCAAATTAGAGAGAGATTCTCCTGGAAGGGTCTCAAGGATGATGTCTTGCGCCATGTTTGCGAGTGTATGACTTGTCAGCATAACAAGTCAGAGCATACTTTCCCAGCAGGTTTACTAAAGCCGTTGCCGATTCCGGAGTAGAAGTGGGAAAGTATTTCAATGGATTTCATTACAGGTCTTCCTGTGGTGCAAGGGAATGATCGCATTTATGCAGTAGTTGATCGGTTGACAAAATATGCACACTTTTTTGCTGTCCCTACCAGCTTTAAGGCACCTCATGTGGCTGATTTGTTCTTTCGTCAGATATTCAGGTTGCACGGACTTCCGAAGAACATAGTTAGTGACCGGGATAGCAGGTTTATGAGCATATTTTGGCAGGAGCTTTTCCGTTTGGTTCACACTGAGTTGACTCCTAGCACTAGTTATCACCCTCAGACGGATGGGCAGACAGAGATTGTGAACAAGTGGATAGAGGGTTATCTTCGTAACTATGTTGCAGGACAGCAGAAGGCATGGGTAAAGTTGCTATATTTATGTGAGTATTGCTATAACACCACTTACCATATGTCTATTGGTATGACTCCATTCCGAGCATTGTATGGATATGATGCAAGATCTTTTGTTGATTTGGTGTTTGGGGACAGTAGAGCTCCCAAGGCTCAGGAGAGTTTACAAGATAGTCAGGACATCCTTAAGGTACTTAGGAAAATATTCAGCGAGCCTAGTCGTAAGATGTATGCAGATAGGCACAGAGTGGAGAGATCATTTGAGGTAGGAGACATGGTTTTTCTACGTCTTCAGCCTTACAGACAGAGTACTCTCAAGAAGAGTGGGGCTGAAAAGCTCAAGCCGCGATTCTATGGTCCATACAGGGTGTTGAGGAGAGTTGGTGAAGTGGCATATGAGCTAGAGTTGCCTTCTGAGAGTAAGATACACAATGTCTTTCATGTATCTTGCTTGAAAAAGGCCTTGGGGCAGCACATTATTTCTTCTACAGAGTTACCACCCCTGGATGAGGAAGGGAGATTGGACTTAGTGCCAGAGGAGATCTTGGACAGCCGAGAGAGGAGACTAAGGAATAGAGTTATTCGGGAGTTCTTGTGAGGTGAGGTGGAGGAGAATGCTACATGGGAGGGTGAGTCTATATTACAGCATCCAGCTCTACAGTTGCTTGGGGACAAGCAATCTCGGAAGGGAGGGTTAGAATGTCCCTCTTTCTCGAATAGTTCGGTTAAAGACCTTTGGCCTTTTGTCTACCCAACGACCCAAGGGGTGTTTTCAAGGGTGACTTCGGTTTATTATTTTTATTGTATGGTTCTTAAAATAAAGCAAAATATCATTAAAGCAGATATAATGAATTAATAGATCTGTTTAAGTGACTTTGACTTGGGAAAACGCATTTAAATAAATAAATAAATTATTTAAAGTGCCTTCCTAGCCAAAAATGCGACTTATTTGGGTAATGGCCAAATAAACCCATGCGACTTGGTGGGAAAAGGAAAAATAAATAATTATGAGGATTGGGAAAAAGTGTGACTTCTTCCTTTGGAGGGTTTTTTTGCTATAAGGAAAAATGCAACTTGGGAAAGGGCATTCAGATTATTATTATTTTTCCCCGGCAATTAGCACTGAGCTTATGCAGACAAAATCCAAGGACGGAAACCCTCTGGATTAATCCTCTTGCGGACGGAAACCCCAGGAGCAGTGAGAGAAGTTTCCATACAAGGATCTTCATGGTATTCACAAGTTTTTATTATTCCAGCAGTTAGACAGAGAAATAAATTGCAGCGGTGGGCATACTGTACTACTTCACTACTTCACGTGAGTGGGCACTTCTTCTGATAGATATTTATTATAATTCAAAGGTTTTTGTTGTATCGAAGGTATTTTCATGATAGATATTTATTATAATTCCCAGCAGCAAATATATGTCAAATTGGTTTGGTTTGAATCATTTACAGTGGGTTTTTGGTCAATCTTTGTTATTAAATCTATCTGCAGATTTATAATTGTATTGCCGTAATATTTAGCATCAAAAAACATCATTAAAAACACGGCTGAATTATTAATGAAGAATTTTGTCTGTTAAACCCTAGGCGCCTTTTCTATATTCACCCGGTTTGCGGGGTTTTGCTTTATTTAATTTATCTATGCAGTTTTAGTGTGGTGTTCTATGAATTCTTCTCGGTATATCAGTTCAGATTTGAGGCAAAGCAATATTTAAAAAAAAAAAAAAAAAAGTATTCGAGGCAAAAGGGGTTTGGCATCTTTTAGAAGAAGACATATCAAAGGGATGCTTAGTATCCCCAACACCCGAGATAGGTTGTGGGTCTTTGTTTAAACAATGGTACCTTAAATCTCATCATAAACACATATGGAAATAATTGAGCTCTTCACACTCCAACTCCCACGATAACAAAGACAACAGTCCTATCACCACAAGGAAAATAGTGATCTAACTCAACTCGTAACTTGTGAGATCAAACCCTCAGTTTACCAAGAGGAATTTTCATGCAATAAAATGAATGGTGTTGGAGATAGTCATTCGGACAATAGTACCATCAACCACCTATACGAAATTCCCACCGAATAAAGCCATCTAAGAGCTGGAAAGCTACAAGGAAGGTGTCAAATGACCTGATTATACTATCAATAAATGTCCTCCTTGACAATTTATCAAACGCATTCTTTGGGGTAAGGAGGAAAGGAAGGCCATCCAAAGAAGTATATGAATGGAGGAAGTCAATCAATAGTGATGTTCACACCTAATGAGAACCAAGGAGGCAACCATCTTTGAAACCAAAAGGCTAAATATGGGAATTACTCAACTTGAAGTTGGTTCACCTACAAACCTGAGTCTTTGAAGAAAGAAATTCACCACAAAGACATTCTCCCAACGAACAGGTTGGGTAACAAACTTGGCCTAAACAATGCATTTTGGAACCATTCATTTGTAACAGATCATGTGTTGAAGCATGATAATGTGAGCCCTCTCAATATGTGCCTATATTTGGGACCCAAATCTCTGAGCTATAAATACTTTTCGCTTTAATGACAAAATTGAAGAAGCACATGTTCAAAGGGATATCCTGAAAATGTATTTGAAAGCATTGGCACTCCAAAATAAAGAGTGAGGCTTCCTTAGGAAGAAACAATTGAGAATCAAACTTCAAAGTGGGTGATGAGTAATCATAGATGAATTCCTGAATAGAATATATATTTTTCGTGATCTCCACGGGTCTCTTTTATACAGCTAAAAACTGGAAAGAGGATCCCTAATGGTAATGGAAATCATAACCTCAGTTTTACTAAGGTTAACTATAAGATGGCAGAAGCAAGCAAAGGAATCTAATTGTCTTTGGTAATTATGGCAATGAGAAGAGACTACGACATCAGAAAAAGGAGAATAGCAATCAAAAAGTGATGTAATATACAACCATCATCAAAATGAGTATGCTGCCAAATAAATTCTTAAAGATCATCAATTAAAATCCCAAAAGAGTCAGTGAGAGAGGGCACCCTATTTGAATCCAGTACTCTTAACAAATTCAGAGAGTGTGCAAACAACAGTCTGAAATCAGCCAACAACTATCTCATAGAGCCTCATGATGGCACTAAAGGAGATCTCTAATACAACCGTAGCACATACTGGAATAGCATACACCTCATATAGAGTCAATGACCTTAAAGTATACAAAAGAACAAAAGGATTTGGAAGAATGTTGGCAAGCCTCCCCAATAATAGCCCAAAGAGTAAAAATGTGATCAATAACCTAGAAGTCTTTGTTGAAGCCTGTTTGGCCCTAGTTTAAGCTCACTACTCTATAAATGATCATAAAGCTTCATGTTCAAAATTGTGGCAAAAAAATTGGTAAATGTGTCCCCAATTATATTAGTCTTGTAGCTATTAAAGTTTGAACTATCACACGAAAGAAACTCATATTTGGTTGTGAACATAGAGAGTGAATTGTAGTAAAAAAAAGTAGGAAAGACAACATAAACATTGGCATATGAAACATAAAAATGGATTGTAGTTTAATGAATATTGGAGGATCTTGAGGGAAGGGGTAAAACAATAAAGAGGCTATACAGACAGTAAAATTTAAAGATACAAAAAAATAAGGAATTTGGGGGATCGAAGGCTTGGTAGCTAGAACATGATCCACCCCACTTGCACTCTAGTGAGAGGTAAGAAAGTAAATCTATTGGCATATAGGAAACAAGAAAACCCATTAAGAATATGGATGCCACGTGTAATGTCCCTCTTCCGGCATGACCCTTGGACACTTGGTGGGTAGCTTATTTGTCATCTTCGTAAGCTAGTCCCCTTGTTTAGGAGCTGATGTGCATAGCGGTATGGGTTTTATCGACAATCTGGTGGATTATTTGATGTTAGCAATGAGTTCAGTTGGTCTTAAGGACTCACTTGGCACTTTCTGAGGTTATTTCCGGCTTCTGGTGTGTTCTCCAAGATTCTTGGAGAGAGTATCTATTTATAGTAAGTCACCCAACTGCCTTCATTTCTCATTATTCGTCATCGGCACCGCTTCTGCTCAGTCAGTTTCCGATTCCGGTGCTTTCCGACGATTTCCGCACTTTGGGAGCATTAATGGCTTATTTTAATTATTTTACTCAGGTTGCTTATATTTGTACGAATTACTTGGCGAGCACCTCAGTATTATAGCTCGTCGGAAAGAGAATGTGAAGTTCTAAATGATGAGATGCTAATTCAGTGACCTTGGGCGCCAGGAATGATTAATTAATTAAATAAATCACTTTCCGGAGTTATAAGGTGTAATTAATTAATAAAGTGATTTATTAATTATATTTTCTTTTAATGAAAATTCTCGGAAAAGGTTATAAAAGGAGGATTTGGCCCATTTGCTCGGGACACTTATTATTTTGAACAAAAAAACAAATTCAGAGCAGCTCTTGCTAATTACTCTCGAAGGACGGAAACCCTTGGAGATTATGGATTGGACGGAAACCCAATTCGAAGGAGGAAGATTCAAACAGGGTCTTCATTGTGCTTCACATCAAATCATTTTGATATTGTTTTACAGTTAATTGCAGCGTGTGTTTATTAGTTTACTCATAGAGGAATATTATTACCATCATTGGGGCGCCATCTTTCCCATTTGGAGAGCACAACAGTTAGAGGAGTGAGAGGGGTGTTAGCAGTAGTTGTGTAATAGGTGCAGCCACTATTGGCTCCTTCGCATGCGAGAGTTCTGATCATTTCAGTACCATTGATATCCATTCATTTTATCACACAAAGCTGGACTTTTGGGTATGCAATTTAGAGATGAATTTCATTGTATTTGGAATCCATAAATAAATAAATAAATCCTTTCGTTTCCAATCAGACTTGTATTGTTTATGCATTGTAGGAGTTATGTTTGTCTGCAATCATTTGTGGGACTTTTTATTGGCCGTGTGCTTTCAATTAAAGAGAAACAACAAAAATATCAGAAATTGAGACGACGTGACAAGTGTTTGACGAAATGACAATGCGCTAAAAACTCAAAAAATAAAATTTGGAGTTGGAATTAGTTGGGATATTTTAGTGGTATCAGAGCGGTGTATCCTCCCAGCCTGTGTGGGAAGGACGCAGACAGGGTATTAAAATAGAAATCAACTTTGAATGCATCACAGAGAGGACGGTCCACACAGATACTACACCGGCGAGATTTGCAGCTCGACTCGAAGCCGGTATTCTTTGGAGGTGATAGAATGGAATATTAGGGTGAGAGACCTGAGAGTTCTCGAGAGGAACATGCAGATCCAAATAGAAATTTTATTCGAGATATGGCAGCCACGCAGAGGCAGTTATTACAGACCATGGAGCACATGGGCACTACTTTGGACAAGTTGGCACTAGATAGGCCGCTGAGGAGCACGGTAGGAGGGGACAGATCCGTATCGATTGCAAACACGTTGCACGGATACCTCAAAACCCCTACCGAATCCTGCCTGAGACGTCTCGGATACGGATACGCGAAGGATACGATACGGATACGGCCTGGATCCGCGCAGGATACTCCAGGATACGTGGCGGATACGTACAGACGTATCCGCCACGTATCCTGGAGTATCCTGCGCGGATCCGGGCCGTATCCGCCTTCAAAAACGTTTTTTTTAAGTTCTATTTCATTTTTTTTTAAATGTTTGACATTAATGAGAGTGGAGCTAGCGCAAGTGGCACACATGAACTTGATTTTGAGGAAAATCTAGATGATATATTCTAGATTTGTTTGTATTCCTATATCATATGTATGGCAGCCACATGAACAATGAAATCATAAATGTAAAATCTTAAGTATATTGTTTGTTTTGAAAATTTGAACATGGATCTAGTTACTAGTATATTTTTAAAATTTCAAGTTTTGTTCGTATTCATGTTAACATGATATTCGTATATCATATGTATGGCAGCCACATGATCAATAAAAATGCAAAGTCTTAAGTATATTGAATGTTTTGAACATTGATTCAAGTTTTGTATTACTATTTCAGTTTTTTAATATTTATGGACTAAAAAATGAGTAAAATGAGTAGATGTACATAAAATATATATATATATATATATATATATATATATATATAATATATATGTACGGACGTATCCAAGACGTATCGTATCCAAGGGTTTTTTAAAATTGACATATCCGCGTATCGTATCCGTATCCAAACGGATACTCGTATCCGTATCCCGCAACGTAGGTTGCCGGTGAGTTACAAGGACCATAGCAGATCACCTTCAAAGCTTGGGAGTGTTAGGGGATTGCCACGCCGTGAGCGGAGGCATACTCATACAGGTGAGAGGAGACCTATGCGGACTGTTTTGATAGGCCTATGCGACCTAACTTCCCGCCTAGAGGTGACCCACCGAGATTGAGGGACGACCGAGAAAAGCAGCACTTTTCCGGATACTATTATGGCAGTCAGTGATGAGTGGAGGAGTTTGCCACAGCATGTGAGGGATGTATTTCCCCTCCCACAGTATTGTGCTCAGAGGAGAGATAACATGAGGGCTAGACAAGACAGAGGCCTAGAGCGCAGCAGAACAAGGATTTGCAGCATGTTACCAATAAGGTAACCCTCTCCACTTTTGATGGTAGCGGAAAGATTAGTGCCAGGGCTTGGATTCACAAGCTCGACACCTATCTTACCCTCAAACCCATGAGGGAACAAGAGGCTATACAGTTCGCCACATTACACCTTGAGGGGGTGGCTTATGATTGGTGGCACCATGGGTTAGTTACACAGGGTCATGAGCTTCTACATTCATACAGGGATTTCAACGAGAGGTTGATTGCGAGATTTGATCGCAAGGATGTGGAGCTTTATTACAGGGACTTGGCACAGCTCAACAGAGTGGACACGTTGATTCATACATCAACGAATTTCAGCGTATAGCAGTGATGGTTCCAGAGATGCCGGAAAGGCGTGTGGTGATGCTCTTTATAGAGGGATTACAGGATAGATTGAGGGGTTTTGTCAAGGCTCTTAAGCCTGGAACTTTGCATGAGGCCATTCAGACAACATTGGATTTAGACACTACTCCATTTCAGTCCCAAAAGAAAAATGTCAGGAATGAAAAATCAGAACAACATGAAAGTGAGCAACCCACTTCTTCAAAGGTAGAATCTACACCAAAGATGGACCATGAATCGAGGAATGACCTTCGTAGGAAAAACTTATGTTTTCATTGCAAAGATCCTTGGGCACCGGGTCATAGGTGTCTTGGAAAGGGTAAGATACATCTCATTGAGGTTGTTTCAGATGGGGATGATGATACTACTTCAGAAAATGTACATGGGCAGCCAGCGCCAAACATTGAAAATGATGGTAGACTCACTTATCTTTCAGGAGCACCAAGGTATAATCCATTCATGTTTGAAGGTACAATGTTCGGGTGTAAAGTCATGGCACTTCTTGATAGTGGATCTACACACAATTTCATGGATGAAGGTTTGGTGATCAAAAGAGGTTTGCATTGTTATAATTTTGAAGGCTTTGATGTGACTATAGCAGGAGGTCTCACTATCCCTTGCAAGAAGAAAGTAAACCAAGTTAGCATTCTATTTGGTGGGTATACACTTTGTGATGACTTCTATGTTATTGACTTGAAGGATAACAATGTTGTGCTTGGTATGCAATGGCTACATTCACTAGGAAAAGTCACCCAAGATTTGCAAGCTATGGAGTTGAGTTTCCATCATGAAGGGGAGCAAGTCACCATGAGAGCAGCCAAATACACGCTGCCCCATCAAATGACAGCCAAGTCTATGATAGTTATGGACAAAAAATCATCTCATGCAGACATCTATGAGGATTTTTCACTACATATCAGCATGGGACAGCAGGAACAGGGTGAAGATTATGGCAAATTGGGGGCATACTTGAGGGGGATTGTGGCACTTTTTATGAGTAAGTTGCACAAGTTCTATTTTGCAGACTTTGAGCAGTTTAGCACAGTGCATTTGAAGCCATTCAAAAGGTTTCGGTTGATTTGGGATCCGGGACTTGATTGGTATGCAGATCTGATATTGCTTGTGGACAAGCAATCTCGGGAAGGGAGGACTGTAATGTCCCTCTTTCCGGCATGACCCTTGGACACTTGGTGGGTAGCTTATTTGTCATCTTCGTAAGCTAGTCCCGTTGTTTAGGAGATGATGTGCATAGCAGGTAAGGGTTTTATCGACGATCTGGTGGATTATTTGATGTTAGCAATGAGTTCAGTTGGTCTTAAGGACTCACTTGGCACTTTCCAAGGTTATTTCCGGCCTCTGGTGTGTTCTCCAAGATTCTTGGAGAGAGTATCTATTTATAGTAAGTCACCCAACTACCTTCATTTCTCATTATTCATCATCGGCACCACTTCTGCTCAGTCAGTTTCCGATTCTGGTGCTTTCCAATGATTTCCGCACTTTGGGAGCATTAATGGCTTATTTTAATTATTTTACTCAGGTTGCTTATATTTGTATGAATTACTTGGCGAGCACCTTAGTATTATAGCTCGTTGGAAAGAGAATGTGAAGTTCTAAATGATGAGATGCTATTTAGTGACCTTGGGCGCCAGGAATGATTAATTAATTAAATAAATCACTTTCCGGAGTTATAAGGTGTAATTAATTAATAAAGTGATTTATTAATTATATTTTCTTTTAATGAAAATTCTCGGAAAAGGTTATAAAAGGAGGATTTGGCCCATTTGCTCGGGACACTTATTATTTTGAACAAAAAACAAATTCAGAGCAGCTCTTGCTGATTACTCTCGAAGGACGAAAACCCTTGGAGATTACGGATTGGACGGAAACCCAATTCGAAGGAGGAAGATTCAAACAGGGTCTTCATTGTGCTTCACATCAGATCATTTTGATATTGTTTTACAGTTAATTGCAGCGTGTGTTTATCAGTTTACTCATAGAGGAATATTATTACCATCATTGGGGCGCCATCTTTCCCATTTGGAGAGCGCAGCAGTTAGAGGAGTGAGAGGGGTGTTAGCAGCAGTTGTGTAACAGGTGCAGCCACTATTGGCTCCTTCGCATGCGAGAGTTCTGATCATTTCAGTACCATTGATATCCATTCATTTTATCACACAAAGCTGGACTTTCGGGTATGCAATTTAGAGATGAATTTCATTGTATTTGGAATCCATAAATAAATAAATAAATCCTTTCGTTTCCAATCAGACTTGTATTGTTTATGCATTGTGGGAGTTATGTTTGTCTGCAATCATTTGTGGGACTTTCTATTGGCCGTGTTCTTTCAATTAAAGAGAAACAACAAAAATATCAGAAATTGAGACGACATGACAAGTGTTTGACGAAATGTCAATGCACTAAAAACTCAAAAAAAAAAAAAAAATTGGAGTTGGAATTGGTTGGGATATTTCAGCCATGTGACTCGTCCAATTGGAGAAGATGCCTCTCGTAGGTTGTGACAATCTATTACCATCAATGAGCTCCTTTGCGGACAAAAATCCTTCAAATCGACTCTTAAAGACATAGCTTATACTCCACAAGATAGTGGATATGTTAAGTTAAATTTCTAAATTGTTTCCACAAGTATTCATTTTCAATATATATTTGGATATCTCAGTATTGGTAGATAGGTTTCATACAGATCTTATTGTGGTCAATCAAATCACACATAAGAAGGACATCTACTAAAGAAGAGTAGCAAAAAATATATGGATCACCGTCGAGTGTGAACAATAATTGGAGATGAAGCGGGGGGACTGCCAAAATACAAAGAACATATATCTCTTAAGGGAAGGTAGACCCATCTCGACCTAAAACAATATGTACGTTAAGTGCTCATCGAAAGCTATCAAGGGCACCATAAATTAGAGGCAATCAAGAATGAGGAAAGCAACCCCACCATATCCACAAAAGCCACCATCTGCAAGTCCGGTATATGAAAGCCAAAACCGACGGGTAGCCAATATCATAATGTAAGGCCCATTTTGGTCTCTCATGACTCTTGCTGAGATAAACAAGATCTTGTAAAGAAATAGCATCTAGAAGGTACAGGGAAGATCACACAATACCATGGTGATTCCAACAAACAAAAGAAAGATCATTATCATTAAGTAGGACATGTGAAGTGCATAATTTAGATGTTCATGGCATGACCACCCCAAGGAAGGGGAGGAGGGTAATCGTGAATAATTGATTTATGGTTCCAAATAACAACCCGTTTGTTCTCCTTCCTTGCACTCATAACATAGGTTTGTGCATTTTGACGATTTTGAAGTGATATCTTCAATCAAATTAGCCATGTTAGGAATCAAAATAACTTTTTAAGCCTTCAAGGCTCCTTGCTCAATGGATTGAAACTGAATGATACGGGTATCATCCGGAGTCACCTAAGCACTATGCAAAGTTATATCTTTAAGGCCTAATGTCTCATGCATAAAATCATGGCCATTCCTCACGTGATCATTGGGCTTCGAGAGAGCTAATAACCTAAAGGGTATGTTCCTTAGCTTTCGTTGCTCCTTCCTCTTCAAACTTCCTTATAAAAACAAGTTCAACAATGTGGGGATTTTTCCATTGGTCACTTGATCCCATAAACCATACTCTTCATTTTGGTTTTGAAGGGATTGTTGGTATATTGTGATTTTGCTCTTTCTTTCTTTCTTAGGTTTGAAGGGACATTAATATAATTTCTTTGTTTATTTATTTCTTTCTTTAGGTTCTCATATTTAGTGATAATTTCTTTCTGACAATGATTTTCATTTCCAATACTACCTCTTGAAGAATTTGAATCTTCTCTACTAGTGGTATATAAAGTAGTTCAAATGCAACAATCTTCTTCTCTTGTAACTATATTTGGTATTTTAGTTATGCAATAACACTATCTTCTTGTAATTGATTCTAGAGTTGCAATTGTTGGCCTTGAAACTCGGCATCCATATTCTCTCAATTAGATACCTTTTTCTTTTTAATAGATAACTTATTTGAAATTTGGTGTTGCTTTACTTTTTTTGGGGTCTTTATTTTCTTCAGCAGCAGATGAGGAGTTTCACTTTCTACATTCTTATCCTTGCAGTTTCCCTTAACAAATCCCAAACTTGGGTTGGTTGCTCCTAAGAACAGTAGATCGAAGTCCAAAGGAAAATGTATCTTCAACTAATGAGCATGCCCTTTATGATTTTATCACAATTTTCCAATGCCTCTTCAATAATAGGTTACTCTTTTCCCTATTGTCACCTTCAATAGATATCTTCTTTGGGACTTCGATGTTGTTCTTTATCTCATTCCCAGCTTGTGGAATTTCAATAGTCTCATAAACAATGAGTTTTATAGTACTAGTATCACGTACACACCTAGAATTTAAAATGATTGTGGCATATTGATTTGGAGTTATGGCCCTATAGTAAAAAATTCTCATCATTTTTGCCACTTCTTGCACCATTTCTACTAGTTTTTCTTTTCACCAAAACTTTCAAAAGTGAGACCACATGAGAGTTTAATTCACAAGCCAACACATAATCTTCATGAATATCGTCGCAAATTAATGATACTTGATTTGTTGTCTGAATTTGTCCTTTCATTCTTCTCTTTGACTGTCCATTTTCTTTATTATAATTTTTTTTTTTAAAACAAGAGATTTTATATTAGATGAAATCCAAATTTACATATATGGGTATGCCAAGCCTGAAAACTATTGGTCCAAGCCATAGCATTATACAACAAAAAGGCATTTACAATCATCATAGAGAGAATTCAAGGTTGAAAATGTATTTGATATCGTCTTGTAGCTGGTTGGACCACCATAAAGGAGGTGAGTTGTAGCACAGGAGATCTTGATTATCAAGAGCCCAATTAGCCAAACCATCTGCAATCTTATTTCTATCCAGGGAATATGAACAAATTGCACTTCCATAAAATTTTCCTGCAATTTTTTAATCTTCCAAACTTCTTTGGAAATTCGCCAATTTGGTGGGAGAGTGGCTCTGCTACAAGATAATATCTTGATGGCCAATTGAGAGTCGATCTAACTTGAATTTTCAGCCAACCACACTTTGTCTGCCTCTTGCATACCTTTATAGATTGCTTTCATCTCTGCTACATTGTTGGTAGTAACACCTAGATTAACAAAAAAAGAACTGCACATCACCCTCATGGTGTCTACCAATGCCTCCCATAGCAGCTCTGCCTGGATTACCTCTGAAGCTCCATCTGTGTTCACTGTCCATATCCCAAGGGAGGGGCCTTGACTTGACTGTCCCTCTTTCTTTCCTTCTTAATATGAAACCGGGGTAAAGTGGCTTCTCTTGGATCCAAAGAAAGTTGATTACAAATATATTCCCATTCCAAAGATAAAGTGTTAGGTAAAGGGATCTTATGCTTGAGAGTTTCAACTATATTTATTTTTGTTTTTTCCCAGATATAGGAGCCATCTTTGCTACTTTGCTGAAAAAGTCGGTTATTTCTTTCTTTCCAGGTATTCCAAAGAAGAAGAGAAATCCCACTCCACAGTACCAGAAGAAGCCTTTGTCCTGTAGGAAGCATCCTTTGCCACTCTTTGATAACTTGTTCAAGAGAATCAAAGTTATGCCACCTCAGCTTGAAGAGAGTCACAAATTGTTGCCAGATATGAACAACCCAAGGGCATAGGAAAAATAGGTGAGTAAAAGATTCCTCATCCTATAAGCACATAACACATCTGAAAGGTCCATAAAATCCTTTCTTGATAAGTTGATCTCTGTTAAAACCCGCTTATGAATAAGAAGCCACAAGAAAAAAACTCACTTTAGGCCACATCCCCGAGTGCCATAGGTTCTTGAAGAGGAACTTTAGAGGGTGAGGATTGTCAATCACCAAGGATGCATAACCTTAAGAAATAGTATAATAGCCCGATGGATCTGATCCCCATCCCAATTTGTCAGGAAATGGAGATGAGGAAAGAGGATGATTGTTGAAAAGACTTTGCAACAAAAGTTGGTGTTCATGTTGAATTACAAGTGGCCATTCAAAAAGCGGAATCCATTCTTTTTCACTTTCCCAGCGATTGGATGACAATCTTCCGTATTGGGAAACCTTCCTCCACCCAATATCATGCATTTGCTTCATTATAGGAATGAGCTGAGGATATTGTAAAATAAGAGGGGGCTCTCCATCCCATGATTCGATCTAAAGGTTCACAAACTTCCCATTATTGACAATCCGAACACTTACTTTTTCATAATTTCTGGCCCGTTTTAATAACTCGTAAAATAGGAAAACCCTTAGTACGAAGGGAAGAACGCACGATTTCTGCGGGGGTCTCCACCAAAGATACTTGGCTCTCGAGCCGAAGCCCAAATGTCGTAGGGATATACCAACATCCTCCAAAGACGGTTTTGCAGCTAAGGTTTGCATGCATTTGGCGAGGATCTAAATCCCAAACCACCTTCTTTTTTGGCCGACAAAGAGTTTTCCATTTGACTAAGGACCATTTCCTTTTATCCTGGATTCCACTCCATAAGAATTTTTGGCAGATAGAGTCCACTTGTTTCAACGTCTTTCCAGAATATTTACCACAAATGCAATGTATATGGGCATAGCTTGGAGAACCGATTTGACCAATATCATCCTGCCTCCTGAAGAAAGCCATTTGTTAGTCCACTTTTGAAGTTTTAACTCATACCTGTGGATTAACCAATGCCAGTCTTTTAACTTGTGAGCCGCTAAAGGGACACCCAAGTATCGTAAAGGAAGCTCCCCCTTCTTAAATTGAAGAATATTTAAAATTTGGTCCTCTTGTTGTCTAGAGCAATGAAAGAAAAAAATGTTGGATTTTCCTTGGTTAATCAGCTGACCAGTGGCTTGTGAAAAGGTATGAAGAACTTTATGGAGTTGTTTCGCTTCCATAGAAGTAGCTTTTCCAAGCATCGTGGAATCATCAACAAACTGGAGATGAGAAATAGGTAGAATATTTTTAGCCAACTGAATACCATGAATTTTCTTTTCCTGACAGGCTTTCTTTGCAAGTCGTCCCAAGCCTTCCGCCAAAATGATGAATAAGAAAGGTGATAAAGGGTCTCCTTGCCTTATACCTCTAGAGGCAGCAAAACATTCTGAAGGAGAGTCATTAATTAGAACCGCCAAGGAGACAGAGGAAATACAAGCATTTATCCATTGAATCCATTTTGTAGAAAATCCAAATTGGGCCAATGAAACCCCAATCAACCCTATCATATGCTTTAGATAAATCCAGTCTAATAAACATAGCTGGATTTTTTTGTATGTCCATAGAGTGGAGGATTTCTTGGGCTAAAACAATTTCATCATGAATATGACGACCTGGCACAAAACCCCTTGTTCAAGGGAGATAATCTTGTGCAATAGGGGTTTTAGTCGTTCTGCTATAGTCTTAGTGATTATTTTGTACAGAACATTACATAAGGCTATAGGCGGTAACCTGAAATATCCTCTACGTCATTACTTTTTGGGATAAGAGCAATGAACGTTTTATTTATTTGTTTGAGCAAAGTTTTGGCATTTCTTACCTCCTCAGTCACCTGTAAAGATCCCTTTTGATAATCCCCCAAAATGTCTAGAAGAACTCAATCGAAAATCCATCGGGGCTGGTGTTTTTCCTTTTTTCATTTTGAAGACAATACTATGGAGTTCTTCCGTAATGGGCTGCATCAACCTTTCATTTTCTTGTTGAGAGATACATGTAGGAAGGATATTCAAAATTTGTTGTTGTGAGTTCAAGTCTAGGGGTTGAGAAGTGAACTGCTGAAAAAGTACTGCTGAGCTACCTGCTTCATCCCCTGACTCGAGTACACTCTAGTACCATCCCCTTTGATTAGGGAGTGAATATGATTTTGGGCTCTTCTGGCTTGTACAAATTTATGGAAGAAAGCTGAGTTTTTGTCCCCTTCCTTCAACCACTTTGGATCTTGGATTTTTGCTTCCACATGATCTCCTCCTAGTTTCCCATTCTTGTAGTTCAGATTTCAGACGACATTCCTTTTTGAAGAGATCTATAGAATACCCCAAATGTCGATGAATAATGTTTAGATCTTGCAACTGTTCCAAAATCTTTGTTTTCCTATCGTTGATATCTCCAAACTCATTCTAGTTTGGTGTCACCCAATTTCACCACGAAATCTGTGATTACCCTATCCGAAAAATTTTCGTACTTTTAAAATAATGGGTCGTTTTGTGTTTTTATTGCACGAAAGTTCTTATATTGCGTCAAGATAATTCCAAAGAGCCATATTAGCCTTTTCGCCAAATACCCGGATGCCCAAAATTGTTTTATTCTCATCATCGGGATTTGTCTGCAAGGGAAATTTGTATTTAATTATTTTGAGCCCCGTATGAAATTTGTTTTGCGCTCCGTTTTACCTCTATTATGAGCGAATATGATTTTATTCCTATGTGCCGGAAGGGTTTTAACTTGTAATAAGTTTTGGGCTTTATTTGTAACTTTTGGCAAGTTTTCGTGTTTTTGTGGTGTCCGTTTCATTTTCTCGTGAAATTTCTCTGAACAATTCCTTTCACGGGTAAGCCCAATTTTTGGCACTGGAGCAGGTTGGAAAACATATACGCACATTATGCCCAGGAGGAAGTCGCCATCGAGAGTGCCTGGATCACTGGGAAAAAGTGAAGTCGTGCACAGAAAAGCCCCTGCGGGGATGGGCACATTTTTGGAAAACAAAGGATTTAAGCTGCGATGGGAAAAATATAAGCCGCAGGCAGGGTGGGAATTTTATACTTGCCTAGCAGGGTACTTTTTCCCGTGTTATAAAAGTCACTTAAGCTGCAGTGGGAAAGTTAGAGGCCGCAGGCAGGCGGGAATTTATTACCTGCCTTGTAGGGTGAAAATTCCCATGATAAAATAAAAGGAAAGTGACTTAAGTGAAATCATGGGATTTTAGTACCTGCCTTGCAGGGTAAATAATCCCATTGTCAAAGTCAAATCACTTAAGTGGATCATGGGATTTTGGTGTCTGCCTTGCAGCGTAAAGAATCCCATTGTGAAAAATTTTAAAAAGAATTACATGTGCAAAAAGTGCACCCCCTTTGGTGAGAGAATGGCAGCCTTGAAATGATTATTTTAATTAAACTCTTCTCTCAAAAAGTGCGCTGAGCTTGGAGGAAGTCAACAAGTCAAAGTTGAAATAAAAGAAAGGATTTAAAAGCATTAAATTAAATTTATTTAATGGCTGCCCTCTTCCTCTCAAAAAGTGCGCCCCATTTGGGAATTATTCAATGTTTTTTAAGGCATTAAAACATTAAATTAATTTCTATTTTCAGTGGCTATGGTCAAAGCACACTGTGAAGCTTAAGTGAAGTGATGTGTGAAGGATTAAATTGGATTAATTTAATTTATTGGATGGCTGTCCTTAAACATGCTATTTTTAAAAGGGAAAAACATGATTTTTAATTAATTAATTGCCTTTAATTGTTAGGGCAATTATTAATTATAGAATTGTGAAGGTCATATAAGCTTGGACAGCCATATGGGTGAATTATTTGATTCACGGGTAAAGAATTGCAGCCAAGAGGAAAAGTGTGCCCCCATTAGAGGAAGGATTTTGCTCAGACAAGGTGACAACAAGGCTAAAAGCTTCCAGATTTGGCGCATGCTTTGGAGGAGGTTGATCTTTGTTTGCATAATTGTTTCCACAGGTGTTACAGGAGCTCAGGTGTTGATTGAAAGGATTCATGCTCTCTTTATGTGCAAATTAAACACCAATTTTTGGGGCAGCAAGCTTGAAAAGTGCAGATTTTTACAATTTAAATTCACTATTCATGCTCCGGTGGCCATTTTTGTCTGAATAAATTGCAGGAATTCACTACAGGTGCTTTACGAAAAGAAAAGGAGTTTTTATCAATGTCCAACACATTGCAAATATCCTCTGAATCTAAAGAATTGTCCAGATCTGCACCAGTATTGAAGAAATCCGGCCAAGTAAGAAGAAAAAGAATTATTCAGACGAAGATAGACAAAGCCATGGCGAAAAGAGATGAAAAAGAAAGCATGATGGAGTCATGCATTGCTTCCAAACTTGCGAGACATAGGAGACACGAGATCTAGGCCCGAGGCTCTTTCCGATTTGATTGATAGATCCAGAGCGGGAAAGACTTCACTCATGCGTGCGGTTAAAAGCGGTGGAATTATCCGAGCTGCTGCAGCTTTTCCATGAACACCCCGATTGTTAGAGTTTGTGATGGAGTGTGCTAGATCTTATCATCCTTCATTTAGATCGGTGCGTGATGCTTCGGGAAAGACAATAATTCGTTTGGGCGCGAGTTCATCAATTATTGTTTGAAGATTCTAGTGCGAAAGGTGGTGGCTTCCATTAGCATTCGGGATGCTTGACGGTAGATGGGAGAAGCATAGAGCTGATTGCGTGAGTATAATGAATAGCCGATACATGAAGAAGCCTAGATCTCCTTCAAAGTTCCCGAGAACTCTTCTCACGGTACAATTTGGTGCGGGAGGTAGATGTTGTCGATTACTATGCGGGATTAACGGTGAAGCGAATGCTTACACTTTCCGTACATGGATGTATGCGTTCATCAGGACCATTGAAATCAACAAGGTTGATTCCATAATCAATTGGTCGGAAATTATTAGCAACAACATCGGTGAGCAACTCCGGAACGTGAAGCGTACTTTCAGCTTCAAGATGACTTCATACTTGGTGTATGTTGCAACTTCACAAGGCGTCTTTTCCAAGCTAGATAGATGTGGTGTTCTTTCTAAGGACCCCATTTTCGAGTGCTACCCACAGCTTACTACACCTGCATGCGAGAAAGACTTCAAAGTGATCAACGATGACTTCTTCTACGATTTCATCTGCAGGCTAGACAAAGACTTGAAGGCCAACAGGGTAAGCAACGAAGCATGGGAAGGCAGTCCAAGATTGGCGATCTATTCATTCAATTTGCGATTTCACATACCTCGGGGTTACGGGCTTTTCGTAGAACCAATAAAGATGCCCGGTATCCGAGTGATAGATTGATCGCTTTATGAAGCTCGGCGAGCAACTTTTGAAGTTACACGACCTTGATCAAGCGGCACAAGTCTACGGGCTTCTTCCCAATCACTGTGGGATATTACAGCTGCATTAGCATTCATAGAGCTCGAGGGATGGAGGCGCAAATGTTATCTGAGTATGAGCAAGAGTTCTTCCCTGCACGGCTAAACTTGATCCATTTGGAGTAGCCAGGAAGATGATCTCCCAGGAGTACGCACATGTGGCTTCATTAGAAGATTTCTGGATGAAGTGCAAAAGTGAGTACGAGGTTAGAAAGAGAGATTTCAGCGAGCTCCAGCAAAGCAAGTGTTCGACTTTGGACTGGCGCGGATACCTGCAAATCTCAAAGATGATGGAAATGTGGTACTTGACACTTACCATCAAATGGGAGGAGATAAAGCTATACTGCAGGACAACATAGGAGGCTGCCATACACTTGAAGAAAGATCTGAAGCTGTGTTGGTGAATACTTGAAGCTGTGTGAAGACGAAGGGATATTGTCTTGATGAAGCATTGATGAATCAAATCACGGGCAACTTCGGCGCAGGGGATTCCCTCAAGCGAAAGCATGGAGGAGAAAGCAGCAGAAGGTCCGAGAAGTTGAAAGTACACAGAAGATCTCAAGAAAAAGAGAAGATCACTTCTACGACCGTAGCTTTGACTCCGGCTTCTCCAGCACTCAGTACTTCACCAACTATTGCACCGCAGCAGCAGGACACCTCCATGCCTCCATTGAATCCGGCGACATTCGTCTTCTCTCCTCAGCCACTTCGTTCATCACCCGTGCCAGAGGATACGTTGAAGCTACAGATGGCAGAGTTCGAAAGAGCTTTGTCCTTGGATGATTCAGAGGATGGCAGCCATAACACTGTGGCACTTTCTGACGGAGAGAATGCAGAGCGGGAGATGGTAGTGCACTCAGCGACTTCTCACTCTCCGAGAAGTAATTTCTCGGAATGGTTGGCTTCGCAGTTGGTTCCAGAAGCAAGAATGGAGATGAACTTAGAGGAGCACGACTTGCAGCTACTCCAGGATCTGAGCAGGAGAGACAGAAGGCCTAAAGTTGCTAAAGCAACTTTTAGGTTGATCATCGAGGAGTCGGGAGAGAAGTTTGCTGAGATATCAATTCCGGCAGAAGGAAAGATAGAAGAGGAGCTCACGGCGGAAGATGTGATAGTAACCAAAGTACCCCTCGGTCAAGCCACCACTGAAGGATTGAAGCAGGACACGCAGACATTGATAGATGCTTTATTCCTTAGGCTTGATAGTGAGAAGGCGGAGAAAGAAGAGTTGCAAAGGCAAGTATCTCAATTATGTGAGATCATAGCCAAGGTTGCTAAACCTTCCATTCAGCCCATTTCAGAGTAGGTGAGTGATCATCTTATGCAGGAAATGGAGGATGCAAGCAATCAAGTAAAGGCTATTGACGAATGGAAGGATTTGATTATTCGTCAAGCTTCTGTACAACTTGGAGAAGTGCCAGCCCGCCTAAAGGTTATGGATGATGCAGCAGATCAGTTGAAGCAACTGATGGCTAACATAGAAGGCATGAATACAGTTGTAGAGAGTAACCTGAGTATTTTGGCCGAGATCAACAAGCTGCCAGGAGATGTATTGATTGCGGAGCAAATTGTACCGGATGGATCAGTTGAGAAGGGGAAGCAGCTAGAATTTGCAGTATCTTTCCATTTGGAAATCTGTAGAGTTTTGCTGAAAAGGATGCAGGCACTTGAAAGTAGGACGTCATCCTTACCCGACAGTATCATTTCTTTCACTGAGGAGGATGTGGTCGGAGGCGTTACTTCATACGTGCGGATTGTTTCTAACGAGGTGCCTAATTCCCTGGAAGGGTCTCTCCTGATGGTACAAAAGAGAATTGATAAAGCTACCAAGCCTTTCACGATGAATTCTATCAGTAGATTGGTGGCGCTGAAGGCAGACATTGCGAGGTTTGGGCCGAGCTTGGAAGATGTGGAAGCGTGCATCAAAGTATTGAATGAAGGGTTGTTGCAGTTCAGGACAGAGAAGGAAGCAGTGGCTAAAACAGATGGAAGGATGCTGAATTATATGTTCGACAAGTATATCAGATATCAAAAAAAAGAAGATGTAGACATTACAGCTGGCATAACTTCTTCTATTCTTTCTTCTTCTATTTTCTATGTTCCCAGATGAAATTGTAAAACTTCTAAGTTATTGGTTTTGCAACCATTACTTGAAGTCATGTGGAACTATTCTATAAGTTAAGTGATACATGTGTCACTTAAGAAGAAGTTAGTTGAGGATGATTGCCAAATGTCGTCTTTACTTGTTGTTCATGCTTTAGTTCAGTTAGACTTCCCATTTGTACTTTCCCTCCTACATTCTATAAGTAGGAGAAGAACCTCCGGGTTAATGATCGATCAAAATTTGTAAGCAGCAATCTTGTGTTCTAGACTTTGTGCTGAACCCCTGAGAGCCACTTGGAGCAAAGGAATACAAAGGAGCAGGTTTCCGGAGAACTTTGTGTCACGGTGTACTTTGTTTCTTGTTTTTAATCTTAGATCTCTTAATAAACTTTGTGTTATTTTAGATCTGGATCTAGAGCTGCCTTTGTTTTATAATTATGTGTGTTCATATCTATTAAGTTTCTTCTATGTGCATGCAATTAGCTCTGCTATCTACTAATTGGGATGCACATCTTCCCCATTTCTTCTCTATATTTCCTTTACTTTCTTCTTCTATAAAATACTTACTTTCTTGAACAATCACTTACTTGTTGCGAGAACTTCTTAGTTATGGTTCATGAACTAAGTGGTAAAAGTAAAACCCCGATAGATAATAACACATTTTTATTGACAAATCGACACGGAGCCTCACCGGTTAAATGAGGAGATTTATCTCATGACTTGCCTAGGTTTGATTTTATGCAAAAATCTAGCCAACATAGTTCCAAGCTTTTAGTTTAGATTGTAAATATGATAATCTTTTGACAAACATGAACATTTGAGTTCCATACCTTGGCTTTCCTTCCAACCACCATTGTTGAACAAGTTTATCGATATCCTTATGGCAACCACATAAGCTGAAAGCGAAAAGGAGCTTTGCACGGTGAGGTTCTACCTATCTCCAAACATACCGGCCAATGGTCCAAGCCACTGTTATTTAGAATCATAGTCCTAGGTGTATAATCCTTAGCCCACCAATCTTCAAATAGCAGAAATCGATCCAGTCTTTCCAAGATACAATCCTCCCCCTGTTGTCTATTAGACCATGTCATTATTCCATTAACAGTAGGTACATCCACCAACTAATGAGAATGAATGAAATGAGTCATAAAGCTCGAACTAGCATCTATATGGGGATTACCACCTTGCTTCTCTTGGATATTTAATATAGTATTAAAATCCCCTCCTAATATGATTGGTAAGTGAGGAAAGGAGCATATAATAGAAGACATAGCTTGTCGTTGTCTTTTTCTTTCTGATTTAACGGAGAATACACATTAAAGATTAAAAATTCTGGTCACTTTCAGTGGAGTAGACATGTAAACACAAAACACCTTTGCTTGCACATGAATTTAATATAGTAATCACTTTAGGATCCCAACAAGATACCAAACCTCCTGAAGCTCCATGAGAACTTATAGATAAATGTTTAGCTCGGGGCCAAATATTGTTAGCTAGCACATTCATAAGATCGATAGAGGCTTTGGTTTTTCTTGATATCTGAGATCATCGTAGGATGCTCATTATTTATCATTCTTCTAAGTTCTTGAAGTTTTGAGGAGAACCCTTCAAGCCCCTTATATTCCAAGTGATCAGTTTCATTGGGAAGAGCTGTGGAGAAATTGGGATAAGTCCCTTATTGTTCCCAAATTGCTCATATTGTGACCCTCCCTCTGAAGTTTAGCCTGATTTGACTTTCTACCAGGCTTTATATTAGTATCCATTTTTTATTTTTTATTTTTCTCTTGTTCCATGCCCAATGTAGAATCCATTTGATTTGGCAGATTAGGGCCTCTAACCACAATGGCCTTATCCATGCCTTCTACCTCCTTTGCTTGTTGGTGTTGATCTTGAAATTGCTCATGGTATTTATTTTTCCGCTGATAACTTTTAACCAATTTTTCACTTGCAACCTTGCTAGGTTGAGCTTGGAATATCACCATCTGATTTTGATCTTGTGCATCCTGTTGATCTTGAATTTGTTGTTGCTTGTCCAACTGTGTTTCCAGTACCTGAGATTCTAACAATGCATCCCCTTCCTCTTCCTCTTCCTCTTGTTCCTGTAGTGCTCCAAATCTGTTATTGCTACTAGTTTCTGCCTTTTCCTTACCAGTTTTCCTAGCGAACTGTTTCTTCTTTGGTGCAATAAAGTCCTCTTTGGGTTTTTCTTGCTCTTGTTGTTTGTGGGGTTGTGCTTACAATCTCTAATTAAATGACCATACTCATGGCATAATTTGCATCTAAAAGGAATGTTCTCATAGTCTACAATTTGTTCCCATGTGTCTTCTTCAAGAGGCCGACAATAGTTTACTAAGATTCATGAGAACACAAATTTTGGCATACACCATCTGCTCCAACTGTAAAGAAGCATCCGCCATCATCATGAATGTGCCCAGCGTGTTGCCAATTGCCATAAAAATAGTCTGATTCTAGAACTCAGCAGGTAGCCCAAAGAGTCTAACCCATATAGGGGCAACTAAGGGAAGTTCCTCCTCCAGCTTAAACATGGGATGCCATGGCTTCATAAAAAGTCTCGCTCTTCCCATGAACCAGGGTCCCCCTTGAAAGATGAGTTCACGATCGGATGTTGAAGCAAAAAGATCAAGAAATATCCATTTGGATAGACCGAGACTGAATACTCACCTTTTGTGATCCATACCTTTCTAGCCCAATCCTTGAAAACTCCCAGTGAAGGACGGAAGCCCAGAAATCGAACAATCAAACCCCGAGTTTCCAACTTGTTGATATTGCTTTGAACATTTGTTCTCTGAATTTGAATGACTGGTGTGCCATCTGCTGCTAGCATGCATCCATTTTCATTTTTCCTAGGGTCGAGTTTAGGCATCCGCAAAGGGGTTTTCTGTAAATTCTTTCCATTAAAATTATTCCTTGTAGGACCACGAAGTATCTCTTTAAATGTGGTCTAAGATCTATCTGCTCCATCGAGAGGATCCTTTCCAACAGTCTTCATGTTAATATTGGCTATTACAGTCCTCTAGTCTCCAGGTACCAAACCGCAGGGGTAAAAACCGAAAACTGAAGATAAGACAAGGAGAAAAGACTATGCACAGAAAGAACATGGGAAAAGGGTCAGAAAAAGCCAAACGGAATGTGAAAAATCGTGCCCTAGAGAATACGATAAAGAAGTTGTACACGAAGCTAATAAAGAGAAAACGTGGCCAAAGAAAACTGACTAAGGTCGTAGGAAGACCACAACAGGTGACGCCAACAAAACAGGTTAAAACAAAAGGGGAAAAGCATGAAATTCCCAGTGCAAACATAGACACAATCCAAACTCGACTCCTAAGGGTCGAGTTGTGGGAAACGGAGCAAATAAAGGGAACTTAGAACCAAAACGAAAGCCTCAATTGTTACTTGAGGAAGTAAAAACCCTAGCCGCGTCAACAGAAACAATCATTCCTCCCAAATTTGCAGGTCAGGAGCATACGTTCCACCGTAATTTCCCACCCTTCCTTCATTCTTTATTATAATTGTTTTGAAATATTTTCGGCTATTTTTTTGGAAGCTTGCCAAGTGAATAAAAAGTCACCTTCTCCTAGATATAACATTCAAGGAACTGTATGAAAAGCCTTCCTTCTCCCATGAGGTCCCCTAGGTTTGAAACAAAAATGGTCTCTTTGTCATCCTCATGCTAGATGGGCTGATAGATTCGTTGTGTTATGGTCCTACTACATTGAACCTAATAAAGCATGCTTTAGATGGCTTATCTTGCATCAAACAATGGCTGTTGGATCTGTTTCGTCTAGAAATGGTATAGGTAATCTCTATTGTTTTGTTTGCGGTCAAGAGGAATCTATTGTTCATCTTTTTGAATGCCTTTGTGCTAAAGCTGTCTGGAAAGTGTTGTCGGATTCGAACCTATTGGATAAATCGACAAAGGAGAATCTCAATGCATCTGCTTTCCTTAATCCTCTGCCCGAACAGGTGAATGCCTCTTCTCACTCGGATTTTGGAGAGCTTATGTAAAATGCAGAATTGCCTTCGGTTCAAGCATCAACTGCCAAACAGAACAACGATCATGCTGAGTGTGGCTCTTCCTTGAGCGTTCCTTCTTTCGATGGTCAGTTGGCTAACACTACCTTACTCCCTGTGGTCAGCTCGACTGAAACAAGTTCAAGTATCAATGCACTCGCCATTATCCCTAAGGAAACTCAAAGACAGTTGTTGATACAGGTGAATACTGCAGTAATGTTCGTTTCATGAATAATTTGACATACAACTTGGGCAGTAACACAGAGGAGTGACTGGCTTTGAACTACCCGAGAAGGGTTTCAGATAAGAACATGGAACATGCTAGAATGTATATGCAGGACCCTAAAGATGTCCTGAATGAAAAACAAATCAGAGAGCATCTAAGCATGCAAAATGTGTCTGCTGCCTCCAACATCGGTTCAGTTCCGTCACTAGAGGATTCTGGCCATGACGATGTTAGGGCAAGGTTGGATCAGGGAGAAGACTTTGGTATCATTTTAGGCACTCCACGACAGATGCGGAATGAGCAAGGTGTAGTTCCTCCTCCTCCTCCCGGCCATTTTACCCCCAAACCAGATGTGGACCAGGAAGATTTCAGCTTCTTTCTTGCTGATAATAAAGAATATTTTGAGGGTCGAATGGACTTGGAAAGTAGGGGAGTGATTCTGTATTTTCTGAGAAAGATCCCGGACGAGGAAGCTTTCAATTGGTGATGTGTGCTCAACTAGGAGGCCAAAGGGATTTCATTGAATTCCTATTGGAGCTTGGGTTCAAAATATGTGTGCCTTCTGTTCAACTTGGATACTGCTGCTTGCCACGTTCTTTTTGTACGGTACTAGGAACATTGTTGATGGCCTCACATATGTCCAATTGAGTCAAGCAGATTTCAACCCTGATGATTTTGGCCACGCCCACCACCCAAATTTGATCGAAATCCCTGCTTTGCCCACTGATTTGAGACCCTCTGTTGACCTTTTTGGTCACTGATTTGACAAGTTACTCATCCCAGATGGCAATCAGAATTCGTTCAGATTGATACTCAAGATTGCATGCAGGTTGATCTGAAGTGGAAATTGCCACCTTTCATTTATCTGTGCACTATTGATGGTATCTGACAACAAAAATTCTGCTACCTGAATCTCCCAAATGCATGCTTTGCTTGTCAATCCCAGATCACTTGATCAGGGATTTCCCTCTTCCCAAACCCAACCCTGATGTGGTGGCGAATGACGGCAGAAAAACAACTCCATTTTATTCTGAAGAGGTGGAGATTGGAGGCAGCTCCTTGGCATCAAATTTTGGGAAAAGTTGCATCTATTCATCAAGGACCTTCGCCTAGCAATCGTGGCGTTGAAATTCCAGGCCCAGGTGGTTCAAGTTATGGTGGTAGAAATCCTGGATCAGCATTTGATAGGGCCAGTTCTTCAAAGACTAACAGTGTTGTTGTGGTTCAGCTGCAGACTAGCAGTGCTTCCTTGGAGTCTGGCCCTCCTTGGGCACCACATAGCCTAGGTCTGGACCTTGTTCCCTCTGGTTCCATGGGCTTGGAGATTGAGACCACTTGGCAAGTTAAAAGAAACACATGAAAGATTGTTTCTTCTCCAAGTCCACTGGACAGGTTCGAGGGGGATATCAGCCCCAAACCCATGCATAATCTTACAAGGATGCCATGATACACTCCCCGGATCATCGCCTTCCTAGTTTGATTGGCTTTGAGATGGACAACCACTTTAGCAGCCTTGGACTTCATCCTCCCTTGGAATGAAGTTGTCACTTCTATCATGGAATGTTCAAGGGATGACGATCCTTGGTTGAAAGCATTTTGTTCACAATCTCTTACAGCATTGCAGACCAGATGTGGCTTTCCTTCGAGAGGTTAAGCCCAATAGTGAGCCTCAGACTAGAATGAATTATTGTTGGAACAGCCCTTTTTGGTCTTCTGAGCACTGCCGGGGGGAATGGAGGGGCTGCGATTTCCCTTTCTTCCTACTTGCAGAATTTTGTTGTGGCTTTTGGTTTGAACCCTGAATATCGTTGCGTCTAGGTTACTTTTTTGATTCAAGAGCATGTAATAGGCTTATGTGTTGTTTATGCTCCAAATCTTAGTTCTTTGAGGTGTAGGCTTTGGGATTGGATAGCCTCGTCTCTTCCTGCTACTGAATGGATTTTTGGTGAAGAATTTAACATGGTGGAATGGGAAGAGGTCAGGTAAGGTGGTTCGGGCACAATCATCGGTGGCTCGAAGCAAAGCTTGGTTCAGGTGAAGAGACTCTCTCCAGAATTTTCATCCCAACTAAAAGTAGAAGGGATTATATCTTGGTGGCTGGTTCACTTAGTCCAACCTTTCTCAAGGGAGACACAGGATTCAGGGTTGGTTGGACTGCTTCTACAGCCTTGATGAGTGCTTTTCCTTTTCTGGTCATCGATAAGCTTTGGATGTCCTCTTGGATGTGACAGGATTGGATCACTTGTCAGTGCATACAAAGGCTACTCTCGGTCATTCAGTTAACTCACCTCCTATTTGTAATTTGAATGTCTCGCATCTGGAGTTTGATGATTTTTGAGCTTTGGTTCGTAGAGTTTGTAATTTATCTCCTTGCCAACTTGGTGAGCACCGGTGGATTCTTTGGTGGGAGGCCATTGTCTACTAAATGGTTAAGTTTATTAGAGGCTGGGCCAAGATGATTGCACGATGGCTGAGGATGGAGCTCCGGGTGGCTCGTCAGTGTCTCAAGGTGGTTCACATTTCTCTTGAATAATGTTTCTCTCCAAGAGGAAGCTACGAAGATAGAGATAGTTGTTCGTCCTAGTAAGGATTATATAGCCAAGGATGCATAGATTCACTCGTCTCTAATGGATCCAAGAGGGGAACGAGAGCTCCAAGTTCTACTTTGACTTTCTCAAAGGGAAGGTTGTTGTATAGATGGTGCTTCGTCTACAGCAGGTCGATGGCTCCCTTGCAGAGCACCCTTCAGAGATCAAATCTATGTTTAGTCAGCACTTCCAAAATATCTTTGCTCCTTACTCCAAGACAAACGGTGCGGCGGTTGCTAGAAATGCCTCTTGCAAGGTTGTTCCTCGTAAAGTATCCAATTCTAATAGGAACATACTAGATAGAGACTTCACCAAAGAGGAGTTACATGTTGCGGCTTTATCCGTGTAGAATTGTAAATCTCCAGGTATGAATGAACACCCCTATGAGTTCTTCAAGTCCATGTGGGATACTATTAGTGATGCCTTCTGGTATCTATTTGTTGAGGTCTTCTCATCTGGTCGTCTCTCTAAGTTTCACAATCAAGGGTTGGTCAATCTTATTCCTAAGAATGCATGCAGCAACTCAATTGGGGGTTGGAGACCTGTTACATTGCTTACTGTTGCTTACAAAATTATAGCTAAGGCCTTGGCCTTGAGGATTTGTTCAATTGCTTGATACGTGATGAGCCAAGAGAAGATCGGTATTGTCCAAGGGAGATTTGTCCTCGATATTGTTGACTCTTCTTGGGAGGCTATGGAGTGGGCTCGAGAAACTGATCAGCAAACTCTGGCTGTGAAGATTGACTTTGACAAGGCTTGTGAATGAAAAGATTGATCCTTTATCTCAGTGATGTTAATTGTTAGATATGAACAGAGAAAAAAAGAAGAGGACTTGAAACACACACGTCGTAGATTGTGTGTCCGTCATTTTATTATGCAAGAGATAGTTACACAATGGTTGCGGAGGTTATAACCAAACAATAGTAAATACATAACTAATCTTGACTTTACTATAAAGGGTAGGCCTTATATTCTAATACCCCCTCTTAAGGCTTACAGTACAAGAACCAAACAATACACACACTGACAGAAAATTAAAACAATGGAATCAAAGAGAGTCGTGCATTCTTTAGAAGTTCTCTTTGAAAACAGTTCTTGGACTGGCAGAACTCCATCAAGCTTCCTCGTAACCCTTAAAGATATAGATCCTAAGCTGAATTACTAAGATCGCAAATTCCACTACCTCAAACTCCCGAATTATGAACCTCCTTAATTACTAGACAACCATCCATGTTGAGCTACATCCATAGTGCTCCATCAAGTTGTCTCATGACCCTCATAAGGGTATAATTCCCAAGATCCACAAACTCTCGAACTAACTGGGCAGCCATCCATGTTGAGCTTCATCTACACTAGATCCCTTCCTGTCTTCAAAGTGCGGGCTTCTTTAAAATATGTATTCTTCATCAGCGAATTCTTCACCACTATCAATCTCGGTGGATCTTCAACAATGGCTATATTAACTTCATTTGGTTTGTCTTTGAGCTTTCCCTTGAGAACATCATTGGCTTGAATTCTACAGTTCCATGTTGTGTGACCTCTTTTCTTGTAATAATAACATTCAATCTCCCTTTGTCCTTATTTGATCTTCCATGGTAGTTTCTTGAGTATAATGCACTCTCATGTTGAGGATCACCTTTTGTATCTTCTATAGTTCTCTTTTCTTCAACTAAGAGAGCTGAAATCATATCTTCTAGAGTTTCGAATGCATCGACTAAGAGTAAAAAAGTCATTGTATTGAAAAGCGAAACAGTTTAACAAAATAACTTTGGCATCCTTGTCATCTACCATAGCAATGACTTCTACTAGCTATAGACACCTAATTTTTTTACACTTGCTAACCATTTCTCTTGTGCAGGGGCTGTTGATGCATTTCCTTCGAGCACGTGCCTCAAGGGGCCTACCGGGATTGGGGTCTGATCAGATTTGGTCACAAGGGCTAGACTACAACATTCGAGAGATGTCGCTATTATGCCATAGTCCCCCTTACCCTTTCGTTGTTTCCTCCTTATGTACACACACTTCACCCATCATGTCTACTTGTTGTCCACTTGTTCACATTCATGTACACTCTTATCTTTGCTTTTGGTCATCCTAGACGTTTGACATTTTCCCCGTTTATTCTTCTTGCTTTCACCTCCGTTTGTTTTGCACCCTTTGACCTTGGATTTCCCTCAAGGTGACGCCATCGCCATTGGCGATGGTGTCGGGTTTGATTTCTACCATGGTCGACACCATCACCCACAAGCAATTGTGTCGGTATATATGCTTGACCACACTTGTTCTTTTCTATAAATCAATGACTAATTCATTCCAAAACGTTTCACTTGCTCGCACATTGGATACTTGCGCATATTTTCACACTTTGTTGTTAGATTTGAGGTTTTGGAGCTTGCCATTTTGTATTTGGGTCACCATAGTGAGCTAGGATTAGAGGTCTTCTTCTTGAGTTTTCCCCTTCTCCACCCACAACGATGTTCTCTCGGTGTTGTCTCCGAGGAGGATCATGCATCAGCAGCCATGTTGCGCTTAAGTATTTATAACCCTTCTTTGTCCTTTGTTGCTTGTTTGTTCTTTATATGGATGGTTGGTCATTCATTGCTATAAATTAGGGAAGAAGTAATGTTTGTTTTGTCTTATTATGTTATGCCCCTTGGCTTTATCCATCTCTTGATCTACTCTTATTCTAAATCCTAGTAGGATACCTCTCTTTATCTTAGGTATAGGCCTTAGAAACCTATAGCTACCTTAGGGTTAGGACTATTGTCATATAAAATTACAACACTAGTGCTCTTTGAGCACATTTGGTACCTACATTTTGTGTCCAGGACCTAGATTTGATCTCCAACATAAGAAAACCTAGGCGAGAATCCATCTTAGCCCGTCAAAAATTCTGTGAACCCAACATGATACTTATTCTACCGTGGATTAGGTCAAATTCATTATACTTTTAATTTTTCCTATTTCCTTACGCGATCAGCCATTGTGTGAACTTTCTCCCATAGCCGATCCTTCCCGCGCATAATTCCTCCTCACTTTACGCCATCGGCCCCTATGCAAACACTTGCCCAGTCAATCTTGTCTAGTTATCTTTGCTTTCTTATATTTTTCCTTCCCCGACACCGTCAACCCTGTCTGATCTCTCTACATGGCAAATCCCGTCAAAAATCCTTTCCAAAATCTCTTTTCCAGCCACTTTAACCTCGAAAAACTCACAATGGAATATTTACTTGGTGGTTCCAAGGACTCTTTTGTCACACCGTCTCTTTACAATGATAGTAATGCTTGAACTAATGCTTTGCCTAAGCTAGTTCCTCATTACACTCGTAATGTCCCCATTTTGAAGACCCTTAGCCTATCTTTCCCGTGGGCTTTTGGGATGTTGCAAGGAAAATTATGCTAAGTAATTGAATGATATTGCCTGGAGAGTGATTTTAATCATTTGTCATTATAAAGCAATATTCATTTAATTATTTAATTATGGATGCTAAGTGGTTTTTCCACCACCTTGTAGTATTGCTCACAAAAGAATATTTATTGAGCAATTAATGTAATTTATTATTTAATTTAATTCCCAAAAATACAAAATAAAAAGGGAATTAATTAAATAATAATAGAGTGGCTTTTAATGTCAAAAATACCCTTAGAAAGGGGACGCCACACATAGGGAAAATAAAATGCTTTTAAATTGTGTTTTCCCTCCAAAAGGGAATTCGAATTTTGTACTCCTTGTCTATAAAAGGAGGTCATGGGATCATTGTAAAAACTATGCTATGTTATGATGAATTCGATTTGGACTCCATGCTTGGAGTAGGGATGTATGCCCACCATTGATGTTCTTTCTCTCTCATGCATTGGAAATCTATTGTAGTTGTTTGTTGTTATCAATTTGAAGGGTTTGTGAGTGCCATTGCAAGTCGACTTTGATGTATGTTTCATTCCAGCCCTAACGACTTCCCATGGTATTTTGTGGACTCTTTTTGGAGCATTATTTGACGAGAATCGATCAGCTGGTTGCATGATATTGTCTCCTTTTTGCAGCGACTCATTAGAAGCAAGTTTAATGATAGTATTTGATGAATATTGGTCTGGTTTTCAGTTTACAATAAATCTGTTATTTCTCCTGTAACCCAGCCACTCCAGTGGGATGATTATGAAGTATTTTGATGCATGTTAAGGTCATCAAACAAACAGCTAACTGTGTGATGTTAATCTACTAGATATAGCGATTTGTTGCAAGGCAATATTCTATTGAAATAACTCTCCCAAACCCCAGTGACTGCATGCTTATGTTTGCGACTGGTTGTAGGGAGTAAATTGGGTGCAAAATAAATATATAGGCAGCGATCTCTTTTATTAGCCATCTCTCCTTGTGGCTGTTATGTCCTAGGTGTGGCAAACTATACTTTTTGCATGTTTGGAGGCCTCTTGCTGCAGATTCTATTATGCTCCATTTCTGAGGTAAATCGATTGGAGTTTAGCATATATTCTGGGGTGTTGTGAATATCCTTATTGCAGCGATCTGGGCTAAGAATGCTTGATGAGATTGCTAAAGTATTCTCCACACTTGTTTGCTCGATTTGCAGCCCTTTATATCAATGATCTGTATGAGGTGATGTGAACAGGATAATTAATAACTTCTTGGCATCCAGATCATTGCCTGTTTAGTTGATAATCAAAGCCTTGTGTAGCAATCTATATACGAAGCTCAGATCTGATTTTATATAGGCTTATAGAGGCAGTTTTCAGTGTTTTGATTGAGATGTATCATTTGGAATTTAGATGCTCTAATAGCTGCAATCTGTATCAGTTTGTTGCAGCATATTAACTTCAGTTGGAAGTTAATTGTTTGAGCTGTTTCATAGAGGCCATTAAACCCCTCTTCTTGGGTTTATTGAGTCATCTTATCAAAGGCACAAGCACTCTTGGCTGGGTGTAATCATTTGCAGTGGTGTTCTAATCAGTTTGAGTCATAAAACTATTTGTTGATTGCCATCTCATCATTGATCAGTAGAGTGTTTCTTTTATTTGCCATATTTTCCCAAAGGGGACATTACATACACTGACTATTCAAAGGAGTTGCTAACACTAAGAAGTCAAAACCACCAGCTCGCAACATTCAGACCAGATCTAGCATTCATAATCCTATCTTTGACTCAGAAAACCAAGGAGAACATGAAGATATTCCTGAGTCTGATTATCCTCCTGCCATACAAAAAAAATCAACAATTCCCTGAATTAAGATGAGAGTCACCCGACATATTGCAAACATGCATTGAAGATTATCTTTCTAGCAAGTTGGATTCAGATATTAATCATACCGAGCCTCCTACAAGCCGAGTAAATGTTGATCCAACCAATAATACTACCCTCCAACTAACAATCCTGCTCAACTCGTTATACAACTTATCAATCGTCCAAATCAACAACAAACTACTACAGCCAACCAGTTCTTGCAAATGCAAAACAACTTGGCTCAACTTACTAATCGACTACAACCAGTCTTTTAGGGCATGGCAAACCAAGGTCAAGCCATCTCCTCTCAACCAATATCAATGGGGCACCCATTGCCCAACCTCCCATACATAACAAGGTCCTTCAAGCCATTCAAAGAGAGTCTCTCACTACATACATCGCTTCCATGGATCTTGGAGGGATCACACCTTCCATCTCTTACGAATGGCTCTACCAACCCTTCCATTCACATCAAGGCCTTTGGCAACCTTTACAACCATTGGGTCAAAGTCAACTCTTATGCCGCCACCAAGCTCTTGACCAAGACACTTACGGGAGATGCTTTAGATTAGTACTACACCCTTCTAGCCAACTCTATTGTCAAACTTGAAAGCTTGGTGACCGCCTTAGTCAATGAATTCCAATATCACAATCTCTCTAAAAACAACATCAACGCTTTTATCAACTGCAAACAAGATGACAATAAATCTGCCAAATCTTTTATCAAGCGTTGGAAAACCTTATCCACTAAGGATGAACACAATATGCCTAATGAAAGACTATTTCAGCTATTCCTTAGAGCCCTAGAACCTCACCTTTAATACTAGGCGAGATCCTTTCCTCCTACCCCATTGGAAGAAGCATTCGAGCAAGCTAAAGCGCCAAGATTACCTCACGAAAGAATTCGAAAAACCTACCCCTAAGCAACAGCCTAAGAATATTCAAGTTCTCGTGCAAGTCCTTAGAAACAAGAATGCCACTGATGACGAAGTCAAAAACACTCTTCCTCAAGGCACTTCTTCTAATAGGACAATCCATAGCATCAATCACTTCGATCCTAACCCACAAGGTAACTCTCAAACACATTTTTCTTACCATGTTGACCGTCACCAACCTTTGTCTAAGGATGAATTGAGATGTCGTCTACCTCAACCATTCACCATGGTTGTAGATCCTTCTCGACCTCTTCCTCAATGGCATGATGAAAGCAAATTTTGTTGGTGGCATGCTAATTGGGGTCATTCTTACGACACTATCGTGCCCTTTGCCTACACCTTCTTCCTTGGCAATAACTTTAATCATAAAGCCATTACTCAAGAGAGATTAGATGAGGTTGTCAAGGCACGTGATGAAGCGCAACAACGTGATTGGCATAAGACGGTTCATCAAGCCAATGAACGCCTTAAAGTCTATATGATCCACTCCCCAATAACTCTAAGTCTAACCACCCTAATTCTAGTCATACTCAAAACAATAACACGACCATTAACATTGTTGATACTTCATACCCATCAACAAGTACATCTACGGAGAACACGGTCAACATGCAAGGTGCCAAGCGTATTATTTCTTGTATCGAGCCAACATATCTTGTTTTTTCTCAAACCAATGCTTACAGAACAATCTATGTATGTTCTCCAAACCAAACATCCCATAAACAACCCTCAATCCCTGATTCCACAATCCAGATAAACATCATCCCCTATACAAATTTTCCTTCACAACCGAGCACATATATAGTTTTAGCATTCGCTTGACGTCATCCCCCTGTACTCTTGCACGGCCAATCCCCTTTGATCTCACTTCTTTTGCTTGCTACGCCATCTAATCCTATGAAGATTCCTCTACCATGGCCAATGCTATAGAGATATCAAAAAAATCAAAATTTGGAGCTCTCTACAAGCCCCACTCCTTCAAACCCTATTCAAATCGATATCCCCAAGTTCCGACTATTACACAGTCTAGCCTTGAAGATCGGGACCCCTTGCAAAACTCTCTAAACTCCCAAGTCATTTCAGTTTTAGAACTTGTGTGTACCTCACCCAAACATCATTAGCATCTTATGTCAACCATCTTCGCTATAAATATCCCTCTTCCACCCACTTTAGGGTAGGAATCTACCCTACATGGTTTTGGAAGAAAGCGTCTTACACCAATGTGAAGTGTTATCCATTCTTCTTGATCTTTCTAGTAATTGCTCTTCTTGCATTTCTTTTCCTCTTGATTCCTGATGAGCTTCTCTTTCGTCCAACCAACCTCGCCTCCTTATTTCGGTCCAAATTGGGCACACTACCGTCAAGAGAGCCATTGTAGAGGAAGGTTTGGTACTTGTGTTACTTCCTTGATTTCATTAAGACACTTGGCTATTCTATTGAAAATCTCAAAACCACTAGGTGCACATGTCAAGGATATGATTGTCAGCCGAGATGCCCCCTGTGGGTTGCATTTGGCTCCCTCTCACTATGCCCCCTCGTACCATCCGTGTTAAAGTCGCGATCTTCATCTTCCCCTTGTCTTATAATATCCTCTTAGGTCAACCATGGACCCACCGCATGTGTGCAATCGCATGATTTGCCTACCAATGCATTAAGTTCGCAAATCTAGGTGTTATTTATAAAGTACAAGGTGACACTAACCCTTGGAACTTTGACCTCTTTCAACAACGTGGGACATTCAAGATTCCCACTTTAGAAGAGCTTCCTACTATCCCATTTCGTAAATATCAACGCTTTAACTATCCTGTAGACTCTCTTCATGGCTATAGTGGTCAACCCAAGGTTGTGGGCCCCACTCCGCCCAACCTTTTTGACTCGAATGATGACGAACCTAATGAAATCAACCTTAGAATCAACACTTTCAATCTTCCGGACACCATTATCTCACAATTACCTCCCTCTCTACGACCTTGTTCTAGCGGGAAGGATGTCAATCGATTCCCTATTACCTCTGTTTTAAAACTCGCGATTAATCACCCGATAATCGCGATTAATCTTTTTCAGCAAGCAAAATGATAAAACTTTCTAAAAATCGCGATTCGTGTTTGCCCGATAAAAGGCGATTTTGGCGATTAAAATCATGCAAAATCGTGGAAAATCACAACTTAAATCGTGGAAAATCGTTGACGAAATTGTGGGTTAGGTTTTAATGCGAAAAAAGACCAAATCGATTCGTTTTTTCTCTTGTTTTCTCTTGCTCGACGCGTTTTTGCTCCAGCGACTCCTATTTCCTCCATTCGCGAGCATTTGAAGTGATTTCGTGGGCATTCAACCTGGAATCGTGGCATTCGACGTGATTGCGTGGGCATTCTAGGTGGTTTCGAGTTCAGCGAAGGTGGTTTTGAGTCTTTCCAGCCCTATTTTCCAAGCTCGTGGCCCTAGCAGGTAAACCGTAATACTACAATTACACAAAATTTTTTCTTTTTCTTATATACGTATTACATAATATGTATAAGCTATAAATTTATAACTATAAGTTTAATAATTATATTACATAACTATATTTATAAGTTTAATAATTAATTATTATATTACATAATAGCTAAGTAGCGAAACGGCACCCTAGACCCCTGGAGCGGGTATGGTACGTTTTGGGAGCGGGAGCGGGAGCGGCCAAGCAAATCCGGATACACTGGATACTTCTTGTTTGTGCATATTCCTAGCCCAAAACTATATTTTATTTTTTTATTTATTTTTTTAGTTCTTTTCTAATTCTTGTTTAAATTTAATATATCATTACAGAGAAATTACAGTTTTCACGGCAGACCATTATTCTACGAAAGGCATATTTTAAATTTAATATATCATTACATAAGGAACCCTTAAATTACAGTTTTCGCAACACCATTATTCTACATAAAGTACCAAGTACAAGCCATCATAAACATGGATAAAAATAGCATGTATGAGATAAATCATAAATGTAATAAACACCTCAACTAGATATGATAGGGACAATTGAAATTAATTCTTATTTAGAAGGCTGAGATTTATATATTTTTAATTTTTAAATAGTTTTTGTACTTGCCGTATCCTACGCCGTATCCGGGGTCAAAAATATTTGCCGTTTCGCGTATCGACGTATACTCCACTCCCGCTCCCGTATCCAAAACGTTTAATGATATAATAATTAGTTTTACAGTATAGCTTTTGTATATATTTAATATATTACAATCTTGTATATATTTAATATATTAATTAGTTTTGTTATTTTGTATATATTTAATATATTACAGTATATATTTAATAGTTAATCTGTTATAGTATATACTATATAGTTATACAAAGTATACTATATAGTGTATAGTTATACATTTATATAAAATAAGTTATAACAATTAATTTTATACATATTACAATCTTTAAAAGTTTAATGTGATTGTGAGCACTCAGCATACAGTGTATAAGTTATAAGTTATAACTTATACACTTGTATGTTGAGTGCTCACTAACTATAAATTTAATTTTATACATTTTGAATTTGTATAACTATATATTGTACACTATTATAAATTTATAGTTAACTGAACAATATATATTATATACTATACAATGATACACTATAAATTTATAATAGTATACTTTATAACGATTTTAAAAATATTATCTGAAGTTATCATAATATAATAGTAATAAATTAATAATACAATATACTATATAAAAATGAGAATCATACGTCTTGATATAGCTTTGTTGTAATTTTTTCTTCATGCAATAACAATATTATTCTTAATTTCGTCATACAATTTAATTTCTCTAAGGCTTGTAAATCTAAGACAATTGTTTTTGTTTTGTTTTGTAGAATGGCATCGGGATCCGGTTCAAGTTCAGTTGCTCGTAGTAAGCCTAAATCAAATGACCCCTCTTGGAAGCATTGTGAACCAACAGAAGACAATTGTGTTGTATGCAATTATTGTGGCATGAAGATGAGTGGAGGTGTTTATCGCCTTAAGTTCCACATTGCACGGATACCAGGGAATGAAGTGACAGTGTGCAGTGTGCAAATCAACCACTTTGAGGCCCAATGAGAGAGTTGCTTTACCTTGCAGGCTTATGCGAGAAAAAAAAGAAAAAAAGAAGGAAAGTTGATGCACTTGCAGCCCTAGCAAATAGGAGGGCAGCGAGGAAGATTTTGACATTGGGGCATCTTCTAATGCCCCAACTCCACGAGTCGAACATTGGGGCGGGGTTCATCCACGATAGTAGTTCGAGCGATGTTTTTGTTCCTCGAAGTACTCCTGGTTCACAACCTTCACTCGAAGGTACTTCTTGGAATAAAGAAATGCACAATGAAGCAAGGATAGCTGCAACAAACTTTTGGTACTACAACAACATTCCTTTGATGTGGCAAAAGTCCATATTGGGAGAATTTGGTCAACTATTTATTTATTCTTTGGGAAGGGGTTCAAGGCTCCTACTCCCCATGATTTGAGTGGCTCATTGTTGGAGGATTCCATCACACATACCAAAACTCTTGTAGAAGAGCAAAAAAAGGTGTGGGAAAAAAAAGGATGCACCATTTTGTCTGATGGGTGGACAGATGGGAAAAACCGCACATTGATTAACTTCCTAGTGGCATCAAGTGGGCAGTTGGTCTTCTTGAAATCAATTGATGCCTCCCACCAAGTGAAAACTGCAAGCACTTTGTGTGATATGTTAGATGAGGTGGTGAAAGAGGTGGGCGTGGAGAATGTCGTCCAAGTTGTGACAGACAATGCGGCGGCATATGTAGCAGCGGGAGACTTCTTGAGGAGAGGCACCCTACACTTTTTGGACCCCTTGTGCAGCCCATTGTTTGGATCTCTTATTGGAGGACATAGGAAAACTCTCATGGGTGAAAAATGTGGTTGAAGACACAAGAAATATTACAAAATTCATCTACAATCACACTTGGGTGCTAAACTTGATGAGAGAGCACACCAATGGAAAGGAGCTTGTGCGATCGGGGTCACACGATTTGCCACAAACTTCATTACATTGCAGAGCATTGCAACCTCATTAACATCCCTTAAGCAGATGTTTGTGAGCACACGGTGGTTGGAGTCTCCTATGTTAAAAGGCCGAAGGGAAAGGGTCGTGAAGACCGTTTTTGATGATGTGTTTGCGAAGAAAATGGAAGAAATCATGAAGGTAATCTAAACTTGAATATTTGTTTATTTATCATTTGTTATATAATTTTTATTAATTTTGATTTTAAATATATATGTTATTTTGTTTTAGGTGTCGAGCCTTTGGTTCGAGTTCTACGGTTGGTGGATGGGGAGAAAAACCCAATGGGTTATTTGTATGAGGCTATGGACGTGGCCAAGGAGGCCATAGCTAAATATTATGGCACAATCAGCGAAAATATGAACCCATTTGGCGCATAATTGATCGGAGATGGAACAAGACACTCCATCGACATATACATGCAACGATACTACCTAAACCCAAAGTTTTTCTATTCCCCATCATTTAAGGCTGATGAGGAGGTTATGGATGGCCTTAATACATGCATAGAGAGGATGGTATCTGCGAAGATATTAGAGATGCAATTCTTGACGAGTTGCAGATTTACAAGACTGCAGAGGGGAGGCTCTTTTCTTCGACTCTATGTGTGAAAAGAAGAAACACTTCTCAGCCAGGTAAAAACAAATTGAGTCATTTGTATTTAGTCTCATTACACGTAGAACTAGAAACTAGAAGTCTAGAATTCTTTTATTTATTCAAGCCTAGTTAACTTACAAAATTATAAATGTCTTATTTGCATATTTGTGGTGGGAAGATTATGGTGCAAAAACACCAAATCTTCAAAAGCTAGCCATCCGCATTTTGTGTCAGCCATGCAGTGCTTCTGGATGCGAACGTAATTGGAGCATGTTCGAAGTTGTTCACACAAAGAAGCGCAACAGGTTGACAACACAATGCCTCAATGACCTTGTCTTCGTGCGATACAATCTTCGTCTTCGTGTGAGACAAGTGGAGGGCACAAGAGTTATGATGCAATTGACTTGGCTGACATTGATCCATATGATGACTGGATTGTTGAGCCTGATGATGCGGAGCCTATGTTTACTACAGAGGAGATAGCAGCTTTGGAGAGGGAGACTGAAGAAGCAATACCATCAGGGACATTAGAAGTTGGTGATGATCCAGAATGATATGTTTGTAGATGACAATGTTGGTGTTGCGAGAGGAGGAATATTTACCTTCCACTTCCACGAGGCAGCCATGCGCATGAGTGCAACAAACTTATTTTAGGCGTGCTTGATGAAATAGAATATTACTCATATTTGATAGTGATACTTCAAAAGTCACATGTGACATGAATCTATGAGCATTTTTGTTTGCAAACTTTGTACTCTTTTTTTATCAAAACTTAATAGAAAATATGCATATGGGCCTATGGCATTCTATAGAGTCACTTCTCGCATCATTTAACATTGTTTTTACATTTAATTTAAGTATATTTTATGAATTTAAATGATTCAAAATTTGGCCCGCCAATTAATCGCCGATAACAATTTTTTGAACTATGCCTATTACTATTGCAAGCACCAAACATCCTTCCGTCAAGATCCGGTTCATCTAAGATCATTCGATTCATGTTCTATTGATGTTATTACACCTAAGCTATGACGATGGCTATACCCTCGATGAGCCCTCCTTACCAAGTTACATTCAAGCTAAGAATGCGGAGATTCTACGGTATCAAGATTTCTAACAATCCCACCTTACTCATAGCATCAACACCATTAATGTTTCTTGAAGACACAGGACTCCCGAATATGACCCCGAACAAAATGACCTCATGGATGATGAGGATGATTTCTCTGACTTTGACTCTAAGGACGAGCTCATGAACTACACTCTTTTGATTAGCAACCCGATGCTTAAACCACAACATCCTCCTTGATTAGCTCCTCTACTCCTACGACACCTCTTGTGACATCTCCTCCCCTTTCTACCTCTCCACAAAGTTCTTTCAACTCCACCCTCCACAAGATCGCCTCTGGCTCTTCTTGCCATTATGGCTCCCAACCCACCTCAGTTTATGCACGATATTGCACATGGCATGAAGCTCTTAGGCATGATGTTTTGGATTGTAGAGCCTAACAACGACATATGAAGAAACTCAAAGAAGAGGTTAGGCAAGATCAACAAAAGAAAGCCATTTTGTAATATCCCCAATGGACGATTTTCAAACCCGAAAGGCAACACCTATAAAATCTGATTTACAATGAACTGGTTGAATAAAAATAATAACATTACAATTATATGACAACAATAATATTACAATCTATCATTACAATTATATTTTATGTAGGTTCGAAATAGTGACGAGAGGGGACATTATCAATCATTTTAGACATCATCAATATAATATATCTCTCAAAAATACATCATCCATGACTCGAGCATCTCCTCCCTCAACTAGAGGTCGCCCAATGCTTTGAGCTGATGGTGTCCAATTCGTGGCACATAGGGATCATGCTAGTGATGTAGCTCTAGACTAAGCCCCCGAGCCTCTCCCTCTGCTATTGCTACCTAAACCTCCAACTCTGAAATGTGAGTCGCATCTATCACTGCACGCAATCATTTCATGTGCATTCAACAATTTTGTTGCTTGGTCTCGTGCCAACAATGCTTATGCCTAGACAAGACATTGCACCATGATGCAGCCATATCTCTTACATCCGCATTGATGCAAAAGCATCCCGATACCTTTGTAGCTCTGCAAGCCGCCTCTCATACAAGCTTGAATGCGCCCACTAAATCTCCTGATCGCTAATATGGGATCCACCATCACGGATGTATCTATCAAGTCTAGTGTACCATTTAAGATCTCGTGGTGTGCACCCTCAACCAATGAGTCCCACTCAATTGTTCGCTCCAAAACACAAAACCCATACAAGTCCATACGAAACTATATCACAATCAATATCCTCTATCATACAACTCAAAATACAAATCTACCTAAATCACTTTGAGGCTCACCGGGTCACTCAACCACAATGGCTTCGCTGCTCGTCCCTTTCGAAACTGCCCCATCGTCATATCTTGACACATAGGCTCCTACCGGTCATGCCCAATTATGTCTTATTTCACTAATTATCTTCTTTGTTTCTCTTTAGTCTAGCTTCTTCAAGGTTACAAGACCATTGCACCCACCATAGGCAAGTTGAGTGACACTTTGGCGGTAAGAATGAGGTAGTAATAGTTCATTTGGTGGAGTTCATTGATGTTTTATAGCATTTACATTACTACTATACTTTCAACATTGACTTTCAATTTCAAACATTGCATAGAGCTTTTCTCGAAGACCATCATGTGTTTCACTATTGTTACATGCATTGATCTTCGGTTGGAGCATATGTATACATCTCTTTTTAAATTTCTTAGTCATTTCTTTTGTGTAGGGGTTGATGCATTTTCCTTCGAGAGTGTGCCTCAAGGGACTACCATGATTAGGGTGTGATCGAACTTGGTCACGTGGGCTAGACCACAACATTCGAGAGATGTCGCTATTATACCATAGTTCCCCTTACCCATTGTAATGTCCCCTCTTAGGACAATTTAGAAAATGGAGAAATACTTATCAAGATCAAGCAAAAAATGGATAAACTCTTTTGCTTCAACCTAAAATATCCCAATGTCAGCTATTTCGAACCCAAATGTGGTTGGAACTAGCCAAGGTGGTGGGATAGATTGGAAGAAAACAATTGAAATTTAAACGCATTCAAAAACAGATTTTTAACAAATTGAAAAATAATTAACAATCACAACCCAACCGTTGATATTCCAAAATTATTTCCCGCTTAACCATCCAAGCAAAAATCTTCAAACTTTGGATTTTGGGCCACAAAAATATGAAGAATAATATCCCAAAATCAGTTTTTGCACAACCAACATAAAACCCTAATTTTACCCTAAAAAGTAGGTCGCCCAACACATTTAGGGCATCAAATCAACTCCAAAAATTATGAAATTAGTTTCTCCTTATTCCTCCTAATTTCTACAATCAAAACCAATGCTAAACTGATCCCATTCGAACCTTTTTCAGATCTGATTTTTATAACAGCAGATAATAAATAAAATTGCACTCAGAACAACTGAAACTTCAAAAATTAATAACTTCTTCAATACTTGGTATTTTTGCATGAAATAAAATGCAAAATAAAGTAGAAATGAAGGGCTTTCCAATGAACTACAAAACTGAATTTTCTGATCACCAAAACCCACTCAAAACTGCCCCCGAAATTTGCCTCCAAGTCGCTAGGGTTAGAATAAATGCTATAAATTAATTCCAGCTCATACAACCCTTCCAAAACACTCAAACAATCAGCCCTTGATCTGAAATAATTGATTAGACACAGCAACAAATAGATCTAGCATAAACATCCTCAAAACATGATAGATCAAACCCCAAACCAAGTCAATTTGCCTCTAATAAATTGCAGCAATAATAACAGTCACAAAGTACCTCAATCCCTTAACAAAATGCAAATTTATCCACCAAATAAATGCGCCAATACCTGGACCAAGTCAATCGATGCTAGAATAAATATACCATGCATAAACACATTCAACACAAGAGAGCACAATGAAGAGAACAATGGAGTCTTCAATATCTTCGACAAGGGATCCAAATGAAGCTTACAATGAGAGCACAATAAAAGAGCTAGGGCATACAACCCATGGGCATACATCCCATTTCTCCAAGCATGGAGAGATATCAAATCATCAATCAACATAACCCTCTAAAGGAAATGCGACCTCCTTTTATAGAACTAAGGGGTGCAATATCCAATGACCGACCTTTTCCCTTTTGGAGGGAAAATATAAACTCTCATTATAATAAAGTCTTTAATAAACTAAGACTATGTGCACTTTATTATTTTTAATTAAATAATAAAAGCAATTATCCTATGTGCACATTTAACTAACCTAGAGAGCCCTCCTTGTAGCGCAAGGCATACCAAGGGGTTACAAAATAGACAATAGACATCTTTGGATCATCTTCAAGCTCAATCCTCAAGCCCATGAGAAGAGAGAATGGGTTGAGGGTCTTCAAGTCTTCAATTTCAACAATGTCCCAAGAAGGGGACATTACACCCATTCCTTGTTTCCTCAACATACACACACCGCACCCATCATGTCTACTTGTTTCATTATGTCCACTTGTTCACACTCATGCACACGCTTATCTTTGTTTTTAGTCATCCTAGACCTTCGACATTTTCCCGTTTATTCTTCTTGTTTCCACCTCCCTTTATTTTGCACCCTTTGACCTTAGGTTTCCCTCAAGGCCGACGCCACCGCCCATTAGCAATGGTGTCGGGTTTGATTTCTACCATGGTCGACGCCATCACCCACAAGCAATCACGTCCAAGATATATGCTTAACCACACTTGTTTTGTATCAATCAATCACTAATTCATTCCAAAACGTTGCACTTACTTGCACATTGGACACTTGCACATATTTTCACACCTAGTTGTTAGACTTGAGGCTTTTGAGCTTGCCATTTTGCATTTGGGTCATCATAGTGACTAGAGGTCTTCTTGTTGAGCTCTCCCTTTTCCACCCATAGTGATGCTCTCTTGATGTTTGTCTCGGGGAGGATTATGCATCGCAGCCACAATGCGGAAAGTATTTCTAACCCTTCTTTGTCCTTTGTTGCTTGTTTGTTGTTATATGAATGGTTGGTCATTTATTACTATAGATTAGGGTAGATGTATGTTTGCTTTGTCTTATTATGTTATGCCCCTTGGCTTTATCCATCTCTTGATCTACTCTTATTTTGAATCCTATTAGGATACCTATCTTTATCTTAGGTATAAGCCTTGGAAACCTATAGCTACGTTATGGTTAGGATGACTATCCTTTAGAATTACGACACTAATGCTCCTTGAGCACCTTTGGTATCTACATCTTGTGTGCAAGCCTATATTTGATCCCCAACATTTGAAAACCCGGTGGGTATCCATCTTAGCCCATCATACACTAGCTATCTAATGAGAGAACTCCAACGTGTCGCTAGACATAGTGACTTCATTGTCCATATTGAATCTCAATAACTAAAGCTTTAGAGAAAACTTTGCATTAACCACTTTTGCTCCAAACAATTTATTCAAATTATACCAAATTTCCATGGATGTTTTTTCTAATCTACATAATGTAACTCAAAATCAAAGAGGGCAAGACCAATAATGGCTTTGGCTTTATCATCTTTGCTCTACCAATCCAAGAATTTATTACCATTTGAAGATGGTTTCTCATTCCCATTTACTATTCCCTGTAAATTCTTGTCCTTCAATTACATCTGGATTTTTACTTTCTAGGTGTGAAAATTGAGCCCCGAATATTTGTCTGATGGAAATCCATTCTTAGAAAAAATTAAAATTACCTCAGAAATCTATGCAATTTGGTGCTGACCCGAAAATCAAAGCAGCAAAACGGAAGTATTGTATGTCGATTTTTACACAAAAAGCAATGCAAATGTTTTTGTATTTTGAGTTCGAGCGACTTCAATCGACTATATTTTGAGTTCCGACGACTTCAATCGACTATATTTTGAGTTCGCGACTTCAATCGATCGTATTTTGTGCCCTAACACTTCAAAATGCCCCCAAATTCATGTGAAAATACAACAAACTTGTGCCCTAGCGGTCTGATCGTAATCGTGCCCTAAATCATGTTTTTGGCAAAAATAATACAAAATAAATAAAATACCAAGGAAAAGACTTCAAATTGTATTTCGAAATCACGTCCCGTCATGCCCTAAGAACTATTCTTTTTCCAAAAATCACAAATGACATGATTCACGTCTATTTTGACTAGATATGCCCTTGAAGATGCAACTGCATTTTTCTTGCCTTGAGCCCTCGTCCAAACTCACACTTCACGTTTGTATTTTTACCCTAGAATGGCATTTTTCGTGACTAGACTGTAAACATGGCATTTTGCCCTAATTGACTATTATTTCTTACAACCTATTTGCAACTCGGGACATTTAAAAACACTCATAAAGCACGACCTTGAAAACATCGATTCTGCATGGGCTATTTTCCTTGTATTTTGATGGTGTCGCGTACCCTCACAAAAATGTATCTTCATTTAATCCATAAATGACTTCTTTTTTATCTTCACAACCTTCTCTCGCTTTTTCATTCTCGATTCCATGACCTTACTTGAAGTGTGAACCCTACCGAGCACTAATGGCTTTGATAACAATGTTAAAATATGTGAAAAAGAAATAATAAAGGGAATCATAATCCACACTTCGTAGATTGTGTCCATCATTTTATTATGCGAAGAGATGGTTACACAATGGTTGAGGAGGTTATAACCAAACACTAGTTAATACATAACTAATAGTCACTCAATTATAAAATGTAAGTCTTATATTCTAATAATGAATAGCTTAAGTTTTGGCCCTCTATTTGTTGTCATGGTCTCCACCCTCGTCTTAAATGCCTACCCATTTGTCACCATACACAACACCTTGTCTCTATAGATTCTCCTTCACCATTCCGTCCACCAGGGATGCCCTTAAGTCCCTTACCTATATATCCTAATTCCTAAGAGTAGACGCTTTGGGCTATTTGTTGGATGTTTCTCGTGTCGCAGAAAAAATTCGTGGTATTCACTTCCTAGTGGCTCAAAGATGACTGGTAATCACTTTGATGATGATTCTCTTCTCTCGATTAGAGCGGATTGGGATTCATTGATGAAGTTATTGCTTGCTTAGCCAATTTTCCCTCTGCTTATGTCATTGTTGTTGGTTCTCATATGAAGGAATTCAAGATAATCGGATTGGATACCCTCCGATTGGATCCCTCTAGTATGGTCATCTATTCAACCCAGGACTATTGTGTGTTACTTGAGTATCCCTTTTAGAGTTGGCTTGTTGATCCGGAGGTCATTTCACACTTCGGATGTTTTGGAAACCTCTCAAGACCTATTGCTTACAAAAGAGCTCTGGGTCACTTTCCAACACATTTTGAATCTGTTGGCTAGATTTTCTGCATAGCATAAAACCTAAGCAGTCATGAGATAAATCTCCCTCATTTACCGGTGAGGCTCCCGTGTCAGATTTGTCAATAAAAATATGCTACTATCTATATGGGGTTTGACTTTAACTATTCAGCTCATGAACCATAGTTGTATAGTTCTGTAGCAAGTAAGCAACTGTTTAAGAAAGGAAATATTTATAGAGGAAGAAAATAGTAAAACACAGGGAAGAAATGGGGAAGATGTGCATCCCAATCAATAGATAACAGAGTTGATTGCATGCACATAGAAGAAACCAATAGATATCAACGCACAAAATTATAAGCAAAGGCACTTCAGATCTAGATCTAAAATAACACAAAGTCTATTAGAAGATCTAAGATAGAAAGCTAGAAACAAATTGCACCGTGACACAAAGTTCTCTGAAAACTTGCTCATTTATATCTCTTTGCTTCAAGTGGCTATCAGGGGTTTCAGCACAAAGTCTAGAACACAAGAATGCTTTACAAATTCTCATCCTTAACTCCGAAGGTTCTTCCTCTACTTATAGAATGTAGAGGGGAATTACAAGTCGGAAGCTTTTAGTTGAACGGCAATCTCCCTCCGGAATTCCTCTTTACATGACATGCATGATTCGCAATGAAAATAAAACCTTCTATTTTGCACGTCTGTCACCTATCTCCAAGTAGTTGACTTCTTCAAGTAATGGCTTTTAAACCAATCATTTAAGTTGTATAATTTAATTGATAGCTCAATTTTTTGTCGGAGGAAATAAGAGAAAGAAGAAGAAAGAGGAAAGTCTTGAATCTTGTCATTTTTCATATTCTGCATGCAGCTGATTCAAACTGGATCTGGAAGCAAGTGACTGTGATTTGCTTGTGGGTATTGCCTTTGACATGTCTTCCTTCTTATCCTTGAAGCTTTTGCAGTTCTTCTCCAGTACATGCATCAGTGCAATGTTCGCCGTAAATAACTCATCATTTTTATTTTTAATTGCATATGAGCAATTAAAAATTCTAGAAAGCACTCCGGTGAATGCAACTTCAATGAAGGCTTCAACTGGAAGATTGGAAGCACATGCACAAGATCCTAGAAGGAATTTTCCACGCACTGACTTCTTCACGGGCTGCGTTCGAAACAAGAGGATGAAGCCTTTGTGCCGGAAGCTTTTGCAATTATGAGATCTGGATCTAGATCTGGGCCTATTGACTTCAACAAATCTAGAAGCTACGCATGATTCCGCTGAGCTTTCTCTTTCATCCCGCTTTGCCATGGCTGGAGCAATCTTTGTCTGAACAATTCTTTTCCTCTTTATTCGGCCAGAATTCTTCACAACCGGTGCAGATCTGGATAATTCTTCAGATTCGGAGGATATATTCAATGTATTGGACATTGATTTAAGCTCCCTTTCTCTTATAAAATCACCTGTAATGAATTCTGCAATTAATTCAGACAAAGATGGCAATCGGAACATGAACAGTGGATTTTAATCATAAAAATCTGCATAATTCAAGCTTGCTGCCCCAAATTTGATGTTTTATTTGCATGCAAAGCAAGCATGAATTTTACCAACTTCACCTGAGCACTTGTATCACTTATGCAAACAATTATCCAGACACAAATCAACCTCCTTCAAATCGTGCGCCAATTCTGAAGCTTTTAGCATTAATTACACCTTCTTCGAGCAAAAATCCTCTCCAAATGGGGCGCACTTTTTGTCAGGCTGCACTTCTCTGCTTGTGAATTAATTAATTCATCCTTATGGCAGCCCCTGCTTATATAATCCTCATGATTCTATAATTAATTAATGTCTTTCCTATTCCTGGCAATTAATTAATTAATTAATAAGTTTTACTCTTCAAATGGGGCGCCTATTTTGTGCATGCTCATAGTTGCCATTTAATAAATAAAATTTATTTAATTTTAGACTTCTGCTTCCAGTTAACTCAAGCCTCACAATATGCTTTGACCTTAGCCACTGAAAATAGGAATTAATTAATTCATTTAATACTTTAAAAGTATTATTTCTCTCCCAAATGGGGCGCACTTTTTGACATGAAGGGGCTGCATTAAATAAATAATATTTATTTAATTTTAGAACTGTCTATTTCCAACTTCCTTTTGTCCACTTCCCTTTGTTGACTTTTCCACAAGCCTGGGCGCCAAAATTGGGTGAATAAATATTAACAAATATTTATTTAATGCATTATTATTCACCCAAGGTGGGTCGCACTTTTTGGAATAAGGAATTTCTATTTTTAAAAGTCAATTGGCAATGGGATTATTTACCCTGCAAGGCAGCTCTGAAAATCCCATGATTCACTTAAGTTGTTTGACTTTCATAATGGGATTATTTACCCTGCAAGGCAGGTAATAAAACCCCATTCATGCCTTAAGTGATTTTTCTTTTATTTCACAATGGGAATTTTTACCCTGCAAGGCAGGTAAGAAATTCTGCACTGCTGTTGCCTCTAATTTTCCCATTGTGACTTAAGTGATGTTGCTTCCATGGGAAAAAGTACCCTGCTAGGCAGATACAAAATTCTCACCTACTTGCTACTTCCAAAAATCCCATGATCCACTTTAAACCCTTTTTTTCTAAGAATGTGGCCAGCCCAGAAGGAGCTTTTCGGTGCACGACTTCGTCTTTTCCAAGAGAACCAGACATCTGATGGCGAATTCCTTCTGGCACAACGTGCATATGTGATCTCCAGATACTCAAGCCAAGAATCAAGCCAAACCGGCAAAGGAATTGATCCAGAGAAATTTCACAGAAAACGAAACGGAAAAACACTAAAAACACAAAACGTTGTCAGAAGTTACAAATAAAGCCTAGGATCCATTCTTGGTTAAAACCCTACTGGTATATGGGAATATTGACATGTACGATCACAACAGGGTTAAACCGAGCACAAATTGCCTCAAACGGGCTTAAAATAATTAAATACAAATTTCCCATAGTGCAAACCCAAATACAAAAATAAAACAATTTTGGGCATCAAGGTATTTGTCGAAAATGGCTTATATGGCTCCTTGGGAATATCTTGACACATTACAGAACTTTCTCGCAATAAAAACACAAAACGACCCATTATTTTAAAAGTACGTTTTTTCAATAGGGTAGTCTCGCATTTCGGGGTGAAATGGGGGACACCATGAACAGTTGAAACGAACACCGTATATGGAAGATATCATTCACATGAGATTAGGTGTCAACGCGCAAATAGGCACGGAGTGCAGCGGTGCGAGGCACGTTGTGGAGTCGAAAAGTGGCGATAAGCAAAAGTTTCGTGAATCAAAAATTGATTTGTTTTATCCTCCGGTCTTCAACGGTCAACGTGAAAAAACTAATGGGGTCCACTTTTGTTTTGTAGGGGGACCCGGTCGCTGTAGTGAAGTCGTCATGTTGGACATTGCCCACTCAACAAGCTAGAGGGCAAGTTACGAACCGAGTTGAGTCGACTTGTGACCGATCTAGGTGGATCGACTTAGGGTCCAACTCAATATTCTATTAGGCGAGCTACATACACCGCCATATTATTTACCAAGTAATGCCACATTGCATTCCAACTCGGGCGGTCCCAACGCATAGCCAACTCACAACGACCATGCATATTCAACATGCCACGAAGCCCAGTTTCACGGAAAATCAAACAATGCCACCTCATAACCAAGTGTCAACCACAAGCACCAAAGGTTTAAGCAATCCTTAGACCGAATGTTATGGTGGGGGCATGTTTATTTAAACTCCGCCGCTTTATACCACATCCCACATGCGCATGTGGGATAAGAATAATCTCCAAGCGCTAAAACTAATGCGCTAAACTATTTGCATGCCACATGGAGAATAGTGGAGTGGCCACATTATAAGGAGCTACGTGGAGAGTGACGGTTCTTAACGTGCATGGTTAGTGTTTGGCGTGGAGAATGGGGCCCGATCAACATGGGCTAGCCTATGTGAAGTCCACGTGAAATAGGGTGGAATGTCTTTTTAAAGGCTATGTTTTATTTTGCTCCACCAAGAAAGTGGAGTGAAGCGGTTCAGTGGTGCGCTCAATATTATTCATGTTCACAGACAAAATAAAAGGTGGCGAATAATATAGGATGACATCTCTATACGGGAATTTTATATGCCAATTGGATAAATAAATTATCCTTGTATTTCGTGCTCATGGAGACTATATAAAGGCCCCCACTCCATGGCATTTTCATTGAACCAACTCCAAGCCTCTCAAGTTATTTGCGGAGGAGCACGAAGAGCTCGAGGAGAGGAGCTTGGGAATCAAAGGCGTCGATTAGCTCGCAAAGCTCACGGAGTAGCGCAGGAGCTCATGAAGAAGGGTTTGGAGCGAGCACGTGGAGTAGCTCACGGAGACAACGCGACGAGCTTGCAGGAGTCAAGATGGGGATTTTCTTAGATTCGCTTAATGAAGAGTGCGAGAATGGAGATGATCGCCCAAAGAGCCCCAAAATGAGATGATCGCCCAAGAGCCCGAAAATGGAGATTATCGCTCGCGAGCGAGAATGGAGATGATCGCTTGTAGGGCATGGAAATTATTGCCCATAGGACCCTTTTCGAGGCATTATTATTGTTTTCGGCCGGAGAGCCAACTTTTGTAACGACACTATCAAAGAGGCCGTAAGAGCCCGTTGTAACGACATTATTGTTGATTTTGGCATAGTATGCCATTGTAATGCATCAAGTCAACACGTAGACGGCGAGTCTATCGACAAGCCATGAAGAGGCCGTCGAGCCATAAGTCGACACGAGGTCGAAAAACCCATTATTTAAATCGACACTATTTCCAAAGGTTGGAGAGCCCATGTGAATGGCGATATTCTTGCGAGGAGGCCGAGAGAGCTCGTTATGATCACATTATAACAAAGAGGCCAATAGAGCCATGTATTGCATCAACATTATCACCTCGGAGGCCGAAAGTGCCATTATAGAGACACTTTGAGACATTATTGTCATTTCCGCCCGAGAGTCCAATTTGTAAACGGCATTATTGAATGCCAAGAGTCGATGGCAGAGCGAGCTAGATCGTTTAATGCTACGATACAAGAACTATTGATTGAGAATGTCGGTCACGTCGAGGGCCCGTAACACGAAGCCAATAGTCGTCGAAACGCGAAAGAATCGAGCTAGAGCCGTAGTAGCCAATTTTAGAGCTGAGTCAATTGATGTTGCACATCGTAGCGAGATAGGTTATGTAAGAATTGTATTTTCTACATCATTTATATATCGGTTCAACTTTTGAACGACGAGGAGACGTAGTCCATTTTGGGATGAACTTTGTCATCATCACAGTGTTTATTGTTGTCATGATTTTGTGGTTTTGCTTTCTGTTGTGTGTTTATAATTAATTTAACCATTAATCACTTAATCAAGAGAATTTAAATTATCCAGGAACAGTTAACTAAACAACTTTTATAACCCCTGTTTTTCGTATCATGTTTGGTATGAGAGCCGATTTGGCTAACGAGTTCTCGATAACACCCGTGTAGTTGAGGTAGAGAACTCGGAAGATCCAGATTGGTGGTTATTGATCTAGAGGAAAATGTTGCAAAGCAAGTAATAGTCACGTTTCTATATAGGGTACCGTGTTGGTTACATGGAGAGCACGGAAACACCAATCAATCACCCCGTATGTTTAAGCAAGTGGGGAGGTGAATCACTCGTGGAGAGTGAATTGTGGAGTAACCATTTAGGTTTGCTTACTACTTTTGTGTTAGGAAGGGTAAATAAATACTCCATCAAAAGGGAACGTCAATGAGGTTCTCCAAATTCAACAACGATAGTGGAGATGTTGATGAGGCCAAAGTGTGATGAGGCCGAGTGTTCTTCCAAGAGAAGACGATGTGGTCAAAATCAACAAACGTTGATCATCACCGATGGGATTCTAGGTGAGCCGAAGTGTTCTTCTAAGAGAAGACAATGTGGTCGAATCAACATGGAAAAACTTTGATCATCATCGATAGCATTTCGGTTAACTGAAGTGTTCTTCCAGGGGGAGACGATGTTGTCGGGATCAACAAGGGAAGCGCAGCTTTGGTAAGTTGCATTCAATTTCTAGCACTGGTATTTACTGTGTTTATATGCACATTGTGTAAGACCCAAATTTGGGCAACATTTGTAATGGAATTGTTTTTACAATCCATTTATATTGCATTAAATGGTAGAAAGGAAAATTGTACAACTGGTGACCTGTTATAACACCACTTTAGAATTCAAATTTGTCTCTATTTTTCCTTGTGTTGTGAGTGTGTAGGGAGAAGACACAACAGCTCCAGATGTGAGAGCCTACAGTTCCATATTGGGACAAATTGCCTCCTTTGATCATGGATTAAGGAAATTTTCGTAAAGGGGTGCCATCTACCTCTGTCAAAAGAACAATGCTTCTGTTGATTTCTCTTGAGCTACCAGATGGGTTGCAGGAAGAGTTCGTGTTCAATATGAAAGAGAAATAGTCAAAAATGAGGACGGGTACCTTTACTTTCTTAGAATGAAGACTTTTGGCAAACCAAAAGCATCTTAGTGGGGAGGAGTGATCCAGAGGTCAACTCACGCCTCAGATGTACCTGAAACCTCCTAGGACCTATTGCTTACTAAGATCTCAGAATCAAATTTCCAACACATTTTGAACGGATCGAAACGGACACCGTATGCGGACGATATCATCCATGCGCGATCAGGTGTCAGCAGGCAAACAAGCACAGGTGCAGCAGTGCAAGGGCACGTTGCAGAGTTGACAAGTGGCGATAAGCGAAAATTTGGTGAATCAAATATTGGCTTGTTTTATCCTCCAGTCTTGAACAGTCGATGTGAAAAAGCTAATGGGGTCCACTTTTGTTTTGTAGGGGGACCCGGTTGCCGTAGTGAAATCGTCAAGTAGGACATTGCCAACTCAACAAGCTGGACTGCGAGTTATGAACCGAGTTGAGTGAGCTCGTGACCAATCTAGGTGGATCGACTTAGGGTCGAGCTCAATATTCCATTGGACAAGCTACATCAACCGCCGTATTATTTACCAAGTAATGCCACATTGCATTCCAACTCGGGCGGTCCAAACGCATAGCCAACTCACAACGACCATGCATATTCAACATGCCACGAAGCTGAGTTTCACAGAAAATCAAACAATGCCACCTCATAACCAAGTGTCAACCACAAGCGCCAAAGGTTTAAGCAATCCTTAGACCGAATGTTATGGTGGGGGCATGTTTATTTAAACTCCGCCGCCTATACCACATCCCACATGCGCATGTGGGATAAGAATAATCTCAAGCGCTAAAACTAATGCACTAAACTATTTGCATGCCACATGGAGAATAGTTGAGTGGCCACATTATAAGGAGCTACGTGGAGAGTGACGGTTCTTAACGTGCATGGTTAGTTTTGGCGTGGAGAATGGGGCCCGGTCAACATGGGCTAGCCTATGTGAAGTCCACGTGAAATAGGGTTGAATGCTTTTTTAAAGGCTATGTTTTATTTTGCTCCACGAGTAAAGTGGAGTGAAGCGGTTGTGGTGGTGAGCTAAATGGGATTTAATCCTTTATACTAATGTGCTCAATATTATTCATGCCCACGCACAAAAGGTGGCAAATAATTTGGGATGATATCCCTACACGGGAATTTTATATGCCAAGAGGATAAATAAATTATCCTTGTATTTCGGGCCTATGAAGACTATATAAAGGCCCCGCTCCATGGCATTTTCATTGAACCAACTCCAAGCCTCTCAAGTTATTTGTGGAGGGAGCGCGAAGAGCTCACGGAGAGGAGCTTGGGAGTTGGGCGTCAACTAGCTCACGGAGTAGTGCGAAGGAGCTCGCAAAGAAGGGTTCGGAACAGAGCATGTGGGGTAGCTCGTGGAGACAGCGCAAAGAGCTCGCAAGAGTCAAGACGAGGATTGTCTTGGAGTCGCTTAATGAAGAGTGCGAGAACGGAGATGATCACCCGCAAAGCCCTAGAATGGAGATGATCGCCCAAAGAGCCCAAAAATGGAGATTATCGCTCGCAGAGAGCGAGAATGGAAACAATTGCTCGTAGAGCCCGGGATGTAAATTATTGCCCATATAGCCCATTTTCAAGGCATTATTGTCGTTTTCAGCCAAAGAGCCAACTTTTGTAACGATAATGTCAATGAGGTCGTCGAGCCCATTGAACAACATTATGGTCAATTTTGGCATAGTATGCCATTGAATAACTAATCGTGTCGACATAAAGACTGGAGAGTCTATCGACAAGCCATCGAGGAGTCCGTTAGAGCCATTAGTTGACACAGAGGCCAAAAAGCATGTTATTCCATCAACACTATTGTTAAAGACTAGAGAGCACGTGTGAATGGCAATATTCTTGCGAGGAGACCCGAGAGAGCCCTTTATGATCACATTATTGCAAAGAGGCCAATGAAGCCCATATTGCATCAACATTATCGTCTCAAAGGCCAAAAGTGCCATTATAGAGACATTGAGGCATTATTGACGTTTTAGCCAAGAGTCGAACTTGTAAATGACATTATTGAATGCCAAGAACCCGCAGAGCTAGTGCTTTAGAGAGCCGAGTGACCGCCATCGCCTAAGCCAATGCCAAAGTGTCGGTGAGCTTGTAAACTAGATCATCGATGCTGCGAGATAGAGAATTGTTGATCGAAGAATGTGGATCATGCCGAGGGCCCATAACACGAAGGCAAGAGTCTCCGAAACAAACAGGATCGAGCCAAAGCCGCAATATCCAAAGGTCTAGAGCGAGGTCAATCGACGCGTTGCGAACTATAAGCGAGATAGGTGATGTAAGAATTGTATTTTCTGCATCATTTATATGTCGGTTCATCTTTTGAACGGACCCGCAGACGTAGTCCATTTTGGGACAAAGTCTATTATCATCCCGGTGTTTACTTGTTGTCATGATTTTGTGGTTTTGCTTTCCGCTTGTGTGTTTCTTATTAATTTAACCATTTATCGCGTAGTCGGGACAATTTAAAGTATCAAAGGGAACAAGTAAATCGAACAATTTTTATAACCTCCATTTTCAGATCATCCCCTGTTTCCATGTGGGAATGGTGTCTTGAGAGGCTTCGGAGTAAGAGCTTCATTTCCATCAAAGGCATAAAGACCTTTTGGCTTACGAGTTACCGTTGTCGATCGTATTCTTCAAGCTTCTCGCATCTATTATGTATCTTATTGATTCCCAACAGGGGCTAAGTTTTGCGTCTTGAAGAGATTGTGAGGTCCTATATGTGGTCCAAGTACGATGGGGAGCGAGGGCCTTTTATTAGTATCCTGGGAATGTTTGTACCATGCCCAAGAACGAGGGGGCTTGGGCCTAATGATGTTGTCACCTAGGGAGTATTCTCTCGGCCAAATTGGTGGTTCGATGTCTTGAGGGCGGGCGTCATGGCAAGTTTTGTTTCAACATAGGATGATCTCTACTCAAGCATAATAGTCAAGTCCATGGGACTTTTGGGATTCTGACATCCTCTCTTCACCTCATCTTTTCCATGGGATGGGCTCTTTCATTTTCAGAAGCATTTGGTTTGATTAAAAAGAAGTCACAAATCTGGTTTGTTGGCATTAGGAGGCAATAGGGCAGTATGGTACTTTATATGTCGTCTATTTGGAGTTGGAGCTAAGCAGGGCTTGTGTATTGTAGAATCACCTTGCAACCTGGCTCACAAGAAAAGCAGGAAGGGCATCTTTGTTTGGGGTGATTTGTGGGATTCTTCTACTCGTTCATGGAAGGAGTGGTGGTCTCTTGCTCAACAATATGATCTCCTAACTTTAGACTGCCCTCGATTGTTGAGTTGAAGAAGTTTATTACGAAGCTAAGTTATTCACGATTAATATTGGGATGTGTTGGCGAGAAAATTTGTCGGGTGGGCAAATTTGTGGGTTTCTTACAAACGCTCTGGGAATTGAAGTCCCTCTACTTAGACGGTGCAAATTCCGTATTTGCGTACACGTGAAAGGGTGGATTTCCCTGGTGGCCTTGCGGCCGGGATCCAATAGGGGCACTCCACAAACCTGCGGCAAAGATAACAATCCTTCTTTAGAAGACTTTTTCTCGAAGAGCGGGAAAGGGCGGTGAGAAAGAGGTAGGAGAACTAATGTTGCGGGTAGAAAACAAGATTCCTACACACACTAGTTAGAAATTTCAACACATGCATATATGAGAAGAATCAACCAAAACTTCCATGCTACTGGTTAGAGGAAACCATGCATACAAAGATGCACACATCCATATGCCTTGGAAAACAGAAACTTCTTCCTTAGCATTTCGATTAAAGTTGTATATAGTGTGAGAATAGAGGAAAAATAGTGAGGGAAAAATAGAAGAAAATCAGCTATCTCTTTGTTCCTTCACAAGAATTACTCTCTCATGAGATTACAAATTGAAAACCAGCTAAGAAGAAGCCCAAATGAGAGTTCATTACAATTTATAGAAGAGAGATGCCTCTTCATCTTCCTAATGGCACTTCATATGCCTTTTTCTAACTTTAGACTCTTGATATTCCAAAGAAATTATTAAGTACCTTTTATATAATCAAGGTGACTTAATTTACATTATGTTTCTAAAGTTGTTTTTCGAATAACTTAAAGGCATATCAAAAGTTTAAACCCCAACGAAGAATTAGAATATTTGAAGAGAGAGAAAGTTGGGGGAGGAAGAGAGGAGAGAGAAGCAAGGAGGGAAGAATGATGTTGACGATGAAAGATCCACCTCCGATGAAGTCCACAGCTCCTTCCAAACGACTCGATGGAATGTTCCAATGGGACAATCTCTGAATCCCTGAACCATTTGCACCCCGAAAAGCTCCTTTGGATGGTTCAAGGACACCTTGCATTAAGTGTTTAAAAACACTTGTTTAATGACTTCACTGATGACCACGAACATTGACTCATAAAGATCCTTTTCTCGAACCAATCTTGTCAAGTTGAATGAACTGTTTTACCGATGACCACAACTTCCACCCTGCACATGATATACCTATGACCCAAACCATGTAGTGAGTGTCGAAAGACACTATCGGGGTCTCTCGAGATGAGCTCTGAAAGATCTACGAGAGATGCCAAAGATGCTCCTTGTGACAATGTTATGACCAATGATGAAGATGGTATATTGAGGAGATAGGCAATGAATCATGGTGAGGGCAATATTTGGCGACAGTGACAATCCTGTTCCCATAAACTTGAATCCCGTCGTCTCTTGACACTATATTTAGAGAGCACAACTTTGAGTTTTTAGTAAGTGTGAGAACTCGTCTTCTTGGACCCTTGCATGATTGGTATTCTTTGTCCTTTGTTTCCAACATTGCTTCTTGAATGTGACTTACTATTAATAGCGAGTGCCAAAATGGGGACTTACTATTTTTAGTAAGCGTCAGAATCCACCTCTCCAAACTCCATATGATGATGCTAACTTGAATGTCCAACTCCCCGTACGCTCCCTTTGTGAAATCTACCCTCTGGAACAACTTACTATTTATAGCAGGTGCTTATGGGACCGCTTACTATTTTTAGTATGTGGTCATTTTTACTATTTTCAACTCTGAACACTAGTCTGACCTTCGAGGTTATCTTGGATGCACATTGTCTTCGCCACTACTACTTCTGATGAAGACTTTCCAAAAGTAGCAAGCCTATGTAAGAAAGCTTATTATTTTTGGAAAGTGTGTCTTTGGTGCTCGGTTTGTGACGGGACACATTTTTGGACTCATCTCATCATTGCGATCTTGTACCCCAAATTTTACTTGATTTCACCCACTAGAATGCTTGGAAATAAAATTTGAAAATTTCACCTGGCAGTGGCTTCGGGCATGGAGCTGTCATGGCGGCCATTAATGGAGTTCAAATTTTCAAGTCTGGTTTTCACCTCCGATTGTGATGAAATTAACTCCATTGGGATAGGTTTTCATTTGGAGTCTATGTGCAAATTTTTAGCTCGATTCCATTACCGGATTGATGGGAAATCCAACGAATGTGAGCTAGGGCACAAAATGGGATTTTTTATGAAACAAATGATTTAGGGCATCATTCGATCTCCCGTTTGTTGCATCTTGATCGTCTCTAAAAATGAGGAAGTCTGCAAAAGATCTCATCTCAATCCGACTTGTATTTTGCAAGATATGAAGATTTTTCGATTGGGAGACTTCGTAGTTATCTAGCGAAAAATCTTTGTTTTTCTTCATTTCTCTCGTCATTTTAATCCATTATTTTTATGATTTTCAATGTTTTTGGATGGAGAGGAATTTCATGGAGTTATCTAGATGCAACAATGGAGGATTGGAGATCTAGAAAAAATGCGGTAACATTTCGGCAGGTATGGATGTGTGGGAGAATGAACTGGAATGGAGAATGGCTAAGTCCTGGCTTTTATTCATCCCAAAAAGCAAGCATAAAGGTTGGGTGCATTTTTGTGTCCCCTATGTCCCTTTACTAAAGGAACGAAAGGGACGCGAAATCCCCTTCACGCCCGGTTGCGACACTTGGCGATTTGACTGGATGTGCGTTTGAGTGAGGGAGCTTGAGAGAAGCACATGGGAGCTGAGTTTTGGGCGTATGGGGAACCAAAAGGCCTAAGTGGGGCTGGGTGCATTTTTGTGTCCCCTATGTCTCTTTGCTTTAAAAGGGATAAAAGGGACATCAATTTCCACTTTGCGCCTCATCGTGACACTTGGCGATCATCTCATGCAAGGAGAGGAAAGACTCAAACTTAGCTCTAGGGGCTTAACTGGAAAACAAGAGGTCACATTGGTGTTTTGGGGGCTAAAAAGGGTTGGGAGCATTTTTGTGTCCCTTATGTCCCTTTGCTAAAGGGACGAAAGGGACATGAAATCCCGCCAAGCTCCTGGTGTCTGACACGTGTCCACTTGAAAAATGACTAACTGCGAGAACTCTTACCTTGGGCCCAACTTGCAACAACGATATCTTGAGCTCCCGAATGAGTTTCGAGGTGAAATTTTATATGAAATTGATTAGAAACCACCCAATGAGTTGAATGGTGATGGTTTAAAGCTTCAATTTTGACTGCATCACCTCCAAATGACCCCTTCTTTCTCGGGACTGCCAGTTGCATGCCAAAAGAATGAGTTGCCTAGGGAAGTGCATGATGTTTCACGATGTCTCGTTTTTCCACCATTTAGGGCATGGAAAATACCTTCCATAGGTACTTTTTTGGGCTCTTGAATCTTCACAAATCTCCTAGAATATTTGCTTGAAGTTTAGGCACTCCTTCACAGTGTTTGCTCCTTTAGGCCCGAAAACCCACTTTTGTTGAATCGGCTCCAAAACCTCCAGATCTTTCCAAAATATCCCAAAACCTTTTCACAAATGTTCTTGGCACTTGAATGCATCTCCATGTTGAATTTTGCTCCTCCATTCCGCTCCAGGGAGTGCATTAGTCCAAGGGGGGTGCCAGTGGTAGCCCTTCCCAAAACTACTCAAAAATTGGCATTCTCCAAAAGCTCCTAAAATCACCTAGGGGGACTAACTTTGCTTTCCTAAATCACCTAGGGGAATTGGATGGACATCCAATTGAGGACCATTACACGGACTGAGTAAGGCTTGGTGTTAAGAACGGGTAGACCTGGGGTGTCTTGGAAAGGTAAAACTTGAAAGTTTTGACACAGGGGTATTGTTGTCTGCTTTCTATTGAATTTTGCCTACTGAAAACACGGGGCAACAGGATGCTTGGCTCTCTTTGGAGGGATTGGAGGTGGTGTTTTGAGCAGCCATTCCTATAGTATGAATCTCGCCATTTGTACACACTCCTTCATCGAGAGATGTTGGCTAGATTTTCTGCATAGCACAAAACCTAGGCGATCATGAGATAAATCTCCCTCGTTTAACCGGTGAGGCTCCCATGTCGATTTGTCAATTTAAGTATGCTAATATCTAAATGGGGTTTTACTTTAATTACTCGGTTCATGAACCATAACTTAATGATTCTGCGGCAAAGTAAGTAAGCTATTTAAAAAAGGAAATATTTATAGAAGAAGGAAAGGGAATTATATAAACACAGAGAAAAAATGGGGAAGAGGTGCATCCCAATCAATAGATAGCGAGTTGATTGCATGCACATAGAAGAAACTAATAGATATAAACACAGAGTTCTAAGCAAAGGTAGCTCTAGATCTAGATCTGAAATAACACGAAGTCTATTAAAAAATCTAAGATAAAAAACAAGAAACACAATACACCGTGACACAAAATTCTCTAGAAATCTCTCCTGTATACTCCTTTGCTTAAAGTGGCTCTCAAGGGTTTCAGCACAAAGTCTGGAACACAAGGTTCTTTAACTTACAAATTTTGATTATTAACTTGAAGGTTCTTCCTCTACTTATAGAATGTAGAGGGGCAATTACAAGTCGGAAGCTTTTAGTTAAACTGGCACATGTGGAAGTCGGAAAAGAAACAACTAGCAATCTCCCTCCTGGAATTTCTCTTTGCATGACATGTATGATTTGCAACTGAAAATAGAACCTTCTATTTTACACGTCCGCCACCTATCTCCAAGTAGTTGACTTCTTCAAGTAATGGCTTTTAAACCAATCACTTAAGTTGTATAATTTAAATGATCGCTCAATTACTTTGTCGGAGGAAAGAAGAAGGAAGAGGAAAGTTATGCAGTCTTGTCCTTTTTCATGTCTACATGCAGCTGATTCTTTTGCCTTTGATTCTCACCAAACTGGATCTGGGAGTAGCTGGATCTAGAAACAAGCTGGATCTGGAAATAACAAGCTGGATCTGGAAGCGGCTAGAATTTTGCTTTCGCCTTGTCTTCTCTTTTATCCTTGAAACTTTTACAGTTTGTACATGCATCAATGCAAGGTTGGCCATAAATAACTCATCATCTTTATTTTTAATTGCATATGAGCAATTAAAAATTCTAGAAAGCACTCCGGGTGAATGCAAATTCAATGAAGGCTTCAACTGGAAGATGAAAGCACATGCACAAGATCTTGGAAGGACTTTTCCACGCACTGACTTCTTCATGGGCTGCATTTGAAACAAGAGGATGAAGCCTTTGTGCCGGAAGCTTTTGCAACTATGAGATCTCGGATCTCGTATGGATTTGCATCTCGCATCTCGCATCTGGATATGGATCTGCACTTGCATAATAAAAACTCTAAGAACTAGGTTGTGGATGAAAAGCTGCAACTCGAATAATTCCACTGCTTTTAATCTGCACGCATGAGTGAAGTCTTTCCTACTTTGGATTTGTCTATCAATTCAGCAAGAGGTTCCGAGCCTAGATCCGTGTCTCCAATATCTCGCAAATTTAGAAGTGATGCATGACTCGTTGTGCTTTCTTTTCATCTTTCTTCGCCATAGCTTTGTCTATCTTTGTCCAATAATTCTCTTTCTTCTTATTTGATTGGAATTCTTCAAAACTGGTGCATATCTGGATAATTCTTCAGATTCGGAAGATATATTCAATGTATTGGACATTGATTAAAGCTCATTTTCTTTATAAAAGCACCTGTGATGAATTCCTGCAAGTAATTCAGACAAAGATGGCAACCGGAACATGAACAGTGAATTTTAATAATAAAAATCTGCACTATTCAAGCCTGCTGCCCCAAAAATTGATGTTTTATTTGCCTGCAAAGTGAGCATGAATTTTTCCAACTTCACCTGAGCACCTGTATCACTTCTACAAACAATTATGCAGACACAAATCAACCTTCTTCAAAGCATGCGCCAAAACTAGAAGCTTTTAGCATCAAATCCACCTTCCTTTGAGCAAAATCCTTCTCCAAATGGGGCACACTTTTCCTCTGGGCTGCACTTCTTCACCTGTGAATTAATTAATTCACCCTTATGGCAGCCCATGCTTATATAACCCTCATAATTCTATAATTAATAATTGCCCTTCCTATTCCTGACAATTAATTAATTAAAAATCATGTTTTTCTCTTTAACTGATGTGCTAAAATTGCATGATTAAGGACAGCCATCCATTAAATTAAATTTAATCAATTTAATCATCCACTCTTCACTTCACTTAAGCTTCACAGTGTGCTTTGACCATAGCCACTGAAAATTTAATTTAATTTAATCAATTAATACTTTAAAAGTATTATTTCCTTCTCAAAAGGGGCTGCATTAAATAAATTAAATTTATTTAATTTTGGAATTCTATTTTTAAATTCCTTTTGTCCACTTCCCTTTGTTGACTTTTCCACAAGCCTGGGTGCCAAAATTGGGTGAATAAATATTAACAAATATTTATTTAATGCATTATTATTCACCCAAGGTGGGTCGCACTTTTTGGAATAATAGAATTCTATTTTTAAAAACACATGGCAATGGGAATTTTTACCCTGCAAGGCAGCCCCGAAATCCCATGATCCACTTAAGTGATTTGACTTTGACAATGGGATTATTTACCTGCACGGCATGGCAGGTGCAATAAAATTTCATGATTTCACTTAAGTCACTTTTCTTTATTTCACCATGGGAATTTTTACCTTACCCCTGCAAGGCCGGTGAATAAATTCCCTTTACCCGCCTCTAATTTTCCCACTACAATATAAGTGAATTTTCTATCATGGGAAAAAGTACCCTACTAGGCAGGTATAAAATTCCCACCTGCCTGCTGCTTCTATTTTTCCCACTGCAGCTTAAATCCTTTGTTTTCCAAAAATGCGCCCAACCCCGCAGGTGCTTTTTAGCACACGACTTCGCTTTTTTCCAGTGATCCAAACCTCCGATGGTGACTTCCTTCTAGCACAATGTGTGTATGTGATCTCCGAACACTCCAAGCCAAGAATCAGGTTAACCCGGCAAAGGAATTGATCTAGAGAAATTTCACAGAAAACGAAATGGAAAAACACAAAAACACAAAAAATTGCCAAAAGTCACAAATAAAGCCCAAAATATATAGGAATAATGATATGTTCGATCACAACAGGGTTAAAACGGAGCGCAAATTGCCTCAAACAGGGCTCAAAATAATTAAATACAAATTTCCCGCAGACAAATCCCAACGACAGAATATAACAATTTTGAGCATCTGGGTATTTGGTGAAAATGGCTAATATGGCTCTTTGGGAATATCTTGACGCAATACAAGAACTTTCTGGCAATAAAAACACAAAACGAACCATTATTTTAAAAGTACGAATTTTTTTTGGATAGGGTAGTCACAGATTTCAGGATGAAATCTGGGGACACCAAGAGACATCCCCTATCCCCGGTCTTGAATGCTCGCTAGCTTTCTTCCAATCCAGAGGAGAGATGGATTCATTGGTTGCACAGTGTCTCGACAATTCAAATTTCTTAAAAACTCGAGTGTTTGCCTGGCTCGTAGCCTACCGTGGGATTCCTTCCGAGGCTAGGCTAGACAAGAGTGGACTATTTGATGGCCTCTGTAACTTTTGCCATCATTCAGAGCCGGTGAAACATATTTTTGGGAGTGTCCTTTTGCTAGACAATGCTGGAGATATCTTAAAGATCAGCATGCTGGGTTGCTTAAGGGCAGAATTCACTGGCATTCTGCTCTCTTGGGAGATTTTCACTCTCAGGACACTACTGCATTCTTGGGGATACTGCATTGCCTAAGGATTTCAGCTTTATTTATTCTGTGGAAATTAAGGTGCAAGTCTGTTTTTGCTTACAAGGACAGTTCTCTGCTACATTTTGCTCTATGTGGATGGATGAGGTCCACCACCAACTCCTTGCTCAATGGTCTCTGCTGATCAGGGATGCTCCGGGTTTGGACCCCATTTTGTATTCTGATTGCATTGCTGCCCTAGCTGTTCTTATGATGAGTATATGATGTCAGTGAATATACCCATCCATTCTTTGTATTTCTTGCTGTAATTATTTCTCATTTAATATAAGGGGTATCTTTCAAGAGAAAAAATTAAAAAGAAAAGTTGTCGAAAAGTATGTCTTGAGGCTTGGTCTAAATGTCTTAACAAACCTATTTCTTGACTGGATCCTGCCTTTGGTGTCATTAGTGTGGGAAAAAAATTCCTCTTTTGCTTTAAAATATGTGGCTTATTACTTCCACTGAGATTTTATGGTTTATTTGGAAAGCTAGAAATGATGATATTTTTCAAGGAAAGGGTAGATCTCTTACTGGCTTCAATTGTGAAGTTGTAATTAGAATCTTGCATGTGCAGGTCAATGTCCATTTGAAGATCCCTGAGGATGAACTCAAGAAGTGATTCAAGCAAGGCTATATTGAAATTCATCCAGAATATCTGGTTGGCACTGGAAACTTTCCTAGAATCAACCCAGCCCCTATATGGCAGGTACCGAAATAGGCAAGGCTGACATGGTCATCTTTGAAGAGGAATAAAACTTGATCATGCAGGTGTATGTCCAACCTCCAGATGGTGGCTTGGATTGTGGGAAAGCTGAAGAAAGCCACAACAGCAGAATGCATCACAGCCCAGTAGTGTTTCAAACCTGGAAGCTATCTTAAGTGCTATATACTCCACTCTTGAGAGAATTGAAAGGAATGAACCTGCCATTGATCTTGAGAGTCTCGGATCAAGGGAAGAACCTTACAGTCTGCCTACTGCCATGGATGAAGATAAATCCTCCTCATGCATTCTCTCTTCTACCTCATCCATGGTACCTGCTAATATTCCTCTACCTGAAAAAGGCTATTGGGGTGTGTTATTCAACAGGAAGGAAGACTTGATTGAGAACCATGTTAAAAGTACAATATATAACTTGGAAAACATTATTGTCAGAATGCATGGACAGCAGCAAGCACAAAAGGGGGTGGTCTCCAAATACCAGCTGATACTATGAAGGATCATGTTTACAATGCAGCACACAGGGGTCCTAATGAAGGGCCTACCACCACAGTGGGACCTGTGATATGCCCTGGGCACGAAGAAGAGGACGCCTATATCATCCATGAGGATAGTGATGCTGATATGAATGCTGGGAATGTACATTAATCTGTCCCATCTTGTCATTACATTTGCTCCTTGTGACTGTTTGTGGGCATTGCCCATCTGTATCACAGATATGGATATATATAGTGGTCCCCTATACTCTATATGGTGGTCGAGTGCCATATCTTATTTGCTGGCAGGGAGGGGGCGGGGGTCAGGGCCTATCTGTATATCTGATCTGGTCGAGGGCTTGGAGAGCCGGCCTTTGATCTCTTAGTTTCTTAAATGTTATCTGCATTGTCTGCTCTTACAACTTGGAGCTCTTATGAGCTGCTCTGGTTTGATACTCTTTACTTGGTGATATGTTGTATTAGATTTTGATGTACTGACCCAGCGGCCTTATATTGTTTTGCTCTCAATACTCCAATATATAAGATATATGTAGCCGGTATGCAGTACGGCATGGGTACAGGTACGAGGATCTGATATGCTGATACGGTAATTTTTGGGGGGGCAGGTACGGCACTTGGGTACAGCCATACAATATATATATATATATATATATATATATATATATATATATATTTTTAAAAATAACCAAATAAGCAAAATTCCAGCCTTACACATGCATAGAGTAAACAAATTATTAAATAAGTGAAATAGCCACAAAAGTTAAAACGTATTGATAATTCAATGCATTTTGTCATGATATTCATTGTTCAAACTTATAAGCAAGTACATTGTTCAAATGTTACAATGTAAACACAAAAATGAAGATACATCAACATTCTAATAGTCTAATTATAATCATAATCAAATGGCTCTGCCTCTTCTCCAATGTCTTCAACGAGAGCATCACCACCATCATGTGGTTCGGAGTACAACCAAAACAATCAGCAATGCCACTTCCGCTAGCCCCACTTTGCAGGTCACACAAAGTACTCTCTAGGTCCGGGTCTAGCAATGAAAGTTGGGCAATGGAAGCATACAAATTTGGGAATACAACAACCAGCTGATAACTCTTATGAATTTATGATGATTGTTGGTGAAAAATTGAAAATCATCATCATAAATTGCATACCCATCATGGAAGTTACAAATTACAAGAATTTACAATTTCCTATTACTCATTCTAGTGAAATATTGGGGAGAGGGTCTAGTGACTGCAGTCCTTGCACTTGACTGCGGCTCCTCACTCTTAGAAGGCTACGACTGCTGCTCCACCCTAGTTTTAGATGGTAGGGATGATAATGTGTGGGCGAATGGGCTTTAAAAAGAAGTAAAACCACATTAAAAACTCATAAAAACCCTGGAATTTGTCCCACATGTTTTCTTTGTTTGGCAAGTATTATGCACGGACTCGCCGAGTACTTGCGAGTATTCTCAGCGAGTACTGTCTCAAAAAATCCCTGTGACTCACACACAAGTTTTTTCAGCTAGACGACCCCTTGGTTCTCTCCTTTCTGCTAGTTGCCAACAATCTTGAAGTATCGCTACAGGTTAATCTCAATCTAGATCCAAAGTTCCCATACATTTGTATTGCTTTCCATCAAAAGGGCTCACCAATGTTATCTAAATAAAGTTTACAAGCGTGTTCATCCTGTTAGAATACATGTACATCAAATAGGCAGAATGGATATTATAAAGCAATAATAGCATATATAAAATGTCTTTGTTGAGGAGGTGACTCCACTATGAATGACAATTTACAATTAATGGTACAATCCTCTATATAAGTATGGAAGGGTGCCAATTGCAAGTAGTTTGCATACTCATACTAGGCAGGCCAATAAACAGTTGACTCGGCAGTACTCGCAACTTGAAAAACACATAAATTTCTTTTAAAAACACAAATTTTATAAAATATACAGTTACAAAATGTATCAAATGAGTTTGTAAAATGTTGGGGAAGAGTTTTCTATTAGATATGAATACAAATAGAGTACAAATTGTCTCATTATGGGAATACAACAGCCAGCTGATAACTCTTATGAATTTATGATGATTGTCATTGAAAATCATCATCATAAATTGCATACCCGTGGAAGTTACAAATTACAAGAATTTAGTGACTATAGTCTTTGCACTCAACTGAGGCTCCTCACTCTTAGAAGGCTACGACTGCTGCTCCACCCTAGTTTTAGATGGCAGTATTGATAATGTGCAGGTGAATGTGCTTTAAAAAGAAGCAAAACCACGTTAAAAACTCGTCAAAACCCTGGAATTTGTCCGCATGTTTTCTTTGTTTGGCAAGTATTATGCATGGACTCGCCGAGTACTTGCGAGTATTCTCGATGAGTATTGTCTCAAAAATTCCCCGTGACTTGCCCGCAAGTTATTCAAAAAATACTCGTTTTCTTTTACTTTCCACAAGTAGTCAACGAGTTTTCCAACTATGGTTGTGACTGCTAAAGGCAACCTTCCACATACAATTGATACTAATATATCAATATGAACCCTTATTAAATTATTAATCTACAAACTCTACAATTCTCATTCTACAAACTATTTGTCTAATTGTTGCAATGCTAAAGTTTGTTGGGTCAGATGGCTTGCTTAATCCAAAGGATCTATCCATTGATTAGGCATTTGAAATTTTCTTTTCTCATGGCCTTTTCTAATTCTACACAACCTTATATCAACCCATGTTTTCCTACTCCTAGGTCACGGTATTGTGCGATTTTAATTTGTGTCGATGATTTCCATTTTGTCCTCAATCTCGACCAAGTTTACATTCACCACACCCTTCTTTGTGCATTTATCATCACTTGAGGTTTCCCGGTTGCACCACCAACACAATAATCTAGTATTTCTCATTTGATTAGTTGGGTTGTCACATGCAAAATTACGTCATTCATTACACTTCTCGCATTGGATTATTGGTCTTCCATTTGGGTCCTATTGAATGAGGTTTCTGCCAACCTGATAAATTTGCATTAGTTATTATTATTTATACATTGGGGATTCTTGTATCTTCCATTGGTAGCTTCATTACAATTTTGATGCTCCAAAAATATTTAGAGTTAGCAAAGAAAGATTTGCATAATGTTGTGCCACTCCAAAGCAAGCCGCATAAAGACTCATTTCCATGGTCATTTCATGGAAGCCTGTCCAAAGTTGCACAATAATATGAATGTCACGGAAGCTTACCCAAGTTGTGGAACACTATGAATGCCATGGAGGCTTATCGAAAGTCGAGCACTACTATGAATGTTGCACAAGCTCACCCAAGCCGCACAACACTAGTGATGCCAAGGAATCTTGCTCAATGCCACGCAAGCATGTCCATAGCCGCGTTACACAATAGAAGCCGTCGAAACACTCACAATGCAAAAGAATACCACATTCCCGTGGGACCACTCTCATTTGCTTCAATGATGAAATATGTGTCAAATAGGATCGCTATCAACATCAATACAATTAGCAGAAGATACACGTGGTTCTTGATTTGTCTATTTCAGCCAAGGACCAACAAAATGATCCAATTGAGCTCAATCCAATGAAGGGGAACTTTTGGACCTGATCAATGGCCCTGAGAGGCAACCTAAGGAATAATCTACAAGGGAGCCTATTTTTGTTGAAGGCGTCTTGTTCTCCCACCAGAGCTTTGTGAATTCTATAAATAGAGAGGAGATGCAAACCTATAAAGTGACTAGACTTGGAGTCTTGGAGTCAACTTAGAGTGAAGGACCAAGAGAGAGGTCGAATACCAAGTTAAGGAATCGGGCGACTATACTTGAGAGTGTGATCTAAGTTTGGTTCTGCAAAAGCTTCACAAAGTCTGCAAGCTTAAGATAGGTCTAGGACTAGAATTCTTGCAGTCTTGTCATAAGACTATAATTGGAGTGTTGAGTCATTATGCTGAAGTCTATAATTTTTCCTTACATTAATAGAGAAACTTCGTTGTTTTGTGGTTAATCTTTCCTAGGGTTGGGGTGGAGAAGGGTTTGAGTGCCTTCAGGGCACCAATTGACATTTTGTGTTGATATTTAGATTCCTCCCCTACTTACGAGACGGGGGATGGGGGATGGGTTTTCCGGACGGCAAAAAAATTCTAAATTTTGGGGATGGCGGGGGATGGCTAGTTAAAAATATATAAATATTTAAAATATAAAGATATAGTGACTAAATTATATAAATAAGCTGAAATAAAACCATTTGAGATTTAAATAAGGTGAAACTTGAACTCATAAACATCAAATATATTCCTAGAATCTATTCTGAGAGGATATCGTGATTTCAAAACACTCAAATTTTCCAAACATGTTATAAACTTCTATTATGTTCTCCTTCATTCTCTGATAGCAATCTTCCCAAACTATGACGAAGTGTTATGGTTTACTATTGACCCTCAATTGCTCTTGTCGAACCTTCTACTGACAAAACAAAGAATGACAGAAAACAAGTTCTCATTCAGATTCTACGGTCAATGTACCAAGACCGTCAAACAATAATAGTGGGGTTTCGGGATATATTAGCTTGGTCATTACTTGCAGAGGCCTGTGACTTGCTTCTTCACAAGATCTTGATAGAGTCCTAATTGAAATGTTGCTTTGTTCACTTGACGTGGTGAACTATGAGTTATACTCCATATCGGACTCTCCAAGCATGATTCTACATGCCCTAATCATATTCCTCCAGTCTATCTTGGTGAGAACTAAGGAGACGACAATGGATTTACTTGTTCACACCTCACTTTGTTATTTAAGCATGGATTATAATCCCATATCGAGTTCACTATTTTAAGACAGGGATACCGGGTTTGTCACACCGAGATGACTGGAACATCTCTTTCAAGCTTATGACTGGGGTTTCTATTAGGTCTCCACCAAGTCCAGGTGTTGCACTTATTTTACAAGTCTCTTACTAAGTTAATAATGCCTTACAGATCCAAGAAACACAAGTAGCCACCATACGATTAAAATGCAAGAAAATGAAAGTGTCTTTCGAATGTGGATCTGAGAATAAGCAAGTTAGAGATCACCAGATTAACAATCTTATCTTATTCTTCGTGGGGACGCGTCAAACATCCCCATGTCCCCATGTTCCCGGACGCGTTTCCCACCTCTTTAGACGTCCCCGGGATGTTTCCCATCAAGCATGCATAGTGGGAAACGTGGGGGAAACGTTTCCCCCACGTCCCCAAGACGTCCCGGACGTGTCAAAAATGGGAGGAATGCATCCCGCGTAAGTATGATTCCTCCTAATTTATATATTTGATTTCTCACTTCATTGGTATTTGTTGGGGTTTGGAAACATCATTTCCAACCCTTAATGCGGGCTGTACCTCTACTGTCATTTAATTAATTTCCAGCTATGTTTAGAGGTTGATTTCTTGGGTGATAATTGTCCTAAAATATTCCTAAAGTGCCTCTACATGTTTTAGATGATGTGAATGGTGATATTTTGATGAATTATTGTTTTTTCCTTGCTGCTGTCCTAAAAATCAGACTGTTTTTCACTACTGTTATATTTTTCAGTTGGCTGATATAAAAATCAGAATACTTTAGTTTGGGGTTTGTGTTATTTCATTGTTTTTCAGTTCAGCCCTAGAAAGGGACATTACAACAGTGATGCAAAAATTCATGTGCACGAAGGAGAAACGAGCAGCATGAGCACAGTCATGCGCAAAGAGGTGGAGGTAGATATTCGTCTAGAGGAAGATGATGCGGAAGAGGAAGAGGATTTAGCAGAACCTATTTCCATTGTGAAGAGACTAGACATCATGCATTCAAGTGTCCACAAGCAGTGCAAAATAGGGGTGGTAGGAGGAACAGTGCTAGTAATCATGTTGTTCAGCACGCAGATGCAGAAAACCATGCATCGACAAGTAGCACGAAGAACTAGGATGTGGAGAAGCGCTCATGATGAAAAGGGTTTCGCTAAAGCCCACAAGAAAGAGAATGTGCTGGGAAAAAAATTGTTCAAAACCATTTGCAAGTCTAAAGGTAAGTTCTATAAGGTCATTTTTGATAGTGGTAGCACTAATAATCTTGTTACTAACAAGATGGTTAAGAAACTTGGTCAGAAGAGAATTGCGCACCTGAACCCATATAAGGTATCATGGTTGTTGAAAGGGCATCAATTTGTTGTAAATGAGCATTGCAAAGTGTGTATCAATATTGGCGCAAATGAAGATGAATTCCTATGTAATGTAATGCCCATGGACATATGCCACGTGTTATTGGTGAGATCTTGATAGGATAACAAACAAGGGGTTCATGATGGTTGTGCAAATACCTACACATTGGTGAAAGACGGACGGAAGTACACTTTTAAGCCCTTGAAGGACTCAAGTGTAGATATTGAGAAGAGTCCGCACGATTTGTTGGTTTTGGGAAAAGAGTCCTTGAATATGGTGAAAGAGGACAGGTGAATGTTTTCCATTCATTCCTAGGCTCATGTGAGAAAGCAGAGGAAGGTGAAGTTGTGCAAATAGAGGAGATCCCACGAAAGGTGAAAGAGATCTTTGGAGAGTGCGCAGATATCATGAAAAAGGATATTCCAGATGGTATGCAACCTACGCGCAGTATTTGTCACCGGATGGACTTGATACCAAGGGCTAGTTTACCAAACAAGGCTGCATATAGGTTAACACCTACGGAGAATGAGGAGATGAGGAAGCAAGTACATGAGCTACTTGACAAAGGATTGATCGAGAGAATCTTTGAGCCCATGTGTAGTACCGTAGTATTCGCACCAAAGAAAGCAATAATTGATCACAGCCATTAATAAAATTGCTAACAAGTATCAAGTATCAATTACTAAGCTTGTTTGATCTTCCATTTTTGTGCATAGATGATTTGATGGATTGTTTGAGTGGAGCAAAGTACTTCACAAAAATTGATCTAAAGAGTGGGTATCACCATATCAGAATTAGGGAAGGAGATAAGAGGAAGATCAAACCGATTTGCAGATGCACTCAGCAGAAGATTTGTCTTAATAACTCGAGATGCAAGGAGTAGTAGGGTTCAAAGCGATGAAGGGGCTTTGCGCGAGAAGATGGGTGTAGCCCCGCTCCGCACGTGTCAAAAATGGCCCTAAGACTAGAGAACAAATTTGGGAAAAAGATGTTTTTGAATAAATTAAGTTCTGAAAACAGATGTGCAGCCCACTAACGAGCCCACACAACTTTTTAAAACTTTCCCGAAAAGGTGTAATATCCCCTTCTCGAAAGTAGCAGGTCGAAGACCCTTAGCCTATTCTTTGTTTCCCGATGGCTAAGGAGGTGGAAAATAAGGGAAACATTTATCCTAATAAAGTAATTTTAGTGCATAATGATTTTTATAAGCACTTTAATTATTTATTAGTGATAAAGTAATAAAATAAAAGGTCACTTTATTTTTATTTCCCTAAGGAGAAAATGCGACCCATATAGGGAAATAAAGCAAGGGGATAAAAATATTAAATAAAGTAACCAAGTGGAGCGAGCTGATTGGATCCTTGTGTGGGCTCATTTGCCAATTGCAATTATAAAAGGAGGTCACCACACATGGGAGAGGATCATCTTTTTGCATATTTTTATATCTGAACTTTGGTTGAGCTGATTGCTTTCCAATTTGACATTGAAGGACGAAAACCCTTTGATGTGTTTGCATTAGAGGACGAAAACCCTCTATTGCCAAGGTTGAAGAACGAAAACTCTTCATCCTTTGTGAGAGGAAGCTCTATTCAAGGGTTTCCATTGAGTTTCAAGGACAATTATGAATTTCCAGCAGTGTGAAGGCCCTAATTTGCATATTTATGTCATCTCCAACTAGGGTTTGAAGAAGAAGTGTTGTAGCTGATTTTTGGTATACATTTCCAGCTGTTTTTAAACGAGCCACCCACTTGTAGGAGGAATTTGAGCTTCCTAGGGAACGGTTGTTACAGATCTGGTTTCTATATTCCTTATCATATTTTTAGAGATCATTTCCAACTTGTCTACATGAGATTTGGACATCAGAAGCTTCTTTTCCATTCATGTCTGTAAGTTGATTTTCTGCAGACTTTAATAAAATTTGAGCTCTTCTTCTTGGGTCTAAAAATTATTTTTTTGGTGTTTATGCCTATATAATAAATTTTGATCAGTTTTGGCAAATATTTGAGTGATTTTAAATGAGTTTTGAGTGCCATCCATCTCTAAGGAAAGCCGCATTTTCTAGAATAAAATTCAGATCTGCAGTTTTATCAAATATTTTCTCTATCAATTTGTTGTTATAAATCAGATTTACAGGAATTCCTCTTGGGGTTAGAAATTATCCCATTGGGGACATTACAAAAGGGTCCCGTAATTAATTAAGTCTAACTAAGACGTTTAATTAATTACCATTTCCCGTAACTAGGTTAAATTCGACATTATTAAAAATTTAACCTAGGTTGGGCTCAAAATGCCCGTTAAAATTTTAACAAGAAGAGTTCTCTAATTCCTTTTATTTCCATTCTCTCACACAATTAACTTTTAATAAATTAAGCCTAATAATTTGTGGGAACGACATCCCCTTGATTAATTTAATTTTTGTAAATTAAATTAATTCACTTAATTAAATTTATTTGCCCAAATTAAATAATTTAATTTGAGACAAGAGCCTCTTTTAATTTATCATTTAGGGATAATTAACCTCGGGAATGTTGTGGTTAATCTTGTAGCGAATTAATTTAATTTAGGAAGATTTTGCGAAAGCATGGAAGGCATACGTAGAACTAGTGAGCATCATTTGTATGCCATGGTTAGATTACTTCCTACAAGGATTGTTGTTTAGAGGCACACGGCTATGCGTACCACAAGAATCAATGAGAGAATTTGATCCAGGAGAAGCATTGCGGAGAAATGTCAAGTCACTTTGGAATAGATAAGACTTTGCACGGTTTGGGATAGAGATATTTATGGCCGCAGAATCTGCAAGTGCGAAGATGCCGAGTATTCCAATAGGTGAAAGGAAGAGTCGAAATGCGGGTTATATCAACCACCGCCATACCTAAGAAACCTTGGGAGAATCTCGGATGGATTTTGTTTTTGGATTACCCAAAACACAAAAGTGGCATGATTTTATCCTTTTTGTGGTGGATAAATTCTCAAAAATAGTTCATTTTATTGCTTATAAGAAGAATAATTATGCTACGCATATTGTTAGCTTGCTTTTAGGAAGTTGTGAGACTGCATGGATTGTTGCGTATGATTGTATCTAATTGATATATCCAATTTGTGGGCCACTTTTGGTGCACGTTGTGAAAGAAACTGAACACGAAGTTGCATTGTATTTCTATGTATCAACCTCAGACGGATGGTCAAATAGAAGTTGTCAAGAGGAGCCTTGGCAATTTGTTGAGATGTCTACTAGGTGTGAAGGCATGAACATGGGAAGTTGTCGACTTTCCAGATTGTGAATGGAACAAGTCCACGAGGAATTGCAGAGTGAGAGAGTTACTTGTGTGAAGAAGGGTAAATTGCGGAAGCGAAGACTTCACACAAGATATGAAATCTTGCGAACAAGTGCGCACGTAGTTAGAAAAGAGCAATGCACAATACAAGGAATGAGCAGATTTGCGGAGGAGACATTTGGAGTTTAAGGTTGGAGATTTATTTCTTGCACACTGCGCATAAAGAAAGGTTCCCACGAGGAACGTATGATAAACGCGATCAAAATAAGATTGGGTATGCAAAGCCGTAAGAACATTTACAGAGAACACATATGAGTTGGAGATGCTTTAGAAGGGATAAACATCTGACCTATCTTTAAAAAGTAGATCTATACTCATATTTTGAGGGATAGACAAGAGTAGAAGAAGACCGCAGTGCGGTAGTACACCAGCTACCAAAGCTAAGGCACACAAAAATTAAATGCATTCTAGATGACCGCATAGTGAAGACAACGCACATAAAGGAGCATGAAGAATATATGGTGATATGGATAGGTAGAGGAATCGAAGATGCTTCTTGGCTTACTAAAGCAGAGATTATTAGACTTGGTCATTCCATTTCAAAACTTCAGAAACCCACTTGAGTAGAAGTTCAAGTTTCTTTTTTGCCGGCATGTTTGATGCAAGTAGCATCCCGGTTCACAAACCATCTTGTGTCGCCCCAAAATATTTAGAATTAGCAAATAAATATTTACGCAATGTCACACCACTCCTAAACAAGTTGTGCAAAGACATTAGCTTAATCATTTTGCGAGAATCCGCAAAAGCCGTGATAAAGCCACTCATTACTATGAATGTCGTAGAAGCTTACCCAAGCCACGTAACACCATGAATAGTGTGGAGGGTTATCCAAAGTCACGCAATACTATGAATGTCGCATAATCTTACCCAAGCCAAGCAACACTAGGAATGTCGCAGAGGTTTTCCTAATGCCACGCAAGCTTATCCAACACCGCAATACAATGCAAAAGCCCCATAACACACACATCTCTACGAATACCGCATTCCTACGGACCACTCCCATTCACTTCAATGATGAGATCTATGTCAAACAAGATCACCTGTCAACATCTATACAGCTTAGTAGAGGATAAACATGGCTCTTGATTCATCTATTTCAAACGAGGACCAATAGAATAATCCAATTGAGTTCAATCAAAAGAAGGGGAACTTACGGAGCTGATCAATGGCCTCAAAGGCAACTTAAGGAATAATTTGCAAGGGAACCTTTTCTTGTTGAAGGCATCTTGTTCTCCCACCAAATCTTTATGAGTTCTATAAATAAAGGAGAGTTGCAAATGTGTAAAGGGACTAGACTTGGAGTCTTGGAGTCATGTTAGAGTGAAGGACCAAGAGAGAGGTTGAATTCCAAGTTAAGGAATCGGGTGACTATACTTGAGAGTGTGAGCCAAGTGTGGTTCTGCAAAAGCTTTGTAGAGTTTGCAAGCTTCAAATAGGTCTAGGACTAGGGACTAGAATTCTTAGAAGAATTCTTGTGGAGTCTTGTCATAAGACTACAATTAGAGTGTTGATTCATTGTGCCTAAGTCTGAAATCTTCCTTACACTAATAGAGAAATTATGTTGTTTTCTAGTTAATAGTTGTGCCTAAGATCTTGCTTTGGTGAGGTTTAACTCTGATAGTTGCTGCGTGGAATAAGGCATCCCTTCTTTTGGGAACCCTAACAATGACTACATCAAATTCTCACCCATAGTAAGCAAGCCTTACGCTCCTTTCTTGTTCTCATTATATAGGCACTCCTTAATTAAATGGCACACCATTGTACAGAAGTCACAAAAATCATTCATCAAAACATTTGTTTTCTCTTATAATTTGGAATCAATACTTGCCAAACCACCATTTTGTGATTTGTCCCTTTGTGCATTCTCTAATTTTTGTGCCTCTTTTAATCTATAAGTGTATGCATGAACTGCCACGTTCTTCAAATGTCTTATGTTATATACCTCTCCTAAGATCTCATTGTTGTTTCACAATGATCTAAGCTAGTGATCCACAAAGATGTGTCGCCCTCTAGGGCAGTAGTGGACATTTTGCGGGCGTGGTGGGTGCATTACGGGTCACGGTTCTAACATGGCTTTATGTTTCTTGTACAAATTTATTGTGCTTTTTGAGACCTATGATGGATACAAAACCACCACCTTTACCATTACTTATAACTACATATTTCAAAATATGCAATCAATGAAAATGTATTAAAGCCCTATTCAAGAATTCGCCATTCTCAATTTGTATTCAAAATCAACAGTACCTTGAAATAATTGTCATTCCTGTTGGAAAGTTGCCAAATGCTGAAGTTGAATATTGAAAAAGTACAAACTTTTTATGAAGACATAGTGTAAGTTGCTTTCCTAGTTCCCGTATAGTTAAGATTATAATCATAGTTTGTAAACACAACGAGTACTTTTAGAGTCAGCAAATACTCGCCATATTTTTAGTTAGGCGAGTAAACTCTTGAACATGCCAGCCGAGTGTTTCTCAAATAGTCACAAGTTTTTGCCGATTACTTGTGAGTTTTCGCAATTACTCGTGAAATTTTGGTGAATACTTGTAAGTCTTTGGAGAGTTTTTTTTTGTTGGTTTCCAATTTATTATTTTGGCAAGTTGTTCGAAATCGTAAATTATTGTAATTTGTAACTTGCATAGATATGCAATTTATGATGATAATTTTCAATGACAATCATCATAAATTCATAAGACTTATCAGTTGGCTGTCGTATTTGCATGATGATGCGATTTTGTACTCTATTTGTGTTCAAATCTAATAGAAAACACTTCCCAACACTTCACAGACTCATTTAATACATTTTGTAACTATATTTTGCATAAAATTTATGGTTTTTACAGAAATTTAGGTATTTTTTAAGTTGTCGAGTTTTTGCCGAGTCAAATTTTTTTGGGTCTGCCAAGTATTGGCCGAGTACAATTACGCAAACTATGATTACAATAGATGCATCTACCAAAAAAGGTACAGTAAAATGTAACTGATACATACATGTTATGGGTGCAAAGTTTTCATTTTTAATTAGGATGCAGAAAGACAACTAGTGACAAATGCAGACAGATATACCCAAATGTTATACAGAATGCTGTTGTACCTTCTTCCACTGTTTTAATGCCTGGAAGAACCTTCTCAATACTCTCAGCATCTATCATTTCATAGAAGGAGTTGTACCAATTTACAGCCTGCAAAATCTCGAAACATTGAAAAGTTATGTGGTAAATTTAGAATACCAAATAGAATTTACAGTATAGCAATGGCTCAATTTCAAAACTTTGTCCATTACAAGAATATGTCTTTCATTGATACTTAAATAAATGATATTCATGAGTGCACTTCGAGAATAAATTTATTTTAAAAGAAAATAGTTAAGTGCATTACAAACAAACAATTCAAATGTTTTCTAACAAATATCCTCGTGAAAAATTCAAATAAAAGTTTTTGGAGCACTATATTACAGCTATATTTGATGGTAATTAATGTCAATTGACGAGTTTGGAGATTTTTTCCATTTGTTTGTAGGATAAGTTAAAAAAATCCTCTATTTTTAATTCTCTTGAAGATATGCAATTTTATGGTGTCTTGAACTTGTGTTGAGGAGCCCTATGCCGACTCGGCAGGTGAATATTGATCATGATATGTGTGCCCAAATTTTAAACTTCTCAATGAAGACCTCTACTAAGACGTCCAAAAACTGTTGGATGCAATTCCCATGTGGCTCAAGAAAGAATCACCGAATTTAAAGAGTTATACAGGGTGCGGGCTTGAATGTGTGTGTGTAGTTTCATTTAATTGTGGGAGAGGTGAGAATTTAGGCCACCATGGTTGCAATTAAAAAGGACGCCTTTATGGATGAATTTAGATCTTTTATTTTAAGCTTACAAAAGGTCAAGCGTGGGTTTAGCTCTGTTATTTAAAGCTGATAGAAAGTCAGTGTAAGAACTGTCATATTGGAACTTGCCAAGGTGTATGAATTAGAATTGCCATCTTACTTTGCTAAAGAGAATTTTGGCGACTATCTAAAATTTTAAAGGAATGCTGATTTGTCATCCAACCATTTCTCAGGGATATGATTCAACAAATAGTCAATTAAATGATGGATACAGATTGAAGATCTCACCAGAAATTAATAAACCTTCTATGGCTGCTATGGAGTCCTTTTAGACGCGTTTTTGGTTCCTTGTGGCTTTAATATTTTAAACGAGGCTCAGACATTGCTTCAGCCTTGGATACTTCGGAAGAGTTTTTAAAGGGAAAATTGTGCTTATCTTGTTTTTGAGATTTTGAAAATCCCAATGGGCATATTGAAGGCATTCAGAATGGCGCCTTCTAGTAGGTTTTTAGCATTTTCTTTTCTAGAATGAAAAGGTTATTTCTGGAATTAGTACTTCAAATTTCTTTTAAATTAGACATTCCTAGAGAATATGCCAAGATGGCTGCAATTGGAATTTACTCTAAATGGAAAAATTTGGTATAGTCATGATCAAATATGAGACTATCTAAGACCAGAAAAATACTGACAGTGAATGGAATGAGACCATTATTGCACCATCCTGTATCTTACACAACTCCAAACATTATAGATAAGAACTTAACCAACCTATGGAAATTTAAATGGGTGAACAATAAATCAGTGTATTAAATTTAATGGCACGGGCAAATTTTTCTTGGATTCCTTGAATACAAGGGGTAGACTGAACAGAATTTACTTGACAATGCATTTTATGTTTCCTTCTAGTTCTTATTGTGAAGACCTTCACAATATTGGCAATATGAACAAAATTAAATATTTAACAATGGATATTCAAGTGCAACTAGTCCTGACATATTAATTTTCCCAACAAAAACCATAAGACGTAACCAATCAGCTTCCTAACACATCAATTACACAAGATGTGAAGTTGTACGAGGGAACCAATGAGGAAATTAGCGGACAGCTAGGCCAGTTTGTGAAGGAACTACGATAAACAAACCACGCCACATCCTCAAATTACTCTGATGGTGGTTGATATTTTATGGATTTCATGTTTAAATTTTGTTCAATTTGATAAATGCAAAACGTATATGACATGCCAATAAGCAGCTTGTACAGAATTGTAGTGCCCAAAAACTGGTTCCGTGCACTTGGACATATCAGTTTGGTATTTATCCCGACACTATCCCATTTATCAACTTATTGACCAACTTAAAGCTTCCTGCTCTATACCATACCCTAAGTCCACTAGGACGTAATTACTTCTCCAGCTTAGCACTTAAGGAATTACTGCACATTCAACAGAATACATCCTCAAAATATTTGCAGACTACCTCATCTCAGATCTCATTCAAGTTGAAGCCTGGATAGGTTTGTGGGCCCAGGCCATATTCAACCAATAAATATGTCCCTAGGCCGGTAAATCTGTCCCCACGCCGAACAATCTGTCCCTTGTACTTACAATGGTCATTTTTTCAAATACACAAGTTGCCTTGGTTGGCTTAGGGTTGGTTGAGACCGAAATCATTTAAATCTGTCAGCTATATAAACATATGCACCCTTACTCATTAAGAGCATCTAGGGATCCCATATCAAAAGGCGCGTTGTATGAAGGTCATTGCACAAGGCATTAAAGCACCTCTCCCTTAAGAGCACCACAGCAAAGATATTCAAATCTGAATAGATCTCTATCGCTTCCCTAGAACACAAATCCATGCACTACAATCAAGCCAAGCATCAATTGTCAAGGGTTACATGCCAAATCAAGGATCCCATCTAGTTTACTGCCTCTAGCCTCCACCTCATCATAGGATTGGGAGAATTACGTGTTGCTTGATCCCTCTTCAAAGTATCAATAATGTGGTGCAACGCTCATCACACCGTTGGGGGTGGGATGAGGTAAGTCCAACTCTAATCGAGACTAACCCCTTTTTGGGTCAAAAGCGAGGAGAAGACATACATGTAGAGAAACATCATCGCACATATCCAGATACAAATTCCAAGTCCAAAGATACAAGTGAAGCGGTGCGAGTCAAATTCTAGGTAGAATCCCGGAGAACACATTTGTAGATCGTTGGACAGGTTTGGCCATGAACTTATCCCCTTTTAGACAAACTTATCTCGCACTCAATTCCAAATCCCCATATTTTGCAAACAGCTTTACAACATTTTACACAGCTCCCTCGACCAGTTTTAGCTCACTGTCACATAGTCTACGACCAAAGAGCAATGACTTATTTCTAAACCCTAACCCTAATTATACTTTCACTCTCATATCTGTTTGATTAGTATCTTCTAGTTCTGAATTATAATACACACTCAATAATATCTAATTAGGAACAATAAAACCTGGTTTTGATATTACATTTTCGTGAACCCACTTATCTTTCAATCCACGCTAACCTAAGATTACATTCCCCACCCTTAGGGTTTCAGATTTATCCTCTTTTAGGGCTTGGTTTTCAGATTTAATTTCTTATTCCCTTTCATTCCCTGAACAAAACCTGATTTTCATCCATTGCCCTAAGGTTTCATGTTGATTTCCCAAAGGTTTCATGCTCAGTTTTCCTATTACAGCCTCATATTGGGGTTCTTTGTTGGTCCTCGTACCTTCAAATTATATCGCAATTGAAACCTATTTTCAAAACCCTTACAAGTTTTTTTCTTCTTTGCATCATGGTGAACAACAAATCTCTTTTTATTTTTCATAATTTTTCATGGAGTTTTTCGAATTCAAGTATCGTTATTTTCGATGAAGTGGACCAAATGGATGAAATATACATTTGCTTCCAAAACACTTGGAGGTTTTTCTTACTTGCATCAAGCTGATCAAAAATCTATTTTTGTTTTTCAAAATTTATCACGGAATTTTAGAAAAAACCATTTCATTAATTGGACCTTTTCAAATTTAATTTAACAACTTTTTAGTTTCAATCTCCGCCTTTAGGGGATTCCATTTTATCTATCTGATTTTATGCTTTTGCCCTTTACCCTGTTAGGATTTGGTTTATGGCTGTATTATTGGATCAAACTAGCCATGACTTCCTTTTCTAACTCGGGATGTACTCTTGATCATGAAACATTTAATGAAGTAATGGATTACCTCTTTACAAAACATGAACTTGAACAAAAAGCTACAATAGAAGAAGAATGTGATGCTACATCAAAAGATGACTATAATGATCCTGCTTACTTGGTATTATGGTTGTCCTTGTAATTCTCCCTCTTCTCCTAGGGGAAATATTGTCGTAAAACCTAGTTATACACCATCGTTGTGTACAAATGAAGTTTCTTGCCTTGTTAATATAGAACATACTTCTCATAATGTTATTGGTATGGATGCTTCTTTTACAACTCATAATGATGCTTATTTTACATATCATAGTGATGTTTCTTTAGATTCTTACACTAAGGGTGTAGAGTCCTATATTATTCATGCTCCTAGTTCATATCTTAAGAATGACGCCCTAGGGATATCCCTAGGTCACGTGATGTTTGCCGTGGTCTTAATACGACATATACACCTACACATGAGAATAATACAAATTCACAACCATTAGATACACCACCTCCATATGTTACCATTCCCGCCTTTGTCAACTACAACTCATTATGCAAGCTATAGGTGAGCTACATCAAAAATTAAAACTCTAGACTTATCCTGTACCATAGTAACAGTTGGAATGATCATGATATTGTGTCCAACCAGCTTGTGATGCGTAAAATTTACAATTGTCCTTATCCATCGGGATTTTGTATGCCTAAGTTTATCTTGTTCACTGGACTTGATGGTGCTTCACAACTCATCACTAATTCCTCAAGTGTCTAAAGCCATATGTTTCTATTGCTTATGTCTTGCTCAAGACATTCCCATCAAGCCTAATTGGTCATCCCTTAGCTTGGTTTCACACCTTACATAGTGGGCCTATCAACAATTTTCCCACTTCACAAAATCAATTTCTCTTACGCTTTGGTTCGCATGATAATCCCGATCCTCTCATTGATAGTTTGGATAATATATGTCAACAGATCTAATGAGTCCGTTCAAGAATGTGCTATTCACTTCACAAGTACTATTTGTCAATCCATATTCCATCCAAGTGACAAAGAGCAACAAGACATCTTTCATAAGAGCTTATCACTTTCTCGATAGGAATTAATAATATCTAATGCGGAATAATCCCTTACGAATCGCAACAAGAGAAACTAATATGCGAAAATATCACGATCTCAAATAAAAGTGCAAAATAAATAACACAACATGGAAAGAAAATATGTAATGTGGTTCACCCAATTTGGGCTACGTCCACCAAGAATCACTTGCTCAAATTACAAGCCTCCACTCTCTCAATACAATACCCAGATCCGTTTGGAGCTATGCTCAACAAACTCTACAGAATTCACACCCGAATTCAAAGCACATCTGCAATGCATTTTCTTGTATATGTATCATATGCATAAGACCATATAAATAGACAATTGCTTAAGCAATTTGATACAAAACCATGGGTATCAAAACCATGGGCAAAAAACCGTGGGTATCAAAACAATGGGTACCGAAAAAACCATGGGCCCAAAAACAGCCCATAACGGTTACCCATTACCCATGGGTTAATAAACCACCCATGAAAATTTGCTTCGGGGTTTCGCCCCGAACCCCCTTGACCCGCTCACCGGCGAGCGGAACCGCCGTAAAAATATCTCGAGTGTAACACATAAAAGGTGTACCACACTCTAACATGAAAATAGGCTCCACAAACATAACAATCTCCCACTTGAGACCGATTTCCACCGAGTAAGCTTCTCAACCCTTCACTGTCATCCGCGAAGGCCGGCCAAAGCCGAACATAGCTTTAGTTTATCCTCAGTGACCACCTTGGTCAACATGTCTGCGAGGATTACGACCGGTATGAATCTTCTCCAACTTCAACTTATCTTCCTACAAAGTTGTCTGATGAAGTGATATGTCAACTATATATGCTTCGTCCCGGAGTGGAAAGCGAGTTCTTAGCTAGGTGTATAGCACTCGACTATCACTATGCAGCTTACATTCCTCATGCTTATGCCCTAACTCCTCAAGCAATTGTTGTAACCAAATCATCTCTTTGCTTGCCTCTGTGGTAGAACATACTCAACCTCCGTGGTTGTGAAAAGCCACCACTTCTATAGTCGTGAAATCCACTTAATACTTTGTCCCACCTACAAAGTGTAAATATAATCTGTCGTGCTCCTCCCGCTGTCTACATCTCCACCATGTCTCGAATCTACATAACCACGTAAAGTGGTGTCTCGATCCATCAGTAGCATAAAACCGTCCCCATGGTCCCTCTCAAATACGGAAGGATCCACTTTACTTTGCACAATGCTCTTTACCCGGATCACTCATAAATCTACTCATAGCCCCTTTCTACCGCATGGGCAATATCGGGCCTAGTGCATACCATAACATACATCAAACTTCCAACCACCGATGAGTAAGGTACCTTGGACATATAGTTTCTTTCCCGCTCTGTCTTGGGACACTTTGCTCCTTTTTAACTTCAAATGGCCTACCAAAGGAGTCCCAACCGGTTTAGCATCCCGCATGTTAAACCTATCCAATACCTTCTTAATGTACTCTTCCCGAGATAAAGTCACTTCCGTTCCTTCATATCCCGAGTTATCCTCATACCAAGGATTTGTCTCAAGAACCCCAAATCCTTCATATCAAAGGATTCACTTAGTTTGTTTCTTGAGTACTTTTATTTCTGCATGTTTTACCTACAACCAAAGATGTCATCAACATACAAACATAGGTTAATTTAACTTCCATCCTCAAATTTCTTTGTATACACGCAATGGTCGAATGACATCCGATATAACCTTGCTCCATCATGAAACTATCAAACTTCTTATACCATTGAAGTGGAGCTTGTTTGAGCCATACTTGTAATGTCCCCAATTCCGAGTGGTTGGCCTAACGGCCCTATTTTGGTCTTAGCCCTAGTCATTCCCAAGGGGCTAACGACTTTGGAGGTTATTGGGGATGGTTGTCTGATTTCCTACTATGTTTTTGTTATATTTTGGGACTTGGGAGGATCTAATGGGCCCTTTGTGTTCTATTTTGTCGTTGGGATCACTTAAGTGGACACTTTTGGCATTTAATGTTATGTTTCTTCGTTGGGGCCACTTAAAGGCCCTTTTTGGCGACTTGAGGGGATATGTATTGCATTAAATGTTATATTTCTTCATTGGGGTCACTTTTTGGGCCAAGGCGCCTAGAAGGGGAAAAAGTAACTTTAAGTTATTTTTAATTGGGCCCTCTCTATGAGAAAGTGCGACTTGGGGGTTTTAGGGTTTCCTTGACATGGAAAAGGTTATAAAAGGAGAAGAGGGGTGAAAGGATATTCATTCATGCATACACTTATATTTCTTTTCATGTGCAACTGCTGTTTGCAACTATTTAGCTTGTGGAGTAAGATCCCACGGGAACCCTAGCTTCGGTGGTGAGAGATCCATCCCTAGCTAGCAGGGCATTCTTCGGTAGTGAGAGATCTACCCTAGCTTGTCATTTGGAGCTGATTTCAGGGCTGTTTTACAGAGGCATTTTCAGGATTTTCAGAATTAGGGTTTGAGGGTTTTTGTGAGTTTTGGTGGAGATTTTCAGCTGGTTTTCGGATCAGACCTACGGCAGCCATAGAGGAAGGGTTTGGCATCATCTACAGAGAGTTTCACAAGGGTTTTGGCCATCTACCAAGGAGGGCGACTTGTTTGGGAGATTGCAGCCCTAATTTCTAGGGTTTCCAGTTGGCCGTTTTCAGATCTGAAGGTTGGAAAGTCATCTTCTATATTTATAGATGTTATTTCCCAAGTTTCATCATTTTTGCACTTGTATTCGGGAAGATATTAATTTTTGAAGTTTTCCAGCTGTTTTAGGCACGCTGTAATTTTCTGGCAGCGTTATATTGACTGAAAAATTCCAAAATATTTCCTTGTGTCATTTATATTATTATCTAGTTCCATTTAAAATTTCAAGTGATTTGAATGGATATTGTGGGAGTTATTCATATTTTACTGTTCGCTGCCCTAGCTGTAATTTTCTGCAAAAATCAGTTTTCTGTTTGGCTATGTTTTGTCTATCTTTTGCATATTTTTCAGTGAGATCCTATAAGGGATATTTTTATACAAGCTCTTCTTCGGTTTGCACACCATCTCCTCTTTACCTTTGACTTCATATCCTTTTGACTCGCTGCTGCATATATAGCTCCTCCAAATCACCATGGAGAAATGCGCTTTACATCTAACTGTTCTAAGTGCAAGTCTTCTGCTGCCACTATTCCAAGAACAGTTCTAATAGAAGTCATTTTTACTACAGGAGAAAAGATCTCATCAAAATCTATACCTTGTTTCTGTGCAAACCCCTTGACCACCAACCGGGCCTTATATCTTTTCTTTCCTCCTTCATCTTTAACTCTGTACACCCACTTGTTCTGCAATGCTCTTTTGCCTTCCGGTAGCTTCACCAAATCCCAAGTTTGGTTCTCCATGAGAGACTTATGCTCCTCATCCATGGCTTGCTCCCACTTCTTACTGGCATCTACCTGCATTGCTTCATCAAAGCTCTCTGGCTCTCCACTATCAGTGAGTAATAAATAATAAAGAGAAGGAGAAAAACATTCAGGTTCTTTTCTTACCCTAGAAGACCTCCTCACTGTAGGAGTTTGGGGTTCCTGTTGAGTAGGTTCCTAAACTGATTCATGGGTCACTGTCCCATCCGGAAGATCCTCTACCACTGCATATTCTTTCTTGGATTCTTCCTGTTTTCTTTGCAATCGTTGCTTATACATGACTTTCTCATTAAAGACCACATCCCTAGACCAAATGATTTTCTTGTCCTTAATACTCCAACATTTAAATCCAAAGTCATCACCACCATAACCAATAAAAGTGCATTTTTTTGATTTAGCCTCTAGTTGGGTCCTATCATCCTTGTCAATATGAACAAACACCTCCCATCCAAAGACTCTAAGAAATGAGTAATCGACTTTCTTACCGTACACCAAGCCTCCTCGGGTATGCCTCCATCCAAGGCACTTAAGGGTCCTTTGTTTATTAAATACACAATTTGTGCTCACCGCTTCGCCCAAAAATAAAGAGGCAATCCCGCATGTATCCTCATGCTCCTAAAGACGTTCCATTATTGTTCTGTTCATCCTTTCGACACCCCATTCTCTACCGCGGGTTCCTGGAACCGTTTTTTCTGCAAATTCCATTCTTAGAACAATAATCATCAAATTCATTCTTTACTGCAATACTCCCTCCATTATCTAACCCGAGACATTTTAACTTAAGACCTGTTTCATTCTCTACCAAGGTTTTCCATTTAACAAAAGTATCAAATACATCAGATTTGTTTCTAATACAATAAACCCAAACTTTCCTTATTGCATCATCAATAAAAGTAACATAATAACTTGAACCCCCAAGAGATGATACCTGAGCTAGCCCCCACACATCAGAATGTACTAGCTCTAACTTACTCTCTTTCTTCGTAGGTCCAACCTTGAGAAACCTTACTCGCTTTTGTTTCCCATATATGCAATTCTCACATAAATCTAAACTTGTTTCTGTATATCCAGGCAAATTCTTCTTTATGATGTCCATGCCCTTATGGCTCATATGACCGAGCCTATAGTGCCATAATGTTGTATCTGCATCTGAAGCCACAAGATTACAATCATTAGTACTATCAGTGGATAAATACAAGGTTCCAACCTTCTTACCTCTTGCCACCACAAGAGCACCCTTGGTAACCTTCCAAGAGTCAGCTGTAAATATCACAGTACAACCATCACTTCCCAATTGCCCTGCCGATATCAAATTTCTCCTTAATGTAGGCACATGTCTGACATCCTTCAATAGCCATGTATTCCCATTCTCCGCATCTTAACACAATGCAGAACATTTTCCAACTATACTTTGCAAGGCTCATCATCACCAATAAAAACATGCCCAAAATCCCCTTAAACATAATCAACAAAATAATGCCTATGTGGAGTAGCATGAAAAGAATCCCCGAATCTAAAACCCAAGATTCAATAATATTATGCAAAGAAAGAATCAAAGCATCCTCGACATACATTACCCGATGCCACATTTGCCTCCTTGTTTTCTTCCTGCCATTGTATCTTTTTGTCCCGAAGCTCCCAACAGTCCTTCTTTACATGCCTAGACTTTCCACAGTTCCAACATACAATCTTGCTCTTAGATTTTGACCTTGCCCGATCTTTCGATTTTCACGGTTTCCTCTATTCTTCTCTCTCCTCTAGTTTCCACTTTCAAAGCATTCCCTAATATAGAAGATTCCCTGAGCTTTTTCTTAGCATTTCCTCGCTTAGAATCACCCCTACAACATCCTCAAGCTTCAACTTCGAGTTAGGCTGGAACCGAGTTGTTTACCGCCATTACCAAGGTATTCCAACTTTCACGTAAAGAGCACGAATTAATAAAGCCCTAACTTCTTCATCAAATTCTATCAGAACTCAAGCTAGCATATTCACAACCGTATTCAAATCATTTAAATGATCTCACTACTTGAACTATTCTCGGACATCTTCATATTCAACAACTTTTTCGTTAAAAATATCTTGTTAGAGGCAGAGGGTTTTTCATACAACTTCCCTAATGCATCCATTAGATCTTTTGTAGTCTTTTCCTTTGAAACATTAAATAATACCGAAGATGCAAGACACAGCCGGTTCGTTCAAAGTGCCTTCCGATCCAACAAATCCCATTCTCGCATTTGTCATACTCGAGAGTTTGTTCACCTTCTCGACAACGGAGTATAAAGATCCTTCCGATAAAGATAATCTTCCATCTCGCATCTTCCAAAGACTAAAATTTTGCCCGTTGAATTTATCAACCCTAGATCTTCCATCATCTCGCCATAGCTCCCACTCAAGATAAAACTTTCCCCTACGATTCAACACTTCAACAAACCAAAACCAGCTCTAATACCAATTGATAGGAAATAATAATATCTAATGCGGAATAATCCCTTACAGAATCGCAGCAAAGTAGAAACTAATATGCGTAAAAATATTACGATCTCAAATAAAAGTGCAGAATAAATAACACAACACAGAAAGACAATATTTAACGTGGTTCACCCAATTTGGGCTACGTCCACCAAGAATCACTTGCTCAGATTTTATTACAAGCCTCCACTCTCTCAATACAATACCTAGATCCGTTTGGAGCTATGCTCAACAAACTCTACAAAATTCACACCCGAATTCAAAGCACATCTGCAATGCATTTTCTTGTATATGTATCATATGCATAAGACCATATAAATAGACAATTGCTTAAGCAGTTTGATACAAAACCATGGGTATCAAAACCATGGGCAAAAACCGTGGGTATCAAAACAATGGGTACCGAAAAAACCATGGGCCCAAAAACAGCCCATAACGGTTACCCATTACCCATGGGTTAATAAACCACCCATGAAAATTTACTTCGGGGGCTTCGCCCCTGAACCCCCCTGACCTGCTCACCGGCGAGCGGGACCGCCGTAAAAATACCCGAGTGTAACACATAGAAGGTGTACCACACTCTAACATGAAAATAGGCTCCACAAACATAACAATCTCCCACTTGGAGACTGATTTCCACTGAGCAAGCTTCTCAACCCTTCACTGTCATCCGCGAAGGCCAACCAAAGCTGAACATAGCTTTAGTTTATCCCTTGTGACCACCTTGGTCATCATGTCTGCAGGATTCTGACTGGTATGAATCTTCTCCAACTTCAACTTATCTTCCTCCAAAGTTGTCCTGATGAAGTGATATCTCAACTATATATGCTTCGTCCTGGAGTGGAAAGCAGAGTTCTTAGCTAGGTGTATAGCACTCTGACTATCACTATGCAACTTACATTCCTCCTGCTTATGCCCCAACTCCTCAAGCAATTGTTGTAACCAAATCATCTCTTTGCTTGCCTCTCATGTGGCAGCAAACATACTTAGCCTCCGTGGTTGGCCAAAGCCATCGCCTTCGTAGTCGTGAAATCCACAATACCGTCCCACCTACAATGTAAATATAATTTGTCATGCTCCTCCTGCTGCTTCTACATCTCCACCATGTCTCGAATCTACATAACCACGTAAAGCGGTGTCTAATCCATTGTAGCATAAAAGCTGTCCCCATGGTCCTTTCAAATCTTTGAAGGATCCACTTTCTCGCTTGTCAATGCTCTTTACCTAGATCACTCATAAATCTACTCACAAATTCCCCTACTTTGCATGGGCAATATCGGCCTAGTGCATACCATAACATACATCAAACTTCCAACCGATGAGTAAGGTACTTGGACATATGGTTTCTTTCTGCTCTGTCTTTGGACACTTTGCTCCTTTGATAACTTCAAATGGCCTACCAAAGGAGTCCCAACCGGTTTAGCATCCCGCATGTTAAACCTATCCAATACCTTCTTAATGTACTCTTCCCGAGATAAAGTCACTTCCATTCCTTCCTATTCCGAGTTATCCTCATACCAAGGATTTGTCTCAGAACCCCCAAATCCTTCATATCAAAGGATTCACTTAGTTGTTTCTTGAGTACTTTATTTCCTGCATATGATAGTACCCATCCTAATGAGACCAGTACTTTCAAGTCCACTAAGGATTTGTTGTATGTGCATTCTCAAGTGTTTGGGACCCATACTTTAGATACCTCTTTTAAAGCCTCAACTACATCAAGTATAAGCGGTGATACTTCTATAACAAGCAAAATTCATCCAACACCCATAACGATAAACCTCAAAGGTTGCCCATGGCAATAATGAATTTATCAAGCTATAACTAATAAAGATAAGCCTAGCACAGTTCTGCATAAGTTGTAAGAAAGAAAGCTCATTACTCTACCTACCACCTAGTATCGCCCACAATATCAACTCATATGACATGGGGAAAAGGCTTTTGTGAATATCTTTGGATTAACGGACATAATACGAACAAATGTTTCTCCTCGAGTGAACACATTAAGCACCTTATTCATGATGGGACCATTATACTTTGGAGGATTGGAAGCAAAAAGCAACAACGCAATCTAATAAGCACAATTAAACTCCAAATGAAGAAAGCGGGTACCTAATCAAAAGGAAGCACCCGGAAAGAAGCACCTACAAAGGAAGTGCCTACAAAGGAAGAACCCCAAGTCAAAGTCTTGTATAAGAAACAACACACTAACCCAATGTACATACGAGAAGTTGTTAGAACCAATATTAGAAAGGGATCATAACTGATAAGAGCAAGCATACAAAACATGCAACATAGATGTAATTCATCAACTGGGGCATAATAAAAATGAATTTGAGCATACTTTACATTATGAGGGCTCTTTGGGACACATTACCGTGCATCTTGGTTGCATTAGGACCTAGAGTCATTGACACTACATTCTTTATCATGCCTACTACAAAAGAGTTTAATGCAATTTTGGGAAAACAATGGCTAACCCAAACGGAAGCAACCATGGATAACAACAATGAATGACTTAGTTTTCACTACAATGGCAACCTAATAACAATATCACAAGATTGTTCATATAACAAGAGTAGCCTTCAAAACGAGGAATCCATTCCTATAGCCTTGCCCACATTAGAGCAAGCAAAAGAAACTACCTCAAACGAGGAGCAAGTAACACCTAGTTTTCAAGTATTGCAACAACCAATGGTCCAATGGGGTCATTTGCATGGCAACATACCATTCCGTAAAAGTGTTTCATATATGGGATCAACATACACCGAACACCAGCCTACAACTTCTAATTTATGCATCTTTCAAGAATATCGGGATTATGTAGATACATACGGCGATCCTAAGTCCACCGAAATTAGTAGTTGATTGTTTTCTCTAAGCACCACACTTCAATGCCACATCCTACAAGTCCAATCAAATCATCTTAAGTCTATCAATCATTTTAGGGTATTGTATCACACATGGCCACACCTCAAGCTCGAGACGATGGCTTTACCATTCCTAGTACTTGTCATCGGCATCATACGCACTTTACACCACTTTATACAGACATTTATATGATTATTCCATTGACGAGACCATAGGATAGCCTTCCTATGATTCCCTTATTCACATTTACAAGTGCAATAACTTGTACATAACTTCTTTGACAAACAAATACTTACTTTACTCAACCACTTTGTTGGCATTTTATCATGGCACAAGACTCATTCTTCTAACACCTACTCTATAGTCCACGACTAGGGCATAACCCGATGATGCATCACATTTCAAGGGTTCGTGATTGTTGAGGGAATAATCATTACCCAAGACCCCATCCCCTTTCTCCTTTTTTTTACACCTATGGCCCAGGCCCTAGTATATTACAAATTGGTAGTGTCTCAAGTTCTCTCTTATGCAAAAATATACCAAAACAATACAATATGAAAAAAATACAAAACTACGACCTATATATTACTAGCTTTTTCATTACGTGGACTTAGACATTGTCTTTATTTTTTGGGTTTAGCACTTTACACAACCTACTTCCTATGCACTTCTTTACTTATAATACACGTGATGGTTGCAAATACACATAATCCATGGATATTCATTCACATACTTTGTAGCTTCTTTAATCCATACACCCTAGGGGCAACCCACCACATTGGGGGCATATCTACACTAGGGGAATCTTACATACATCTGAGCTTATTTGACTTATATTTTTTCCCACTAGTCCAATGGTGATACAATTCTTCTATTACTTATCTTGCACTACCTTATATCTTATGGCATGTATCGTATTGTGCTTCATTCGAAAATTACATTATTTACTTCTATATACGGGTTTGACATGCTCCATGCTTACTTCTTGATAGTGATGCATTTACATACTCATTACTTGCCTATTGCATGCTTCTATGCTTGTTTGACTACTATTGGCTCTAAGCTCCTGTTTACCATCACACATTGTTTGATTCATTGTTTTCTCTGTGCACATTGTCTACTACGTTATTTGGGTTTACACATTTTCTATCACACAATACTTGTTATATGCACTTTGTTTGCTACTTGGGTTTACACTATCGTTTGATTCATTGTTTGCTACACTACTTGCTCTACACACATTGTTTGATTCACTACAAGCTTTACACATGCATTGTTTAGTGCCTTTCATGCTTCTGATATCGTCCTTGATACATGCTTAGTACACATGGTACCTGGCACACACATTGCTTACTACGCCTATTGGTTGGGGCACATTGTTTATGACACAATGCTTACAACACATCTTGCTTGAGACACATTGTTTTAGACAACATACTTGAGTTGCATTGCGGAATAAATACTAGTTGATACATTGTTGTTCACATCTAGTTTGACACACAGTGCACTGAACACATTGTTTGTGCATACTTGCTTAGATGATAACTAATGTTGCTAACAATATTCGAGTTATCATCATGACGTCTTGTCGGTGATCTATGTCATATGATGGGACTACCATTTCATGTCTTGTCATGTCATGTTGTAAATCCTAATAGGTCCGTTGGTGTCGAGTCGTGTCTCTACTAACATACTACTTTGTTGTTCATTGTTATGCTCTTAGTTATTGATTTCTATAGATTACTTGGGCATGCTTCCTATATGCTTTTCCATAGGATGACATCTACTACTTGTTCTCTAATGATCATATCTTATGCACATTGCTTTTACAACCATGTTTAGTACATATGTTTTATATGGATGACCCTAGATGTTTTAATTATATTTTTACAACTAACCACTTTTCTCTTTTAGGCCAAGTGATACATGGCAGCATCCCTCATCTTAAAAGAGGGCATATTGCGGGATCTATCACAAGTTCACACAAATCATGGCCAAGCGTCATAGGGTAGACAAGGTGATACTATTTCACACAAGTCAGATGCAAGTATTCGGGACAGATTCAGGGTTATATCAGATTTTAAATGGACTTGGGTTAGGATCATCGTTATAGATTATAGATTTATATACATTTATGGCGCTTATTTAGATGACATTTAAATGATTTGGGTACAAGCTCATCTTGCAAATTCAGTTACACCTATAACATTTATTTGAGTTCATATTGGCATGGATTACGCACAAATTCGTCATTCAAGGTCATATCACATTTTCGGCAGACCTACAGAAGGCATTCAGCTCATTCAGTGACCCGATGACTGATACATCTAGCTCATTCAAGGGCTCGATGACTAATACATCTAGCTCTTTCAGTGGCTCAATGGCTTATACAACCGGATCCCTTAGTGGCCCAATGACTGATACACGGAGCTCTCTCGGTGGCCCAATACAAAAACGATGATGCAAGCAGGCCAATATTAGTCTCGCATAAGATATTTACACACTTTGCATACAAAACACTACATGCATATTTTGGCACAACCAATCAGGTGTCATCATTCTATGGTTTATTTCACTTTACATATTTCAATTTTTCATATATTGATTTTAATATCTCTATTGAGCACTAATACACATCTCTGCCATGTGGTTAAAAATTTCACATTGGATTGGCATGGGGCACACTCATCAAATTCACACATTGTCATCCTATGATAGGGATGCGAGGTTTGCATTCACTTTTCTTTTCTTTAAATCAAATATTTTCAATACTTGATTGAAGGGGGCAATTGTAGTACCTGATATTTCGCTTTGTAATCTTGGCAAAATTACGTTGGCATTTATCCTAGCATTATCCCATTTATCTATTTATTGACCAACTTAAATCTTTCTTCTCTATCCCATATCCTAAGTCCACTAGGTTCTAACTACTTCTCTAACTGAGCACTTCAAGAATCATTGCACATTCTACAAAATACATAAGACTATTTACAGACTATTGCATGTCTCGATCTAGTTCAACTATATCCTAGACACGTTCATAGGCCCGTGTGAGGTTTGGCCGACAAATTTTCTCCAGGCCTACAAACTTGTCCCTTGTACTTGCAATAGTCATCTTTTCAAATGCATAAGTTACGTTGGTCAACATAAGCACACTTTATGAAGGTCATTCAACAAAGCATTGAAGCACCTCTCCCTAAGAGCACACCATAACAAAGTTGCTCAAATCTGAATAAATCTTTATTACTTCCTACATCACAAATCCATGAACTACAACAAGTTGAGTGTCAATTGCCAAGTGTTGTAGGCCAAATTGAGGGCTACATCTTGTTTACTTTCTCTAACCTCCACCTCATCATGGGATTGGGAGAACCATAGTTCACATACTCGTACTCGGAAAATACTTCGCAGGCCAAAAAAATTGACTCAACAATACTCGACAACTTTTAAAATAACTAAATTTGTTTAAAATACATAAATTTTATGAAAAGTATAGCTACAAAATGTATCAAGTGAATTTGTAAAATGTTGGGGAAGTGTTTTCTATTAGATTTGAATACAAATAGAGTACAAAATTGCATCATCATGTGAATACAACAATCAACTGATAAGTTTTATGAATTTATGATGATTGTCATTGAAAATCATCATCATAAATTGCATATCCATGCAAGTTACAAATTACAATAATTTATAATTTCCTCTTCCCTGTTCTACAAAAATATTGGGGAGAAGGTCTGGTGATTGTTAGAAATTCTAGGCACTGAGAGGGGGAGTGAATCGGTGCTTTTTAAAACCTTTCAAGCAATTTACAATGATTCAATCAACCAAACTTAACTATCTTAACTATGATAAGCATGAATACTCAATCATGTGAGAGAGAGATGAACAAACACAAATGAACAAGTGAGAAGACAAGATTTAAGGTGGGAAACTCAATAAGGAGAAAACCCACTGAAATCGAGAGCTAGCTTGGGCAAATTGTCCTATAAGGTTACAATGATTTCACCTTGTGGTGAGCACCCACTCCAATACAAAGCCAAGCACCCACTTGACTAATTTGGCAAGCACCTACTTGCTAGGAAGCACCCACTCCCAAATTATTGAGCAATAACTCAAACTTATGTCATGAAAGAATTTTTTATCACCTTCACCACCTTGTTGCTTTCATCAACATATTGTGATCCATGTTTCAGCTCTACTTTCTTCTCTTCTCTCCTCCTAATTTGTCATAGTTTCAATACATTCACTCTCTTCTCACTTTCTCAAAACTAGCACTTAGCTCTCCTCACATTCAACAACATTTACATGCTCAAAAATGAGCTTATGTAAACAAGCATGACTCCTAAACATGACTCTTGACTTTTCATGTTCAATGACTCTTCACATGACTCACTCTTCCATACGTACAAGAAAGATGAATAGGTCTTCACAAAACTACCTCAACATTTGTTCTTCTTGCATCTGACATTGCAGCAGTTATGTCTTCATGATCTACAGGTTCATACAATATTCCTTGAGGTCAAATGATGAGGTCTGATGGCTCTTAAACTCCCTGACATACTGTCCAAACTGATTATATTCCAATCAGACTTCTGCTCTCCATTTTGTAACTGACAAATCTGATTTTGTCCTCTAGTAAGAGAAGACTTTTGTCTTTTAGCGCTCCAACCTCTGTCAGATGTAACTGACACGGATGAACGTTATAAAGACCTCTACACATTCTTCAGAACCCTTGCAATACCCTTTCTTCGCCATTTTGCTTCTAAGTTTCATTTGAGTCCATGTGTGCACTTTAGGCTTGGACCAACAAAGTGAAGAGACTTGTGTGTTCAGCTCAGACATTCATACATGTAAGCTAGATGCGTATGAACTATTCTATGACCGCTCAGAGCTTGGTCACCATCACAGCAAGGTATGGAGCAACATCTCTCTTCTTCAATACAGATAAAGAGCTTGCTTTCATGGAGAAACTTCAACACAGACAAAGATATTCTTATCAAGGCACAAAGAGCAGATTTTCAAGAAGTTTTTCAACCAGGAGAGGTTGACTTGGAAGCATTTCATCATCTACAGCATTCAAAAACACAAGACCTCAATGATCTTCTTCATGAATCATCTTTGAAGGCAGGGTATTCTCTGTTTTTCAACTCAGCCTTGCAACTTTGAGGAAATGGATGATTTCACGTACATTCTCAGTCTATCATGACTCTAAAAGCATCTTTCATAAAGGAGAAACAATTTGCACACCTTCACAAGTCTATAGGTTGTCTGGTATTGTGCCCACAAGTTCAAACTTGTTTGATTTTTCAAAACTATTCACAGTGAGGATTTTGAGATTCAAACCCTTGTCTTCTATTTGAAGCCTTTCCACTCTCCATACTTCAACTCATAGTTCGCATACTCGTGCTCGGCAAATACTCAGCAGACCAAAAAAAAATTGACTCGGCAAAAACTTGGCAAAATTCTGCCAATACTCGGGAATACTCGGCAACTTAAAAATACTCAAATTTCTTTAAAAACATAAATTTTAAGCAACACAGCTACAAAATGTATCAAATGAGCCCATAAAATGTTGGAGAAGTGTTTTCTATTAGATTTGAATACAAATACAATACAAAATCGCATCATCATGCGAATACAATAGCCGGCTGATAAGTAATATGAATTTATGATGATTGACATTGAAAAATATCATCATAAATTTCATATCTATGCAAGTTACAATATACAATAAGTATAGAATCATAGATAGAGTCTAAGTCACCAGGTTCAAGTTTGTGTTCGTGTGCAGCGAGGATAAAATTCAACAAAAATTCGTCAACTAATAAAGTTCGGGAAAAACAATTTGCCAATAAATTCGAATTATATATTTCTACATTTTTAAAAATAAATAATAAATAATAAATATACATTAATAGTGGATTGTGGATATATACAAATATTAAATTCGTAAGTATCACACTAAATACTAAATTAAAATCTTACCTAATATTTCACCTTATTGAAGATATAAAAAGAGTACCTAAATAAAATTGTGGTTTTATTTTTATTAAAATAGACAACCAAAAATATTTATATTTTAATGAGATCCCAATTTACTTAGTCAACGTGTAGCATAGAAATTAACTAGACCCCTAACAAAATGGTGTATTAAAAATATAGCGTATAGCTAAATTCCAAAACATACCATGGATTTCATTAGTCCGTGTTATATATTTTTAACATGAAATTAAAGTTTCATGCTAAACATAATATGAAATTACAATTCCAACTCCTACTATATAATACAAAATTAAATTTAATTTTATAAAATATGGAATTAAATAGTTCCATGTTAAACATAATAATATGGAATTAAATAGTTCCATGTTAAACATAATAAGAAATTAAAATCCCGACTCCTACTACATAATACGGAATTAAATTTAATTTTATACAATAGTAGGAACTAACATATATTTAAAAGCACGAAACCCTAATAGCTGACGGGAATATGTAAAAAAATAACAGGATAAATGGATGGTCGTGGCACAACTGCACAGGGATGAATGGACGGTAGGGCAGGGGCGACCTCGGCAATGGACACTTTCCAGCTCTAAACGTGCTTCGCAGAGACTTCTCCAACGATTTTTCCGGCGACTACTGCGATTTTTCCAGCGATTTTTAACAAGTTTGAACGATTTTTGTGATTTGAGCGGACATGTAAAAAAGGCTATGCTAGTTAATGGCTTAGACTCGCCGAGTTTTGGCGAGTACTCGCGAGTTAACTCGGCGAGTATTCTCCAAAACTCGGCGAGTATTCTCCAAAACTCGGCGAGTCTTCTATGGCGAGTATTCGTTTCAGCAAACGAGTGGCGAGTACTCACCGATTTTTCCATCTATGCTTCAACTTTATGCAAACTCGGTGTATGCACACTTTATTTGAGGTTCCTTCAACCATCTCGGACCTTCTTACACAATGAATGATGTATAATAGCTTCAAAGTTTGAGTCACAATCATTGTTCTTCTATTTTGCCACAGAGACTAAACCCAATTTCAAAATAGAAGAGTTTCAACATGTTAGATCCTCTTTCCTTAGTCTCCAAGCTACCTTTTTGTGCTAGTACTTTCATTAGACAACTCACCACACTGAGTGCAGTGCCAACTCAAGGAGAACATCATGAAACACAACCAATTCTAGGACTATGTACACAAAACATGCAAGACAGTGGTACACACCATACAAGGTACCTTCATACTTGAATAGCACAACTATCACCAAAATGATCTAAAATGAGTCTTCTATACCCCTAAGGTGTTTTCACAACTTGCAAACTTGATTTAGAATCAAAACATTCAATTTCATGTCCATTGCTTCAGAAAGGAGGTTGGAGAGAGAACCCTGTTAGTAAATTGAATAGAACTTTTTGTTTTTGCTCCTTTTGACCTCAAACTTTTTGAAAAAGTTATGTATCTGAGTGCTCTTCAAAAATTCCTTCTATGATTTATCTAAAGAAGGCTTGTCAATTTTTCTTGAGTGTTAAGAAGTTAGGGTGCCCAGTTTGCATTTTCCAAAAACCTAGTTTTGGTAAAACTTCCATAACTTGCACAAAACACCTCCTTAGGTCCTGAAATTTTGACCACACCTTCACAACTCACCCCTCATGAATTCCAATGACCAATTTGTCATAGTTTGCTTTGGAAAGCTCGACCTATCTCATTTGTGCAACATTTGTTCACAAGTTCTAGAGCAAGAGTGCTATATGGACCTATATGATTGCTCAACTCACCTCCTTAGGCACTTGTGAAGCTCGTACACCTCATATATCATCATATTATGCTCATGCCATGCTTAGTTTGCATCATCATGCCTTGGGTCATCACCCTCACTTGCCTACTAGGCCTATCTTACCTGAAAAGCTTCAGAATGCCCATCTTCATGCCCTATAACCTTGATTCTTGACCTAATACTTCTCCTCTACATGATATTCAAGCTCATACTACTTCAACCATGATTTTCATGCTTTTCCTCAATCCATTTCTCATGTTTCCATGCCAACCTGCTTGATTAGGACCAGGATTAAGCCTAGAACCACCTGACTCTTCATGAATTTGACCATGTTGACCTGTTACAGACACATTAGCACCTCACACACATCTCATTGACCTTATGGAACCTTCATATAACCTTGGAAGAACACTACACCTAGATCATGCTTGCATACCATGACATCATGATTTGACACTTGAGACTACTTGGGGACACTTTGACATCAATGACAACATTTTGACGCATTGCCCAACAAACTCTACTAGTCCCTGCACTCGGTTGCAACTGTTCGTTTCTCCTAGAAGGATGTAACTACAGCTCCACCACCGTACTACATGGCAAAGTGACTCCTCTGTTGCATGTTTAGTATCATCTAGAAAAATGTAGTCCAATCGAATCCCTCTTGCTTTTGCTTCACCCTTTATAACTTTCCTCTTGAAAGTAGCAATCATGTCCTCCATGAATGTGGGGATCTCCTCTTCTTGTGCAGTCTAATCGCTATATGGATCAATCTCACCCAAATCAATAGGCTTATGTGATGTGTCCACCTTTCTTTTGGCCAAAGATTGTATTGCACAAAAACTAGGTCATTGAGGCGTCGTTGAGTCAACTTGTTGCACTTCTTCGTGTGAATGGCCTTAAATAAATAACAAATGCTCTCACATCCGGAAGCACCACAAGGTTGAGATAAAATTTAGAGGGCTAGCTTTTGAAGATTTGGGGTATTTCCACCCCAATCTTCCCACCAAGAACTTACAAACAAGATATTCAAAAGTTTGTAAATAATTAATAATTGTAAATTTGTAATTTGTAAGATATAAGTAAATACTTTAATTTTTGTTACCTAGTGGTTGGGTGGATCTCCCTCAAACAGCTAACGATGAAGAAAATAGCCTCCCCTTAGCATGCTTGTAATTTTGCAACTCTAAAATAATGTGGTCCCTCACCTCAACCTTAAGTGTCATCATCGAGAAGCCCTCCATAACCTCTTTGTCAACATCCGTGAAGCCGGTAGAGAAGCAAAACTTGGGGTTGAGGTAGAACCTTGTTGCATGAATGGGTTGGTGGAGTTGATTGTTCCATCTCTAATCAATTAGCTCCCAAACGGGACCAAATCTGGTTATACCTCCCATAATATTTTTGGATGGCCTCTTTGGCCTTAGCCTCATTAATTTATTCCATTGGATTTTCTACCCATCTACCTTAGCGCAAAACCCTCAACAAAGGCTCCGAAACTACAAACAAATTAAACTTTAAAGTCGCAAACTTATAATTAAAATAAATAGCAATACATTTAAAAAATGAAAATAAAATAATCAACTTGAAATTTAAATTGAAGTTTGAAGTTACCTTGATGATCTTTGCAGCTCTCTTCGCTAAGACATTATCAAAACTTTCTTTGTGGTCTCTCTCCATCGGCTTTCTTTGAATATGGTGAGTCTAGCCATGCTTAACTCACAAACATTTGCTTCAATGGTGTCAACAAATTACAAATACTTTGCAACATCAGGAAGTTCGTTGCAAACCTCATGACACTCGCTCACACAAGTTCTTTCTCCTTGATGTGTTCTATCACCAAGCTGAGAACCCAAGGATGACTATAAATGTATTTTGCTATATTTCTCATATCTTCTACAACCGGTCTCACCCAATCCATTTTGCCTATGTCCTTCAAAAGAAGGTCAAAGCAATGGACAACACAAAGGGTCCAAAAAAGTGATGGATGCATATCTTAAAGTAATCTCCTAGCCGCTACATATGTTGATGCATTGTCAATGACAACTTGCACAACATTTTTTATGCCCACCTCTAAGACAACATCCTCCAACATAGGGTTCAAACATTTTGTATTATTTACTATGTTAGAGGCATTAGTTGACTTCAAAAATCCTATCTCACCATTTGAATCCACTAAAAAATTGATGAGTGTATGGTTACTTCCATCCATCCACCCATCTGTAAAAATGGTGCATCCGAACTTCTATAACTGATTCTTTTCATCTTCTAGAATTGACTTTGTATCTGCAACCGCACCCTGCTGAGCAACCACCCACTTAGGTCTGTTAGAGAAGGTGTCTTGTACCATTCCCCTACAAACTTGCCAATGCCATCACCAAATACTCCCACGACGGGCTCTTCGCCACATTGAAGGGAAGGTTTTTGTAATACGAAAACTTTGCACACACCTTATCTACTTACTCGTGCACCTCCTTGTTTCAGCTTGTACCTTGTACCAAAGGTTGTGTCCCAAGTATGTTTCTAGGTACAAACAATTGTGTTTGGTCTTTGTCCATACACGATGTAGATGTGCCTCATAGTCGTGAACCTTGAATAGGGCCTGAATCGGTGTTGCATCTCCCTTCATTTCCAATGCCATTTCAAGTCTAATGGCTTTTGTTATGGCTGTTTGCACCCTTGCCCTCCCTAGTTTCATATCATCCAAAAACACAACCTCTACCCTCAACTCTCATTTTGCCTCTTTTTGTAGCATTAGGACACAAAGTGACATCACGATGAATAATGCATGGGACATCATACTAGAGGTGATTAATTACCCCAAAACCTTCCCACAAAAAAATAAACCATAAATTTGTAAATTTCTAGTTGACATCTCTCGAGCACGAGGATTAGCCTATTATGCGACCCTCGTAGGGTGATAGGTTGGATAGGGGTCATGTTGGAGCTTGCTCGATTTGATTAGCGATATTTGATCGGTTGGCTTTCGTTCGGGCTCGTTCGGACACTTTTAGCTTTGAATTGCTATTTTTAGCGATATTCGACTCGGCGAGGACCCTGCTATTTTTAGCGATGCACGGATTGATCACGTGCGAGAATCACTTCGGTGTTAAATCGGCTTGAGCGGTTTGTGCATCGGGTATATATCGAGAGAGATATTAATATTTAATTGATTTAATTAAATATTAATTGTGGGAGCATTATAATATAAAGTTATAATATTTTATTATAACTTAAGTGATTTTAGTGAAGGGGTCGCCCATCATCAGAAAAGGGGCCATTTTTGATGAGTATATTTTATTATTAAAATTTGGTTGGAGACTATTGAAAGATTAAAATTAAAAGTTCGAATTATTTTTAATGATTCCCTATTATTGAGGAATTCGCACTTTTCATGAGTATAAGCCATTTGCTTGGGAATGAAAAGGGGGATTATTTTTGGGAATGAAAAATTGATCAAGTCTTGAGCGAGCACGGGAGCCTAGGGTTTCGGTCTCGAAACATTGGGGAACGAGCCATCTCCGGTGAGTGCGATTCGAGAGGGTGTGAAATATCATCCGATTTATTGCCGAGGCGAGAGGAATTTCTTCATCCAAAGAAATTACAGAGCTTCACATTGATTCAAATTAGGGGTTTTGGATAGCAAATTGTCCGAGAGGGTTTCTTACATCAAGGCGCCAACTTCCATAAGATCTGGAGATCCAGAGAATAGCCGTACCCTTTATTTATTATTTGCTGCTGTTCACAAGGCTGTACTGTACAGTACCAGGCCGTACCATCATTTAAAAAAGGTGAACCTTCAAGAGCAAGCAAAGCCCTTCCATCTCTTGATCTATCACCATTGATAGAGGCGCCTATACATCGGGCATTGTTACGAGACATCGACGAGAGGAGAAAAGGTTATTCATTGCTGCTGTACCAGATCAAGGGTTTTTTCATTTATGCTGCAAATACCAGGTTCTTCAATAAAAATCATTGTCTTTTATATTGCATGTTAGTGGATCTAAATTGTAATCATCTCAGAAAATTGATAAAAAAAAGACTGGCATCCCTATTAGCAATAGAATCTATCGTTTCAGATTTGATTTATTTTTATAGAATTTATTCTCTATTTCTTGCAAAATCGCATTATTGCATTTGTGCCCAAAAACTGCAAAAACAAACAAAAACACAGTCAGAATCAGAATCAGGGGGAAACCAGGGTTTCTACAGTGGTATCAGAGCTAAATCCTTCCATCCTGAGGGTTTAGCAGTCTTATGCAGCCAGAACAGATTGGGTCTCACAGGTATTACACACGCAGGCGTGCTCTGATTGATAGGCAACAGAGTTCGATTCGGCAGCCGGAAAACATGGCTGACAGGAATGACAGAGCTGACAGGGCAGAGATACCTCATAATAACAGAGATCAAGACAATGCAGAGGTTTTGCATGCACTCAGAGATTTACGTGCAGGTCAACGGCAGTCCAATGATGTATTACAGCAGTTGACAGTAGCACTTCAGAGACTGGGTACATCGAGGAGACCGTCACCACATCGTGACGATGACAGGAGTGATGCAGGTTCACGGAGAATTCCTTGGACAGCTTCACGGACAGCAGACAGGCCTACTAGGCCTACTTTCATGAGACAGGAGCCCGATGAGGCTATAGCAGGTGAAGAGCATGAGGAGTTGTTCGCTGATACGCTTATGGCAGCGAACGAGGAGTGGGAGTTGGTACCACCCGAGGTCCGAGAAAGGATTCCTTTTGACCGGTTTGTCACTCAGAGGAGAGAACACAACAGAGGTCGACAGGATTGGAGACCTAGGCACCAGAATAATGACCTAAAACATGCTACGAACCGGCTCACATTAGCGATGTTCGATGGCAGTGGCAAAGTGACAGCCCAAGCGTGGATTAGTAAGCTTGACACATTCCTTACATTGCGTCCGATGGCGGAGAGAGATGCAATCAGGTATGCGACACTACATTTGGAGGGAGTAGCTTACGACTGGTGGCACCACGGAATGGTGACGCTACAACATGATAGGATCACTTCCTATCAGGAGTTTGTTGACAGGTTGGTAGAGCGTTTTGACAGGAAGGATCCAGAATCCTACTTCAGAGACTTGGCTCAGTTGAGACAGAGTGGCAGCTTGGAGTCATATATTGGTGACTTTCAGAGGTTATCAGTTATGGTTCCGAACATCTCAGAGAGGCGATTGGTAGTGCTCTTCATGGAGGGATTGACAGAGCCATTGAGAGGCTGGATCAAAGCCTTTGATCCTCCTTCATTACAGGAAGCGATGAAGAAAGCACGGAGCATGGAGTTGGCAGCACCGTCTAGTAGATTTAACTCCAGAGGTAATTCTTCATTCAGGGATAACAAGGGCTTTAACAAAAACAGGGACAAGTCTGATTTTAACAAAGAAAAATCAGATGCTAAGAACGATTCGAAGGGTAAATCAGCAGCGCCACCTTTGGATCGTGAGGCCCTTAACGATCTACGCAGGAAGAAGCTTTGCTTCTACTGCAAAGGCCCCTACGACGCCAATCACGATTGTCCTCTAAGACCTAAGGGCAAGGCAAATCGAGTGATGTGGGCGTATTATGAGGACTCAGAATCAGAAAAATCCGAACAGCATGAGAGTTCCGAGGATTCAGAGTCAGAGGCTTCAGAGCCTAGGGCAGAGACAGAGCCAGGGCTTCAGATACAGGAGGCACGCCTATCTAGCATTCAGCAGGAGGGCTCTTTCAGGATTCGTGGAGTGTTGGCAGGACAGAGGGTCATTACCCTACTTGATACAGGAGCCACACACAATTTCATAGATGCTAGATTCGTTGAGAAACGCGGACTCATCACTGAGGAGTTCGAGGGCATTAGGGTTAAGGTGGCCGACGGATACACTTTGAGGTGTGAACGCATGATTAAGGATCTCCCTTTACGCTTGAACAATTATGAGTTCAAGGCTGATTACTACGTAGTTAACATGGGAGACATTGATTTGGTTTTGGGAATGAAGTGGCTTCATTCATTGGAGGAAGTCACTCTTCGTCTCAAGGACATGGAGATCCGTTTTGATGTTGACGGGAAGACACACATTCTAAAAGCAATTCGGGACAGCAACATCAAAACAATTTCTTTTCGTCGGATGGAGAGGCTCATGCGTCACGACATGGTAGAGTGGGCTGCCGAGTGCACATTGGCACCTATACAGGAGGGACAGCAAAAGACTGAATACCATCCCGACATACAGCAGTTGAGAATCAAGCATGATAAGGTATTCAGTGATATTCCACCAGGGAGACCTCCAGATAGGGGCATTGAGCATATTATTGAGCTTGAGGAGGGCGCTAAGCCCGTTATGATTACGCCCTATAGACATCCTAAACGGCTGAAGGATGAGATCGAGAAAACGATCAAGGAATTACTTGCTATGGGTCACATTCGGCCTAGCAAGTCACCATTTGCTTCTTCGGTTGTGTTGGTAAAGAAGAAGGATGGCACATTGCGCATGTGTATTGACTATAGAGTCCTAAATAAGAGGACGATCAAAAACAGGTATCCGATACCGCGTATTGACGAGCTTATTGATGAGCTCCATGGTGCATGTTACTTTACCAAAATTGATTTACGGTCAGGGTATCATCAGATCAGGGTCCGTGAGCAGGACATAGAGAAGACGGCTTTCCGATGTCATTGTGGGCACTTCGAGTTCGTGGTGATGCCATTTGGGCTCACTAATGCACCAGCTACATTTCAGTCCACGATGAACAGGGTTTTTCATTCACTGTTGAGGAGATTTGTATTGGTCTTCTTCGATGATATCCTTATATACAGCAGGACTTGGCAGGAGCATCTGGCTCACCTGGAGACCGTGTTGAGTATTCTTGAGAGGGAGTCCTTGTACGCCAAGGAATCCAAGTGTGACTTGGGGATGACCGAATTGTTATATTTAGGTCATATTATCAGTGCAGATGGAGTGCGGATGGATCCTGAAAAGATCCGCGCCATTATTGACTGGCCTACACCCGCAAACCTGACACAATTGAGAGGGTTTCTAGGGTTGTGTGGGTTCTACCGCAGATTTGTGAATGGTTATTCACGACATGCAGCCCCTATGACAGATTTACTGAAGAAGGGTGCATTTATTTGGACTCCTGAGGCACAGGAATGTTTTGAGAGATTCAAGGAGTTGATGACTACATGCCCTGTTTTAGCACTACCCGACTTTACGAAGCCTTTTGAGCTTCAGTGCGATGCATCAGGTGAGGGCATTGGTGCGGTGCTTATGCAGGACAAGCACCCGATTGTGTATGAGAGCCGAAAGCTCAGAGGGCCAGAGAGACTTTATAGCATATATGATAAGGAGATGCTCGCAATCATGCATGCCTTAGCAAAATTTAGACAGTATCTTGTTGGCAGCAAATTTTGCATTAAAACTGACCATAACAGTTTGAGACACTTCTTAGGGCAGCGAGATCTCAATGATCGTCAGCAGAAGTGGGTCAGTAAATTGCAGGCCTATGACTTTGATATTTCGTATATCAAAGGTACACAGAACGTAGTAGCTGATGCTCTTTCACGTAGGCCATACTTGAGCTCTATGGTTCATATTACGGAGGATTGGAGGCATATGATTGTGGCAGAGTATGCCAAGGACACTTGGGCTTCCAGCATTGTTGAGGGATCGACGGTTGATACCAGGTATACACTTGTGAATGACTTGATCATTTACAAGAACAGGATTTATTTGATCCCAGATTCAGAGGTGAAGAACATAATCATGCGAGCCTTTCATGATGTACCGACTGCAGGACATCCCGGGTATTTCAAAACCTATAGACAGATACGGGAGAGATTCACATGGAAAGGACTCAAGGCAGATGTTCTTCAGTACGTGCGTGAGTGCCCTGTTTGTCAGCAGAACAAGCAGGAGAACACGTACCCGGCAGGTTTATTGCAGCCACTTCCGATTCCTGACAGGAAGTGGGAATGCCTGTCGATGGACTTTATTACGGGCTTGCCTAAAGCCCAAGGGCGAGATTGCATATATGTAGTTGTGGATCGGCTGACGAAGTATGCCCACTTCTTTCCGATTACCACTACCTACACAGCTACACAGGTGGCAGAGGTCTTCTTTCGTGAGGTTTTCAGACTACATGGTTTGCCTCGGAGCATTGTGAGCGACAGAGATAGTCGGTTCTTGAGTCATTTCTGGCAGGAGGTATTCAAACTCTGTGGAACCGAGCTTACACCGAGCACCAGTTACCACCCTCAGACAGACGGGCAGACGGAGATAGTGAATAAGTGGGTGGAAGGATACCTCAGAAATTACATTTCAGGGCAGCAGAAGGCGTGGGTCAAATGGATTCATTTGTGTGAGTATTGTTACAACACGACATTCCATATGACCATTCAGATGTCACCTTTCATGGCGTTGTACGGGTATGAGGCGCCGAGTTTTCTGGATTTGCTACTGAGCGACAGTAGAGTGCCGAGTGCTGGAGACTTGTTGCAGGAGAGTCAGGATACTATGAAGGCTCTCAAAGAAAATATCGCCAAGGCACAAAATCAGCAAAAGCAGTATGCGGATCAGAAGAGAACAGAGAGGCATTTTGAGGTGGGTGACATGGTTTACCTTATGCTGCAGCCCTACCGTCAGTCCACTCTTAGGAAGAGTGGGTCAGAAAAGCTTAAGCCACGGTATTACGGTCCTTTCAGGATCCTGAGGCGAGTTGGAGAGGTGGCTTATGAGCTTGAGCTTCCGGCAGAGAGCAGGGTACACAATGTTTTTCATGTATCACGCCTCAAGAAGGCGTTGGGACACCGTGTGGTACCATCTGCAGTTCTACCTCCCTTAGATGATGAGGGAAAGTTGATTTTAGTACCTGAGTCCATCCTGGAGTACAGGGAGAGACAGTTGCGTAGGAGGACTATCAGGGAATACCTAGTGAAATGGAGAGATTTTCCTGTTGAGGATGCTACATGGGAGAGCGAGGATATTCTGCAGCATCCGGAGTTGAGATTGCTTGAGGACAAGCAATTTCAGGAGGGGTGGACTGTCATGTCCCCTTCTAGTTGACATCTCTCAGAGCACAGGATTAGCCTATTATGCGACCCTCGTAGGCTGATAGGTTGGATAGGGGGTCATGTTGGAGCTTGGCTCAGTTTCAGTTGGCAGTATTTGATCAGTTGGCTTTCGTTCGGGCTCGTTCGGACACTTTTAGCCTGAATTGCTATTTTTAGCAGTATTCAACACTCAGCGAGGGACCCCTGCTATTTTTAGCAATACGGATTGATCACGTGCAAAATCACTTCAGTGTTCATCAGCTTCAGACGGTTTGTGCATCGGGTATATATCGAGAGAGATATTAATATTTAATTGATTTAATTAAATATTAATTGTGGGAGCATTATAATATAAAGTTATAATATTTTATTATAACTTAAGTGATTTCAGTGAAGGGGTCGCCCATCATCAGAAAAGGGGCCATTTTGATGAGTATATTTTATTATTAAAATTTGGTTGGAGACTATTGAAAGATTAAAATTAAAAGTTCGAATTATTTTTAATGATCCCCTATTATTGAGGAATTCGCACTTTTCATGAGTATAAGCCATTTGCTTGGGAATGAAAAAGGAGGGATTATTTTTGGGAATGAAAAATTGATCAAGTCTTGAGCAGAGCACAGGAGCCTAGGGTTTCAGTCTCGAAACATTGGGGAACGAGCCATCTCCAGTGAGTGCGATTCAGAGGGTGTGAAATATCATCCGATTTATTGCCAGGCAGAGGAATTTCTTCATCCAGAAGAAATTACAGAGCTTCACATTGATTCAAATTACAGGGTTTTGGATAGCAAATTGTCCAGAGGGGTTTCTTACATCAAGGCGCCAACTTCCATAAGATCTGGAGATCCAGAGAATAGCCGTACCCTTTATTTATTATTTGCTGCTGTTCACAAGGCCGTACTGTACAGTACCAGGCCGTACCATCATTTAAAAAAGTGAACCTTCAAGAGCAAGCAAAGCCCTTCCATCTCTTCAGTCTATCACCATTGATAGAGGCGCCTATACATCGGGCATTGTTCTGAGACATCTGACAGAGGGAGAAAAGGTTATTCATTGCTGCTGTACCAGATCAAGGGTTTTTTCATTTATGCTGCAAATACCAGGTTCTTCAATAAAAATCATTGTCTTTTATATTGCATGTTAGTGGATCTAAATTGTAATCATCTCAGAAAATTGATAAAAAAAAGACTGGCATCCCTATTAGCAATAGAATCTATCGTTTCAGATTTGATTTATTTTTATAGAATTTATTCTCTATTTCTTGCAAAATCGCATTATTGCATTTGTGCCCAAAAACTGCAAAAAACAAACAAAAACGTAACATCACTCTAGCTCAAATCCAACTAACCTCATTTTAGGTCAAAAGCATGAAGACATAAACAAGTATAGAAGCATCATCACAAAGATCTAGATACAAATTCCAGGTCCAAAGACACAAGTGAAGCAGGTGCCAGAGTCAAATTGCAGGTCAAAGCCTTAGAGAACACATTTGTAGATTCTTGGACAGGTTACAAAACAAACCTGTTAAGCACTCAGTTCCAGATCCCAAGGTTTTGCAAACAGCTTGACGATACTCTGCATAGCTCTCTCAACCAATTTCAGCTCATTGTCACATATTTTAAGCCTAAAGAACAGTGACTTCTTTTGAAACCCTAATCCTAATTGTACTTTCACTTTCATATCCCTTGCATATTGTGCAATATAATATCCTTACATAATTTAGGATTGTCCGATTTGTATCTTGTTGTTCTGAATTATAATATATGCTCAATAATATCTAATAGGAACAATAAATACTAGTTTTGATATTACAGGAACCCAGTTTATCATGGTTGATGATTCTACATTACGAGCAACACCGTGTACAACTATACTTCCTTTTTCTATGTGATGGACAAGATGACAATGGCAGCTATGGTTATACAGCTGAATTTTTAATTTGGTAAATGTGAACTAAACTGACCATCCTTTTGATTTCCTGATCTTGTGTGTGTCACTTTTTGGAAATGAAAAGAGGCTGTATTCTATGTAAAGGTAAAGGTGGTTTTTTGAGGTCATAATCACACCAAATGCCAATTTGGTAAATGAGACCTTCCTTGTGGAAAACCACAAGGGGATTTCTTTCCAATTACCCGTACCTCATTGGGTTTTGACCCTTTAGCCAAAACGAAAGTGAATACATGTAGCACCATAGCCATTTAGTTTCCATTGTTTATGAATGGAATAACTAAACCATTGAAAGAGCTATATATTCAGCAACAAAAAAATATTTAAAGCAACATCACTTCACACAGAAAAATATTGAATTACTTTTAAGAAACTAAAATAAAGCATTAGGCTAGGGTCACAATCATTGAATTTATGAAACATTTGTTAGATCGAAAATATATCCTAGAATCCATTGGACAGAAAATGCATGGGTAAATATCTTATATGCAAACATCTAACAAGGTACAAAATAGATCCATTACTGAAAATTTTATAAAAAAGATAATATAACCAATATCTGAAATGGTCTTAGCAAAAATATGTTAAGAAAAATACTCTTTAGCATTTGACAAATGACAGAAGACAAAGTCAAGAATATTGTCAAAATATTCCACATGATAGAATAGGATGCAAACCAATCACTCAATTAATGATTTTGAAAATTACTTGATAATATCTTCATATTATCTACAGACACGTTCTAGGGCGCATGTCCCCAGCATCTCCTAATGCCCTAGACTCTTGTAAACAATAATGTCCCCAACAAACCATACACAACGTTTCAGGGCATTCTGAGCATGGCCAAGGGATGTAGTAAACAACCTAGGTATGTCAAGACATCTACAATATAACAGAAATTGTTCCCTTGTCTATTTTTCAGCCACAGAAAAAAAAAGATTACAGAAACATGACACAACAATCAAACAATTACTTTCATATAGTTAAAAACTGCAAATATTATGTTTGGCCAACTTCTGCAGATTACAAATAAAAAAATTATCTCATCAAAATACAAGATTTATATTCATACCTATGGATAAGAAATTTTCATATTTGTAATTAGAGAATAACATTGAAATGTGAAAGGAACTTTTTCCTCATGGATTGCTGTCTTAAATATTTTGGGTGAATGTCATGACATATGCATATGGGTATAATTATTCTGATATTATCAGAACCCTGTTAGAACCAATAAAATCTGGCTTCCATAGCATTTTACTTCAATACCAATGAGAAAAATAATAACTTGTGCTTTTATGGTGCACATATAATTCAACAATATTGCTTACTCATTAATCATATATACATAGCAACTGCATACAATCACTTAATCTTTAATATTCTAAACTTGTAGAGGATTCCTCTATTATTTGTGTGCGAACTCTGAACCATTTTCTTGGAGCTTTGGTTGAACCTCTAACTCTCATGAAACTCATCCTCTGGAAAGCATAGCAATTCCTACATATATAGCAATAGCATAGTGACAAGTAAGGGAAAATTATTATCTTACATCTCTGCCATTTTCTATGAAAAGCATGAATATATTTTAAAGTTTTCGTATTGATATGAATAAAAGGAAAATGCCTGACAAACGTCGCGTTCAAAAATTAACAGAAGAAGAAAGATAAAAACATAATGGTGAAATCTCATAAACTGGCCATCATATCACATAGCCAATGACTATATCCAAGAGATTAGGTGCAGGCCTACCAACTTCAAGATTGGTTAATAATGCAAGCTATCTGATAAAGCCTGTTGTCCTTGACACGGAGCATCCATGTGATATCTCCATAATTGAGGAATTTCCTTACAGCCTGGTTCAGGAATTCCGCATACACAATGTTAATATGGAGCAGAGATTGCCAGCTCTAGCCGGGAAACTCAGACATGACTACTTTCACTTCTGCAGATTACAAATCTTTTCAACAGTTTCCAGATACTGTCTTTCTTTTCTGTACAGATCTCAAGCTATTAATGATAATACTTCACCTTCTCTATCTACAGCCTTTGGTTTGGTGAGTCGTTTTGTTTATCTCTTGCTCCTGAGGTTTAAAGTATGCCCTCTTATGCTATTGAGTCTGAAAAATTGTTAGCAAAAGACACTAAGCAAATTGGAAAATCAGCTCACTGATGTATTTTGCATCGCCTCTTTCCACCTATGAGTAAAATTATAGATTTTCCTTGAAGAAACCTAAAGGCTAGCTACTTCCTAGTATTTTTCAGCCATATTTTATGTTAGTATGATATAATCCATTAACATATACATAAAACGAAGATCTCATTGAGAAAAAATAGAAATTTTTTTAACAAGAAAGGATCTGAGCAGTTTAATTATGTGCAATGACAGTTGCGAAAAACTTTTACAACACACGAGGTTAATATGGCTTAAGTATACAAACGTATTGTCTATAACAGTCCACAAACATGAGCATTTTGGGCAAACAAAAGTTCTTAATGACAATAAAATATAGCTTTATACATCACCTGCACAGTAAGTAACAAGCTTCGGTTTACAAGCAGCAAATCCCCACCAAAATGCTGGAATTCCAACAAAGGACAAAATATTTATTCTTCTACAAAGGATTTTTTTATTCGATTAAAATAATACAACTTAATAGACATTACAGTGCAATATTTTAAAAAGTGCATACCACCATTAGAAAAATATCTCATGATATTTGGTTTTTCATTGCAACTAACTAAATAGACAATAAAAACCACAACACTTCTTTTCATAGACAACGGCACTTCTCAGAATAAACTTTAGAAATGACTGAAAAGTTCATAAGACGCGTGACTATCATAATGCCCCACAAAAAAACTCACAAATACAGTAAAAACAGTCCAATTTTATTTTTTATTAATAAGCTTCACACAGGAGCACTTCAACAATCACTTAAACAAAAGAAACAATAGATTTACCTTGCACATCTATTATTATCTAGAAATTGGTTTGACAACTACGACAAGCTTAGTCTAACACTAGCAATTACGAAGCGAGGCATAGCACCTTTATGCTGACACAACCAAGAGTCCTTCACAACCCAAATGACTATGCCCAAACTAAAGCCTAGAAAAAAAAAAATAACTAGCTCTACTTATAAGAGTGAGAGTAGGATAACCAGGCAATCACGCTCAAGGCATTTGCGCGAATAACATATATCTTGCAAGGCGCCCAACGCTCTCCAAAGCAGCGACAAAAACACCTAAGGGAGCACTTAACAAGAGCATGACGTAACTTCCAAACTCACATGGAGTGCAGCACAAAGACAGTTCACAGGGCTAGGTGACATATCTACTATTTGCTAAACCACTTCATAAGGTGCCATTACAAAGGGGAACCTATCATACAAACCTCGAGCAACACACTTGAACATTCCCTGGCTTATATGAAGGGTTAAAGATTCTGATCTTTGAGTAGGAGGATGTACCTCATGATAACAAGGGTGAAAACTAAAAACTTAGGCAAAGGGTGGAATGAGATACCGATCCAGATAGGTTGGCTGACATGACCAGATACTAATGCGAGGATGAAACCCAAACCAACATCTATGTCTATGAAGATTGAAAAAAAGAGGGTTTCATATCTAAATCCCACTAGAGGTTGCCACTGCTTTACCCATCATACAAGTGCGGTTAGATTAAATTATAGTGTCTGAAACCCAAGAATTATTCCAATTTCATCTGGAGGAAACACATTGCATGATACTAATCCCATACAACTCGCATAAAGTTTACTTAGTCGGCCTAATCAACATGGACAGAACCCTCGGACTGGACAAACCCATAAAAATAACTCACAAATTGAATGTACTAAAATAAAATAAACAAATTGAATGTAATGCCACTGTTTTCAGCTATAGAAGTGTAGATTAATTCGAATGAAAGTCACTACTGTTTCCAGCTGTAATAAATTCAACAAATTAAATGTAATACCAGGATTAATTCAAACATAAGTCACTACTATTTCCAGCTGTAATACAATAAGCAAATTGAATGTAATACTAACTTTTTCAGCTCTAGAAGAGTATATTAACTCAAATGCAAGTCACTACTATTTCCAGCTGTAATATAATAAACAAATTGAATGTAATACCGATGTTTCCAGTGGTAGAAGAGTAGATTAATTTGAATACAAGTTACTGCTATTTCCAGTTGTAGTCATGCTGTCAAGCAACTACCATGCATTCCAAAAATGGTAGACATTCCATCAACTAGTTGATATGATTTCTAGGCATGTAAGCTATTTATCTACCAAATACACATTTCATTAAACAATTACTGTGTATTCTAAACATGTAATTAATTTTCCAAGAATACTGACATTTTGTCAAACAGTTACCATGCATTCTAGGCATGTCGGCTATTTACCCACCACATCCGCATTTCGTCAAACAATTTCCATCCATGCCAAGCAAAGAAAGATTATAGCAATTTATATACACGAAGAACAACCGAGGTCTGATTTAATCCTCAATTAAAAAGCTAAAGCAGGGTTACTAAGCAATTAACTGATCTTAAGAAAATCTAAGCACAAAAGAGAGATGTCATACAGTCGATATTTCAGCTAATGACAACCAATTATCATTGTTCTAATTCTGGCGCCACATACAACCAATAACAAAGCAAAAGTACAGATTTAAGGCAAAAACAGAGATTTATTTATTATTAATCCTATTCTATTTCTAGACACCATGTATACCTGTAACAACTGTAAAAGCCAAGAAAAGCTGATTTATAACGTCAAGGTAGAGGTAACGGAGGTGAGCAATCCAAACAAGAAAGTGGTTGCCATCTACAGTTGTTCACAACCTTTTTTCATTTAGTTATGGATGCCAAGAGCGCATACCATAATAAATTGCAAATTAACTCTATCCACAACCCCCTTCCCTTTCATTCTCTCTTTATATTTGTTTTTTTAGTGAAACAAGAGAAAACCGGTAGTGGAATATAATTTTGTATCCACAACACAAACCCCATATTCAGATTCCTAAACAAAGACAGACCAAGGAAAACCAATGCTGTAATTTTAAAAGAATCCCAGTTCATATGCATTTTCTAAACTCGAGGTTTGTAACAACAGTTTACAAACATGCTAAAGAAAGATTCCAGGAAGATGAGTGAGTGAGAAGAGATCCCATGCCTGCTTGGAGCCATAAAAATCCCTTATTGGCGTCCTTAGCTGCTATTGGCGTCCTTTGTCAGCTATGGCATCATCCTCTCTATTTTCTACCTGCTGCTCTATTTGTGGCACCTCCAAGCCCGGTGCCTACATCTCCACCCTATTGCTCCTCCTCCATGGTGCTAGGGTTTTCAAACCCTCCTCTCACCTCCAACCCTTCTCTTCTCTTCTATCATCTCTTTTGCTTCTCATACCCATTCGATTTGCCCTAATGGGCTCTATTTTTATTTATTTATTGCTTTCTCATTCCGACTTGTCATTGGCAGCCAGATGTTCTTTCTCTTCATAGAAAACTTGTCCTTCGCTTGGTTTTAGACATTAACAAGATTCTTTATTTATTTATTGTTATTTTTATTTTCATTTTTCACAAGTATGTGTGATGGTAGAAGGGGTGTCATATATTTAAACCTAGTCTAAAAGTGAATTCCATATGACCGTATTCAAGTACATAGACTACTAATGAACAATTCCTTTGAATTGCTAACAATGATCATACTTGTTGGCTAGATTTACTCATAGCATAAAACCTAGGCAAATCATGAGATAAATCTCCCTCATTTACCGGGAGGCTCTGTGTCAAATTTGTCAATTAAAATATGCTAGTATCTATATGGGGTTTTACTTTAACTGTTCAGCTCATGAACCATAGTTGTACAGTTATGCAGCAAGTAAACAAGCTTGTTTAAGAAAGGAAGTATTTATAGAAGAAGGGAATTATAAAAACATAGCGAAGAAATGGGGAAGATGTGCATCCCAATCAATAGATAACAGAGTTAATTGCATGCACGTAGAAGAAACCAATAGATATCAACACATAATTATAAGCAAAGGTAGCTCTAGATCTAAATCTAAAATAACACAGTTTATTTAAAAGATCTAAGATATAAAAGCTAGAACACAATACACCATGACACAAAGTTCTCCGGAAATCTGCTCCCGTATATTCCTTTGCTTCAAGTGGCTCTCAAGGGTTTCAGCATAAAGTCTGGAACACAAGAATGTTGCTTATAAATTCTGCTCCTTTTACCCGTAGGTTCTTCCTCTACTTATAGCATGTAGATGAGAAATTACAAGCAGAAGCCTTTAGTGAATTGGCACATGTGGAAGTCAGAAAGGAAACAACTGGCAATCTCCCTCCTAGAATTCTTCTTTGCATGACATGCATCAGGAGTTCAAGCCAAAATTGTGCACATCTGTCACTTAACTCAAGGAATCTTTCCAAATGACTTAAAGTAATGGTTTTTAAAGCAATCACTTAAGTTTTATAATTTAATTGATCGCGCAATTACTTTGTCGGAGAAAGTAAGAGGAAGAAGAAGAAAGAGGAAAAGAAATTAGAAAAAAGCTACAACACTTCCAATCTTATTCTTTTTCCATATTCTGCATGTGGCTGATTATTTTGCCTTTGATTCTCACCAAACTGGATCTGAAGCAATCGGATCTCGAAGCAATGAATGTGACCTTGCTTACGGGTGTTGCCTTTGACTTGTATTCCTCTTATCCTCGAAGATTTTGCAGTTCTTCTCCAGTACATGCATCAGTGCAATGTTGGCCATAGACAATTTATCATTTTTATTTTTAATTGCATATGAGCAATTAAAAATTCTGAAAGCACTCCGGTGAATGTAAATTCAATGAAGGCTTCAACTGGAAGATTGGGAGCACATGCACAAGATCCTGGAAGAAATTTTCCACGCACTGACTTCTTCACGGGCTGCATTCGAAACAAGAGGATGAAGCCTTTGTGCTGGAAGCTTTTGCAATTATGAGATCTGGATCTGTGTCTCCGATGTCAGCAAATCTAGAAGTAATGCATGATGCTGCTGAGCTTTCTTTTTCATCCTGCTTTGCCATGGCTGAGCAATCTTTGTCTGAACAATTCTTTTTCTCCTTATCTTGCCAGAATTCTTCAAAACTGGTGCAGATCTGGATAATTCTTCAGATTCGGAGGATATATTCAATGTATTGAACATTGATTTAAGCTCCATTTCTCTTATAAAGTACCTGTAATGAATTCTAATTAATTCGCATAAAGATGGCAACTTAACATAAACAGTAGATTTTAATCATAAAAATCTGCATAATTCAATCTTGTTGCCCCAAATTTGATGTTTTATTTGCATGCAAAGCAAGCATGAATTTTACCAACTTCACCTAAGCACCTATATCACTTATGCAAACAATTATCCAGACACAAATCAACCTCCTTCAACCTGTGCGCCAATTCTAGAAGCTTTTAGCATTAATTACACCTTTTGAGCAAAAATCCTCTCCAAATGGGGCGCACTTTTTGTCTGGGCTGCACTTCTCTGCCTTGGAATTAATTAATTCATCCTTATGGCAGCCCCTGCTTATATAATCCTCATGATTCTATAATTAATTAATGTCTTTCCTATTCCTAGCAATTAATTAATTAATTAATAAGCTTTACTCTTCAAATGGGGCGCCTATTTTGTGCATGCTCATGGCTGCCATTAAATAAATTAAATTTATTTAATTTTAGACTTCTGCTTCCAGTTAACTCAAGCCTCACAGTATGCTTTGACCTTAGCCACTGAAAATAGGAATTAATTAAATCATTTAATATTTTAAAAAGTATTATTTCTCTCCCAAATGGGGCGCACTTTTTGACATGAAGGGGCTGCATTAAATAAATAATATTTATTTAATTTTAGAACTGTCTATTTCCAACTTCCTTTTGTCCACTTCCCTTTGTTGACTTTTCCACAAGCCTGGGCACCAAAATTGGGTGAATAAATATTTATTTAATGCATTATTATTCACCCAAGGTGGGTCGCACTTTTTGGCACGGGTGAATTCTATTTTTAAAAGTCAGATGACAATGGGATTATTTACCCTGCAAGGCAGCCCTGAAAATCCCATGATTCACTTAAGTCATTTGACTTTCATAATGGGATTATTTACCCTGCAAGGCAGGCAATAAAATCCCATCAATGCCTTAAGTGATTTTTCTTTTATTTCACAATGGGAATTTTTACCCTGCAAGGCAAGTAAGAAATTCCCGCCTACCTGCTGCCTCTAATTTTCCCATTGTGACTTTAGTGACGTTGCTTCGATGGGAAAAAGTACCATGCTAGGTAGGTACAAAATTCCCACCTACCTGCTGCTTCCAAAAATCCCATGATCCACTTCAAACCTTCTTTTTCCAAAAATGCGATCAGCCCAGAAGAAATTTTTTGGTGCACGACTTCGTCTTTTCCAAGAGAACCAGACCTCCAATGGCGAATTCCTTCTGGCACAACGTGCATATGTGATCTCTAGATACTCTAGGCCAAGAATCAAGTCAAACCGGCAAAGGAATTGATCCTGAGAAATTTCACAGAAAACGAAACAGGAAAACACAAAAACACAAAACGCGCTGCGGTTACAAATAAAGTCCAGACCCATTCCTGGTTAAAACCCTACTAGTATAAGGGAAAATTGACATGTACGATCATAACAGGGTTAAATTGGAGCACAACTTGCCTCAAACGAGGCTCAAAATAATTAAATACAAATTTCTCGCAGCAAACCCCAAATGATGAAATAAAACAATTTTGGGCATCTGGGTATTTGTCGAAAATGGCTTATATGGCTCCCTCGGGAATATCTTGACACATTACAGGAACTTTCTGGCAATAAAACACAAAACGACCCATTATTTTAAAAGTACGAAATTTTTTTAAATAGGGTAGTCCCAGCATTTTAGGATGAAATCTGGGACACCAATACTTATTTTGTTTTTTTAAATTGTAAAACACACTCCTATAGTTAACAATATGACCACATGTCCCGGTCCCAAAAGTATCCAAACATTATGAAATTAAGTAATGATACATTAACATAGTCAATATCCTTTGTGGCACATAGGGAAATACAATCCACTTGCCTTTATCAACAGAGCCAATACTTGGGCAGCCGAATGTCCGAGAACCAAGGCTAGAGGGCTAAAACTAAGCAGAGACTTTACTAGAGTATTTTATTTTAATCAACAAATTTATCAAGAGGTTATCAATAAGTAAAACCCATTATCTTGGACCGAAAAGAGGGTTCTTCATCTAAACCCGGACTCAAGGGAGGAATTTGGGCATGACAACTATTATCATACTAGAGGACCTAGTAACTATAATTTCCCGAGGCATTTGTAAGAGGCCTAACGCATCTTATCCCTATGTGCACATATCTACATTTACACTTGGGACAAAATCTCAGTTTTTATGTCTCCATGAGCATTTCTTTCACATAACTTCTTAATTATTCTTGTCATTTCAAGAATGCTCTTAAACTCCTAATAAAGTTATTCTCTTCTTATACTACGGGTAAAGGGAATCCTATATTCAAATACTAGAAGTTGACACCTCCTTATCTAACGCCTATTAAAGTATATCATCAACTTGGTAATAATCCTTTCCAAGAATGTGATCCATAATCTGCACAAAAATCATGTATCTCTATTTGTTTGGGTGCAATCGAGCAACTCAAAATTCACCCTAACATTACAAAAAAATTGTCTCGCATATTCTATAATGGATTTCTTACATAGAAGGAATTTGCACATTTTTCTCAGCCAATCAACTATCACAAAGAGATATTTATGTCCTTTCCATGAACTAGGAAAACCTCCAACAAAATCCATGCTCTCCCATATAAATAATTTTCCATGGTCTAGTTGGGAGCGGTAAAGGCATATAAAAACCCAACCGTAATGTCCCCTTTTTCGAATTAATTCATTTTGAAGACTTCTAGCCCATTCCACTTCCCGTGTGCAAGAAGGTGAACAAGGGAAGTATTTGTTTATGTTTTTAGTCTTTTTTGTGAGCATTTACCTTTTCTTTCATGGTTTCTCTCATAAGCTAGGTCGGCTGGGTTAGAGGAGTAAAAAGCCAAAGACAAAAAAGAAAGCAACATCATTATGAGGTCGGTCATGGGGGAAACTCCCTCATGGGGTTTGGCGCCACCAAGAAGATATATAAGGAGTCGCTTGGACTCATTTTGGGCATGCATCTTTATTATAATTTTACATTACTTGGTTTTGGGGCTGATTGCTCTATTTGGTTTTGGGGCTGATTGCTCTATTTCATTCCACTAGAGTGGAAATCCTTTGGTGTGGCACAAAATGAGGACGAAACCCACCCTTATTCAAATTGGAGGACGGAAAATCTCCAATTGGTGATTCCTAAGAGCTTCAAAGAAGGTGATCTTGCTGGTTTGCAGCTAGGGCTTGAAGGAGAAAGAGCTAAGAAGGTTTCTACATTCATTTTGCACCCTCTCTAGGGTGGTGACGGCTTGGGTGGAGGAGGAATTCAATGCTTTCTAGGGCACATTTCAGTATTTTGAGTTGATATTCTTGTTCCTCATATTTTATAAGGCCGGAATCTACATTTTGGTTTTTTTGGGGGTTTGGAATCATCATTTCCGCCCTAATGTGAGCTGTACTTCAGCTTTCATTTATTTAATTTCCAGCTGTGTTTAGAGGTTGATTTCTTGGTTGATAATTGTTCTAAAATATTCCTAAAGTGCCTCTACATACTTTGGATGATGTGAATGGTGATATATTGATGAATTAATGCTTTTTCCTTGCTGCTGTTCTAAAAATTTGACTATTCTATTTTTCAGTTGACTGATATAAAAATCAGAATATTTTCAGTTTGGGTTTGTGCTATTTCATTGTTTTTCAATTCAGCCCTAGAAAGGGACATTACACCAACTTCCTAGTGCTTGGCTTGCTAATGATGCACAACACATACACTTCATAAATTTAGAAATATCTCTTGCATTTTAAGACAATAGACATAGCTTCTCAAATTTGGTAGTCTATCCCACTCCAAAGTGTCCCATTACTTTGGAAGTGTGTTGATGCAGTCACGGTCAAGGTTCTCAATGAGGAGATCCTTAGACCATGCAGCCTAAAGATTTTCAGAGATGACCTTGCAAATACAAAGATCACTATGCAACTTGAAAGAAACAATGAAAGCTTCTTCTATCAATTAAAGAGGAAATTTACAAACTCAGGCACAATGCATTACAGTCTTATTGCAGCCTTACAATGAAGACTTTGTAAAATCCACTAAAGGGGGCAATTCTTAGAACTCTAGCCTAACTAAGCTTGCTGACTTGCAAAAATCTACTTGAACCAGACTCAGCCCCTCAACGATGGAGCTTTAGACAATTCTACTCAAACACTCAATTTTAAGCTTCTTCTTGATCTTTGGCTTCTTTACACATTCATTGATCCCTCTATTTATAGAATCTAACGCGAGCACACAAAGATTCCTTAACTCCGTCAGATCACCGTCGATTCAGATCATCCAGTTATCAAGCAATCACTCATGGGGGCATTTTTGTCTAAACAAAACACACCAGGCCACTCGGTCATCTAGTTAGTGAAGAAAATGAATCAAGACACACATCTAGGTCAAAACTTGTTTGATGTGGATGCATGCGCAAGAATACAAGATACATAGAGTGCATGAGTTCATAATGTACATGTTCAAGAGTTCACGCACGGACCTTCGAGTAAAGTCCATCCCCAAAACTCAACTCAACAGGCTACGTAACACTTCAACCACTTCACGCCTTGCCTTCCTTATTCCAAGTAACACACTGCACAAAATTGTGCAAGGTCAAGCAAAGCCACACAAGATTGTGTAAGCTTATTCTTCTACCAACTCTTTTTGGTGATGCAAGATAGCAAGTGAACACGAATGCCCCTACATCATACAGCCCAAGTAAAAAGAAATATGAACCTCAACTCGTGCATGTTTTATGAGGTTTTCAATGGATCAGCCAAGTTTATAAATCTTGGTTGTGCTAAGCCACGATGCATCTTCAACTTCTCTGCCTTTCCATCTTGTCAGATATTCTTTGTATTCCTTTTTGCACAATGTCTTTGCTACATGTGAATTTAGAATCTCCTCAATTTCATCACACACTTTCTTTGGTAGTTGGTGCATCCAATCTACTTTGGCACGGTCAGCTTCATCACTTGTTTGCCCTTCCAAATAAAGGTATGAATCTGCAATATTGAAGATAAGCAAAATGTCTATCCCATTCGGCAACTCTATCTCATGTGTTTCAGCAACAAACTTACGCAAGATTTTACATGGTACAATCTTCTTCCACTTCAGCTTATCATACATCCTTCTTGGGAACCTCCTCCAAATACATGCCCTCTCTTCTTCAAATCAGTGTGCTAAGTATTGCATGTTGCTCTTTAAAATCGTGTGTGCACTTGGTGCACAACCTTCATGCATTATTGCGCAAAGTCTTTTGCTTCAACGTTTTCCCTTTCTTCATTGATGTCACATAATTTTGTAACACCCTCGAACTTCGTCCATAAACTATCCAAAAGATGACTTTCCATTACTCCTATTCACAAAGTTATTATATGCAAACTCCGTTTGCACAAGGACTGAATCTCATGTCCCTGCCTTGTCTTCAAATAAACATCTCAACAAGTTGCCAAGGCTCCGATTGACAACCTTCATCTATCCATCCACCTATAGATGATACACATAACTAAACTGTAACTTGCTGTTCATTTTCTTCCACAATGTGCGCCAAAAATGACCCACGAACTTCATGTCCATGTCCGACACAATATTGCGCAAGAATCCATGTATTCTCACAACTTCCCCAAAACTCAAGTTAGCTATATGTGTAGCATCACTAGTCTTTCTACAAGCAATAAAATAAGTCATTTAAGAAAATTTACCAACTACAACAAAGATAGAATCATGACCCTTTTGCATTCTAGGCAAACACAAAACAACATCCATTCTCGGTTGCTCCCACAGCTTTCTCAAGTACCGGAAATAGATATAACCTTGTGTTTTGACTCTTCCTCTTTTCCAATTGCACATCTCTATACATATTTACGCACATTTGTACCCATGTGTGGCCAATAATATCTTACTTAGTTGTGCCAAAGTCTTGTCTATACCAAAGTGCCCATCTAATACATCACAATGCTTCTCCTGCATCAAGCTATCTCACAACAACCGTCTAGGTACACACACCGCATGCCTTTAAACAACAACCCTTCCCGCAAGTAGTCATCTAACCAAGGCATGCGCTCGTCACTAACTAGTTCAAGGTGAATGCTCTCCATGCCTCTCTCAAATCCTCATCTTCTACATAGAGTTCATTCACAATCAACCTTATTTTGCTGCTCTGTGACTTTTTCTTCATCTTCTCAAAGCCATATTTTGCATTCGTTGTTCATGCAAACTATTTCTTATTTCCTCGCATCACTTCTTTGATTAGTGCACAAATCTTGTTAAAGTCTTGTATCAACTTCGATGGAAGCTAGCCAAACCATGTAACTTCTACGCTTCAAATGTGATCGTGGGTGATACCCATTCAACTATAGCTCACACCTTCTCAGGATCCATCTTCAACCTTGCTTGAGATATCACAAATCACAAGTATATCAACTCCCTCTTCATGAAATTGCATTTCTTTGAGTTTATCTAGTGATACCCACTCTTCAAATCAATCTTAATGAAGTACGCATTCCACTTAAACAATCCATCAAATTGTAAAGGCCCAATTTTCTCTAAGCCTATTTTGCCCTCATATTATTATATTAATTATCTTAACGACACATTGTATCGGTTTAGAAGTCATTTTTCTATTGGAATAACTTGGGGTATTGTTATTGCAAATGTTGATCACTTCTAGAGATAATTGAATTAGCATAATTCCTATCTATTGATGTTTCAAAAGAATATTATTTTGACTTGGATTCTTCGCCTGACTAGTATTGTCACCTTATGATGTTGAAATTCATCTTACGTGTGTACATGCCTTGTGTGAAGAAAACTTATTTTAAAATTAGGTTTACTTGTTGCTTCGGCTATCATAGGTTAGAGCATTTTTATGTGTGCAATGCATGTGTAGGTGACAAGAAGACCAAGCAAAGAACATGAACTACACGGAGCATCAAATGATCAATGTGTTTCCCATTTTTGACCTCATTGTCTTACCCTTTTTGTTTGGACAATATAATGGACCATAACTAGAAAAATGTGATGTTTTAAACTAATATTTTTAAATACAACCTTTTAGGCTACTTGACCCATGAGCCTCTAGAGAAATATATAAAGTCAAGTTGGAGGAAAGGTGACTCATAAATATGGAAACAACTTGTAAAACTCGAAATTGAGGTGGATTCCACATTAAATGAAGTCTAGAAAGCAATTTTTGACCTGTTATGATGCTTAAATAAGTTTAGGACCTTAAGGGATAGATTGAGTAGGATATTTCGGAGTTTAGAGGCTTTTTGGCACTCAACCCCACACATTTATTAGTATGATTGTTAAGTGCATTGAATATGGAATCAAGATAAGATATGGAGGTTGAATAAAGTGGCATGGTTGCCCATGTGGGAGTAGATAACATTTATTTACACATGGATATTTTGTGCCATGTCTTGGATACACATGGGGACATGTGTTTCATTCCTATTTGTTGTGAAAATGAGAAGAATGCTATAAATACGAGATCCTCTCACTAGTTTTGGGAGGTCTAGACAACTAGTTTGCTTGCTCTGTATTCAAGGTTTGCCCTTGCAGCAATACTTTACTAGTTTGCCTAGAGTTTTGAGAAATGAGCTTGAAGAGGAGGAATAATAGCATGTATCAATGGGAGTAGATGAGATTGAAGAGGAGGAACAACAACTTGTATCAATAGGAGATGAGGTATTATACTCACATGAAATGCATATTCTTGGTTGCTTCTTTTATATGTCTTTCATACTCTCTTAGGTAAATAAGATTGTGGAAATTAGTAGTTTGAAAGTAACGTCACCAATGGGACCATAATTTCCTTGTTTCAATAGAAACGAATTTAGGCCTTTTTACCATATCTTCTTGATAACGTATTTCATCTATGAAACCCTTTAGTGATGGTTTTTTGGTGTGTTATTGATAAGTAAAAATGTGATTCTTCCACTAGGGAGTTAGGAGATCCATATGTGTTGAATTGTACCCATTTTATGGTTTTGACATCCCCTTGTTTATCCCATAAACCCTTGTTCTTGATCACATGCACGGGTTGGGAGTTCATGGCTTGGGGGGTCACAGGGTCTCCTACTCTGCGGCGCAAGTTGGGAGGAGAGTACCTCTTTGCTTTGGTCTTGTGGCTCATTTGGAGTTAAATTTAGAGCGTGGGAATGAAGTGCTTGCAATCATATTTGATCTAAAATCTCTTACATAAGAATTGAATTATATCAATTTTGCAAATATGTAATTGTATACATTAGTTCGTTGTGAAAATAATTCATAATGTTAAGACAAGTATTTCAAAGGAAAAGTACCGTTGTCGTCCATGTATGTAATTGAAATGATTATTGTAGAGAGAATAATTCCATCTCTATTTGGTTCTAAATAACTTGTACAAAATAAAATGTTGCATTTGTTTTGGTGTTGATGTAAACTTACAAATAATTGGCATAAGATGAACTTCGTTTGAAAGTAAACAAGTTTTGAATTCTTCACTTAGGAGTAGATACAAATGAATCTTCAAATGCGTAAGATAGTATCTCATAGCTATTAAAATTTGGTTTTATATGAATAACAATAATCGTGACTATTAAATTTATTTTAATGGAAACCAACTATCTATATAAATCGTAGAGTAAACGATAACAATTCTCAAATTTTACTTATGATATACGATGTATGCATGCAAAAGTGGGTCCTCTCACCTTGTTATTACCATAGTTACGTGTTCGGCCGGATTTGTATGAAATCCGGTTCGAACCGTATTTTTTGAAGCAACCGAATAAATCCGGTTCGGTTCGGCCTTTTTTTCTGCAGAATTTTTTTGTCCTTTTTTGGCATATTTTTTTTTCTTGGTGAAAAAATCGGAAGTATGAAATTTATTTTCCATTTTTGGAAAGGGTCCGGGAAGATGTAGCAGCAAAAACTTGCATGTGCCATAACTTTCATTATGTGGCTCCGTTTCAAGTGTCGTCTTCTCTAAAAGTGTATATTTTCTCGAGCTCTACGCATTGATGGCAATATTTTTCTTATTTTCATAAAATCCATTTTTGTACCTTTTTGGACCAAGCAACTTCTTGCAATCTTTTGAAAGAATCATTATGATGATGATGATTATGGTAGATGGATGCTTTTTTGTATGATTTGTCTATATATAATGATATAAGTATACAATAATATAAATTTATAATAATATAAGTATATATATTCCGAACCGGATTTTTCCGTATTTTTTCGAATTTTTTCGAGAACTCCGAATTTTCGGATTTTTTTGCCCTTCCGAATTTAATCGGATTTCCGACCCTAGTAACTATGGTTATTACTACGAAAATTATATGATTGTGATTTGTGTTAAACAATTAATGCATTACTAATAAATTTGAAAGGGGTCTAAATAAATGATCCACCGCTCTTATAAAAAAATTATGGATTGTTTTCTCATCAAATTTGTCTAAACTAATTTTAACGAAATCTAGGCTATGTTTTAGGCTTAACTTATTAGTCTTACTAATAAACGAGTGCTTTAAATTCTCAATCTTCAACTATTACATTTTTGAAAAACATTATAATAACAATAACGATAATAATGGTGGTCAATTGGCTTTAGCGTGCACTTTGATATTAAAATGCCCTCAATGTTTGTGTCTCAATAACCCAACTTACAATTATTACCAGAATTATATGAGGAAAAATGTCATTACGATAACAACTACCCATGAAACTATTTTAATAACAACAAAAGCTCATGAATAAAAATATCACTAAATAAATAATCTAGCAATAATATAATCATTATTTAATACTAATCAATTTCATCACCATTATCTTAACTTCTCAAAATCCAATACCGTTATTACGGATTAATAACCAAGCATGTCAAGCTGATGAATAGAAATAAAGAAATAAAAATAATCTTTATTTATAAAGTTCTCTATTCGCTGGTTTGGTAATGAGAATACCAAATTAAAAAAATAGATATTTAAACTATTTCTTAGTACCATTCATGTAAAAAAACTGTATGTAGTGAGATGCAACTCTGAGACAAACAAGATGAAACAGATATGTTGATTCCTAATTAATAAACCTCAGTTACATAAGATAGAGATAATTTATTAAAAACCAAAAAATCTGTGTCAAATGGGAGCCAACTCGCTTCATCACAAGTCTTCGGGTCTGTGCTACCTCCTTATCAGACTGAGACAGTATATAAAATTTGTAAGGCCTACTATTGTCTTTGTTGCAAAACAACAACTACGTGTTAGCATGGTCACACGGCAGTGTAATGGAGCAGCTTCCAGGCCTGCACCTTCATGGGGGTTGGGACTTATTTTCTGGAATGTTGAAGAAGAAGTTGGATAAAGGAAATGAACGTGATTTTCATTCTGCTCCTTGCCATTGAGGGTTTCTTCTCTTCTTTTATTTATTTATAATTTATTTTAAGCTCCTTTTGGTGGTTCAATGGCTGCCTCATTAGTTAAAGAGTTTCTGGACAGTTGAAGATTTGAGGCGGCTGACTAGGTGTCTATGGGAGTGGCCGTGGCTTTAAAATTGAAACGTCCATGGGAAATGAGTCTTCCCACCGTCCCTTTTTCTTTAGATTACACGGCCATTAATTTTTTTACATTTCCTTTTTAATTACCATCCACCACTTTATGAAAATTTTCTTTACTTTAACATTTAACTTTGTTATTTATTAATGATTTGAGTTTATTAATAATTTGGCTAATTCTAAAACCCGTCTTTTTTTTTTAAACTATAATGAAAATTTAAATATAACCACTATCCAATATGTTTTATTATAATAGTAATAACCATCTTAAGAAAATAATTAGCATTATTATTACATTATTATTTTTAATAAGTAAAAATGTTAAAAATTATTAACGTAATTATATATTGTTAAAAACGTGAAAAACATCAATCTCAAGGCTCTTATCTTGGGTTTTACGAAAACCGTATTAAATAATTGTTTTTTCCTCAACGCTTTTCCAATTCCTACCTTTATTTACTTTGCAAGGTGGTATAATATGCAAGTTGCTTCTTATACCACCTTGATGTTACAATTTTTCAACAAATACTTGACAAATAATACTATTGTTATATAGCAATATATACGTTAGCAATGTATTTGGCCGACTCTTATGATTTGTTCTAAAAGTTATTATCATTTTAGGAGAATGATAAATTGTATTATTAATATAAATCGTTTTATTGTTTAAATATAAATAATATTAATATTATTACATTAATATTACCTCAATAAAAACACTAGCGAGCAAAAAGGATTTAAACATGCTTATTTGAGAATTATCGATAGATATAAATTTCTACGATCTTTGCAAGAATCACAAATATCTACAAGGAATAATATCATAACAAATATTATGAAACTCCTTACGAGGGGTAATGATAGTGTAGCAACTGTGATTACGACACTCGATGACATCAAATGATTATCTATAACAAGGGTCTTACTATGAATGTCAACCCCTTCTCAAGCAAATCTTGAACTTGCTTCTTCACTTCCTCATTCTCCATAGGCGTTAACCTATATGCGGCCTTGTTTGGTAAACTAGAACCTAGAAGCAAACCCATATGATGACAAATATCTCGCATAGGTAGTAATCCGTCCATAATATCATTTAACAAGATATTCACATACTCACTGGCATTTCCTCCACTCCACACGAAAGTAAACCTTCATGCATTGTTCCGCACTCCTTTTCAAAATCTATTGCTTACTATCCTCGACCAAGGTATACATATTTGTGTGGCCATCATTTTGCACTTTCTATTATGAAACTGCCAAGGTCGACCAAGTAACTCATGGCATATGTAACAAACCGTTACACCAAAACCTCGAGGTGTTAGTGAAATCCGCACATGAGGATCATAACATCCCACCACGCTTCCGTAGCCCGGACCCCGGGATAGATTTGCACCCGTATAGCGGGACCCCACCCTGCCCTATACGAGCCCCGGGCGAACACTGCAATGCCGGCGTAGCTACCCATGCCGGGACTTGAACCTAGGTGGTCCCTCTGATACTAAATGTAACAAACCATTACACCAATACGTCGAGGCGTTAGTGAAATCTGCACATGAGGATCATAACAACATACGTCCATGGGCATTATATCACATGGGAATTCATCTTCATATGTGTCAATCTTAAAGCATACTTTATAATGCTCATTCACAAGCAATTGGTGTCCCCTCCTAACCAATACAATTTATACAAACTCAAATGCACAACCCTCTTCAAACCAAGCTTATACACCATCTCATTATAAACAAGATTATCAATGCTACCACTACCAATAATGACTTTACAACACTTGCCTCTAGACTTGCAAATGAATCTAAATAGAATTTTCCTCTATGTGGGTGTGTTCTCCACTCTAGCTAGCTTCAGAAAGACTCTCTTCATCTTGAGATATTCTTTACACTCTTATCTCTTCTACGTAATTAATCGACGCAATGCTTTATGTTTCTACATGTGCAACATGGTCAAGCAAGCATCAATCCTCTTTGCACCTCCATTTTGTTGTACTCGCACACATTCGAGGGCACAATGCCCAATTTCTCCACATCGACAACACATACCAATGTATCCTCTACCTCTTCGATGTCCTTTTCCTCTAAAAGAATATCTACCTCCACCTCTTTGCCCATGACTTAGATCATGCAAGGTACTCATTTCACCGTCTTGCACATGATCTCGACTTATCATTGCACAAGATCGCTCCACCTTTGTGCAGGGGAGTTTTCTTTCCTCGCACTTTGCCTTGTTGTTTATGGGACAACTTTTCTTCGCCTTCAATGCACACAATAGGTTTTTTCTAGAAACATTAGTCTAGCCATGCCAAACTCATCTTGAATGGAAATACGCAATCTATTAACATACCTTAACACTTTTTTTGTGCCAACGTCCGTGTGACCAACGTGAATCATAAAGTGATAGATCTCTATGTAATGTCCCTTTCTAGGAAAAGTTGGGAAATAACCTAAATTTGATCACACACTTGCTGGAAAACAATTAATTTTCAAACCCCAATCACACTGCAATTTTCCAAAATTCATATCTTTGGTTAGAGAAGTCCAAATGAGTTGAAATTTTGGGTATTGGGCCACAAAATATGAAGAATAATATGCAAAAATCATATTTCGCACAACACCAACACAAAACCCTAATTTTTCCCTAAAAAGTAGGTCACTCAGTGAAGTCATCAAATCTACTCCAAAAATTATAGAATCACCTTCTCCTTATTTCTCTTAATTTCCAAAATCACATTTAATATTAAATTGATCCCAAACTGCAGATCTGAAATTAATATTTAATTGTTAACAACCAAATAGCTGGCAGACAACTGAGATCTTTTAAAATTCATAACTCCTTCAATACTTGGTATTTTTGCATGAAACAAGATGCAAAATAAACTAGAAATCTAGGGCTTTCCACTGCACTTTAGATTTAAATTTTCTGAACATCAAAACCCTCCCAAAACATGCCCCAAAATCAAAAACCCAGTCGTTAGGGTTAGAATAAATTGCATAAATAATTTCCAGCACTTAATAACCCTTCAATACACTCAAAATAGCTGCCCAAACTTAGCAAAAATGAGCCAACACAGATGAGATTATAAATATAGCTGATTTACCCTTAAAATATACCAAAATAAGATCCATATCAAGTCGCCATGGTTGGAATAATTACATCATTAAAATCAGACCATAAAGACATCAAAAATCACCACTAATCATTCAAATATCCTCATCAAACAAATGTGCCACATCCCAAAGCAAGTTGCCAATGTTAGCAAGTATGAATCATGCATAGAACATACTTCAACACAAGAGAACTCAACAAATGGAACAAGAGAGAATACTTCAATTGATCAAAACCAGCTCACTAACTTCCCACGCAAGAGAGAGAGAAAGCATTAATGGGCATGCATCCCAACTCCAAGCATGGAGTATCAAATAAATCTCATCATAACATAAGTCTAACAATGATCCTAACACTCCTTTTATAAGCAAGGAGGCACAAAATTCGAAATCCCTAGGAGAGGGAAATTATTAAATAAAAGCAGTTTATTTTCCCTAGGTGTGGCGTCCCCTTTTTAAAGGGTGATTTTAATATTTAAAAGCCATCTAAATATTATTTAATTAATTCCCTTTTTAATTTGCATTTTAGGAATTTAATTAAATAATTAAATACATTACTTGCTTCTATAAAAATTAAAGAATTAAATAAATATTGTTTTATAATGTCAAATGATTAAAATCACTCTCTAGGCAATATTATCTAATTATTTAATATAATTTTCCCCTTGCAACATCCCAAAAGCCCATGGGGAATGATAGGCTAAGGGTCTTCAAAAAAATGGGGACATTACACTCTATATAGTCCTTAACACGTATGACTTTTTGTTTAAGGTTCTACAACTTCTTGAATAAGCTCAATTGATAATCCCCAACCAAGAACGTTGCCTTCAACTTAAAAACCATCCTCTACCATGATTTGACCTTCTCTTGTCCTTTTCTCTCTCCAACAGTCTAAACATGATCCCACCATAAAGATGCATGTCCCTTCAAATTCATATAAGGAAAATGAACCTTCTCGTGGGGTCCCCTACTAATTCATAGTCAAAATATTTCTCCAATTCTGTGATCCAATCAATTAGATCCTCGGGACACAAGCATCCCAAATAATTTGAGACATTTGTGCATGATCTCACTTCAATCCTTGAAATAGCTCGTAGATACATGTCTTTGGGCTCTTCATCTCCAATGCATCATCATCATTGTAGTCTCCATAACTAGTTCCCCTTCTCTCGACCCATTTTCATAGCTTCAAGCCTTTAATTCATACCTCTCATCAAAATTGCTAACTCAGCCACTCTAGGTGGTCTAATTCCCCTTCTCCTCATAGGAATACCTCTATGTGCCATCTCGTAATGTCTGTTTCGCGCTGAGATCTGAATTTTCTAGAAATTACATAAAAACCTAATGACAGAAACTAAAATTTATGACAGCAAAGTACATAAATCTAAATTCAAATGACAACAATCAGAAATTACCCCAAATTAGGGCAGCGACTTGATTTTGGTCTGCAAACCCTTAATACAACACGCAGAAATCTGATTTATTCAATTACTCTTCAAATACTCAATTACAAAAGTATTTAGAAGGCTCAAAACACTTGGGAATATTTTTAGAACATTTAGGAACAAAGAAATAATTTTTCTGACAAATGGTTCAATTTATTTCATCAATTTTGTGACACAAAATAGGGTAAATTACAGATAGCCATTAAGAGCATTTGAGGCTGAAATAAATGCAGCAAAGAATTCCCTGGGGCAAAATTGAAGGTTGAACAAACCTTAGCTCCAAAGAAACCCCTAAAAATAGTCTGAATTAGTCACAAATTGGGTCGCTCAAGTTCCCAGGTGAGTTGCCCAAGCTGAAAATGCCCTAGATCTAATCCAAAACACTTTAACACAACAAAGCACTAAAACGTATGGCTGTTCCACACCCAAATTTCTGGAATTCTGATTTTCCCTTGAAGCCCTAGCTGAAAGTTGTGTCCTAGCACTAAAATTTTGAATTATAGCTCGAGATTCTGAATTTGCAGCCCAAATATGACCTCTAAATGAGATCAGCAATGCAGAATTTGAGGGTTTTCATCCTCAATTCTGAATTCTATTGAGGGTTTTCATCCCCAATAGGATACCAAGGAGGGTTTTTCGTCCTCAATGGCTGAAAATTGCAAGCACAAGCTCCAATCTCCAAATAGAAATGAATTCATATGACAAGTGATCCTTTTTCCACCCCTAGCGACTCCTTTTTATAATTATGGGTGGCACAATCCACGAAAAAGGGAGCCCAAATGGGTCGACCCCTTTTTAAGTGGTGTTATGTTCCCCTTTTAACTCCATCACTTCTATTTTTAAGTCGGCGTTTGCACTTTTTCGACCAACTTCACTTTCTAATGTTATAATTAGAAAGTTGTTTTTACAAAAATAATACAAGGCTAAAAATAGCAACTTACAATTACAACATTAAAGTACTTCCCTTGTTTTTCCCTTTAAGCCCATGAGAAGTAAAATGGGCCCAAGGTCTTCATATCGAACTAGCTTTGAGAAGGGGACATTACAGTCCTCCCCTCCCAAAATTGTTTGCCCTCAAGCAATTGCAAACTTGGATGCTCTAAGATTGCTGCTCCTTCCCATGTAGCATCCTCAAGTGGTAGATCCTTCCAACAAACCAAATACTCCTTAATGCTTTGGTTCCTTAGCTTCCTTTCTCAAACATCCACTATGGCTTCCGGAACTAAAATCAACTTGCCCTCCTCATCCAAAGGTGGCAACTCAATAGAAAGAGTAATGTGCTATCCTAGTGCCTTTTTGAGGCACGAAACATGGAAGACATTGTGTATCCGGTTGTGCTTTGGTAGTTGTCACTCATATGCAACCTCTCCAACTCTTCCCTTTACTCTGTAAGGTCCATATAAACGTGGCTTAATCTTTTCAACACCACTTTGTTTAAAAGAGGATTGCCAATAGGGTTGCAACCTCAAAAACACCATGTCTCCTACCTCAAATGTCCTCTCTAACCGGTGTTGGTCCACATACAATTTCTATTGGTTTTGGGCATGTTGGAGATTCTCCTTGAGTAGTGTTATCCAAATAACTCTCCTAATTATTTGGACAACTTACATACATATTTTGGCTTAGAGATCTTCATTACAAATGGTGCGCACCTCAATTGTCTCCTTGGCACATTCACTTGGTCATTGTTTCCTTGCACGCCCTTGCGCGCTTCCCCTTCTCCCCTTTCCATTTTCTTTTTCCTCTTTGTTCCACTCGACCTTGCGCGCATCTTCTGCGCATTCGCCTTCTTTCTAGCAGATATTCATCCTGCGTGCACGCCTTGCACTTGCTTCAATCAGCCAAGTCCATGGCCCTCTCGCGCACCCCACACATTACCTTGTAATAGTTGCGCCTTGACCATACGTTCTCTACTCACCAGTTTGCCCCATTTCCTCCGAGCGCAATTGCCGCACGCGCCTTCCTTCTATCATCCCCGCGCCTCATTCTTTCGCGCACATACCTTTGCGCCCTCCTCTACGCCATTTTGTGCCACATCGTTCTCGACATGATTCAATATGCCACACAACCTATCAAAGAGCGCCGGTTGGGTGCGAAATCCTTCGCAACAAATCAATAAGTGACACGTGGCATAAACGACAAGAACATTTGCAGACGATTGGTCGTCCTTTCGCCAATCACATGTGCCACGTGTCTTGCGTGCACAGACAACTCTGTCAATCTTCTGACGGCCATATCTTTTTCTACAAAGCTCGATCGGCGCGCACCTAGTCTCAATCAATAATAGCTGCTAACATAGGCTATAGTGCTAGATATTCAAATTCAAATTCTTGGCGGATCTGGTAGGTGAGAAATGGGAAAACGTCTTTCTGGGCATTAATGAGCATATCTGATTATTCCAACCACCCGATTTGATCTAATCCACCCTCCTTCTCCAACACGCCAAACAAACTTGGGGAAATGTATTTGACAGATTTGCAGGCATTAAATGCTTTTTGTTGGTGGTTGTATTTCAAAATCGAGTTTTCCTCTTTGTCTTCCATGGATTCATTTATAAATGTAAGAGTTGGGTTCATTGTTAATGTTGGACACTTAGGATCCTTACGCACTTTGCTAAGGACTCCATATTTTTGTATTCTCGAGTCACAGGACCTCTATAACTCGGCTCGTGCATGTGGATATCGGCCTCTTTCGCCATTATGCTTATGTGCATTTCTGGAAGTAATGGAAGCATCGTTTTGTGACTATTCTCTGTCTTAAGCGTGTTTGTATTCTTTCTTCTTGCCTTTCTTTTACATTGCATGCTTGTTGTGTCATTCTACGTCCCTTGCAGTTCCATTTTTAGTTGTGTTCCATGAAACTGATCTGGTAAATGTGTCTTAGTTGTGCTACACGTGTCTAGCCTTCTTTCATGCCTTTCCCTTCATTTTCGCTCAGAATAAGATAGTGTTCATCCCTCTTTTCTTGGTGTTATCATCTTTCTTAGATTAGTTTTCCTTTCTGTTATCCTTCTATCCTTGGTCCCTTGGCATTGTTAGCTTAGTTTTCCCTTTCAACATTAGGAGTAGTAGTAGCAATAGAAATAGATAGAGGAACCGGCCTTCTCTGGAGATCCGTCTCAAGCGCGCAAGGTCCCACAACTTGGAGATGGTTCCATTGTTGTCTCAAACGACTCGGTTCTTTCAACTCCGAGACACGGGTGCACGTTTGACCACCAACAAGTACCTTCAAGGTGTCATGACTTTGTTGCACCAAATCTTTGGCCCTCGGCCTCTACTAACCATCATAACCAAATCAACAAAAGAAAGTGCGTCATAACCATATAGCGCTTTAAAATGAGACATACCAACGAACATATGAAATGACGTCTTTGTAGCAATGCTCAGCGATATGTAACCATTTCACCCAAGTTAATTGTTGGCTGTTACATAATTCCTTAGGTAGGTTTGTGGATGATACCTAGTGTTAGGAGTGAACTTTTTGCCTTTCAAACAAAAAAATTCTTGCCAAAACAAACTCATAAACTTGTTGTCCCTATCACTCATGATGTTCTTAGGCAGCCCATGAAATTTGAACACTTTCTTGAAAAAGAGATCAGCCACTATAGGTGCATTGTATTTGGTTGGAAGTGGATAAAAATGAGCATATTTGGTGAGTCTATCAACCACAACATACAAGCAATTCTTACCTTGAACGATGGGCAGCCCCGTGATGAAATCTATAGAGATACTCTCCTAATTTTGAGTTAGAATGGGAAGGGGTTGCAAGAGACCAGCTGGAAATTCATGTTCGACTTGTTTTGTTGGCAAACCAAACACTCCCGGATGTATTGAAGAACCTCTCCTTTGAGTCCTTTCCAAAAGAACCTCTCCCTAACTTGTTTGTATGTCTTGAAGTACCCCAGGGTGGCCAGCCAATGGGGTATTATGAACATCCCTCAATATCTTATGCTTTATTTTCAATTCCAGGACCAAATAGACCCTATCCTAGTAGAGAATGAATCCATCCACTATCTTATACCTTTCATCATCAATCTCTCCTTCAAAAACAGCATTAGCAATCTTATTCTTTGCATACTCGACTGTAATTAAGGCCTTCCAATCTGTTTTTATCTTAGACATAGAGAAAAATTGTGACTCCTTTGGCAAGGCATCTTCTACCAAAGAGTTTATTTGAGGCGATTCATTGATCATACCTTGTAGTACAACCTCTTTACCTTTGTTTTTGAACTTCAACTCCATGCTTTGGTAGTTGAGAGTGAATTCTCCCAAAGAGTGCAACCATTGGACCCCAAGCACAAGTTTTGTATCACCAATGTCAACTATATAAAAATCATCACATACCTCATGCCTTACCAAGGTGATAATGAGCTGCGGAATTCTCTTGGTGCATGGAATAGAAAATCCATCAGCCACAGTCACTTTGAAACCCTTGAAATCCTCCGCTTCAAGACCCATTCTAGCAACCAATCCTTCATCAATAAAATTATGAGTGGCTCCACTATCAATCAACACCGTCACCCTTTGACCCTTCAACACACCTCTCACACGAAAAGGATGATATCTAGGAGCACCGGATAAAGTGGCAAGAGTGTTGTCCAAGGTGTCTATGTCTTCTCCGGTTCTTGCTTTTGTATTACTTCTTCAACTTCAACTTCCTCTTCCTCTTCACGATCTGAAAATACCTCAATGTAATGCACATGTCCCTTGCCTAGGCAACGATGACCAGGTGACCATGGATCCTTGCAATTGAAGCAAGATTTTTTTCTCCTCAATTCATTATGTGTATCTCACTCCTTGCTTGTTTTAGGCAGCTCCTTTTGCATGTTTGGTACTTGTTGTAATGGCCTCTTTGGCTGGTCCAAAGGTGTTGTTTTGGGCTGCCCAAAAGGTCCTCTTTGCTGTCCATTTGCTGCTGTTGTCCTTGGCTGCCCACTAACCAATGTTGTCCTTGGAGCTGAATTTTCTAAATCCAAAGATTTCTTAATTGCTTCTTGGAGTGGAGGATTGAAGGCCCTTACTAACCCCTTGAGGGGGTCAATATAATGTCCCCTTCTCAACGTTAGTTCTCTTTGAAGACCTTGAGCCCATTCCACTTCCCGTGGGCTAAAAGGGATTGAGCAAGGGAAGTTAATGTCATGTTTTTCAGTTGTTTTTGTGAGCTTTGCATTTTTTTAGTAATTTTCTAAGTATAGTCAAGTCGGTTGGGTAAAGGAGAAAAGCCAAATGAAAAATAGAAGAAAAAGGAACTATTATGTCCCCAAGGAGGTCAGTCTTCTTTAGAAGGTTCTAATTGGTTTTTGGCACCACCTCTAGCTATTTAAAGGGGTCGCTTGGCTTGGAAGAGGTTATGCTTGCTTTTGGAATTTATTCTCTTGGAGTTGGGAGCATGTTTGCTTTCTCTCTCATCCATTGAGGACGAAAACCCTCTTGGAAGACCTATTGAGAACGAAACCTCTCAATAGTGGGCTGGTTTGAGGACGAAACCCCTCAAGCTTGCAAAAGGGTGATCACATAAGGAGTTTGTATTCAGTTTTGAAGGCATTTCCAGCCCTTCCCAAGGGTGGCAACTTGCCCTAAGGTGGAATTTGGGGTCTTCTAGGGCACGGCAACTTCAAATTCAGCCATCATTGTGTTTCTCCTATTTTTAGCAGCTGGAATCTTCATTTGTACTTCATTTTGGGGCTTGGAAACCTTCATTTCCAGCCATATTTGTAAGGGTATTCGTTGTTAATTAATTTCCAACTGATATTAAATTGGTAAAAAGATATATTTTTGGTGTTTTTCTCTTGCAATCATTTCCAAATTTGAAGAATATTATTTTGAAGGGTTTCTAAATTATTTCCAACAAGTTTGTGGCTGATTTCTATCATAAAATAAATATATTTACATCTTTTTGCTAGGGTTTGGAATTTAATTTCAGTTTACTATTTGGATTGTGCAAGTTCTTTGGTTTTTTCAGCCTGGAAAAGGGGCATTACAATCAACCAAACCCTCAACAAACAAAACCACAAGCCTTTTTCGAGATACATCTAGTACCATCACGGAAAGTCTTGATAATCAACCACATATTCATCCACGGAACTACACTTTGCTTGAACTATGCTAACTCCCTAAAATGTACTTCCGGATCAACCCTATCAAACTTTTTTGTGAGCCTTTGACTAAATTCCTCCAAGGTAGCGATTGCCCCATGCCCTTAAGTGATCATGCCATGGTACCACCACTCATGTGCCACTCCTTCCAAGTGGAGTGTGACAAATTTGAGTGCCTTCTCTTCATACATCAGATTCAAAGACAAATATGTGTCCAACTTTTGTAGCCATGCCCTAGCGGAACACTTTATTGATCTATCATATGTAGCTAGGGTTATTTTCCCCAACCTTTGTTGAGTATCTCTCCAGAGACCGATCATTATTAAGTCTTCTTCCACCCTATGACCATTCTTTTTCTTCAAAGTGCAATAATCAATGAAAGATAACTCTTGGCGTGTGGTTGGCCTCAAAGCTTAGTACTCCGCATAGAATTGATCCATATCATCATCACCATTTTGCTGCCCCTCTCCAAATTGTTCCTCCTCTTCCCTTTGCAAAAACATAGCATGAAAGGTTCTTGTGGGAGGCTTAATGGAAGTCCTTTCATTGCAAAAGAGTTGCCATCACCTTGGTTCTTTCTGAATTCTAGAGCACCTTGGATAGCTTGAATCGACTCCAACATTGAAGCCCTCATGGTCCTTTGAAAGCTTTGCTCCATGTCTCTTTGGTTCCACAACATCTCTTGCAAGTGGTTCATTTCATCAGAAGGTGGAGGTCTTTGATCCTTATCTCCCATGTTCTTTGTCGAAGTTCTTCTTTGATAGACTTTAAACCCTTCCTCACCGGTGTTCATGCAAATCCGAATTTTCCCTCACATAAGCTGGCAGGAACAATGCTTTGATACCATTGTAATGTCCCTTTCGGGTTGAGATCTGAATTTTCTGGAAATTACACAAAACCCTAATGACAGCAACTGAAAGTTATGACAGCAAAGTACAGAAATCTGAATTTAAATGACAGCAATCATAAAATACCCCAAATTAGGGCAGCAACTTGATTTTGGTTTGCACCAGATTTGAAGAATATTATTTTGAAGGGTTTCTAAATTATTTCCAACAAGTTTGTGGCTGATTTCTATCATAAAATAAATATATTTACAGCTTGTTGCTAGGGTTTGGAATTTAATTTCAGTTTGCTTCAGTTTACTATTTGGATTGTGCAAGTTCTTTGGTTTTTTCAGCCTAGAAAAGGGGCATTACAGTCAACCAAACAATCAACAAACAAAACCACAAGCCTTTTTTCGGATACATCCAGTACCATCACAGAGAGTCTTTGAAATTCAGCCACATATTCATCCACGGAACTGCATTGCTTCAGCTGTGCTAACTCCCTAAAATGTACTTCCGGATCAACCCTATCAAACCTTTCTGTGAGCCTTTGACTAAATTCCTCCAAGGTAGTGATTGACCCATGCCCTTGAGTGATCATGCCATGGTACCACCACTCATGTGCCACTCCTTCCAAGTGGAGTGTGACAAATTTGAGTGCCTCCTCTTCATACATCGGATTCAAAGACAAATAGGTGTCCAACTTTTGTAGCCATGCCCTAACAGAACACTTTGTTGATCTGTCATATGTAGGTAGGGTTATTTTCCCCAACCTTTGTTGAATATCCCTCTGGGGTTGATCATTATGAAGTCTTCTTCCACCCTTATGACCATTCTTTGTCTTCAAAGTGCAATAATCAATGAAAGATAACTCTTGGCGTGTGGCTGGCCTCAAAGCTTGGTACTCCACATAGAATCGATCCATATCATCATCACCAATTTGCTGCCCCTCTTCCAATTGTTCCTCCTCTTCCCTTTGCAAAAACTTAGCACAAAAGGTTCTTGTGGGAGGATTAATGGAAGTCCTTTCATTGCCGGAAGAGCTGCCATCACCTTGGTTCTTTTGAATTCTAGAGCACCTTGGATGGCTTGAATCGACTCCAACATTGAAGCCCTCATGGTCCTTTGAAAGCTTTGCTCCATGTCTCTTTGGTTCCACAACATCTCTTGCAAGTGGTTCATTTCATCAAAAGGTGCGATGCAATTGAAGGCCTTTCATCCTTATCTCCCATGTTCTTTGTCGAAGTTCTTCTTTGATAGACTTTAAACCCTTCCTCACCGGTGTTTATGGAAATCCAAATTTTCCCTCACATAGGCTGGCAAGAACAATGCTCTGATACCATTGTAATGTCTCTTTCGGGTTGAGATCTGAATTTTTTGGAAATTACACAAAACCCTAATAAGAACTAAAAGTTATGACAGCAAAGTATAGAAATCTAAATTTAAATGACAACAATCAGAAATTACCCCAAATTAGAGCAGCAACTTGATTTTGGTCTGCAAACCCTCAATATAACACGCAAAAATATGATTTCTTGAATTACTTTTCAAATACTCAATTAAAAAAGTACTCATAAGCCTCAAAACATTTAGAAATATTTTTAGAACATTTAGGAACAAGAAATAATTTTTCTACCAAATGATTGAATTTATTTCATCAATTTTGTGACAGAAAATAGGGTAAATTACAGCTGACCATTAAGAGCATTTGAAGCTGAAATAAATGCAGGAACGAATGCCCTAGGGCAGAATTGAAGGTTGAACAAACCTTAGCTCCAAAGAAACTCATGAAAAATAGTTGGAATTCATCCCAAAGTGGGTCACTCAAGTTCCCAAGTGGGTTTCCCAAACTAAAAATGCCCTAGATCTGATCCAAAACACTGTAACACAACAAAACACTGAAATGTGTGGCTGTTTCACACCCTAAATTCTAGAATTCTGATTTGTCCTTGAAGCCCTAGCTGATAATTGTGCCCTAACACTGAAATTCTATATTGTAGTGCAGCCCAAATATACCCAGATAATGATGCGCTAAAATTAGCAGGAACTTGACAAAGGTCATAACTTGTGCTCCGGGTGTCCGATTGGGTCCATTTTTTTTTTTAAACCACCCGTTTCAACGAGACGAACCCACCAATCAACCAACCCTGCCAGTTGGAGCACATTTTTAGGCCCAAATTCCACCATCTGAGGGCCAAAAATTAGGATTTAATTTGTAATTCGAGTTTTTTCCTATTTTAGGGCATTAGTTAATGTTAGTCTCTTAGATGCATTGTGAGTTGGAAAGTTGGCAATTCCTCTAATTTAGGCATGTAGAAGATGCGTGGCAATTTTTGTGCTGTATGAATAAGCATGTGAACTTACTAAGAATAACAGTTCTAGTAAACTACTAAAAATAGTAATTTCCGCCACCTAGAGTAGATTTAGTCAAAGTTAGTTAGAGTTTGCTTGGCAACTCGAGTTGGGAGTTGTTTTCCTATTTAGGAAACATTGTAATTCATGATTCAATAAAGAAGGAGATCTATTTTCTTTTGGAGTTCAAATTATTTGAAGTTTATTGAGTGTGTTCAGATTTTGGCTACATTAATTTGAAGCTAAAATAAATGCAGAATGAATACCCTAGGGCAGAATTAAGGTTGAGCGAGCCCTAGCTCCAAAGAAACTCTGAAAAATAGTTAGAATTCATCCCAAAGTGGGTCGCTCAAGTTCCCAAGTGGGTTTCCCAAACTAAAAATGCCCTAGATATGATCCAAAACACTGTAACACAACAAAACACTCAAATGTGTGGCTGTTCCACACCCTAAATTCTAGAATTCTGATTTTTCCTTGAAGCTCTAGCTGAAAATTGTGCCCTAACACTGAAATTCTAAATTGTAGCTTTGAGATTCTGAGTTTGCCGCCCAAATATGACCTCTAAATGAGATCACCAATGCAGGATTTGGGGGTTTTCATCCTCAATTCTGAATTCTATTGAGGGTTTTCATCCCCAATAGGATACCAAGGAGGGTTTTTGTCCTCAATGGCTGAAAATTGCAAGCACAAGCTCCAATCTCCAAATAGAAATGAATTCATATGACAAGTGATGTTTTTTCCACCCCTAGCAACTCTTTTTATAATTGTGGGTGGCACAATCCACGAAAAGGGAGCCCAAATGGGTCGACCCCTTTTTAAGTGGTGTTATGTTCCCCTTTTAACTCCCTCGCTTATATTTTTAAGTCGGCATTTGCACTTTTTTGATAAACTTCGCTTTATAATGTTATAATTAGAAAGTTGCTTTTATAAAAATAATACAAGGCTAAAAATAGCAACTTACAATTACAACATTAAATTACTCACCTTGCTTTTCCCTTTAAGCCCACTGGAAGTAAAATGGGCCCAAGGTCTTCGTATCGAACTAGCTTTGAGAAGGGGACATTACACATCTCAATTTCCTCACAACAACTAAAACAAAACACTACAACGTACACCTTCTACCTAATAACCTAAGCGTTGGAAGATGTCTACAACCACTTTCTACTTACACTTGCGAATGTGGAAAGCAACAAATTGAAAATCACTCACCTACAAGACGCGTAAAATCCTGGCCTCCGAAAACAAATTGATGCAATCATGATGGTGGATCTAAATGAGGAAAAGACTTAGAAAATGCAGCCCGCAGATTTCAGTTATGACCTTGCACATGTAAAGATCACTAAGCAGCTTGAAATAAACAATAAAAGCTTCTATTTATAAATGACAAAATTACAAACTCGCACGATGCATTACATTCTTAGTATAGCCTTACAATGACAACTCTGCAACGTCCGCTAAGGAGCACAATGCCTAGGACTCTATCCTAACTAAGCTTGTTGACTTGCAAGACTCTTCTTGAACCAACCTCGGACCACGGAAAATGAAACTTTACATAATTCTACTTTAACACTCAATTATAAGCTTCTTCTTGATCTTTGATTGTTTATCACCCGCTCTTATTTATAGAATCTAGTGGCGAACATAAGATACCTTTGCAAATAAAAATATTTTGCAAAGATTCCTTAACTCTTTCAAATTATCATCAATTCAACTCATACAGTTATCTGGTGAACACTCATTTGGGTATTTTCGTCTGATCAAAACAAACTAGGTCACTTGGCCAACCAAAGAGTGAAAAACACGGATCAAGACATGCATGTTCGGTGACGATTGATCGATGTAGATGTGTGCGCAAGAATACAAAACCCACAGAGCGCATAAGTTCATAATGTGAGTGCCCAAGAGTTCACGTAGGAGCCTTTACTCACAATCTAGCTACAAATCTCAACTCAATAGGTTGCGCAAGACTTCAACCACTCCATGACTTGCCTTCTTTATTCCAACTAACACTATGTGCGAGAATTGTATAAGGTCATGCAAAACCACACAAGATTGCATGGGATTATTCTTCTACTCTTAACTCTTTACGGTGATGCAAGATAGCAAGTGAATCCAAATGCTCCTACATCATATGTGCCTCCCTTAAGAGTTGGATTCTTACTTTTGTAAGTACACGCAATTTTTCAAGATCGGTAGTTTAACTTTAGCCCATCATCGAGGAAAAAGTCCTCTTTGCCTTTGAAATCAACATATTGTGGCCCTTGTCCTCAAAAAAATACATCCCGAAATCAGCATCTTTGGTATATGCCTCCCATATACCTAATGAGTGAACGACACAAGTTGGTAACTGGTCCCCAAAGCTGGAATTTTCCAGGTCAAAGGTGGCCTAGACAACATATCCATCACCTAGTTTGTGACTCCCTTCTTGTACGTGATAAGCAAGTGGATTTGTTGTAGGAATCCGATCCATTTGAAGTGTCTTGCTTGCTGCAATTTACTGTGTTTGCAAATATTGAGATTGATAGTGAATATGAAAAATAATGTCCTTCCCTAAGGAATATTGTTTCCATTTCTTTATTGCTTGAACAGAGACCATACAATTCTTTTCCATAGGTAGGATAATTTGGAATGATAACCTATTGATCTTCCTCCTTGCAATATCCTTTCACTCGGTGCAAATGCACTAGCATGCATCTCAATCCCAAATGGTTGCTACAAGATAGGTAAAGTCAAAAGAAGAGCATTTTTATTTTATGCTTTAATTCATCAAATGCAGTTTGCTGAATTTTGCCCCACAGAAAACACTAACTGCTTGTGGTGATTGCATATAAAGAAATTGCAATTGTGGAGAAAGAGGCAATAAACTTTCTCAAATATTTTGCCCCAAAGAAAACACTAACTTCTTGTCTCGATGACACCGAAAGTTCATAGCCAATTATGAATGACCTCTAACTTTTCCAAGTCAGTATCTTAGTTCTCCTCCACAAACCACATAGTAGCAACTAATTCTCCTTCAAAGCTTTCAAAACATGTTTCAAATGTGTTGAAAGTTTCTCCCATGTTTTGCTAAAAACCAAAATATCATCTCAGTAAAATGTTGCGCGTGTATCTACAAATGGCCTTAGTACATCATTCATCAATCTCATAAAATTAGCTAGTGCATTGCATAAGCCGGAGGTAAGAGCTAGCCAATCATACTACTCATGTCTTGTCTTGAAAGTGGTTTTCCATATGTCCTACTCCTCTACTTGTATGTCATAGCAGCCAAATTTTAAGCCTAACTTTATGAAGTACTTGTCATGTTGAAGCTGGTCCAACATTGGAAGAGCATATGTGTTTTTATAAGGATCTTGTTAAATTCCCTAGAACCAGCACACATCCTCCATGACCCATCTTTCTTTGGAATCGTCACATTGGAGACCCACATGGTGATGCTAATTACCCCTTGTTCCAACAAATCAAGTTGTTTCTTTACTTCAGTCAAGTCCAAATGGATTTCCTATACGAACAATAACAGTAACAACGAATTAGGTAGCGAATGTAATTTATGTTTTACATGTCATTAGCGGTGAACCTTTTGGTTCTTAGAAAACCTCTTTAAAGGACTCCAATAACTCTTTCATTTGATGTTGCTCCTTGCTAGTGCAAAGTGCAAACATTTTGCGAAGTTTCTACTTTAACCACTCCATCTTGCTTATCCTTCAAAAGAAGTAAACCAATTTTGTTTCTTGCATTTTTGGTTTCTTGGCTCGATTGCACTTGCAAATGAGAGTTTAGCCCTACCTTTATATACAACAATGATGAAACTTTCTCCATCCTTCGACCAAGCAAAGCTTGTATTTGTTTTCTCTCCTAATGAGAATTACATTTAAATTGGAAAATCGATTCATATAAAAACAAATTTACTTCTGGTTATATGCTCAATATTGGCGAGTTGTATCTCTAAAGAGTGGTAACAAGCAATCTAAGAGAGCCCTTGGAGCAGTTGCGAAGCCATTTAGTTGAAGAGGACACTTGGAGAACTTAATCTTCCTAAAAGAGCAAGTACTATCTTTTGCGACAACTAAAATTACTTGTACTGATTGCGTAGGATTCAATCTATCATGCCAAGATCAAGAACACCAAGATCCATCATTACTATTGTTAGGTTGCATCTTGAAGGGAGTATTGCGGGATTGAAAAACAAATAGTAGATATTTGCCAAAGCTCTATTTGAAGCCAAATTAATAAAGTTTAAAGACAAGTTGCCTTTTAAAGAAGTGGTCATTAGGGGAGCGATAATATAGTGACCAATTCATTAATGATGTAATGACGCAATATGTTTAGAATTTTAGCCTAAATAAACATAAAGAGGGAATGCCAAAGCAGTTCATCTTTATTCAATCCAATTTATTTGGGGTAATGTTGGCTAGGGTCCGATAAGATGTAGCAACAAAACTTGCAAGTGCCATAACTTTCACTCTGTGGCTCCGTTTTAGGTGTCGCTTTCTATAAAAGTGAATATTTTCTCGAGCTCTACACATTGGTGGCAATATTTTTCTTATTTTCATACAATCCATTATTGCACCTTTTTGGACCAAGCAATCTTTTGCAATCCCGAAGGAATCCTGAGCTCTGGTCACCTTTAGACAAATTACTTAGCAATTAAAAACACTGGATAGCTTTTTCAAAACCCTAGGCCTGGGAAAATGTCTGGCAGGAAGAATGAATAAGCTACGGGAATTGCCGGAGAAAACAAACAAAAAGAAATAAAACAAAACAAAAGAAGTTGCGAGCAATTGCTCAAAAAAAAATTCTCCAATTAGTCCGATATGCAAAAATTCTTCCCTCAGTGAATATTCTATGATAATAATGATGGGGTGAAGTGCTTTATATAACCTAAATTCTCCAATTTTAGCTCAATCTATTTTTAAAAGAACTTTATTTATTTAATAAATAAATAAATAAAACACTTTCAGACAAAGCCTGGTGAAGGAATTGAGCGAGCTTCAACATGTGGGTGTTTGGCGAATGTGGCTCTTATGACTCTCTCGGGATACCTTACAAAGAATGCATGCAATCGGGCAGGCAAACAAAAAACAAAACACAAAACACGACCCGTTACTTAAAAAGAATGAAAAATTTAAAAGGGGTAGTCCCAGATTTCAAGGTGAAATCTCGGGGACACCAGGTAAAGAAGGATGATGTAGACACGGTTGTCCCTCCCATAATTACCCTAGTAGAAGGATTCATTATACTTGCTCATTTGATATTATTATAATTACATCCCTACCCCGCCTCACCAAATTAACTTATGTTGGTTAAAGATTGAGCATCATTAGAGGTACATAAAGAACCTAAATACTTATGTTAAATTGTGTGATTGTTTTAGCTGAATGCATTTATTTTTATTGCCTTGACAATTTCTAGTGGACAAGAATCCTAGAAACCACATTCTTTCCACAAAGATGACCTTTGTTGTCATTGTTGTTCCTACTTGAAAATCCTATCCTAGGCGTTACGCGTTATTTCCCTAATGGAAAGATACATTATACTTGTCGATTAAAAATTAATTTCTTCTACCCTTCTCTCTTCCTTACCTTGTATGAGTTTGAGATCGAGTCCCATTAGCGAACTTAATGCAATCAAACAAACAATCGATTCTTTATGATATTTTTATTTCGAATGCATCTCTTTTTATTGCATTCATAATTTCTAGTTCACAAGGATTCCAAAATAGTGTTCCTTCCTCGAGAATAAATGATATAGTGATGATTGTTCCTACTTGAAAATCATATTGTGAGTGTCCCAGCGTAGCTCTAGTTAACAATGGTTCCTTACATACATAAATTCCCCTGTAATATCCCCTTCCCATTCGAAGACCTTTGGCCTATTTTGTCAACCCGACGGCCAAAGGAAAAATATAAGGGTGGCTTAAGTTATATTTAATTATTATAAAGTGCCATTAATAAAAGAAAAAAATATATAGAGCACTAATAATAATTTATATGACTTAATAATTATTAAATCAAGGATGGAAAAGGCTCAAATATAAATTGTTATCCATACTAGGTGAAAAGGCGACTTGCCTTAGAAGGGGGAATGGGAACATAGAAAGGATAAATGCCCATTTTACTATGTATTTCCCCTAGAAAAATGCGACTTGCATTAGGAGGGAAAAAGTTGTTGGAAAAAGCATTTAATATGGGAAAATATTAAATGCTTGCATAGGGAAAATCCTTGGGAACTAATTGGATATTGTAGAGGTTGTTTTGGGTCTCTTCTTCCTTTATAAGGAGAAGTCGACTTGAAGGGAAACATATTCCATACCATTTGATATTTTCTAATTTGTGTCTTAAGCTTGTAGCTTATGCATATTCTTTCATGTGCAATTGTTGTTTGCAAATATCCACTTGTGGGGTAAGATCCCGTGGGAACCCTAGCTTCGGTGGTGAGAAATCCATCCCTAGCTAGCAGGGGCATTCTTCGGTAGTGACAGATCTACCCTAGCTTGTCAATTTTGGAGCTAACTTGATGCCCTAAATGTGCTGGGCGACCTACTTTTTAAGGTAAAATTAGGGTTTCGTGTTTGATGTGCGAAAACTATTTTTGGAATATTATTCTTCATATTTTTGTGGCCCAAGATCCAAAATTTCAGCTCATTTGAACTTCTCTAGCAAAAGATATTAATTTTAGAAGTTTTCAACTGTTTAGGGCACACTGTAAATTTCTAGCAGCATTCTATTATTCGAAAAATTCCAAAAATAGGTCTATAATATCTGTTATTGTATTAGCAAGCTCCACTTAAAATTTCAAGAGATTTGAACAAGTATTTTGAGTTATCCATTTTTTTTGTTCGCTGCCCTAGATTTAATTTTCTGCAAAAATCAGATTTCTGTTTGGCTGCAATTTGTCTGTATTTTGCATATTTAAAGTTGGGATTGCCTAAAATCCGTCTAGGGGCTAAATAATGTCCATTGGGGACATTACATTCCCATGCATTAGGAAATTGAGCCAGAAATTCTAACATACCTTTTATAATTCCCAAGAGCACATCTTCCTTCTACTGTTTTTGTCCATCTGCAAGGAATGGATATTATCATAAAAATATGAGACAGCTACAAGGAACCCATATAATCCAAGAAATAACTACCAACCAAAAACTGCATTCTTCATGTCTATTCAATCTGCTCATTACAACCGGATTTTAGTGCAGGTGGAACTTCACGTAGCATGAAGTAACATTTAAATGAACATAATTTATGTAGCTATATTTAAGTGGTGTTTCAAAACACCTTTTGGTGACACCGCTCATTATGCAGCACAAGTAATAGAGACCCACCACAGAAAAAAGAAATAAGCACTAACCACAAATTGTATCCTCTATCTCTTATGCCTGCTTACTACAACAGGCTTCTAGCCAACAGGAATTTTCATGTCACATGGAAATAACATTTACAATTTATTATCTTAAGTAATCGTTGTTAATTTTTGTTTTATAAAGAACTTAAGTTGCAATATTATAGAGCCATCAAATATGCTGAGCATTTACAGCTTTAAATGTTATGAGGACTTTCATGTTCTATTTCTTTCAAATGTCATATTGAAATAACACACAAAATTTCTTATCTTAGGTAATCATCATTAATTCTTGTTTTATAAAGACCTTAAGCGACAATATAATAGACCATCAAATATGCTGAGCAGTTTCAGCTCTAAATGTTGTCAGGACTTTTATGTTTTATTTCTTCCAAACTAAGACTAAATGTTACAAAGACTTTCAAGTATTATTTCTGTGAAACGATGACTGAATGTAAGCCCAATCATAGATAACCAAGAACATTGTTCACTTATAATTATCTTTATTTTAATAGGGTTCGTTTGGAGTCAACTACGTGAAATAGTTTCTGTCGACGTTTCGGATCCCACTACTGGATCCATCTTTAGGGAAGTTAAGGTTGAAGCCAATGCTTGGAGATGGATAGTGAAACCTGGTTCATAAAAAGTGGGATCTGAAACTTCAGACAAAAACAATTTCATGTAGTTGACTCCGAAGAACCGTATTCATTTTTACACCGCAAAAAGATGAATCTCAATACCAAAATTAAAATGTTGCCTTTTAAAAGCAAGCAAGGTGTCTCTCTTTTTCCATGTTTTTGATAAATATAAAGTAAGATTGTATAACTTTATTTTAAAGTTTAAAATGATTTATATGACACATCAATTAGAACACAAGAAATGAGGGTTCTATCTTACATGAGTTTGTTTCCCAGTAACTCTACATTCATCTAAAGCCCAACTCGGAAACACCTCTAAACCCATAGTCAACCATCAGTTGTACAATGTATACTAATTGAATCGCATTGACTTGTCTGCTGTTCCATTCTTGTAAATCGTATAACCAGCATTTCATACATGAAATGCCATACAGAAGTGCTTGCTCATAAGCATTTATCGTATTCGATGTTTGAACATATGACAAATACAACAGAGACTCCAAAAAAATCAAGTTAATAAACAGTGGCTTGACAAGGTAATGCCTTGAGGCAGATGAATAAAGATAAGACGATGAAACTAAGTTCTATATTGTATCAAATTGCATATACCTTCACATCCAACAGAATTTGGAGTCCATAGGTGCAACACCCTATAATGTGTGGAGAGAGACAAAATTATATTAATGCCCATTAATAAGCATGTGAAAATATTCAAATTGACATCTAATGACCATATAGGCCATCCCTACTTAAATCCTACAGGCTAAAAGTTGGGCAGACATAAATTAATAAACTAAAATGATGTATAACTGCATGGCCAGACAACTCTGAACAATTAACAAATCTAGACAACCACATTGACCACAATATGGTCTCTTAGAATTTGCGTGGATCCTGGAATCGTGGACCTATCTTTCTGAATCTTACATTGCACTCTTGTACAGATTTCAGAAGTACCAAGAGTAACTGAAATATCTTTTCAAGCATCTGATCCTCAACTATACAATACAATGAGGAAACAAGTAGTCATAAGTATACAGTTGAACCTTCCAGATCAAGTAACTCGTGTCATCATAAGGTACTGGAAGGTTGAAACATAGAAATATTTTTATGGATGTCGTAGGTCAGCTACAAGGTCTCAGAGATCTCAGACACATCAAAATTTAAACAGCTAAAGAAATAACCACATAGTACTTCAAACATACTAAACAGTGAATACTGTGAGAAAATGGAAAATGGAAGGTTTCATCCAAAGGCAATATACAGTTAGGACATATATAAGAGAAAACAATAAAATGTCATTCAAGATTTAAACCATGTGTGGAGATGCAAGAAGTTGAAAGAACATTTTCCCCTGAGATTGTTACTTAAAGATATCAAACAGTTTTCAGCTGACTTAGCCCTTGCCACAACTGCCAGTGTGTGCTGTTTACCAAACTAGTTTACCAAGGTACAGCATGGAAGGTAGTATAAGTCAGAAGACAATAAAATATGAACAATAATAACTGAATTAAGTACGTAAACAAAAAGCATGAAAAAAATCATAAAGTGAGAAAATCTTGTGTCGCATTAAATTACCAAAGCAAAACAGCATTAGACATGAAAGTATTTATCTAATTTATTGAGGAGTGGCTTTTATTATGTAAACTTGCCGTTATCACCCTGACTACAAATGTAAATTGTAGACAAGTTATTGCGGGTATTTTTACAAAGATCTTCCTTGGAAGAAGGATATTTGCTTTTAGCCTTTTGGATGATGTTTGACAAAGATGGTTAGGCCTACCTTAAAATTTATAAAACTTGCATTTAGTCTTGTATATGCATCTATGTATTTTTTCATAATGTATATGTATATAAGTTCATACTCTTTTCAAAAATAAACATATGCCTGCACACCAGTATACCCAATTTTTTTAAATGGCAAGCCAGAACTTACACCGGTACCCATGTATGCCAACTAAAATTTGTAAACTGTGTTTTGACAGAGAAATAATTTCTTATTCGGGCAAGAAAAAGGAGTAAAATATATTATTTACTTTTCATTCGACAAAGACAACAGGAGTGTGGAGAAGCATCTAGGAGGGACACAGTTTCCTAAATATTGAAAGCACCTGCAACAGCAGAGTGAAATATAGGCTACTGCAGGATCTGGTTTCTTTGTCTAGAAATGGGGAAATGAATACTAAATCCGTAACTTTTGATCATATCAAAAGTCTGGTTAATTGAGCAATGACTATAGTTACCAGTTGCATTGATATAGATTCATTGCAACAAATGAGATATTATGTAGAAAATTCGTCTTAAAATCATGAATAATGAGCTTCTAAGATTGAAGGAAAGGAAGGATGATTACTTCTAAGTTGTGTGAAGAAAGGTTCCTGCACATCAAGATGAAATTTTGCACTCTGTAGCACCTGAAGGACAAAAAATAAAGAAAACAATTTTTTATTCAAAACCCATCTAAGATGAATATACTGAGAATTCACAGGACTGGACTAATAGAGTGAAGTTCTTACATCTATTAAGTGAGATCCCATTTTAACAATCATTTTAATCCATTCATCCATCTTCAAAGTCAATGTTTCATCCTCAATCAGTCCTGACATAGATGCATTCTCTCTTATAAACATTCCTGAAGATATGGACTCGGACAATGCAGATGATATCTGTTTATACAATGGGTAAACTGGCACTCCTTCCCGGACAGCTTCTCCAACATCAGCTGATGAATATTCATATCAAATGAGCATATATCAAAAGTCATAATACTTTGATCAGAAAATCCAAACGCGTCTTCCTAAAATCAGCATAATAAACAAATTATTATAAATTTAAAAATGCCATCCCTAGATGAATTCCACAATCCACAGAAAACTTGAAGGATCTGCATTGGAGAGAAAGTTATCTTCAAGTGGATATTTTCCAGCTACCTTAAAAATTTGTAACATAACTTCATTCGAAGAGAGAAAATGGCATTCTAGATGTTGATTCAAATAAATTATAAATTCAATTTGAGTTGGCAAGAACAACTCTGATATAAAGGTTCCATGATTTGAAATATAAACGAAAATAAGTAGAAGTAGAAATCCGGTTTTTCCTTTAAGATGCAACTAGCACCTGAAACAGTAAGTAATAGGCAGATGCCAGTGTTATAACAGATTTCACCTTGTTTCAAGTAATTCAAAAACGCAATATGTGGACAGAGAAAATAGATGGGATTTAATTTCAAGTTGTCGAAATTAGGGGAATCACAGAAGAGACTCAGAAAATCCTTTTAGTATCTCAGGGTTGATTGTTAACCATTAGATCACTCATAGTTGTGCTTATAAAAGAAGACACCCTATTGTCCTAATGACCATAATCAGTTCATATTAGTTGCATTGCATGTCTAGATATGGTGACATATGTTGTCCATTGTGTAGGAAGATTCAAATCCATCACAAACTTCGTGTTCATGCTATCATATGAGAAATATTAAGGTCTTTCTGTAGACTATAGGCCCCCAACTAAGAACATAGTAAAATGTGCAGTATCATTAAACATAGAAAGGGAAAACACCTTTATTAAGGTTACAAATGCTAGAAACTGTGTGGTTCCTAACTGGTCTAAGTCTAGCTGTGAATACACTCGAACAAAAGAACCTATGATCCAAGTTCTCACTCGATCCAGGTTCTGTCGAAGGCTACGCTTTCATATTTATCAGCCTCGTCAGCTTCTTTCATTGGTAAGCAATTCTCTGCTTTATGACATTTGTATGTTTTTGAAGTCAACATTGTATTGCCAACATCCTGCACATTTAGAATCGTATTTCTGGCCCTAGAGAGCATGATGGTTTCGTGACCACTGGAGGGAATTTATTTCCAGAACCACGTCTTTCCTCATAAATTCTAGCAAGCGCATCACTCAAGTTCAACAGAGTCAATGGAACTATTGCTAAGGATTTAAGCAAAGTAATTTCCTAGTTTCAAAACTCTATGGCTAAGTTGCAGCATCTTATCAAAGTTACAAGTCCAAAATCACAACCAGGGCTCAGATTTATGCCCAGATGCATTGGGTCAAAGTTGGAGACTAATGCTCCAAAGTGGTTTTCAAACTAATTATGAAAGACAACTAAGGCCGCGAAAACTGCCTAGCATCAGCTTACTTCCCTCACTGAAATCATTGGGGATTTTTAGTCCCATCACCAGATCATCGCAGTGATTCATGAATGTTAGGATCTCCCTATTAGTGATATTCATTCACTTTATAAAAACCCTTGAGAGTATCATGCAATATTATGGTTGTGTAATTGGAAAAAGTAAAAAGATGCTTAGGGTTTAAATTTGCATGCTTCAAACACTCCTTTATTTGGGTTGAAATGAAAGCTATACAATCAAAGATTTGACCTTGCTCAATGCCTAAACATAAGGATCAAAACACAAAGATAACTCAAAAAATTCACGATGTACAAAACATCTAGTCAAAATAAATTCTAAAAGCATTTCCAACTTTTTGCTCTTTAGATTTGTGACTTTTGCCCCTTTTCCTTGTATATCATCAAGCTTTTGTTTAATACAATAATCTAAAATAAATTGTAGCTTGAAAATCACTTGAAACCTTCTCCTTTTACACAAGTAGTGCTCAATTCTGTAACCTTAAAAAGCGTACAAAATCCTTCAGCTTATAAATAATAGAATGTTCATTGCTGTTCAATATATAGAATGAATATTCCTCTTACAAATCATACATATACAAAATACACAATGAAGTGCTTATTTCCATGGAGAATGTAGGCATTTGTATTGGATGTTCCTATCATGCTTGTTTTAGCCTATGTTTATGTAGATTATAATCAGGTCAGACCTGCAATTCTCAAATTTGGTAATAATATAGACATACAATTGATGCTTTTTCATGTCTAACAAGGTTGAGAATTTCCACTCCCTTTCTTCTTTTCAAATGTTCTCGCGGATTCAATTTCGTGTTCAAAGTATGAAAGAAAGGTTTGTAAGAATTTTTAGAATTGCTCTAGTTCTTTGAATAAATAACATAATTTTACCAAGTGTTTCATTAATGAACTTATGACACGGCTTCATCATGTTCACCGGAGTGTCAATTATTTATGTCTGCATGTTGTTGATGTGGCTTGCCAATGGCCACCTTACCATTAATTGACTCGCCAACCTATTTTACCACATCCTTCATTAATGACTTTATGACATGGCTTCATCATGTTCACCGGAGTGTCAATTATTTATGTCTGCGTGTTGTTGACGTGGCTTGCCAATGGCCACCTTACCATTAACTGTCTCACCAACGATATCCCATCAATGATCGCCCCATTGTAAACTGTCCTACATAGAAGTTTATGATGCCTTTCCCAATTTGTTCACTATCATTCAGTTTGACACCTCTATGAATGGTCTCAACTGTCGGTTGAGTCATAAATGATCTACACCAACACTTGTCATCAATCAATGAAGACTCATTACAATTTCAAATTTTGCATTCATTTTTTATTGAATCAAATTACATTATATTTGTTTGTAAATCATCCCTTGAATGATAGATCTTCACCTTTATGCAATAAGACATCTTATTCTTCATAACAATTCAAATCTACCACTTCAATTGTTTTATCATCTTAAACGTGGTTTACTCTATAAAATCATGTTCACATCATCTCCAATTTCTATCCTTTCTTATCCAATTTTACCATGTATACCAGTACCAATATTTCTCATTTAACATTTTCATCCTTTAATATTTTTCATGTCGAAGTTTTCTTCTTTGATGATTCATTCTTGCAGCCCATTGAGCCGTCAATCATTTTGCATCCAATGGACAAGATTGATATAGCACTCATTGTAAAATTTCTCTCTCCCAACTCGTTGTTTCACACTAACTCCTAAGCTCATAACCAAAACTCCATAACCAACACAACTTTCTTATGAGTTGAAATGCAATAAATCTAGTAGTTCCTTTGTAAATTTCCTTGTATGCCCATGATTTTGAGGCAATTAATCTCCACAATCCTTTTATGTATGCACTCTAAAAAGTAAAATGATTTACTAACCCTTTCTATTGCCAAGGGCTTGTTGGTGTATTAACCTCCCAATCAGGATTGGAGTGGGCTGGCTGGAGTAATCTTGTCATATATGTCGATGCCCTTACACTTCATGTTCCTTTCCTAGTATCGCTTACATTCCCCCAGCTCCCCTTTACCCCTTCCTTTTCTTTATGTTTGGCCCTCTAGGCATCCTTGGGACACTCCTAACCATGGATGGCAATGTCCCTTGGGAGCAATGTTTTGCTCCCAAAATTAAGCTTATGCTCCCGAACATTGCTGGTAGCATCTGACTGAGAGGATATTGGTTTGAGATTTTACACCTATATATACACCCCAACCCTAAGCCTATTTCCAAACACCAACACAAATTTGGCATTCCTCTACCATGCGCTCAAATTTACAACAAATTCATGGACACTTAAAGAATGCTAGGATAAAGGAGCTTTGCCAAAGGAATATTGTTTGCAAAAACAGGGACTTCAAGATACAAGAATAGAGGAATATCAGCAAAGTATAACAAATCTTAGGAGTCCCCTAATATGGTTTAGTAGGTTTTCTTTCCTTCTTGACTTCACATACGAAATATCATCTCACAAGTTTAATGCACAAGTCATTTTCATGCATGTTGGTCATTTACATGCTAACGTTACAAATAGCCTTTCTTATCGCCTTGCATATTGCCCTACATAATGCCTTGCATATTGCCCACGTATTACATATTTGAGTATAAACTAAGAGAGGACCCTTGAACTTTATTAAGCTTAGAGGTTAACATAATAGAGTTTCTTTCTAAGTGTATACATTTTGGTCAATCCTTCCTTTTGTTGGGTCACAACTCACGATCCTTATTTTTCAAACATTTTTCCTTGATTTTTAAATATTTCTTGTATTAGATTCCTTGAAGCATCCATCCCCAATTCTCACAATTAATCATTTAGGTATTAACACTACTGAAGATACTACCTCTTGGTAAACATCTCTCAAAATCCTTCAAAATGGCAATTTCTTATTTTTGTGCCCTAGCACTTTGAAATGCTCTCAAATTCGTTTGAAAATATAGAAAAATTGTGCCCTCGAATGGCGTTTTTATGACTTTTTTTCCCCCTTTGCAATGGCGCGAACTGTATTTTGTCCTTGAAGCCTCATGCAACCATGTCCTCTTCAATTTTTATTCATCCTCAATTCCTGCCCCAAGCTCTAATACATATGTTAGAAGATGGAACAAATAAAAAATGAAGAGAAAACTGAAATGCACACATTGTAGATTGTGTGTCCATCATTTTATCATGAAAAAAATTACAAAATGGTTGAGAAGGTTACAATCGATCTTTAGTTAATTCATAACTAATAGTGATTAAATGATAGACTATAAGGCTTATATTCTAATAATAATTGTTTCCTACAAAACTTTTGTTAGAAGATGTGAACAGAGAAAATAATAAAGATGAATTGGACTGCACACCAAATGAATGTGTCCTTCATTTTATTATGTTGGCAGTAGTTACGTTGGAACAGTTCTCAAACAGTTCATAATTTATTATTGTTAGAAAACTACCAACTAACATGTATGTGTATAAATATATTCATTATATTCAATACCCCCCTTAATGACTAAACTGGAAACAACTCCAAGTTTGTCCCAAAATTTTACAAACAAGATGGGATGAAGAAGTTTAGTCATTAACTCTATAGGTTGCTCCTTAGTACACTGAAAGCTACAGTCCTCTAATGTTTTGTTGTTGTCCAATGTAGGAGCTTCAATGTAGACAGAGAATGAAAATGACAATGGGAAGAAAAAAAAAGAGATCCAATCATATGGGCATACAATATAGCAATTTGTCCACCAAGTGTTCATTGAGTGACTCATTGACCAATAATGAATCATCATTGGCTAAGAGGTTCAGCCCAATCTCCAGAGTTCCAAAATCAAATTCTTGGAGATGTTGATTGAATAAAGTGTACCAGGCTTGTGGACCTTGCTTAAGTCTGTGCAAAGACTCGATAAGTCTACAATCCAAATGATCTCGATCATGTACCTGAACATCTTCAAGCAGCACCATATAGACCTCATCCAAAACTCTGTTTAAGAAAGCACTTTGAGATACCCTCCAACTAAATTGAGTTGCTATGGAGAAAAGCAACGAAAGGTGACCATCTTCGCAAAAAACAATAGGAGTAAAACCAACTCCACAACAAAAGAAATAACCATCTCTGCAATGATAGGGGAAACAATCATATCCTCTTGTTTCCCAAATATACCCTCTTGCGAAAAACCTTTTTGCAACAAGATGAGCAAAGTTCCCATGCTCTATTGTCCTTTGAGTCGGTGTGTGTGATTGTGTGGCATGTTTTGCCATCTCACCATGTGCCTCTTGCACATCCTTGTAATTTGGGCATTTCATCTACCCACACATGAAGTATTTCGGTCTCCTACACGTTACTGGATATTTCCTCCACAATTAGTGCATGTAGGTTAAACGGAGTAGGGTCAACACTCCTAAGAGGAATGGCATCCTTTAACACATCCTAAATGGTATAGTCTCCCTCCACATATGCTTCTAAATTGACTCTAGCAGAGTCAACCAGCCCAAACAGCCACCATGCCCAATGCCTAGGGCAATCACCCATCCTTGTTTTACATCTAACACAAGACACTTCTCCCCAGAGAAATTTACAAGATTGGGATTCTCTATCAACAAACAAACAAATAATGAACTCAAGGTCTTGGGCTATTGGTGAGTTACAAGTAGTTTGTAATCATCAACCCAAGTTTCATTCCCATTGAGTTCATTGGATGCTTTTAATAAGTGGCCATGGGGACACCTTGAGGTAGGGGTCGAACTTCTCCATATGGACCAAGTGGAACATATGGAGCGCTCCGAATGCGGATCGCTCGGCGGACATTAAGGACCCAAGCCCACCCCCATGTCCCACTTAGAGAAAGTGCTCCTCCACCACTCCAGTTCATAGCTTTGGTATAATAAAAGTGTTTACCATCCAAAGTTTTCAACTCAAGGTCTTGGGCTATTGTAAGTTACAAGTAGTTTGTAATCATTAACTCAAGTTCCATTCCCATTGAGTTCATTAGATGCTTTCAATAAGTGGCCATGGGGACACCTTGAGGTAGGGGTCGAACTTCTCATATGGACTTGTAAGCGATAACATAAGCAGGGTGCTAAAATGCGGATCACTCAATGGATATTAAGGACCCAAGCCCACCCCCATGTCCCACTTAGAGAAAGTGATCCTCCACCACTCCAGTTCATAGCTCTAGTATAATAAAAGCGTTTACATACAAAAAGTTTTGCCAATGGGGTCTTAGTGGAGTGGTTAAGACGGATGGTTATATCTCGGTTCCACCCAAGTTCAAATCCCGAATGAAGCACGATCCTTGTTCGGGGTGGTAATGTCCATCATTGTGCATGCAAATGTGGCAAGTGCTGATTTAATCATGTGGATTCGATTCGAGATCGCTCGCGTGAGAAGTGTGTCCAAGTGTGGTGATTCTCGTTCGCTAATTGTGAGCTTAAATGCTATACATTGGCTTAATGTACTCATTCATAGCTCCGATCAAAAGCGTTTATACATCTAAAAAAAAGCAGACAAACAAATAAGAGATTTTTATGCAAGTTAGGAACATACCTAATATTCCTTACTAATAGTGTTTGAGCATAATTCATCACAATGTGTACATCTCCTATCCCCTCTACTGCAAGTGACTCTCCATCAAATGTGAGCGCATTTTAGGGAATACAACAAGATCAAATCAATTTATAACTACAATAAATGATACATACTAGTCCCTTCAAAAATGAAAATGTTCGGATGCACCGTCAATGATCCAACAATTTGGCATTGTCATTTGAGCATGATATCATAAGACAATAGAAAGCATGTTCTTCCTCAAAATCTTGTTCATCTACAACGGCTGCCACATTTGCCTCATCCCGTGGCTTTTTGTTTTGTTGGGAAAGATCATATTGTCGTTTCCAACAATCCTATTTGAGATGGCCAACCTTATGACAGTAATGACATTTTACCGGTATCACGGAAGATTCATCAGAGTGTTGTTTCCACTTCCCTTTGATTGAGCAATCAATGCACTCTCTCGATCGACAAAAACTTGACTCAATTTTCTCGTTTTGTCTCTTATTCCTTTTATAGATATAGAACTGACTTTATCAAAAGTCAAGGTCTGACTTTTAGCCATCAAATGTAAGGCTTCCACAAATGACTCATACAAGGACAACAAACTATTCACAACCAATGCCACCATATCGTCACCATCCGCCTTTTATTAATAAAGGTGAGTTGGTCTCAAGATTTATCATCCAAAGTAGGTGTTCTAATATGGACCCATCCTCTTACATCCTTGTTGAACATAGCAAATTCTTCAAGTATAACACAATGTAGTCTTCTCAAAGTCGTGTATTTGTCCTTCAACTCCGATCCGTAGCTCACTAGCCACGGTGCCATTTCAAACATGTGGTATTAACCATAGTTACCAATATCCGGCGAATCTACACAAAATCCACAAAAATCCAAATTTTTAGGTGGCCCAAAAAAATTCGGTCTCACTTGAAATAATTTCCCAAAAATAATGGCAATAAAAAGACACCCAACACCCTTTAATATTATTTAATATTAAATATATTAACATTTTATATTACATTATTAATATTTTCTTTGTATTTGTCAATTTTTGCATATTTATAAATTATGCTCATATATAATATGTATATATTCTGCATCGAATTTTTCCAACTTTTTCAAGAGTTCTGACTTTTAGACTATTCTCCCTCACAAACGGATCCGGATTTCCGGACCTGGTCATTATGGTATCAACTCATCGGATACCAACAACTTCTGCAACAAGGCCTCCTTATGACATTTGTCATAATCTGCAAAATTTGCAACCAGCCTTCCTTTCCTCGCCAAGTATGATTTTATTATAGTCTCGAAATTCCGCAATAGTCATAATCTTATGACTCCAAACATTATAGTTTTGACCCATTAGTTTTTGCACCTCTGGCAGAACAAGGTTTTGAATGTTTGCCATTTTCCACACACTATATGACTGTCCGAATCCCCGTAAATTATTGCAGCAAAATGAAAGTACTGTTTATTTTTTTGAATTTCTTATGTCTAACATGGAAACCAATGCAACAAAAATGATCGGACAATTGTATATCTCTGATAACTTCTGTCGTGGAAATAAATGCACAGTACATGTCTGATCCAGAAACCAATGCAACAGCAAAAGTACAGTTTTCTAACAGCAGAACTACAGGTTTCTGAATTAGCTTATGGAACAATTGAACTTTAATAAAGGTACTTACAGTTTCTGCTTCTGTTAATTTGTTGCCATCTGCCTATGCCCTAATTAGTTCTGCATGTTCTATGTTTGAAAAAATCCCATGCAAAAACTCTTCTGGGCTGAACAATGTTTGCAATTTGTCAAAAATCGTGCCCTAGCCACAGTCAAAACCAACAAATCTCTATACAGTCAGTCACTTCAGCAAACACGTCACAGAAAAACTTCCTGCAAAGCTTTGTATAGTCAGCAAACACATCACAACAAGGTTTCACCATACGCAGGTCTGCAGCCACTTGTCATGCCCTAATGGCGACTGTGTTTTGGATAGATATTTTTGCACTATTTTTGCCCCAAATTGTGACTATATTTTTGAAGAATTTTTTCCCTCTACATGCCCTAAACACCTGTATTCTTCCTCAACAAGCAAAACATGACTGATTTCTTCAAAAATGACTCCTTCAATCTGATTTACAATCACGAATGACTGTATTTTTGTGCCCTTGATTACTTTCGCCCTCTTTTGATTTCCCAACAATTTGCAGGTCTACACAACCCTTCATAGTCTTCTTTTTGATGTCTGTACTCAACACCAAGAGCTTCCTCAAACTTTGCAGCTTTCAAGCACTAATGGCTCTACTACCAATGTTAGAAGATGTGAACAGAGAAAATAGTGAAGAGGAATTGGACTACACACCAAATGAATGTGTGTCCTTCATTTTATTATGTTGGGAGTAGTTACAATGTAGTTGGAACAGTTCTGAGACAGTTCATAACTGATTACACTTAGAAAACTACCAACATGTATGTGTATAAATATATTACTTATATTCAATAACTTCTTATGACATAGTTTTCCAAAATAATGGCATTTACAAGTATTTCAATTACCTGAGTCATATGTCCTACTGCTTCCCTATATGTTTCCTCCATCTTTCTTAGCAATTGGTCCTTGCCTGCAGTGTGTCTTTTGATTGGTGCTTCAATAGAATATTAAGAAAGTTTGCTTCCAAAGTCATCTATGAACCCTCACTCCTATTACTATTACCAAACTTCTTTTCCTCAACCAGTCTTGCTGCAATAGTTAAGTGCTCAACTCCTCAAACTTAGTCAAATGCCAAAAGTAGTAATATTTAGGGTTTCACTAAAATGCTCAAAGAAAGGTGGTAAGCTCTTCAGAGCGATTACCACCTTATCTTCTTACATTTTCCACCCAATCACATTTAATTCTTCTTTCCTTGATATTTACTAAATGGTCTTGTAAACATTCACTTTAATCCATTTTGATTGAAAATAGTGAATTCTTAAGGAAGAAAGCTCTACCTTTATCTGAAGTTTCGTAAGATCCTTTAATCACTTCCAAATAGCTGAAGCATCATCACCAATTTGCACTTCCAGTAGCATTTCATCAGTCATAGAGAATTTTGTCAGCATTATTTCTTCTCTATTCTACCCACCAGACCTATAATGATCATTACCTATTGTTGTTGGTCAAAGCTTGAAATATTCTATTAAGGTTAAAGTCTAGAAAATCAAACAGGTGTTCATTCCCCAGCACAATTTGATTCAAACACGTGCTCAAGAATAGCTAGCATTCATTCTTTCCAGGTATTATTATTCTTCCTGGAAAACTTACGGCTACCTTCCAACAATATATTAGATAAATAAGTCATTTGTTTTGCAAAAAAATTGGCCTATCCATTGCTGAAATAGAGACTTGCAATAAAAATGTGTTACAAAGACAAAACAGAAAGATACTTTCTGAAAACTAATGAATCTACAGTAAAAAGGTGAAAAACACTTAAAATTGCTTTAAATTTTTCATTAAATCAATGAAAATCTGCAGTCTGGAATTTCCAAAAACTCAGATAATCACTAGTACAAACCCATACGTTTCCATACATATTCACAATTACGTACGATTGTCCTTTTCTGTTCCATATGTCTTTCCTTTGACCTTTCGATACAGTTCTCTAGGGCTTGAATTTCCTTAATCTAGCTTTAAATTGAAAATAGCTTTCTTTGCTCAAAACCCCTTCCACTTCTTGTGTGTATCGTAAAGTCCATCTCTAATCTGACAATCCCTAGACCTTCACCTGCTAATTTACGGCCTCCTCACTGTGGCTTTGATACCAAATTGCAAAAACCAAACACATAGAGAACCCAAGCAAAAACACGAGAGATCTTGAAAGTAGTTCTTATAATATAGTATATATATATATATATATATATATATATATATATATATATATAAGTTGCAAACGCGTTTTGGATACGGGAGCAGGCCGATAAAACGGACAAAAAAAAAATTGACCCCGGATACGGCGTAGGATACGGCAATACAAATATATAAAAATTAAAAATATATAAATTTCAGCCTTTTAAATAGGAATTTAATTATTAACCACATATTATGCATATGAAAGACAAGATAAAAGACAAGTTATAAGCTAAATAAGTGAATAACCACAACAAACAAGCTAGGATACCGATAAAACTTAGAAACTTAAAAGCTTAAAAGTTAAATTAAAATTTAAAATACTTAAATCGAACACAATGTGAATGTCATGAATCTCATGATATATTAAATTCAATCATAGATCAATATTCAAAGTTCAAACTATCTTTCATTGTCAATATTCATCATATTCCTCTTCATCAAGAGGATCAAAACCAGCTACATCATCATCATTATGTGGTTCATTAGAACCACATGGGCTCGAACCACTCACTAGGGCCACCGCTAGTTGCACCCCCAGGTGTGCATGTAGGTCTCGTGGTGCCGCCACAAAACTCCCCTCATCATCATATGCTCCATGGTGGGAAATGGAAGCATCCAAGTCAACTATCTCTCGATCAATGTCCCAATGTCTTGTTGACCCTTCCTTGTACTCCGGTTGCTGGGGATAAAAGGCGCAAGTCGGAATGTATGTATACCAAATCTTCAAATTTTTTAGCCCTCAACCTGTTGCGCTTTCGTGAGTGGATGAAACTATATGTACTCCAAATGCTCGAGGAAGATGAACTTGCAACCTATTAAGGCAACCCAAACTTCAAAGTCAATGCAAAGTTCAACTTCAAACTTAAACACTCAAACTTAAATTTTAAAAAAATAAAAGAAAAGAGAATAAAAAATTTAAAAAAGTTACTGTGCAAGACCTTGATTGCAAGAGGTCTGTAAGTAAACCGATGAAGTACCATGGAGGTACCACCACATATGAGCATCCATCTTGTATTTGCTCCGAAGAGCGAGAAGGCTATGACCCGTTTCTACTATGAAATTGCCAAACTCTACCATAACCTGTCTTGGGCCTCAGGATCAGGGAAGAGCCTAGCCAATGCCGCCATATATCCCTCACTGACTTCCGCATCCCTGTATGGTGCTACCCTCCCTGCAAGGAAAGTATCTTAATGCTATACAATCTAGGAGTCAATGCAAAAGCCAATAGATGTAATGGGGTGGTCATTTTGTTCCACCGCTCAATGAGGATTGACTTCACTTGTTTGAAAAATATTTCCTGGATCTTGTTCTTTTGCATTTATGACGGCTTTTATCTTCTCAATCATCGAGTCGATGCCGCATATATCTCTCTAGACATGGCTGATCCGTGTCAAACCGGATCATGCTCATAATGGGCTCCGTAAAACTCAACAGATAATTCACTCTATCCCACCAAGGGTCCTCTAAGATCATGTTCTTCACTTTTTGAGCCGCTGAGTGTTTGATCGCTTCTCCATATAGACCAAAAGATCGGATGTTACCATCCTCATGAGTGCCTCTCGCACCTTCACTAGTCGCCTCAAGACGATTGTGTGTGATGCAAACCGAGTCTCAAAGAACCTAATAAGAATGAGGAACAAAAATTAAAAATAAAATTGAAAGCTAAAAGAATACTAAAAACTTATATTTAAATTTTAAATTAAAAAGAAAGAAAGAAAGTTTTTCCTTACCTTCAAAGAGCTCCAATCGCGAGAATGATCTAAAAATGCCCCGTGACATGTGGTGGTTGGTGACAAACATTCGATCTCTTCAACTTCTTCATACACTTGTTGATCCACTCTATTTTGTTTGCCATTTTCTTTAGCATTAAATTCAATGAATGCACGACATGGTGTGTCCAAAAATATGCCCATACCGTGCCTCAACTAGCATCCCCGCAGCTTTGCAATTTTTGGCGTTGTCCGTTATGACTTGGACAACATTTTCAGCCCCACTGCCTCAATGGACTCAAAGAGAATGTTGGCTATAAATTGGGCATCCTTCACTTGCCCCTCACAATCAACCGCTTTCAAAAATTGCCCCTTTAGGGCATACCGCAATCACATTTGATTAAAGGGCGGTTTCTTGATCTTTCCATCCATCAAAAACGATGGACACACCTGTTTTGGTCCATGAGTCCCTAATTGGTTGTAAGGAGGTTTCCACATATTTTTTTTTGTTTATCCAAAAGGGTGGTGCGGATCTTCTCATATCCTAGTGATTTATACCCTTTTGGTGCCTCATTGATGGCTTTCACCATCTCATGCCAATAAGGTGATCTCACAACATTAAAAGAAAGCCCATTAGCATATACACACCTTGCAATGTGTTCATCTCGCAATTTCCTCGGTCTCATTCTCAAAGGCCTTTTCCAATGGCCCTTTGTCTTACTTTTCGTGCAAGGGAAGCATCCTCATCCGTGGAGGTAGGAGCCACAAATGGATGTGGCATGGCCACAATTGGGGATCCACTAGGTGATGGGGCAACAGGAGGCCTCGCTGAACGAGATGAACCTCCTCTTTTGGCCAATGGATGACCCGCTCTCATAGCCACATTTGCCTCTATCTTCCTCTCTTTTGATATATGCCAAAACTTTTGCTTTTGCACCCCAACATTATTCTTCCCCTCGCATACTCTTATGCCATTACCCGTTATGGCACACAAGTGGCTTTTCACCCTACTGTAAGAGCCTTTGAATAGTCCATCACAATCATCAGCATTTCCATTCAAAACAACCACCACCTACAAGTTGTTGAACTATTGTTACGTGCCTCCATAACGGTGAATTTGGGTCAAAGTCCTTGCCAAAGATTGCCCAAGAAGCGTAACTTGTTGCCATCAGAGAAATACCTACAAGGTTCAAAAAAAAAAAAAAAGCAAAGAAAACAATGGCATGCAATTGCATTGTGATTGAACAATGAAAATTAAAAAAATTAAATAGAAAGAGCAAAAAAAAAGATGAACATAAGCAAAAAAATCAAAATGTAATGTGTGCAAGATTAAATAACAAAAAAAAAAAAAAACAAGGTTAGAAATTAAAAAAACTTACCTTCACTTAGTAAACCACAAATCCTTCACAAATCTTCCTCCTTTACAACTCCTCACACTCCTACAAGCTTAGCAATAGCTCCTCAAACCCTAGACAAGCACAATGCAATTTTGGAGAGCCAAAGGTAAGTTTCTTTGCTTTATGTTTTGTTTTTGTGTTGTTCTTTTGTTTTATTGTTTAGAGTTAGCTTTTAGGGTTTAGATTAGAAAATATGTTTTGTGTTTTTATTGCCAGAAAGTTCTTGTATTGTGTCAAGATATTCCCAAGGAGCCATATTAGCCATTTTCGCCAAATACCCAGATGCCCAAAATTGTTATATTTTGTCGTCGGGATTTGCTGCGAAAATTTGTATTTAATTATTTTGAGCCCGTTTGAGGCAATTTGTGCTCCGGTTTAACTCTGTTGTGATCGTACATATCGTTATTCCCATATACCAGTAGGGTTTTAACCAGGAATGCATTCTGGACTTTATTTGTGACTTTTGGCAACGTTTTGTGTTTTTGTGTTTTTCCGTTTCGTTTTCTGTGAAATTTCTCTGGATCAATTCCTTTGCCGGTTTGGCCTGATTCTTGGCCTGGAGTAGCTGGAGATCACATACGCACGTTGTGCCAGAAGGAATTCGCCATCGGAGGTCTAGTTCTCTGGGAAAAGACAAGTCGTGCACCAAAAAAGCCTCTTCTAGGCTGGCCGCATTTTTGGAAAAAGAAGGTTTGAAGTGGATCATGGGAAAATTAGAAGCAGCAGGCAGGTGGGAATTTTGTACACTGCTGGCAGGGTACTTTTTCCCATGGAAGCAACGCCACTTAAGTGACAATGGGAAAATTAGAGGCAGCAGGCAGGCGGGAATTTCTTACCTACCTTGCAGGTAAAAATTCCATTGTGGAATAAAAGAAAAATCACTTAAGTGAATCATGGGATTTTATTGCCTGCCTTGCAGGGTAAATAATCCCATTATGAAAGTCAAATGACTTAAGTGAATCATGGGATTTTCAGGGCTGCCTTGCAGGGTAAATAATCCCATTGTCATGTGTTTTTAAAAATAGAATTCTTTATGCCAAAAAGTGCGACCCCTTTGGGGAAGGAAAGGCAGCTTTAAATTAATTAATTTAATTAATTATTCACCCAATTTTGGCGCCCAGGCTTGTGGAAAAGTCAACAAGGGTAAAGGACAAAAGGTGGTTGAAAATAGACTGTTCTAAAATTAAATAAATAATATTTATTTAATGCAGCCCCTTTATGTCAAAAAGTGCGCCCCTTTTGGGAGAGAAATAATACTTTTTAAAGTATTAAATGATTAAATTAATTCCTATTTTCAGTGGCTAAGGTCAAAGCATCTTTGTGAGGCTTGAGTTAATCTGGAAGCAGAAGTCTAAAATTAAATAAATTTAATTTATTTAATGGCAGCCATAAGCATGCACAAAATAGGCGCCCCATTTGAAGAGTGAAGCTTATTAATTAATTAATTAATTGCCAGTAATAGCAAAGGCATTAATTAATTATAGAATCATAAGGATTATATAAGCAAGGGCTGCCATAAGGATGAATTAATTAATTCACAGGCAAAGAAGTGCAGCCCAGAAGGAAAAGTGCCCCATTTGAAGAGGATTTTTGCTCAAAAGAAGGTGAAATTAATGCTAAAAGCTTCCAATTTTGGCGCACAGGTTGAAGGAGGTTGATTTGTGTCTGGATAATTGTTTGCATAAGTGATACAGGTGCTCAGGTGAAGTTGGTAAAATTCATGCTTGCTTTGCATGCAAATAAAACATCAATTTTGGGGCAGCAGGCTTGAATTATGCAGATTTTTATGATTAAAATCCATTGTTCATGTTCGGTTGCCATCTTTGTCTGAATTAATTGCAGGAATTCATTACAGGTGCTTTCTAAAAGAAAAGGAGCTTTAATCAATGTCCAATACATTGAATATATCCTCCGAATCTAAAGAATTATCCAGATCTGCACCAGATTTTGAAGAATTCCGGCCGAATAAGAAGAAAAAGAATTGTTCAGACAAAGATAGACAAAGCCATGGCAAAGAGGATGAAAAAGAAAGCCAACGAGTCATGCATCACTTCAAATTTGCGAGACATAGGAGACACGAGATCTAGGTCCGGAACCTCTTTCCGAATTGATTGATAGATCCAGAGCAGGAAAGACTTCACTCATGCGTGCAGTTAAAAGCAGTGGAATTATTCGAGCTGCAACCTTTCCATACACAACCCAGTTGCCAGAGTTCGTTATGGAGTGTGCTAGGTCTTACCATCCTTCATCCGATCAGTGCGAGATCTTTACGGGGAAAACAATAATTCGGTTGGACGCAGAGTTCATCAATTATTGTTTGAAGATTCCGGCTCGAAAGGTGGTGACTTCCATTAGCATTCAGGATGCCGGCAGCAGGTGGGAGAAGCATAGAGTTGACTGCGTGAACATAATGAACAACAGATACATGAAGAAGCCCAGATCTCCTTCTAAGTTCCCAAGAACTCTTCCGGTCCAATCTGGTACAGGAGGTAGATGATATTGCCAAATTGTTATGCAGGATAAATGGCGAAGCGAACGCTCACACTTTCCGTACATGGATGTATGCTTTCATCAGGACCATTGAAGTCAACAAGGTTGATTCCATAATCAATTGGTCGAAATCATTAGCGACAACATTGGTGAGCAACTCCGGAACGTGAAGCGTACTTTCAGCTTCAAAATGACTTCTTATTTGGTATATGCAGCAACTTCACAAGGCATCTTCTCAAGTTTGGATAGATGTGGCGTTCTTTAAAGGACCCCATTTTGAGTGCTACCCACGACTTCTGTACTGCGTGCGAAAAGATTTCAAAGTGGTCAATGATGGATTCTTCTACGAATTCATTTGCAGGCTAGACAGGGACCTAAAGGCCAACAGGGTGAGCAAGGAAGCGTGGGAAGTTGTATCCAGAATTGGCAATCTATTCATTCAGTTTGCAGATTTCACATACCTCAGGGTTACTGGCTTTTCTGGAGAACCGGTTAAGCTGCCCAGATATCCGAATGATAGATTGATCACCATGGAGTTGAGCAGACAACTTGTGGAGATACACGACCTTCAGTCGAAACGGCACAAGTCTACGGGCTTCTTCCCGATCAACATGTGGGACATTATAGTGCGAGCATTCATAAGGCCCGAGGATTGGAGGCGGAAATGTTATCAAGTATGAGCAAGAGTTCTTCCGGCACGGCTGAACTTCGATCCATTTGGAGTAGCCAGGAAGACGATCTCCCAGGAGTACGCACATGTGCCTTCATTAGAGGATTTCTGGATGAAGTGCAAAAGTGAGTACGAGGTTAGAAAGAAGGATTTCAGCAGGCTATCAGCACGGCAAGTGTTCGACTTTGGATTAGCACGGATACCTGCGGATCTTAAAGATGATGGGAATGTGTTACTTGACACTTACCATCAAATGGGAGGAGATAGAGCCGTACTTCAGGATAACGTAGGGGCTGCCATACGATTGAAGAAAGGTCAGCGTTGTTACGTGAATACTTCAAACTGGTTCTTGTGAAGGGATCTTGCCTTGATGAAAGCATTGATGAATCAAATCACGGGCAACTTCGGCACAAGAGATTCCCTCAAGAGGAAGCACGGAGGAGAAAGCAGCAGAAGGCCGAGAAGATGAAAGTGCACAGAAGATCTCAATCAAAGGAGAAGATCACTTCCACGGCTATGACTTTAGTTCGGCTTCTCCAGCATCCAGATACTTCACCATTGTTGCACCTGCACCTCGGCGGGGACACTTCCATGCCTCCACTAAATCCGACAACATTCATCTTCTCTCCTCAGCCACTCCGTTCGGCACTGTTCGAAGAGGCGTTGAAGGCTGAGATGGCGAGTTCGAAAGAGCTTTGTCCTTGGATGATTCGAAAGATGGCAGCCATAACAACTTTAGTGCAGATTTTGATGGAGAGGAAACAGAGCGGGAGATAGTAGTGCACTCAGCTGACTTCTCATTCTCAGAAGTAACTTCTCGAAATGGTTGGCTTCGCGATTGGTTCCGAAGCTAGAGTGGAAATGAACTTGGAGGAACACGACTTGCAGGCTTACTCTCAGTCTAGGCGGAAAAGACAGAGAAAACCTAAAGTTCTTAAGGTAACTTCCGAGTTGATCATCGAGTCGGGGAAGTTTGCTTGAGATGTCGATTCGGCGGAAGGAAGGAGAAGGAGGATGAGCTCACGGCGAGAAGATGTAACGATAACAGTACCCATCGGTCAAGCCACCACGAAGGATTGAAGCGGGATACACGAGACATTGATAGATGCTCTATTCCTTAGGCTTGAGCGAGAAAAGGCGGAGAAAGACGAGCTTGAAAGCGGGTATCTCGGTTGTGCGAGATCATAGCCAAGGTTGCTAAATCTTCCACTCGGCCCATTTCGGAGCGGTGAGTGATCATCTTATGCGGGAGATGGAGGATCTGAAGCAATCGGTGAAAGCTATTGACGAATGGAAGAATCGATTATTAAATCAAACTTACTGTCTGACTTGGAGAGGTCGACCCACTTTGAAGGTTATGAATGATGCAGTGAATCAGTGAAAAGCGGTGGTGATGAGCATAGTAGATATGAACACGATTCTTGAGAGTAACTTTGAGTACTTTGGCGAAATCAACAAGCTTGTTGGGAGAAGTGTTGGTTGCGAGCAGTTATGTACCAGACGGATCGGTTGAGAAGGGAAGCAGTGGAGTTTGCGGTATCTTTCCGTTTGGAGATCTGCGAGTTTTTTTGAAGAGGATGCGAGGCACTTGAGAGTAAGACATCGTCTTTACAGACAGTATCATTGCTTTCAGCTTTGAGGAGGAAGTGGTGGAAATGTTACTTCATACGTACGGATCATTCTAGCAGTGCCTAATTCCTGGAAGGGTCTCTTACGATGGTACAAGAGAGAATTGATGGAGCTACTTAAGCCTTTCACGATGAATTCCATTAGCGGTGGTGGTGGCATGCGGGCGGATATTGCGAGGTTCGGGCCAGCTTGGAGGATGTGGAAGCATGTATCGAGGTGTTGAACGAAGGATTGCTGCGATTCGGGACAGAAAAGAAGGAAGTTGTGGCTAAAACAGATGGGAAGATGTTGAATTACATGTTAAACAAGTATATTGATATCGAGAACAAAAGAAGATATAAATGTTACATTGGCTTGACTTCTTCTTCTTTTCTTTCTTCTTCTATTTTCCACGTTCCCGGATGAAATTGTAAAACTTTAAAGTTATTGGTTTTGAAACCATTACTTAAAGTTATGTGGAACAATTCTATTAGTTAAGTGATACATGTGTCACTTAAGGAGAAGTTAGTGGAGGATGATTGCCAAATGTCATCTTTACTTGTTGTTTATGTTTCAGTTCAGTTGAGTTTCCCATTTGTACTTTCCCTTCTACATTCTATAAGTAGAAGAAGAACCTCGGGTTAATGATCGAGAATTTGTGCAACATTCTTGTGTTCCCGGACTTTGTGTTGAAACCCTTGAGAGCCACTTGAAGCAAAGGAATATACAGGAGCAGATTTCGGAGAACTTTGTGTCACGGTGTATTTTGTTTCTAGCTTTCTATCTTAGATCTTTGAATAAACTTTGTGTTATTTTAGATCTAGATCTAGAGCTACCTTTGCTTATAATTATGTGTTTATATCTATTGGTTTCTTCTATGTGCATGCAATCAACTCTGTTATCTATTGATTGGGATGCACATCTTCCCCATTTCTTCTTCTGTGTTTATATAATTCCCTTCTTCTATAAATATTTCCTTTCTTAAACAATTGCTTACTTGTTGCTGCTGCTGACTATGGTTCATGAGTTGAACATAGTACTATGGTTCATTTAATTGACAAATGAGAGCAGTTAAAGTAAAACCCCATATAGATACTAGCATACTTTAATTGACAAATGGACTTTATTTAATTAATAATTTCGGGTTTATCTTATCGTTCTGTTTCATTCTAAGCCTCATTTACCTTTTACCAAACTAACAAGGTAAATGAGGAGATTAATAGTAATTAAGCTTTATGGGATGGATGGGTCACTCTTATTTAGACCCCTCTAATACGTTAGCCCCTCAAATAACAAAAACTTTGATAGGTCTTTTAGTTCTTTGTATTCTTAATTTTCTAAAACCATCAAATGTGTTCACATTTATTAATGTTTAAACTACTTTTATTTTATTTTGTTACATTCAATTTTTCATGTGACCTCTTTTTACGCTTTTGAGTTTTTAATACCGGATGGTTTTTTTCAAATCCTTCGATAAAGTTATTCCCAAACCTAATTTGAACTTTTAAAGAATAATGAACTTCAATCGCATTGATTATTTTATTTACTTTAGGTGGAGAAATGGTGTATCAAGAAATCACTTTTGTTAATAGACACGAGCCGATGGGAAAGTCTACAATTGGAATAATAGTAAGATGTTGACAACAATGTGAGAAGTGAAGAACTAAAGGAAAAATATGAAAAGGAAAGATGATGCACAAATAAAGTGGTGGTGTTTGTCTTAAAAAAACAAATGTTTATAGTTAAGGGGTGGACATAACATACATGGAAGATTAAAAAGATGATCAAGTGAGGTAAAGATGTGTTAGAAAGAGGAAATGAAGCATCGTGTATGATGCGTGGCAAAGGTGTTGCAAGGATGGAGACTAATAAACTTGCACAACTCTAATGGGGATTGAGTTGTTTTGACACTCTCTCCGACTCGACCCCTTGAGCGCTAGCCCATGTCCCTCCCCCACTCCTACCCTATGCCCTTGTCGAATGCTTCTATGCTTGCATGTTACAACTTAATCCACTACTCGGCACCCGCAATGGTCCTATTTGTGCTTCATTATGTTCATGTTGATTCAACCCATGAATTTTATTCCCTCCACTCTCGGATGGTGATGGCTTGTGCTCTAGTCCATTTCGGTTGTCGCCTCATGATCAGATCTTAGTCCCTTGTACGTTGGTTGTTGCTCAAAGATCAAGGTTTTTTTTGCTTGTGTTCTAGATTTTCTTGATCACTCTGATCGCTGCTTTTGCTAGTGGTGTTCTACTTTTTTCAATGGATGTTAGAAGGGTTTCTCAGGCATTCTTCCATGATGTTCTGGAGCCGCTCATTGTTTCTTCGCAGCCCAAGTCAATGTTGTGAACTCTTTTGTTCCTCGCTTTGTGGTTGACAAAATTGATTTGGTTCTTGTTCTTGACTTGGGTCGAGAGGTTGTTAACCAAGAAGACTTCTACAAAAACCATGAAAGGATCTATACGTCAAGAGCCCAGGTTATCTAAGCCCCATAAGTGGGTTTCATCCTCTTGGAAACCCTACAGGTAGGATGAAACCTATATTTATCTTTGTGCTCAAGGTTTCTTTAGAGTAGAATGTGACTCGCTTTTCATCGGTCCTCATTCTCCAAGAGGGTCCCTATTTTGGGATGGTGCAGGATTGTGTATGAAGCCCCGGGTTCCTTCTTTTGATCCCTTTCCAAACTCCATCTCCTAGTCGCTTGCTTGGGTTAGGCTCTAAGCCTACCCTTGTTGTTTTAGGGGTCCTCACACTCTAAATTCCATTGAGAATTCCCTGCGGCATGAAACTAGCCATAGGCATTTCACAACCTTTTCCCGTATTTGTGTTGAAGTTGATTTCTCATGCAACCTTCCCGAAGAAACTTGGCTACGTTTCACGATTGAAACTGCATAAAGGTTGGATTGTAGTTTTGGGGTCTCACACTCAAGAGTCCATTAGGAATTCCCTAGGGAAGTTTTATTTTTGCTCACATGAAACTGGTCATATAAAGTTCAAAACCTTTCCCTATATTTGTATTTAAGTCAATTTCTATTACAGCTTGCTTGAAGAGATCTCGCTAAAGGTTGGGGCTTGAATGCGGAAGAAAAGGTTAGATTATGAGCAGGTGGCTTTCAGTGCAAATCATGTTTCTCACATTGGCATTTGGTGGTTACTTGCACAAAAACAAAGTCAATTGTGTTTTCCTTGTGGCAAGGGTTGAAAATGTACAAGAAATCTTCCCGCGAGGTGGCATGGGGCAAAGGCTCGAGATCATTGGGCGGGACTAGTTGGCAAGGACCTTGCCAATGGAGGTGGATGTGTTGCTCTTGTGAAAGGGGTCGTTATTGTTGAAGGTTTAGAGGAAACTCTAGAGGCGAAGGAGCCTTTTGTTGATAGGGCTTTGACGTTGTCATGTCCTCTAAACTTTGGACTCGTGTCCTAGTTCTCTTGACAATGGAGTGGGGTGCTCCCTCTCCCACTCGTTTTTAAGAGTGTGCAATTGTGGTATCACTTTAGAGGTCGAGTGACATTTTGACTTCCCTTTTTGGATATGGGTCCCCCTTTCCTTCTCCCCTTTGGATGAGCAGCATCCGGATCCTCACTAGTTGGGTTAATATTAAAAACATAAACACGAGTTTCAGTTCAAACGAAGGAAGAGATTAATTATTCTTTTGTTTTAGATATAGGTTAGTCTTCTTGTCACCCATTTTATTTTTCCTGTAATGTTGTATTCATGTTGGTTTCTTTTGTTTTGGCTTTTTTGCGGGATATGTTTTGTTTTCTTTTGTTTTATGAGTGAGTGCCCGAATAGAACCCCTCATTTTTTCAATCAAAAAAAAGGATGGAGGCGTGAAATTAAAGACACAAAAAGATGGATAACTCTTTTGTATGATAATGTAGCTTTAATTTTTTCAAAGTTTTATATGTACTATTTTGTGATGATGTTTAGGTTTTCATTCCTACTAATTTTTAGAGTGTTTTTCCTCCGGGAGAATATCGTTTCACAAGTTTTTGTTAATAAACTTAGAAAAAGGTTATTGACTTTTGTCAATAGTTATATATTTTTTTAAATTTAGTTTGATTTTGGCAACTAGCCTAAAGGAAATTCCAGCCAAAAGCCTAGAGTATACATATTTTAAGGATTAGGTAACCCTTTCTTTAAATATGATTTTATAAGATTTGTTTTTAATCTTTAGAAGAATGTGATTAAAAAATTCAAAATAAATTCTTTAGTCTTTAGTAGACAAGTGCTCCTTTTGGTGCGAAAATATGAAAGTGAGCAAGGATGTACCTTTTATCAAACTAATAGATGGGTGAGGAAATGGTTAGAAGGGGAAAAGAAGGCAATAGTGCCCCAAAAAAATCAGTGGATAGTCACATGAAGTTCCAAATGAAAAATAGAGAACACCGGAGGTGGGCGTCAAGATGGTCAATATGAGTATCCTCTCTATCTTCAATAATATAAATTAGGATATAAGTAGAAGACCATTCTAGGGCCAACACAAAAATCAAATATAGAATCTAGGGTGCAATAGTCGTGGATCTAGAAGAGATTTATCAACACTCATATCAAAGGTCTAAGATATGAGGATAGGGTTTTTACTAGAATCCTAAGGATTTTAATAATAAGCAAGAGCTAAATCTAAACTAAGGGTTGTCATGCTATTAGGCAAAGTAAGCATATGCTATAAACCGAACAATAATGTAAGAGACAAAGATATGTAACACTATCCTAATCTAATACATGATACATTCACATAATCAATCAACAATCCTAAAGGAAAGAGAAAGGTCTTAAGGATACTTACCATTGTGAAGACGATATTGGTGCATTAACCCCAGAGGGTTAGTAGCACCTCATAAGAGAGTTGTCATGGGTGGATAACAAGAGGGATAGGTAGAACTAGAAGACCTAAGTAGACCAAAGTTGGGGACTCCAAAGACTAAGGTAGACCTCGTTGGTGCAACTCCTATTCTTAATGCTCCTAATAACCCAATGCTCCAAAGATGACCTCCAAATATAAGCTCCACTAAGACCATAAACCTCTTAAACCTTTAACGGCAGATTTGCAAGTAAAGGCAGGGCATATTTTGCGATGATATCTTTGAGAAATGACAACAATGATGCCTATTTATATGAGAACATAAGAACATAACCTAAAGTCGTTATTTCACTTAGACAATGGCATTGACCACAGATTGATGCGATTAGCTAGAAAAAGGGTTCTACTTGACGACATCAAATGACATCAACCATGGTTGATGTTATCAGCTACAAACAATCCATAAAAGTTTAGGTGGGGGAGAGATTAGGAAGGTGGAGCAAAACACTTGGAAAGGGTGTCAAGGTGATCTAAAGGTGCTATAGGAAGACAATGTGAAGGTGGTGGATATCAAGTGGTCATAAAGTGGTAGTAAGAGAAGGCTAAGGCACGCTAGGGAAAGCTAGGGAAACTGCCATGATGATCTCTCAAGAGGTACTTCCAACTTGCCCAAACCCCACTACCGATACGCCCTTTAAGGCATACACTCAAGGAGGTTAATGTGCAAACATCCTACAAAGAGTAATCATTAGCAATTGTGAAAAATAAGGTGTATAAAGGCACGAGGAATAAGACTAATAAAGGTGGATAGGAAATGAGAAATATACTTTTTTTCCTAATTTGGTTAAATGAAAGGTTAGGCTAATTGAATAGCTTTCTTCTGTTTTAGTTCTTTTTGCTTTTTGCTAAGGGTACATGAGTTCACCAGCTATATTACCATACTAAGGATGGGAATGCAAGCACTTAGAGTGTTTTATCACGGCACGCCCACGATTGAACCAATTTATTATGATGCCCCATTAATGGGAATCCATTGAGTAGTGGGCTGCCTTAACACAAAGTGAGATTTGAACCTTGGACCTCTTATTAACAAGAGACAAATTGCCATTACACCACTACTCTATGGATTCTTCTTTTTCTAACTTAATAATTTTGATAAATAATTTATTTATTGAAGTTTTGGCCACAAGCCAAGGGATGTAGGTGAGACACCCAATAAATATATGGTCAATGACTACGGCTAAAAGCCAACAACAATCTTGTAGACCAGAAGTTGCAAGATAGTTAGCTTTGGTACCACTTATTACATACCTACAAGGTACTTAAGGTAAATATATAATATTTACATATTGAAATATAGAATAAAATATATAATCTGATAGGTGAGTATAAATGAATAGGATTATAGGCTATTTATATACTGATGAGGAAGCATAGGGTCCTTAGGTGTATATCCTATTTTATAGTTTTACCTTGTGTGTGTTGTAATAAGTGAAAAGCAACTTTTAAAAAACACAAAAAAAGATCAACGTAGAAAGCAATGCCGCACTAGACAACACTAGACACCCTCTTGTTCCTTGCACATAAGCAAAATGTGAGGTCGTGATCTTCAACGACTCATGCGATCCCACGGTCTTAGCCAATTGGATCTTGGATGTGGAAACATGGTTTGAGTTCAGTACCATTGTTGAGCACGATAAAGTTACTTTGCCAAGTTGAAATTGTCGGGTATTGTCAAGCACCTGATCACATAATGATGTGCAAGCAAAAATCCCATAAACACTTGGGACGAGTTATTCACGGCTCTAAAAGTGACCTTCTACCCATCTACCTACGACGAGGACATGGGTATTAAGTGGCTAAGATTGCATCAAGGTGCCTATGTCTCCATCAAGACCACATATTTCAGTTCAATCACCTGCACATCATGTCGAAGTGCAAGACGATGCCACCACCCTAGTTCTAAATTCAAAAGCAGGATTTTAGCAAAACTTATTTCAGGATTTGAAATACACTCCTCTAGCAACACTAGATGCAACACTCAACAAAGCACAACTCGTCAAGGATAAGCATACCGCCCAACAAATATCCACTATGTCTCCTTCCTCAGCTTCATTTGAGACCAGACCAACGACTTCATCATCACAACACCATCATTTGAATCCTTCTTCCAAGGATAGCAAGTCTTTTTCTCCTAAGACTTCTTATTCTTCTAGCTATTGTCATTCTCATTCTAAACATAAGAAAACTTAAAGTATTGTACACATTGTAAGTGAATGTTATGTCACCAATCTTAATGTTTTCGGTCAAAGAAGACTGAATGTAAATTCTTTCGATGAAGAAATGCATTCCGTTCCCATCAAAAGTGCAATGATGACACCGCATATGATGAGCTCAAAGGTCAATCGGATAAATTCACCTTAATGCATCACCATAATGCACAAGGGGGCCATGACAGTTTGTTTGTTACACGAGCTCACCTCACATGACTTTTCAATCAATTGTATAATCGACGATGGCTCACTAAAGAATCTAATTGCAAAGTCCACAGTCAACAAATTGCACCTACCGGTGAATCGACATCCTCACCCATATTCACCGGAATGGAAGGATAGTGGTTCCTTGTCATAGATCATACACACTTGCACAGTCTCATTTGTGTTTGGTTCAAAATTTGTGGATAAGATCACCTATGATGTGACCTCTATGGATTGTTCTGGTTTATTTTTGGGAAACCCCATCAGTATGATAGGAAAGCACACTATGATGCATTTAAAAAAACTTACACACTATAAAAAGTACCTAATAAGATGTATAAAATCAAAGAAAATAAATCAGAATCTTGTCCTAAGTCGCAGACAAACAAGAAAAGCAATTAACCAAACAGCAGAATTGGCATCAATTTTTATAAGACCACAACATGAGTCTTCAAACACAAAAGTTTACACTTCTCAAAAGAATGCAAGTCTCGACAAATTGATGCAGTTATACAAAGACATGTTTAATGAGACCAAAACTCTTCCTCTTACGTGTGCTGTCAATCATTCGGTTGATATTCTTCTTGTGGCCCCTCTTCCCAATGCTCCATTGTATCATTGATCTTTATTACAAAATGAAGAAATCATGAAACAAATACAGGACTTGATGCTAAAGGTTTTATTAAACCAAATACTTATCCTTGTGCCTATCCTATTCTGATCGTTTTTATGAAGGATGGCACTTGGAGACTTTGTATTGATTTTAGAGAATTGAATAAGATAACAATAAAAATCAAATATCCACTTTTGCAAATTTGATAACCTTTTGGATCTGCTTCAAGTGGCCAAGTTCTTTTCATAGATTGATCTCAAAATTGGATATCATCAGATTCGGGTACAGTCAGAAGACAGCCTTCCAAACCAAGATCGGTCTTTTCAAGAGGTTAGTAATGCCATTTGGGCTAACTAATGCACCAGCCACGTTCACGTGACTGATGAATGAGGTATTTAGATATTGCTTAGACTAATATGTCATCATTTATTTGGATGATATTCTTCTCTTTTCCATATTTTGGAAAGTACATCTACAACGCCTGAAGCATGTTCTTCTCACATTGTGACAAGAACTAATTGTATGCCAACCAATTCAAGGGTTCTTTTGGTCAAGATTCAATCTCATATCCAAGTCTTTTTATTGATGGTGAAGGAATCAATGTCAATCTTACAAAGGTTGAAGTCCTCCTGAAGTGGCCAACTCCTTCCACCATCACAGAGTTGCGGAGTTTTCTTGGCCTTGCAAATTTCTATCACAAATTTATTCTGGGCTATTCAGACTTAGCCACCCCATTGCATAAACTAACAAAGACCAAGACAGTGTTTCACTGGAGAGAGGACCAGGCCCATACCTTAAACGCCTTCAAGAAGAAACTTGGTACTTCGCCTATTTTGATTTTGTTGGATCCTTCACAGTTGTTCGAGATTTAGACATATACATCACAATTGGCACTTGGTGCAATCCGGAAGCAGAATGGCCACCTGATGGCATATCATTCCGAGACTTTATCTGCAGCAAAGAGAAACTACTCAACATACGATACGGAGTTACATTCCTTAGTTCAATCCATCAAATATTGGAGGCATTATCTTCTTGGAAAGGAAACAATAATTCACAAGGATCATTTGCCTTTCCAATTTCTTCAATCACAAAGGAAAATTGAAGAAGCTAGGCATATGAAGTGGGCATCACATCTTTAGCAGTTTCACTTGGTGATTAAGTATAATGTATAAAATGTGGACAGCCAACACAATAACAAATTGCTTGAGTCGTCCTCCTATAGCTTATGCCTTGATTGTTGTCACGAGTTCACATCTGGGATTTCAGGCATGGTCTTCTCAGTATGCCACTAATCTAAACTTCGGAAAGATTTTCATAAGTATTCACCATCCAACCACTTCTAATTTGGTGCCTTTTCAACAAAATTCACATACAGGAAGGGTGGTTGTATAAGTTTGACAAACTTTGTGTGTCTCATGATCACTGTCAGTCTCTTCTGAAGGAGGTACACTCGACTCTTTATGGTGGTCACTTTGGGAAGTAGAAAACCTTCCATCATTTGCAGCAATTCTTCTACTAGCCTCACATGCAGCGAGATGTTCTTCACTTTTTGAGACAGTGTGTAATCTGTTGCCACTCCAAACCCATCAACTGCAAGCTTGGCTTGAGTGTTCCTCTGCCTATTTCTCCCCGTCCTTGGGAACACGTTTCCATGGACTTGGTTAGGGGTTTTGTGATAATATTTTGACACCACAATTTTGTTTTTGTGGTCATTGATCAATTCAGCAAGATAACTAAGTTCATTCCATGCTATAAGGCATGTACAGCAACTTATCCCAGTTGTTCTTCGACTCAGTTTGGCCCACCAGTATTGTTTCCGATCATGACTCGTGTTTTGTGGGCCATTTCTAGAGATACTTATGGAAAATTTGGGAGTTTATCTTCACTTTTCCACTGTCTTTCATCCACAATGGGATGGCCAAAGCGAAGTCATCTACCGCACTTTTGTGCAAACTCTGAGGAAGTACCACTATACCCCTCTTGCTACATGGAATTTAAGCCTAACCCACATAAAGCATGCATACAACCAAGCAATCTACTCCTCCACAGCACATTCAGCATTTGAGGTCTATCTTGGTTTTCAGCCTTTGCCTCCATATATATTACCTTTGTCTTTGCCTCAACTTGGAACGAAACACATTCCGAAAGAGCAAGATAGGGGTAACTCCATCCAGCACTTGGAGTCTCTCTAGTCCAAGGTTGTTGAGATTCTTCAGTAGAAACAAGAGAAGCAGAAACAGCAAATGGACCTTTGTTGTGTCCTGTATCATTTCAGGTTGGGGATGAAGCTTGGCTAAAGTTGGACAAACGTCACTTTCAAGAGAGCGCATAGAAAGAGCAAGCCTAACTGCTATGGAACTTGCACATTCTTCAACAAATTTTCAAGAATGTTTTTCGATTGGATCTTCTGGCGCAATTGGATCTGACGCGAATGCCGCAACAATTTGTGAAGGTGTCACGGTGGTTTGCAAGACCGCCGCAACAATTGCACTAACCGCTTGTGGCAGTTTGTGCACTCCGAAATGAAATACAAGCTTAAGGAGGGAAAGAGGGAAATCTCCAGTCTTGGCAGTCAGGGAAAGTTTTGAAGAGCAATTTGAGATAGAACAAATAAGGAAGAGCAATGACAAGGGATGGGACTGGGTTTAAGAATTTTTGTAAAGTTTTGAGGTCATAGCATCATCATTGGATCTTTAAGATATAGCACCGTGCAAAATTTGGGTGCGTACAGGATTTTTCTACAAATTGGATCTAGTTAGTTGTAACAAAAATTTAAAAACAATTTCTAGTAATAGTGTCAATAATAATAAAGAGGCATGTGTTGATAATGTAATGCTTTGCACAAGAGAACGGGACATTTTGGTGCGCATGCTTTACAAAATTTTGTGAAAGTTGAGCCTATGAGAAGCAATAGAGTAAAGGTTACTTCAACTAATTACAGGACTGAAAAATTATAGATCTAGTGTGCAGTGACATGTTTGGACTGGTTGAAGTGGCCTCTATTGGAGGATCTTGCTACTTCATCACTTTAAATTCTCACGAAAGGCGTGGGCGTATTTCATGAAAAGGTCTAAGGCATTTATCATTTTCATAAACTTCAAAGTAAATGTTGAGAGGCTGACAGAGAAAAAGTTAAAAGCGTTAGAGTGATAATGGAGGCGAGTCTTACTCACAGGAGATTGATAAATTATGTCAACAGTACATAATACATTGACAAGGAAACACTTTGCATACACCACAACAAAACAAAGTAGCAAAGAGGATGAACGGGACATTATTGAAGAAAGAGAGAAGTATGTGAACAGATACAGGGTCAGATAAATGCTTTTGGGCAGAGGCCATAGCAACAGCCTATGGAAAAGTAAATCTCTGAATTCATCAGTGGCACAAAATCATTTATTTCTTTTATATATTTGTTGAAGGTTAAATCCACACTCTACAAAGTACCTAAAATTTTAATGGATTGGTGGTTCTGTGAGATAAGGCTAAATGATGCCCCTGGGAAGACGTAGTATTGAGTCTTACCTGGTTTATGATATTCAACAAGGCATCAGAGCTAAGGCTAGGTGGATACCAACATTTTGTGACTTGAGGGATGGGGTTTTAGGGTTCAATCCACACTCAAAATTAAATCTTGAAGCAATCAAGGATCAGTGGTTTAGTGGTGGTTTAGAGGTGCATGCAGGAGAGACAAGGTTCGAGTCTTAGCTGGTCCATGTTTTTCAACATGTCATACATTCAAATCAAATTACACAACAAAATTATCAAATCATGATAGTGGTTGATAAGAACCAAGCTCGCCACATACATACCTTAACTCATACAACGAAATCATAGTCATCTAAAGATGTGGGATTCCATTACATGAACGATATTTTGAAAAGGAGCATGGGAGTGTATAAATAAGGCATGGCTATATTACATTTAAATATACTCACCAATAGAAGTGGATCTTGGTACCATTCTCGAAACCTAAGTTTCCTGGCGATTATGAGTAAAGGGCATGGTAAGCTTCCTCAATATAAAAATTGAGCATACTTGTAAGCATGTGTTCTCTTCCATGAGCAAAGAGATTATCTAATCTTAACAGCAGAAACAATCCAAGGCTTTAAAACCACTTACATGCCCTAGAACTTTTTGTAAAGAGGTAGGGATTCAAGTTAACATCAGCAAAACTAAAATACCGGTCTTCTCCCTAAAAGAAAAAATAAATATTTCAACTTCCAGGTCGAAGGGGACCTCCTTGAAGTGGTATCAGAATACAAGTATCTCTAGTCTAGACATCCACGAAAAACTTAGTTGGGACACATGTAGAATGAAAAGAATATAAGCTGGATGGAAAGCTCTATACGCACTACATAATAAATACAAAAATGCAGAGCTATGAAATTAGAAGACCACCAAGGTCTAATTTAGGTTCCTCATCACCCCGGGATGTTGTATGGGTGTGAGTTATAGGAAGTGGCACTTCGGGTTTTAAATGGAAGAAAATAGAAGGGGTCAAGAAGCACGTAACTACAAACAACTTATAAATCAAGGCTCCAGATTCCCTACGAAATACTCCTTGCACAAACAAGCACTTTCTCATTAGAGGCAACAGCCATGATCAAGAAACTTTGCTACTTGAAAAAATAGAAAGCATCGGGACTGAAATGTGACCTAAGGCAGCAAGGGAAAAAGAGCTAGACAGGAGAAAGAGCAGGTGGATGAAACAAAACCACAATTGAATGAATAGATGGGATATTGACTTAAATGAATGCCCAGAACTGAACAAAGAAATAAAAGCTATCTAAATTAAAAATTTAAAAGTCATGTGGAGAAAGCAAGCAGGTAGGAAACGACAACACTATCTTAAAAACTTAACCCAACCTACGAGCATTATGAAAATTCATACATAAGGGCTAAAATCAAATGGAGGGAGAAGATACTCATAGCTAAGATAAGAACTAGTTCCCCAGGCTCAAATGTGAGACAAGTAGATGGGTGAACCCTAAGGAAAAATGGGAGTAGAGGATATGTTTGTTCTGCACCACAGGAATAGTAGAAACAAAGAAACATTTCATCCTACAATGCCCAGCCTACAAGGGCATTTGCGTCAGGTATACAGAATCATTGAGAGTAGACTTCGAGTTTGAATCATTTTAAGAGACAGGGATAAAAGCATTCGGGAGCTGCTCATCCAAACAAACAGGAGAAGAAAGAACCTTCTAAAAGAAACAACTCATCCCTCAATTTCTACAGGTTGAGACAGTTGTAATAAATTTTGGTCCCATAGACTATTGTGTCTCATGGAGGTAGGTAATCAAAACCATTTCATTCCCTACTATAAGGCAATACATTTCTTTTATGATTCTTCCCAAACACTAATAAATGTGTTTTTCAAATATTACGCAAAACAAAAAACAACAATTCATTCTTTGGACATGAATGCCTATCCATAGATACAAAAGCATTTAGACTGTGGAACATAAAAATAGAAGGGAACCCTGACATTTCGAGAAAAACATAATCACTACAAAAATGTACTAGTCAAAGCAATAAAATCAATAGTAGTGGACAATAGAATCTTGTTAAAGAAAAAAACACAAATAGTCGAATTTTGGAATAAATTAAAACAAAATGATCAAAATAATTGCAACATTTACAGCAACACGAAAACTAGGTGCAAATTTTATTGTATATGTCGCTTTATCTTATCACAAAAACTATTAGAAATGCAAACCCATTGAACAATTAAAGTAATAACAGAGAACCTAGTCACGATTCGGAAAATGTACGAAAAAATCACAACTTTTAAAGCATGTTTTTCTTGTTGAAAATTCCTCATTCTACTAATATACAACTGATACAAGGCTAATCAAACAAAAAGTGGGTGGATGGCATCACACCACTATAGCCCGAGCAGAACATCATATCAACCAACAGGTCGAGATATAGCAACAAATTTTCAACTTACAACAAAGTTAAAAACAACATCTTTTCAATCGAAAAAATTAAGAAAATCTAATAATACCAACAAAAGCCCAGCAAGCACCATAAAGCAACAAAGCACATGAAAATTAGGCCACAAGAGTTACCAATGTAGTCAACAGTGGCAAAGGATCATCAAATTTAACACCCAAGTCCATCCATCCCCTACAAGTGGATTTGTTGTATCCGATACTTGCTCCTAACTATCATTAACTTTTTCTTTCTTTGCATTCTCATCTAGCACCTTCCTAGGAGGAGAGATGGCAAGAGCGGGCCAAGGAAACTTTCCTTGTTGTTGAGCACTCCATAAACCCACATCAAGCAACGCCACCCTACCACCACCCTGACAGTTGCGCGTTGGTGAGGGACATCATGAGCATGGTGAACCACTCGAGCAGCGATGGCCACGAGCTCCAAACATGGCTCCAAAACCACGACCGAGAGAGGATGACATTCGGCAGCGATAACCAAGTGGAACTCAGCTAACCGTGCAAGGAGCACTACCCTACTGATCCAGGAGGATCTAAAGGTGCTCCACCTCCATGCGGACTTTCTCCAGCTACACTTGAATTTGAAGCATCGCATTAGCAATAACTTGCACTTTATTAGAAACAAAAAATCAATCATTAATAGATAAATGTTAGAAAATAGCACTATTCCTTTCTTTCCATAAATAAAAAAATATATCAGCACAAAAAGTATGCCAAATTTGGTTATATTGTGCAGGTAACTTAATCAAATCCCCTAAAACACCATTTTCAAGAGAAGAACTCTGGACGAAATGGATGAAAGAAATAAATGTTAGAAAATAGCATTATTATTTTCTTTCCATTAATGAAAAAGAATCTCGGCAGAAAATGTATGCAATAACTTAATCAAATCCCCTCAAACACCATTTTCCAAGAGAAGAACTCTGGACGAAATGGATGAAAGAGAGTGTGTATCCACCTTTACGTTGGTGAGCATGCTTGCAAAACCAAAATCGATGTATGAGAAATTTTGGGTGTTTGCAAGCACAGCATAAAGGGTTACCCACCCCTAAATGCTTAAATCGGTTACCCACCAGCAAACCTTGGTGTAGGATGCACCAAAGGAAATGAGCATGCTTGGGTTGAATGATTCCTTTACAAACTCTGGAAAAATGTCTACCCCACATAGTTGCAGAGGAGTTAATTTTCCAACAAGCGTTCAAGGAATCCACTTGAATGAGTTGCCAAGAGAGTACCTGATAACCAAGCCAGGGCTGGTACCGATGAAATGGCGTCTCCACATACTATTTCCAATCCAACCACCACATGGAGGATGTTTGAAGCACAATTTTACAGAGGTGCACTTTGGGGATAGCATTTTATGTTTTTTAATGAATTCCAAATCACCACTGCTGAGCTGGAATCTATCTCTAAGAGCAAGCCAAGGCAACCAATCCCAAGCCTTCTTGCAAAAAGGTTTGCAACCACTTTAATCTTTTTTTAAAAAGCTTGAGACTCTTAATTCAAGGAACAATAGCAAAGGGAACATTAATGTAAGAGAGGACTCGAGACCACCATAGTAAGTGGGAAAGTAACTGCATTCGGCAAATTTGATGTACAGAATTTGAAATTCACTGAATACCAAATATAAATTAAAAAGTCGTTAAAATTTGTTAGATATTCGTTGAAATTCATTGAAACTCTTTCTTTCTTTTATTAATATTTAATCTAAATATACAAGCATAGTCAAATTTAATCCCAAACTTTTTGGCTGATTTTTTTATTTTAAAAAAATCGGAATTTTGCGGCAACTTAGGCGAAAGTCATGTTTTCGAACCATCCCCATTCTAGACTAAGTGTGTCTTGATCACTTCCTGGCTTTCGAAATACTCTGAGCCACAAAAGAACCAATCTTGACCGGAACCTGCATGAGCAAGAGAGAATGGAGATCCAAATAGTTCCAAGATTTTTGCTAAGAGAAGTGCCTCGAGAAATGTAATGTCAAAGCAAATTTCCAAGCTTCGTCTCCTTCAAGTGAGCGAATAATCTATTTGACACATAATGCACTACCTTGAAGTTAGATATCAAGGAGGCTGAGGCGCCCGCCTGTTTAGCTCTGCAACAGATGTCCCACATGACTATGGAAGCCCATGGCACATCCTTTCAGAATTGGTCCAAAGAAAATATCTTAGAAACCTCTCCAACTTGGCATAAGAAGACTTAGAAGCGGCCCAGCAGGAGGAATTAGTAGACATGGGTAGCAGCAATAATCTTGGAACACACCTGGAACTTACCAGCCAAGGAAAGGGGTTTAGTCTAGTAAGCAGTTCTTTTCTCCACCCTTTGAACATGTAGTTCCATAAGTCAAGGTTTCCCTTTACGTCCTTGCGGCTGCATTAGCTCAAAAATTTAGCTATCTCCTTGCTGATGACACTTTCAGTGGTTTTTTTAGAGGTGTCTCTCTACTCCATTCCCAGATTCCTTTCTCGCTTTAAAGCACATTTTAAAACGGAACTATCCACACATTTTGATTGAAAAGTAAAACGAAAATTACCACACATTTTCAAGTCAATGCCTTAGTTTTTTTTTTTGGCATGAAACCCAAAATGAAGATAATTAAAAGTTTGTTAAAACTATCTGTTTAAGATGCAAAATGGCCTATGATTTTTAATCGTAAAGAGACTCACCATGACATACACAGTCACAAGACTTGCTGTCCTGCTTGGATTGATGAGATTGAAAGCAAATGCAGGCACTTTGAGGCTCATTCTGCAAAAGTTTTGCACAAAAATCGGATGGCAAATAAGAGGACAATTCAGGAATCCCTTGCACGGACAGTGAAAGCGTGAAGTGGAGTAGATGAGGAAGATATTCGGACATGCGAATCGGGAAATGAAATGAAAGATTTTAATGACGTCCACGAGACTAAAGAGTCTATGGGACCACATAAATAGTTATTTTAATCAGATTTCAGACTCCTTTCAATATCCGCTCTTCAGCTGTGAATCTTGAGGATGAAGCCTGTTGTCGCTTGAATCTTTGTTCCTTCGAAGAGTTCCTCTAGTTTGTCCACCCTCAGGTTTTTTTCGTACTGAATACGGATATCATCATATGCTGAACACTCCATGACAAAATGCCATTCTGTCTCGACAACCCCTTTGCTGCAGAAGAGACAAATTCTCCTTTCCCAATCTTCCTTTGGGATAGTCCATCTACCAGTTTCACATCGAAGATGATGCGATCCGATTCTTAACTGCACCACTAGAATCCTTGCTTTACCTTTGATAGCTGCCCCTAGATAAGCTTTTTCATCATGCTCCCCAGTGGGATTGAATTCTCTGATATAATGTGCTTTCTTTCGACCAATCTGACCCGTCCACATGGCAGTCCTGAACTTTTCTATCACATAATTTTTTATTTCCCTGTTGCTGTTAGGACACTCATGCATGTTGATGCCCCATTTGTTCATCCATTTAGTATTCTGATTCATCCAAGTTTTCTTTCTGCGTTCCAAAGTGTCGTCTACAACTATTTTGGGCCAGCGAAGGTTGTCCATGTTTTCAACTTTTTTCAGATAGCTTATCATCCGAGATATTGCCGAAGCTTCCAACGAGAAAGAACCCGCTTCAGCCAACAAGATCTCATAAGGAACAGTTGATTTGACTTTAAGGGAGCTTGTGATTAGATGTTTCTGGATTCTTTCTATCTGTCTCCACCCGTGATTTGACATGCTACTTCCCCAAACTTCGCAGCCATATAGAACAACCGAGTGACCAACAATCCAAAAAGGGTTTTCTTAGTTTTCCAGTCCCAAAGTTCAGCTTTCCTGCACCTGTTTTGAAGTAGGAAAGATGCTTTCCAACCTCCCTGTATCCTTTTTGCTTTACAAGTCTCCCAGCTAAGTTTGTGGTGAAAGTCAATCCCAAGATATTTGTATTCAGTGACTATTTCTAAAGGGCTCCCCTCAAAAAGGAAGATGCTTTGTCTCTCTTTCCTTTTCAAGGTGAAAATCATGATTTTTGTTTTGCTGGTGTTCACTTGCATCCCGACTTCTTGACAGAAAAGCTCTAGCGCTTTTAACTGTTCCCTCAAACCTTGGGTTGTTTTTGAAATTAGGATAAGGTCGTCAGCATATAGAAGTAACTTCACCACGTAACTTGCTAACTGAATACCTCCTCCCTCAGTTTTGTTTAACCAATCTTCAAGCTTGTCAATGTATAACCCAAATAATGTGGGAGAAAGAGGGCAACCTTGCTTGACACCGATGTTGCTGCCGAAACATTCGGACATACCTTCTCTGGTTCTAATTTTAGCTCTGACCTGCTCATACAATTTATGAACTGCTGCTCTAAACTCATCTGGAATCCCAAGCTCCTCCATCCTGTCCCAAAGTTTCTTTCTGGGCACTGTGTCAAAAGCCTTCTTGAAATCAACAAAACAACAAAAAGCTTCTTCTCCTTGGGTGTCCCAAACCTTCTCAATCAAATGCCTAAGAGTGATACAATGATCAATTGTTGAGTGTTTAGGTCGAAAACCCGCTTGCCCTTTTGCTCTTTTACCCTCTCTTTCGGCCCAACTGCTGATTCTCCATTCTATCATGCCTCCAAAGAGTTTACCAAGAAGAGGGTTGATCATAATGGTGCGATAATTGGACGGATTATTAATGTCACCACTTTTAAATAGAGGAATAACAACGCTAGTCGTCCACTCTGTCGGAAAGCCATTCTGATTGACATCATTGAATATTTTTCTGATGTGTGGCGTGAGGACCTCAACCCCCCATTTTAAAAATTCAGCCTGCAGACCATCGATGTCTTGAGCTTTACCACTTGCTAGATTCTTTATGCCCTGCTTGATGTCTTCTGTCGAAAAAAGCTCAATCGAAGTCTCGATTATGGGAGGAATATCTTTTTGTTGAGGACGTTCATAAAGGGTCCTTGCATATTCTAACCAATGTGCACCTGTGATATTATTTTCTATGTATTTTTTCTTTTCTTGTAGCTCCTTCCAAAAACCTTTGGGGTTGTGTTTTCCAAGAGAAATTAATTATGTCCTTCTCTTGCACACATAGCTTTCTTTTTTGTGTTGTACCAATCTCTCATAGATCTTTTTATTTTCTTTGTTCATCCCATTTTCTTTCAAAGCTCTCTTGGCAGCTTTACACTCTTCATCATACCACGGGTTTGTCGGAAAAGTATTTGCCACTCTCTTTCTAGGCTTAGATCTCTCACAAACAGTTAGAGCCTTTTGGATTAAGGATATCAGCAGATTACTACGTATATAACCACTCGATCCCTTGGACGTCGTGTTCTCTATATCTTTCCTCATTATCTGAAATTGTTGCTTAAGGGCTGCAACAAATATTCCCTGATTTTCTTTATTGAGAATGATTTTTCCCTGTTTTTGAGATGCCTTTTGCATGTGATGAGCCTGATTCCTTTGTTGCTGATTGAAGACGGTCCCAAGCTTTACCAAGAGAGGACTATGATCTGAATTTAATTCGATAGGACAATCTCCAATTTCAAACTCAAGAAGCGTGGAGATAAAACTTTGAGAACAAATTACATAGTCTACTACACTTTGCCCATTGTATGTTTTACAAGTGATGTTGCCTGACCTGGGCCAAGCTCTCATGCCATTGCAAATGACCATGTTGTATAAGCTACATAGGCCTAGAAGCTCAACTCCAAAATGTGACACCCCTCCACTACCGTCCTGAGATAATCTTTCCCAAAGCTTGTTCTCCTCTTCTTTAAGCCACAACGGATTGTCTTCACCTCCTTCTAAACTGGTCAACTGAAGGGATTGATTATTGGCAGTCCTTGCATTGAAATCACCCAATAGAATTATTTCTCCAGATGTACTGAAAATAGAAATGTCTTTTTTTATTGAAGCGTATGGATCTTCACTATCTAGCTTTCTTCTCTTATATGTCTTTGAACCTTTCGGTGCAAAGTAACAGGCAACTAATCTGATTGTTGTCTTGCCATCTGTTATTTTCAGCCATATGTATTGCTTATTTGGATCTTCTTTTTCAACTTTGACATTTTCGAGCCATATTTCCTTGATTAACACTGTGATTCCGCCGTGGCCTTTCCCTGTTTCATTCCCTTCATTCCAAACTGAAATTTTTTTGTAGCCTTCAAATTCTGGAACCTTGCAACCTTCGTGCTCATGTGTTTCCGTAAGAATGATAATATCTTTCCCTTCTGCTATGGGCCCCAAACCCGGTCCTCTTCTCCATGGATATCCTCTGCAATTCCAACTTACTATGTGCATGAATTCCCATGGGGCCCCTAATTCCTATTTCCTGTTTGATAAATGATCACTGATTTGGGCTTTCCCATTTCTCATCTGTGCCCATTTTCCTGCTTCCCTTGCTTTTCTCACTTTCTCCCATTCTTTCCTTCGGTCTTCTTGTTGAGCGAATGTCAAATCCTCATCTAGATATATGTGTGTGCCTCTAAGAAGTCCCCTATTTTTTAGGATAGCATGTTTGTCTTCTATTTTTCTCATAACCACTCGCACGTGTCGGTCCTTTCCTCCCTCTGTTCTCCTGCCAATCCTGTTTGCTTGTTGTATGTAACCTGTCCACTTCAATTCGTCTTTAAGAAAGTCTCTTGCCAATATGTCAGTTCTCTCATTTTCACCAAAATCTTTTAGACCCTTGATAATAAAATTTACTGCTCTGTTTTGTTGATCTTTCTCTTCTTTTATCTGTGTTTTGATGTGTTTCTCCATGACTTGCCTTTGTTCATTTGATGATCCACTTACTAATTGAGACCAAGTTTTAGCTTCTTCTATCCGATCCTTTAGTTGATTTTCTTTTATTTCCATGTCTTTAATTGCTGATTGGATCTCATCTATCTGAATTGTTTCCTTCCCATTTACCATTTCAGTTCTTTTTTCTCCCCTGTTTTCATATGTCCTAGATCTTGTTTTATCATGGTTAACTCTTGTTGCCCTCTTTCCATGAGGTTTTGAAGATTTAGAACTTGTTCTTTGAGAATTTTATTTTCTCTTTCTAACTTGTATCTGACTTCTGTGAGTTCTTTCCTCTCACTGTTTTCTTTCAATTTCTGGTTTTCTAAAATTCCAAGCCTTTCCTTCATGTTCATGAGTTCCTTCACATATAGTTCTGAAGACCACAAAAGAGGGGTTGAAGTAGGACTGTATAGGTATTTAGAGTCCTGGACTACGTCTTCCCTTTCCTCCTTGTATGTTGCAGTTCTGTCGATTTTGTTCAGCTTTGGTTCCTTTTTATTATCCTTCTGATTTGATTGTTTTTCTTCCATTTTATGTTCTCTGAAAACAAAATTCTCTTTGTTGTTTGTTGCCTTCGGTAGAATCAAAGTGAGGTTTTTCTTCTGGGTTCTTCTTAGTTTTTGGCTTGCCTACGCCGTAAAATCCCTTTGTATTGTTTTGCATTCACATATACCAACTTTTTAGCTGTACCCGCTGTATGATTTTGGAAGACTTCGCCTTTCCCCAAATTTTGTTTTCTATTGTTGTATGAGTTTCGGGATAATAGATCCTGTAGTGCCATATTTGGGTTGTCTTTGAAACCCTCATGTTTAATCATGGTTTGCATGTCTTGTTGAAACCAGATTTGACAGAAATAAGTAAAGAGTACTGCAAAGAATGAAAAGGTTTGGTGGGTCTACCTGAGAAACTGACTTATCTAAATCGACTTTTACCGAGATTGGTCTTTGAATCATGAATACTCGCAGCCCTGGCCCACAACCCTGTCCTCCACTCGCAACCCTAGCCTTAGCTTTTACCTGTAGCCCACGCCTTATCACAGCCGTGTCCCCTTCTATTATGAGCCTCCCTCGGCCCGTAGCCCCGGTCCTCGCCCCGTAGCTCTGTTCTCTTCTATTGTTGGCCCAAAACGGTTGTGGAGGAAAAATTAGAGCGTAGAAAAAAAAACTGATGAAGCAAAACAACAAATGGATGAACAAATGGGGCATCAACTTTCAAGAGTGTCCTAACAACAACAGGGAAATAAAACACTATGTGATAGAAAAATTTAGGACTGTCATGTGGACAAGGCAGATTGGTCGTAAGAAAGCATATTACATCAAAGAATTTAACCCCACTTGGAAGCATGATGAAAAAGCTTATCTAGGGGCAACTATCAAGGATAAAGCAAGGATTTTAATGGGTTAAATGAGGATTGGATTGCATCACCTTCGATGTGAAACCGTACCCAAGGAGAATTGGGAAAGAAGAACTTGTCTTTTAAAAAAGGGGGTGGTAGAGACAGAATGCCACTTCATCATGGAGTGTTCAACATAGGATGATATTCGTATTTGTGACGAAAATGACTTGAAGGTGTACATTAAATGATTTATTCAAAGAAAAAAGACTTGAAAATATCGTGGGTTTTGTGCTCAAGATTCACAGTAGAAGATCTGATATTGAAAAGAGTCTGAATTCATCTTAATGTCTCAATTTTTGGTCCCATAGACTCTTCAGTCTCGTGGACATCATTAAAATCTTTCATTTCAACACTAATTTACACAGAATGTCAATGGTTTGTCCATGTTTTGGAGAAAACATATAACAAATTATAACATTGAGTAAACATACATCCAAATCACTATTCACCTTTATTCAATATTATCCTTAAAAAAACAAAATAATGTTATTTAAACACTACTAATTTATATTTATTTAACTATTTTTAATATAATTTACATATAAATCTATATAAAAATTAACGGTCACGTTTTAAATATGCAAATCCCATATGATAATTATTTCAAATATTTACAACTATTTTATAACGAAAATCGCGAAAAACATTTCAACATATGTCAAATTTAATCCCTACTTACAAGGCAATGGTACTTATTGTTTTTAGAGCATGTGGAGGCATGCGTAAATTATGGAAATTTAATGTTTTCATTAATATTTTTTCAATTAATAAGTTTTTGTTTTGGTATCGTGTTAATTGAGGATTGAGTGTAACATGACTAATTTTCTCATCGTGAGAACCATTCTTTTCCCAAGAAAATAAATCATTATTTCTTTTCTAATTTTCACATTCTATAATATTTGGCTTCTTGCATTAGGTTCTTTAATGAAATTATTTCTTGTATATTCACACGCTATAATATATTTTATACACAAATATTTTAATTATGTCCTCAGTAAATTGAGGATACAAGTATCTCTGCATGGATTGCATCTATTATTGGCATGGAAATGCATTGGACAAGTTTGGATATGGTAGAGGGGTTGAAAGTTGTGTGGCATCATTGCGAAATGGTCGATTCTATATTCTTGGTTATGCGAAGGATTTCGGTATGTTAATGCTTTTTATTTATGCTTTTAATGCGTTTTAGTGAATGGAAAAGGAGGTAGATATAATTTCACAAGTGCTCACTTTATGAAATTGATATGTGAACATTGAAATTATGAGTTGCAACTTTAACCCCGCAGAACAACACAATCTCAATCTATCACTTCATGAAGAATTAGGGCAGCTTGAAAATCTTAAGACAATTGACCTCTACAACAATCATTTCAATGGAAAGATGCCTATTTCAATGGGTCAATCAAGAATCTTAACTATTTATGAGTATTACAAATAACCCATTTTATTTCATGGTTGTGGGTTTAATAATGGTTAATGATGGTTTGCCTAGGTGGATTTGTTACAAACCAAGTGACTAAACAATAATAGCTTTCTAGATTTTTTCCAACACCATTAACTAACATCTCTAGCTTGTCGTATTTGTATGTCTCTATTCTTTATCCATCATTTTAACTTCTATTTGGTCAATTCTTTATGTTAGTATTTAACCTCGTACACCATTTTAAAGGATTTTCCTCCAACAATCTGATTGGTTTGGTGGCAAGGACTCGTCTAGAACCTTCAAGGCAAAAATTGAAACTAACTAAAGATGGTGATGCACCAAAAGGAGTGGTGAATATTTTTGTCATGCAAATAGACACAAACCAAAGATTGCAACATAAAACATACACAGCCGATAAGATATAATTTAGGATCTCAAATGAAGCAAATAATACAAACAAAGGATCAAACCCATTCACAAAGCTTCGCATTATCATTTCCAATGTCAAAACCATCGCATTACAACCTCGTAGAGGTAGAAAACCTCGTTACAATCTTTGAAGAGGTCTCGATTCTTGCAACAATCACTTGCTGGAGGTGAAAGAAGAAGTTTTTTTATGCCAAAAAGTGTTCCCCTTTTAAGAAATGAGCCAAATCGCTTTTACATCATATGGGTCGAGCCTGTGAGAGAAAAACGTACAAAAATGTGGGAGCCCATTCCTCATTGACTGCAAATGCATTAAAATGGCATGGGGGACCTTACAAACCCATACCCTATCATTTTTGACCGAATTGGAGGAGAATGCGACCCATCCTGCATTAAATTTGGTCACTGAAAGGTCATTTCTGCCCATGGACACGTACCAGAGCCGTTTTTGAATTTTCTCTCTTGAAACTAAACCAAAATTCAAAATTGACCATGAAATCTTGTAGAGAATTTCATAAGCTTTCCAATGATATGAAGAACGTGCAAATCCGAGCTCTGGATCAAAAGATATGAAGGTCTGAAGTTTTAGGGCAAAACGGCCCAAAAAACGGATGTCGGGCAAAAATTTTAAATTTTGACCTTTTTGCATTTTGGAAATTTTTTTGAAAAATTTCCGCGCTCCACCGGTCGATGCCACGTGTCAGGTGCTGGTTCACTGAGCAATTCTCTCTCCTCCACCTTTCCGCGGGCTTTCCCTTGAAATTTCGACCTTTTTAACTCTTTGGAAAATTTTCCATTTTTTCCCCGTGCCCCGCCACTTGGGACACGTGGCACGCTTTGGTTGGTTGACAGGGGTGCGGGGGCATCTTTTACCTTTTAGTTTTTTGGCCAAAACTTTTGCCAAATTCTCCAAGTCCTCCCCGAGCTCCGCACTCCCTTCTCCTTAGACACGCGTCCTCTTTTATCGGCTCGGCCAACGCTCCAAACTCGCTCCCTTTAAAACTCCTAAAACTTAAGCCAAAAACACTTAGTCAAAATTTTTTATCCGCCCTCCTCCACCACGCACACGTGCACATTTTCGATTCTCGTCGCATTCGCTTTTCTTCGCCCCGTCCCCCTCACGCATATTTTTGGCCCAGATGTCCCAAACCGTCTGGGACAAATTTCTCCGATCCGCCCGATTCGGGCTTCCTTGTCCCTCTTTCGGCCGATGACACGTGGCGAGATTTCATTTGCTCTCGGCTCTTTCGGCTCCCAGCCCCCCACGTGTACTTTTGTCCCACTTGTCCCGGATCTGCTGGGACAAATTCTTCCACTTGCCCGATTGGTAGGTTCGCGGCCCGCCGCGCTCTCTTTTCGCGCCTCTGTCCCTGATCGTCCCACAAAACTTGGCGAATTTTTTTCCACTTTCGCCGGTTCACCCTTTTCGCGTCCCCGCGTCCCCCCACGGCCCGATGTCCCAATTGCTGCATGGACCGCCTGGCGCTTTTCGCCGGCTTCGCGCCCGACGTCCCAACCGTCCCAAGGCCCGCCTGGACTGGACTTACTTAGCCATTTTCATGATTTTTTCGCCCCAAAGCTTGGTTTTTTGCAACTTTTTCACCCTTTTTTAGAACTTGCTCTTTTCTTTTCGACAGAGAGTTAGAAAAAAGCCGAGGGGACCCTTAAACATGATTTTTTGCCTCAATCAATCTATCTTGCTCGACCGAAGAATTTAATGCATGTTATCAAAATTACCCTCGGGGTGAATTTTGATAACAATTTGGCGACTCAACGGGTCATCTCGCCTCAGATGAAGATACCAAGAGCTCAAAGCACCCATCGGGCATGGAGTCATCAAATATTCTCGTTTAGAACCCCAACGACTTAGAATGTGCAAGGAGGAAGATGGAATATCACCGATGGAAGCAAGGACTCGCAAAACATCTCCATGGACAAAGCAAGTCAGTGCCAAAGCACTTAGGGAAAACAAAACTAACCTACAACAAAAAACAATGTGCACAAGCACTGGAGGAATGAAAATCTAATCTAATATTTACAAGGTGTTAAATTTCCCTAGAAGCAACGCTTGAGATAGATTCCATTTACTCGAATCTAGCTTCTTCACCATCCAATGGGGCCAATTGGAAAGCATTGTTGTTCTTGCACTTCGTGACCATGTATGGGCCACTCCAAATGGCATCAAATTTTGAATGCCTTCCCGGTTTTGCTCTATCCACATCCCATTTCAACACTAGATCTCCAACCTGAAAAGATCTATCCTTGGCCTTCCTATCAAAGGTCTTCTTGATCAAAGCTTGATCCTTTTCCATTGCTTGGGATGCCTGATTTCTGATCTCTTGCAGCTCCATCAACTCTGCATACCTCACCTCCATGGGCTCAAACTCTAAGAACTCCAATGCTTCATGAGTTCCAATGTTGGCAACTCAAGTGACATGGGCAAGATTGCCTCTCTTCCATAGACAAGTTTGAATGGAGAGTTACCCGTGGATCTTTTGGGAGTTATCCTATCACCCCATAAGGCTGATTTCAGCTTTGGTATGCCAAGACCTCGATTCTCGCAAGAGTCCTCCTAATGATCCTCAACAAGTTCTTGTTTGTAGACTCGGCCCGCCATTACCTCGAGGGTAATAGTTTGATGAAGTGCTTAGGTAGATACCGTTTCTTGACAGCCCACTCACTACCTTAGATCCAATGAATGCCAATGCATTATCGAGATTATTGTAGCAGTACACCAAATCTGTTGTTATCCCCTCATAAAAGTCTAAGATGCTAGACTCATTTGCCTCTTTGAGTGCTACGTCTTCGCCCATCCGGTGAAGTAGTCCGTGGTCACAAAATCCATTTGTGCCCTTGGCTTGAATTGGGATTAATGACTCCAATGAAGTCCAAACCCCATTGCATGAATGGCTGGTCAACCGAGATTGATGTAATGGAAGGGCAGCAAGTCTCTTTTTTCCCGTGAAGAATGCACAATTCTTACACCTCTTGATCCATGCATAGCAATCATCAAGATTTTAGGCCAATAATAACCAGCCTTCATGATTTTTAGAGTCACACTCTTGGTGCAAAATGACCACCACCTGGTCCACCATGGAACTCTTCCAACACCCTTTGAATCTGATTTGTGCTAATGCATCTCAAAGAAAGACTCCATTCACATCTTTCTTGAACAAAACTCCATCAACAATGGCATACGGACAACCTGCAATCTGAAGTGTCTCCTTTGGGTCTTGTTCATCTCCTGAGGGCATAGGCCTCGTGCCTAGAAGTGTATAATGCCTTGGGTCCAGCAAGGAGTGGGGGCAGCATTGTCTTCTTCTTGATTGCCACTTGGCTCATGGCTGTCCTGGACTGTCAAAATAGCCTCTTCTTCATTGCATACTTCTTTTGCTTCCCCAAACCAGCTGCTCACACAATCCTTTCCTCTTACCAGCTTGGTGATCTTGATCTCAATGTCATACTCCATGACACGGTGATCCAACCTACCCTTTTCTCATTCAAATCCTTGTTGAGGAGGAAGTCCTTAACCCCAAAGATGTGAGACCAGCAACTGGACCTTGTTGTTTGAGACTAAATGCTTGAATTTCTTCAAGCTTCTAATTACTGCAAGTACATGCTTCTCAATAAAAGAGTACCTCACCTCATAGTCATCTAGGCTCCAAGAAGAAGGCAATTGGCTGCTCATCATTATCCTTGTTCTCATTGTACCAAAATGGCGTAAATAGTGTCATTACCTCCAAATGCATAGAGGATGAAATCCTTGAGAAGTCCGGGTCGATGAGAGTTGGTGCTTGAGAGATGGCTTCTTTGATTGCTTCAAAACTCTCTTGCCTTCTCGCTGTCCACTAAAGCCATGCTCTTCTTTAACATTTTGGTGATGGGCTTGACAAGGGCTGCAAAATCTGGGACAAACCTCCGAACAAAGTTTATCCTTCCCAAGAAACTCTGAAGGGCTTTCTTGTGGCTTGGCAATGGTAGTGCTCTTATGGCTTCAACCCTCTCTAGATCAATTTCTAATCCTTCTTTGGAGACAATATGGCCAAGGAGCTTTCTTTCTTCATGTGCAAGAAAGATGCACTTCTTAGGATTCAAAGACACTCCAAATCTCCCGCACCTCGTGAAGACTTGCTCAAATGAGAGAGGTGGTCTCGCTGCATTTTTGGAAAAATAGTGATATCATCAAGGTAAATCAGCACCACATTGTTAATCAAACCTTTGAATGCCATGTCCATTGCCCTTTGAAGGTAAAGACTAAGATTGACAGCCCAAATGGCATTTTCCTCGTATGCAAAAGTTCCCATTTGGTCAGAAGGCTGTCTTGAACTCGGTCCTCTTCCTTCACCATAATCTGATTGTAGCCTAGAGTAGCCATCAAGTAGTGAAAACCTCTCGAGCCAGCCACAACTTGCAAGATTTTCTCCATGGAAGGGAGTGGGTAATGGTCCTTGAGAGAGGCTCTATTCAAGTCTCTGAAGTCAACACACAATCTGATCTCTCCACTCTTCTTTCTGACTCGAACTAAGTTGGCAACCCAACTAGAATGCTTGATTGGGAATATGATCCTTGACTCAATCAGCTTGTCCAATTCTTTCCTCATGAGAGGCTCCATGTGTGGATTGACTGGTCTTTGTTTCTACCGATGTGCTTAGTATTTGATCCAATTCAATGGTATGCCGAGCTAAGTTGGGATCAAAACCTTCAAGTCTTCATAGCTCCAAGCAAACACGTCAGGGAACTCTTGACACAGTTGTATGAACTCATACCTTTCTTGTTCAGTTGTCATCCTTCCAATTTGCAATGGTTTGTTCTCTTCTACCAAGATGGATACTGAATCCTCTCTCTTGACCTAAATGTTTGCTTTCTCCTTTCTAAACTGATCATTGGGGTTAAAAATGGACTCCAAAGTGATAAGTCCCTTGGGCAGCTTGTTAGTTCTCAGCTGTACTACTTGGTCACCATACTGCTGTTCCAATTTTTCTTGATTCTTGGCTGAGAACTCACCTTCTTCTTTAAAAATGGATGATTTGCTGTCATTTCAAACACTTGCGCCAACTAACATTGTTATCCGCACCAAGGCCTCACAATCACGTGGATGTTTGGCTGTACCTTGTCTTGTTGAATGCTTTCCACAATGTCAAAGGCTGCCCTACCGCTGCAAGCCTGCAAAGCCAGCTTGATTCTCTTCCTAGAATGGATTTGATGCCAAAACCTCAAAATCTTCCATGAGGTCCCACACCCTGTTCTCAGAGCACTTGAGTAGATCATTCTTGGCAAAGATGTTGTCCCTTGACCTAATTTACAATCAATTCACTGTCCCCAAAGACTTGCAAGTTCTTTATTTTCTTCTTTATTGCCCAATGCATCCTCGCACCAAGGCTTCATATTCAAAGTTGTTATTGAGCATGCAAACTGAAATCTAAAAGCTGAATAGTACTTTACTCCTCGAGGTGAAACAAGCATAGCTCCACCTCCCGCACCTTGTCTACTCCTTGATCCATCAAAAACAGCTGCCATACCTCATTGTCATCTTTGTGGTTTGGCTGATGCTAGAATAGGCTGATTTTCTTCGTGTATATAATAGACCCCTAGCTCAGATTCTTCCACTTCTTGATAAGGATCAAATGCATGTATCTTGTTTTCCCATTCATCAAGAGTTAGATCCAGGATGCTTCCAACCTTGGTGTCAGCTTCATCAGTGCTTGGGTGATCTTCTTGATCAAATGCTGAGCAATTGGCATTAATCTGACTTGGAGTGTAAGGCTCAATGTGGAAGTTTGCAATAGGTTCTGACCTGATTGTAGCCTTAGTTCCATACCTCGCTCAAAAAGATGTGTGACCAATCAGCAGAAAATATCCCCAATCTTGGTGAAGTCCTCGACAAGCATAGGGCAAAGAGTGGTGGAAGGTCTATGACTCGATACATCTTGTAAAACAACAACATTCGACATGCATGCAAGGTAAGACTCAAGTTTCTAATCACTCCAACTGTTACATCGCTGTCCCATCCAGCCGCACTACCCCTTTGGATATTGTTTCATACTGAGCCCTAGCCGATCAGCTATTTGTTTAGGCATTACCGAGCTACTTGCCCTGAGTCTATCATGCAATTGTGCACTAGCTGATTTCCAATGATCAATGAAACATGTAAAGGAGGGGGTTTCAACATTTTACCTTGCCCCTCCATGATTTCCCTCAGTGCGGGCAGCATTTGTAAGCACTTTGTCTTGCATCCGAACTTGCTGATTCAAGTCACCATTCCTTCATGGCAGCTTGCAGCAGATCTCTTTGGCCTCGGGATAGATAGGGATTCCCACATTGATATATTAACGCTTTGTCTTCTTCATCTGATCAATGATACTAAATGGTGATGAAGGATCTCTTTGTTGTCCCTTGGTTTGCACATTCACTCCTTGCATGTGGGCAGCAATAACTGGTATTTGAGTTGGCCTAGGGGTTGTTCTTGGCTGCCCCTCTGCAGGCATTTACAAATTGATTTTGCTTTGCCAACCACTTGTGGAACCATGGAAGGTCGTGGATTGGTCAGGCTAATGGCTGTTCTTCACCCAAATTCCTCCTTTTTGACCTTGTGTTGGCTGCAACACCTTGAGAAACTACCTGTTCATGCCACAAAATCCTCTGCTTGCCAATTTACCAATGTGGTGTCATTTGGGGCTGATTGCTGTTGGAATGTTTCTTGTTGTTGGTTTTTCTCGATCGCCTCACCCTCCACACCAAAGAGTAGTTGTCACCATTAATGCTTGATTCAAAGCACCATCAAGCACATGGATTGGTTATGAGGCTCATCGCATGGAAAACACCAATCATACTCCCGGCAATGTTGTTTTGTGTTGGCACCAATGCCTTAGAGGCGATATGGCATTTGGATTATAGGGCTGAAATGGTCTATCGGGCAGAGGCCTTGTTTGATTCATATTTACAAATCTGGATTAGGTGGCCTTTGTGGTTGGTATGGCTGCCTATTAGGCCGAGCTTGGGGTTGATAAGAAGGTCTAAAACCTTGGGCTCGCTGCCTTTTCGAGAGTAACCAGCTCATTGCCTAGGTTTTGCAAATTGCTTCATGACTTCTCAAGCTCATTTGGGGCACTTGAGATGAAGTGGAAGCTTCATTTGAACTCTGATTTCTAGGAGTGGGAGAAGGAGCCAAATTAGGTGCTTGATTGGTGTTTGACTCTCTAAACTTGGAAACAATGGCATGGGAGGTCTAGGGGCAAGTTTTCCACTTGATCAAACAATTTTCAGCCCTAATGGCAATGCTATAAGCCATAGGGATAGTTATGCCTCCCATGGACTCGAATCAACATAGAAATATCAGAATTTAGAGCTTTGAGATAGTAGAGAAAAGCACCTTCTACCTGTTGGCCCGACCGCCACCGGAATTCTCTCCCAAGTCTTTTGAAATCTGAAGTTGAAATCGGCACCGCTCATCGGGAGCTCTCTTGATGGTCATCACCGCTCCAAAAGAGACAAGTTGTCTCCTTTTCTCCAAATTGCTCATGAAGTGCTATACACAAATGATTCCAATTTGTGATAGAACCAGCTCCAAGGCTCCTAAACCATCGCAATGCTTTACCCTTGAATGAAGATGCCAAGAATCTTGACAACCCACTTGCATCTCATTGATTTCATGAATCGCACAAAGGTTAGCAATATCTTTAACATGATCACCTGAGTAGTCCGATTTTCTCCAAGTGAAGTACGGAATGTTCTTCAAGGCTGCAATAGGAATTGATGTTGTGCATTGAGGGCAAGTGGGCTGCTTCCCGTGAAGTTGACATAGGGGTTGTTTTGTGCCATTCTAATTGGTCTTAAAACCTCTTGTTGACCGAATGAAAGGCCTACTGTGGAGGAGTTGAGAGAGTTCTGTTTGGTGGAGATGGAGACCTTTGAATCCTTCTTCCTCTTTGCCTTCTTCTTGAGATAATTGCAGTATTCAAACAACACTTCTTCTTCTCCAACTCTTGACCTTGTGGTGACTCTTCTCATGAGTTTTCAGGCCTGCACTGCTGAAACCAGTTGATTCTTCCCCTTGGAGTCACCAGATATGCAAATAATAGCTCTTTTCAAGCAAGAAAATTGCAGCAGATGCACATCAACTTTGCTGCAATAAAAATGAGACCTCTAGTGTCCCACCGGCGTGCCAAAACTGTTAGTGCAAAATCACAACGACATCGGATGCAAATCAAGGTTCTAAATGATGTCTTAGGCATCCAATGCAGTGATTGCACAACATGGAAACCTCTCTCCAAGTGTGGGACTTGTGAAACTGAGAGAGGAATCTCCAGATTAGAGGTTGGTTCCTCAAACTCCTCTGATTTAGATCTATATTTGCACAACTACAGAGGTTCAAATCCTAATCCTACTCTAAATTGCAAGGAGACAGGGATAGAAATGCAAAAATTGAAACTAACTAAAGATGGTGATGCACCAAAAGGAGTGGTGAATATTTTTGTCATGCAAATAGACACAAACCAAAGATTGCAACATAAAACATACACAGGCTGATAAGATATAATTTAGGATCTGAAATGAAGCAAATAATACAAACAAAGGATCAAACCCATTCACAAAGCTTCAGCATTATCATTTCCAATGTCAAAACCATCGCATTACAACCTCGTAGAGGTAGAAAACCTACTACAATCTTTGAAGAGGTCTCGATTCTTGCAACAATCACTTGCTGAGGTGAAAGAAGAAGTTTTTTATGCCAAAAGTGTTCCCTTTAAGAAATGAGCCAAATCGCTTTTACATCGCATGGGTCGAGCCTGTGAGAGAGAGAAAACGTACAAAACGTGGGAGCCCATTCCTCATTGACTCGCAAATGCATTAAATCAGCATGGGGACCTTACAAACCCATACCCTATCATTTTTTTGACCAAATTGGAGGAGAATGCGACCCATCCTGCATTAAATTTGGTCGCTGAAAGGTCATTTCTGCCCATAGACACGTACCAGAGCCGTTTTTTGAAATTTTCTCTCTTGAAACTGAACCAAAATTCAAAATTGACCATGAAATCATGTAGAGAATTTCATAAGCTTTCCAATGATATAAAGAACGTGCAAATCCGAGCTCTGGATCAAAAGATATGAAGGTCTGAAGTTTTAGGGCAAAACGGCCCAAAAAATGGATGTCGGGCAAAAAATTTTAAATTTTGACCTTTTTGCATTTTGGAAATTTTTTTGAAAAATTTCCGTGCTCCACCGGTCGATGCCACGTGTCAGGTGCTGGTTCACTGAGCAATTCTCTCTCCTCCACCTTTCCGCGGGCTTTCCTTTGAAATTTCGACCTTTTTAACTCTTTGGAAAATTTTCCATTTTTTCCCCGTGCCCCGCCACTTGGGACACGTGGCACGCTTTGGTTGGTTGACAGGGGTGTGGGGGCATCTTTTACCTTTTAGTTTTTTGGCCAAAACTTTTTCCAAATTCTCCAAGTCCTCCCCGAGCTCCGCACTCCCCTTCTCCTTAGGACACGCGTCCTCTTTTTATTGGCTCGGGCCAACGCTCCAACTCGCTCCCTTTAAAAAACTCGGCCAAAAACACTTAGTCAAAATTCATTCCTCCTCTCCCCTCCACGAAGACACGTGGCACACATTCTTATTCGTTCATGGCTTTTCTTTCTCGCTCCCGCGTCCCTCACGTATTTTTGGCCCGATGTCCCAAACCGTCTGGGGGACAAATTTCTCCGATCCGCCCGATTCGGCTTCCTGTCCCTCTTTGAGGCGAAGACACGTGGCAAGATTTCATTCGCTCGCTCTCTTTCAGCTCCCCGCGCCCACGCGTATTTTTTTCCCAACTTGTCCCGACTCGTCCTGGGATAAATTCTTCCGATTCCTGCCCGATCTCGCCGGCCGCTTCACGCCCGTTCTCTTCGCCTCAACGCCCATGTCCCAACCTTGTTCTCGCACAAAACTTAGGCATTTTTTCCCTTCGGCTTTCGCCCGCTTCGTTTCACCCTTTCGCGTCCCCACGGCCCCGACGTCCCAATGTCCTGCGTGGACCACCCTGGCGGCTTTTCGGCCGGTTCGCGCCCCGACGTCCCAACTGTCCCAAGGACCGCCTGGACTAGGACTTAGCCGATTTTCATGATTTTTCCTGCCCCAAGCTTGGTTTTTGCAACTTTTTCACCCTTTTTTAGAACTTGCTCTTTTCTTCTTGGACAGGAGAGTTAGAAAAAAGCCGAGGGGACCCTTAAACATGATTTTTTTCCTCAATCAATCTTATCAAAATTACCCTGGGGTGAATTTTGGATAACAAGAATTCTTATATGCATATTCAGTTCTCTCGAATATTAAGGGAAGAGAAGAAGGGAATGATATGGCATAAAGTTTAGTTTATGAGGTTTTTTTCCTTTTGTAGTATTTTGTGTTTTTAAAATCTTTGATTTCAATGTAGATCATTTCTAGGGTACAATTGAGTTTGAGAACAAACTAAATTCAATATTGCAAACTTATAGATCACATCCGTAAAAGGCATGCATTGGATTAGGCTACAAGAGAAGAGGATATTCCTAGAAGTTGTAATGGGACTTTTGTATTTGCACGAGTAATATTATCCCAAGATACTTCAATGTGATGTAAAATCAATAAATGTATTACTAGATGAATACTTCAAATTTGTTATAGGTCACTTTGGTATAAAGAAATCTTATAGACCCCAAGGACTCACATGGAACTACAATCGTAGGGCACATAACTCCATAATATCTTTCAATTGATCGATTTTATGAGAAAATAATGTATTTTTATTTGACATATTATTACCGGAACTTGTTATCTTTGGTCAAAAAGCTTTGATTCCAAAAGAAAGCAACACAAGAGAAAGTGGTGTTGCTTGCTTAACACTCTTTTTGGTAATATGTAGCTTCATATTCCTCCCCGCTTTGAAAGTTGTCTAACTTTATTTTGTGAATATGTGTGAATCCAATATTTTTGAAAGTCCCATATCATATTTAAGTAGAAGATCATCTCCCTTAATTGACCTATTTGATAAAATTTTCCCATTTGTCTTACTAAAATCTAGATCTGCATTTGAGTTTTCTTAACAATTGTGGATTGGATTCTCTCTTGCCAATTTTTGTATACTTTTTTAGCGTTTCTTTCTTAATCTCCTCACGCAAAAAAAGGCTTACAATTTACCAATTTCTAAGTATTTATTTTTAAATAAGAAGATAGTACATTACAAACCAATTAAATCAAAATTATAGCCACTAACACAAATGAAAACGATGCATCAAATGAAAATATATCATCCCGCACACCTAAACTTTATTTTTCTTTATCATAAATGGGACTATTTTCATAAACTTCCATTGAGACTTGGATACAATTTTAGTGAATGATTACTCGTGTGTGGTTATTTGAGAGAGCCCATTATGGAGTGGAAATAACCCTAATTTACCAAAGGGACTCTCTCAAACATTCTCTGATTTTTTTGCACCAACAAGACTTTCACCCAAATCTACACACATCAACTCATTATATTCTTCACTAAAAACAAGGCTTCATAATCTCATCCCTATCGAACTATTCCTTGAACTTATCACTTTCCAACACGTAACAAGTTTGTCTTTCACTGGAATGTGTCACTTTCATGTGTTTTTTAAATTGCCAAACTTAAACGGTCATGTGTAAAGGCCTTTTCTTTTATCAACATCTCTTACTACACTTCTAATTCCCTATATATTTTTTTACAATAACTATGTTATTATAAAAATACCTTCCAAGAACAAAGATCTATATCATTATTATTTTTTCATCCATTCTCTTTTGTCCTCATTTCCTTGTTCGTCATGGTCCTTGTTCTGGTACCATTCACATTGGTTTTGATTTTAGGAAGGGTTGACGTTAAAGATAAAGAAACAAATCCACTACATAAGACCATTTTTATGGACATGCATATTGGTATCCTTTCATTGACACCGTGTATAATTTCATTTCTAATTGTTATTGGTACATTTCTTATTGTTAGCATGACCCCGTAATGCCCATAATTTACACCCAATTTAACTCGTTTTATAATGCAAAATTATTGCTTATAAAAATATTTTTAATTTACAATGTCATTCAATTGTGTTACTACAATCCTTAGTGGAAGAGAACAAGTGTGTTTCAAAATTTCCTTCTCATTAATTCTTCCAAATGATTTTAATTTTATGATCTTAATTAATGTTTAATGTCGACGCACATCTAAAGTGCATGCACTTTGGTTCTCAAACAAATGACTATTTTGTCATGTCTAGGTAATTAAATGGTTTGTTTGATTATGATTAATTATGTTTCGTTGTAAAGGTGGTTTTCTATACCTATATCACTTTCCCCGTCACTTGTCTAAAATAAAATCATCACCTAGTGTCACAACACAATAAACTAATACTCCCTAGTTTAAATTTTAAACACTCATTTAAATCATGTGTACCATTTAATTACTTAACCATTTTGGAATGGTATTTAGTTAGCTTAATAAATTGCTTTGAGAAAAACCAACTTCTTTTAAACAAAATTGTAGTGTTCAATTTTGGCCTTTGAATCAAAAGATCTCGGGATCTTAGGGTTGTCATTTGACCTAATTTTTTATTTGAGTTTTAAAAGACTTCTTTTCCTCATTTTGTTGTTTATGTTTATAGGTTTGTGTTTGGGAACTTCCATGGAGGAAATTTGAGTTTGAGCATGTGTATGTGTGTGTACACCCACTTGAATATAATTTATCCTTTTATGTATATTTATTTTTTTCCTTTGAGAGTAAGTATACACACATATACACAATTTTGGAGTATATACATATATGTATTTATTTATAATATTGTATATATGTTTTCTCTTTATAAATTTTTTTCCAAAACCTTGTCTTAAACTCATGATTTCTCTAAATTAGTGATAGGGGCTTTTATTTTAAAATCATAGTTTGATAATAAGATAATTACTTAAAGCCCCTTTATATTATTTCTCTGAATCTAGTATGCAAAAATATGTTTTGACCAATTTAATGACCGTATCTATTTTTATTTGTTTTTTTAATCGGAACTCGCTATTAAAATCATGATTTTCCTACTTGAAAAAGTGGGTTTTTCTTAAATTTTTACATAATATTCTTAACATGGTCATTTGAAAACCTTTAATTTATTCTAAAATCTAGCATGTACAACAAAAGTTATGAGTTATCCCATTTGGTGTATTGCTATACCAATTTCACAACATGTTTTTTCCTTTTTAACTCTAATACAACACTAAATAATGAAGTTTATTTTATTTAAACTTACGTAGATATATGTTGATGGATTTAATTTGTATAGGATAATGAAACTCATAAAGGTATATATGTATATTTCTTGTATCAACAACCATTTTATTTTCAAATCAACACTCATATAAATTTTTAAATAAATAAATTTATCTAACTTGAGAAAATACATGTGTAATTTTTTTGTCATTTTCTCTTTAATTTTAAATCCTTTATTTGATATTAGGGGAGGATGGAAATAATACAAATATATTCATTTTATATATTCTCCTTCAACTTAAAATGAATTCTACAACAAATTTTCAATCATTTGCAAAACATAACATGATTTAGAATAACTTTATTTCTTCCCAAGTCATGCAAACTTTGTTATAAGGATATAAGAGAAATAGAGAGATAGAGAAGAATATGTATGGTTTTCCAACTTGTTTTCAACAACTACAACCTACTTCCTTCCATACAAAATCTAACATGCATACATATTTTATAAGGGATTGAACTTATAATAGAACTAAACAACTCTTACCTTTTACATGATTCCGTCAATACAAGAATACAAGAGAGGATGAGAACACTTTGAACAAGAATGTTGGATCTAGTTTTCAAGAAAACTCTTTCACTCCAAGATCTAAGAAACTCTACCACCAACAAGAAAACAAGGCTCCAATCTCCAAAAAAAAAACCCAATCGCCAAGATACTAAGAAAGCATAAAAACTTGTCCACCCAACCATTTGGCATTATCACAAGCATTCCTAAGAAATGAGAAACTTACAAAGACTCCCACCAAGCCTAAGGGAAAGAGGCATGTCAAACCATTTACACAATAGGGTAGGGAAAATATGAAGCAAAGAAAAACACAACCACAACATATAAAACACAAACACCAAAACCAACACATCTAACAAGGGAAATGAAGGTAACACACATACCCTTGATAAATTAGAAGAGATTGATTTTCACTCACAAATCCAACACTTCCACCCAAACAAAATATTTGCTTCTTATGTATCAATGCTAAGTTAAAAATAGATTTTCAACCTACAAAGAGGTTCCATTTGTAACATCACAAGCTCCCCACACTAAGTTGATGAGGAAAAAAACAATTCAAGCATGTAAAATGAATGGGTTTGAACAACAAGCCGAGGGCCAATACTTGGATCATCCTCTCTTCCCACATGCTCCCAAACTTAACCCAATGGGTGAGATGAGAGAACACAAAAAAACCCAAAGAAAACATAAACAACCACACAAAATTAAAAAGAAGGAAGAATAACAAGAAACTAAAATAAATCAAACAAACACGGAGAGAAAAAAACTTCATTCTCTTAACTACACATTTCGTTTTATCTACCTACAAAAGTGCAAAGATGGATAACAAAGAGTCTACCTCTAAGATATCTCTCTTTGTTAAAGAAGCTCCAATCACCTCTTCTACAAGCCCAAATCCAAACTATTATTCCAAGAGGAACTCCACTTCCAAAACCTCTCACACAACCAAGAAAACTCTCCCAAAAATTAGCATCAACAACCCCTCCCAAAGCTAAAATTTTAGGAATAAGTATGAAGGAGAGAAAACACACCCAATGGCTTTCGAAAAGTGTCCACTCCAACCCCAAAGAAAATATCCTCTTATGCGCAAGTACCTCCTTTTACAAGTCACATGAGCTTGATTTGAACACTTAAGATTTCTAGGTAACTTAACAAAATAAGATTATTGTAAAACCCTAATTACAAAGTAACTAAATATAAACTATGCTATATTGATGCTAAATACAATATAACACAAGCAATAAAGCATACAAAGTGAAATCCCTAAGAAAGAGAATAGGAAAGATGACTTATCTTATTTGTGTTTGATCCCGAAATGTTCAACCGGGAAAACTTGAACAGGAAGTGAACAATGTCATAAATGCTCAGGATAAATTTTGGAGCTCACGGATGATGCCAAACATGGGCACCTAGATTGAGGTAGGGGTGTCAGAGATTGCTACTGGACTCACATGACTACGAGATTGGTTAGATCCTCATTTTTATAGTGTCACACAAGTGTTGCAAATATTCCCTATCGATCATCTATATGTTGTTTCTTGATCACCGAAGGTACCTGTAACCTGCAAAAGAGATGTTCACCTGTAAAACCCATAAAACTGCATCAAATCCAAAAAATAAATATGCAATGCGGGAGTCGGAATGACCCCAACAGTTACATAACAAAGTGAAATTACAATTGAGTGTTGCACTACATCTTAGACTCCATGTAGTTCTTGTGAGTGTGTGTAAGGATTGTGCACTAGGATGCCTTGGTGTAGGTTGCACTTGATAGTGGGCTAGATCTAGAATGTAACAATGTATAACATGTGTGGTTGGAATAGAATGAACTTCCCCTTCCTATGCAAAGATATGTGGAAAATGCAATCCCTTGTCCCTTAAGTGTGGAGACTAGGAAAGGAAAGTGACCCTAGGGGTGAAGCATGTGTGCTTTTTTATACCTATTTTTGTGCTTGCATTGTTGATGTAGGGCTACTTCTTGTTGTGTATTAAGGAAAAACCTACAAAATAAGAGCAAAAGAGTAGTCAAATTAATGTATGTAAAAATATGAGTAAAGTATGTAAAAAGCATGTAAAAGTATGTGAAAAGGAAAGTGTGTACCTGATGTAGAAAAGTGTAAAAGATAGAAAAATGTCCTGGAAATGTTGAGAAGAGTGAGTTTTTGGGTGATCTCACACCAAGAGTGAGTTTTTAGGTGATGTCATGCCAAGTGCAAGTTTTTTGGGTGATCTCATGCCAATGAGAAAGTGTCGGGAGATAGATTTTTCCTATTGAAATAGAGATAGGATACATTCTCCTACTTTGGAAGACTGTGCATGCATGTACTATAAAAATTGCTTTGAGGACTTATGTAGACTGTGTTAATATGATAAATCGATTATGTGTGCCCCAGGATATGACACCCGAGGGAGGACATGGGCACCCAGAACTGCTATCGATGTTAGGCAATCGGTGTTTATGTTTTGCAAGGACCCAAGTGATATTTTGGGTTGTTTCTTTAACTCTAGCATGTGTTGTTTTTGTACTTTGCATATCTAAACTGTAGCTCGAGCTATTGTATGGTGTCTATGTTTTGCAAGGACCCAATGTATGCCCCCTTGTTTGGGGGTACATGGGGCATGCGATGACTGTAGGAGTGTGCGACCCAAAAGGGAGGACCTAATGTTGTGTTGAAATGGATCCATGCAAGGGGGAGGGGATGTGCGGGGTAGAAACCAAGGCACGTGCAAACAATATGGTTAGTAATATATGTTAGTGCAATCAAAGCAAGTATACAAGTATAAGACAATGTAATAATCAAGTGTGCAAACAAAGTAAACTGTGAATAGTGGGCTTCATACATGGAAAATCACTCACAATGTCACTAGATAATCAAGGGTGAAGTAGCCAAAATCATATAAGAAGCATACAAAAACATAGGGCATAGCCCACAAAAATGGCATATAATAGCAAATAGTGTCAAACAAAGTGTATCAAATAACTATGGTGGCAAATAGTCCTGGGATGCAAATGTTACACATGAAGCACATGTTAACATGTTAGAAAGATAAAAAGTATGTCAAAGCATGTATGTATCAATGGAAAGTAGTGTGCTAGAAAGTAGAAGTAGTAAATAATGAAACAATAACTATTTTAATGTATGAGAGTATGAAATGTAGATGCCCCAGGAGCCTTGGTGGGACTGGTAAAAGGTACAATGCCAAGCATCATCAGCAGCGTATAAAAACCAGTAATATTTGCATTCACAACTAGAGACCAAGTGAACGCACATGTGTATATAAAAATATAATGACATACAAAGTATTCGACTAATATAGTAAGAAAATTGTGATCATTTAAGTAGAATAAGCTAGAAAAAGTAGATGCAACCAAGATATGCAAATGCAAAGTGAGTGAGTGGAATGAAGTTGTATGTAATGTATGAGTGTGAAAGGAGCAAAGTGTCCCCAAATGCGGATGTGTATGTGTATGAAATGAGGTTCATTTATAAAATACCCCTCAACAATCAAGCGTGAACCATAAAACAAGAGTGTTTAATCGAGAAATAGTTTGAAAAGAGATGCTTTAGAAATATGTATCAAGAAGCATAAAGTGTGAAGAGTGAATGGTGTGAGGTTCATTTCATATTTATACCCTCAAAGACGAGTATGAATCATGGGACTAGAGTGCGTCATAGGGTAATGATGATATAATGTGTGTATTAAAGGGGATGTGTGAATGCTAGGAAAGATTATACATTAAGTGCGGAGCGTGAAATGTAGAAGTAGAAACTTTGAGAGTAATAAAGGGGGAATAAGTTGCAATGCCACCCACGTATGTGAGTGATGGAGTTCTATGCAATGATGTGAGAAGGACCATGTCATGGTGATAAATTTTAAGATGTGTTTTGACCATCAATGTAAGGATTATATTGTTTGACAAAGCGAATTGGACGCAGAAGTGGAGTAGGGTGGGGATGAATCTTGAATGGTGGTAGCTTATGTGGGATTGATACTATTGTAGAAGATTTGATAGGAGGAGGAGATGGAATGATTTTTAGAGGAGGTTGTTTAGTTGGAATTGGTAATGTTGTAGAAGGATTGAGACGAGGAGGGGATGAAATAATTTTGAGAGGAGGTTGCTTAGTTGGAATGGGTTAGATATGTGGCTCTTGAATGACTGAAGGAGGAACATTAGTAACGATGGAAGGATGCTCAGGTGGATGTGGAAGGATCAGATTTAGGATCCCATTGGGATTTTTCAATATGAGATGAGCATGCAACAAAATGTTGTGAAGCAAATGAGATAAAACCCTGATGCTCAAGGTGCTTGATTCTTAGGAAAACATTCATCATCATTATGTCCATTAAGTCTATCATAATTGTAAAATGGGAGACCTTGATATTTGGAAATCTGATAAGGAGGACAACAAAGTGAATAGTTGGAAAATTAATCAATTGGTGATTGAGGACCTAAGGAATAATATCATGTTGCTTAGCATTATGATCGAACTTGAGAGGTGCGCAGGTAATGGTAAGACTTGAGGCTCACCGATATGAGAACATGAAGAAGTAATAGAAATAGGATGAGATGTAGAAGAAGAACTAATATGATTTTGAGAAGTGGCCTTAAGATGTTGGATTTCAACTATGAGAGATGTGATCATTGATTCCATAGCTTGAATTTTATCTTGAAATAAAGAATTTAAAGCTTGAATTGACTTGCAAATGGATTGATTGACATTAGGAATAATAGAGTCATCAGAAATACGATCAAAGATGGCACTTACTTGTGAAGGAAACATATTGCTAGGGAGATACATAGTGTCTAGGGTTTTTGGAGAACATCTTTGTAAGGTGGGTGCATTTGAAGCAATTGATGCAAGGAGACTTGAGAAACCTTAGGAGCCATGAAGAAAAAGAAATGTGCAAAATAAGGATCTGAAAGACCGATCACGAGTGGGGTTCACCAAATGATTTAACAAAAATAGATTTTTATAAAACCCTAATTACATAGTAACTGAATGTAAACTATGATATACAACTTTGCTAAATACAATATGATACAAGCAATAAAAACCATGCAAAGTGAAAACCCTAAGAAATAGAAATATGAAAGATGACTTAGTTGATTCACGCTTGAACTTGAAATGTTCAACATGGAAAACTACTTGAATAGGAAGTGAATAGTGTTGTAAATTCTCAAGATATACTCTTGTAGCTCATAGATGATGTCGGACATGAGCGCCTAGACTGGGTAGGGGTGCCTGGGTGCCAAAGACTCGCTACTAGGTGCTTGTGACTATGAAAATGGTTAGGACCTAATTTTTATAGTTTCATACAAGTGTCAAAAATATTCCTTGTTGATCACTTATATGTCACTTTTTGATTTCCAAAGGTACCTATAACCTACAAAAGAGAGTTCACCTATAAAACCCACAAAACCGCATCAAATCCAAAAAGGAGGATATAATATGGGAGTCAAACCGACCCCGACGATGACCCGATAGAGTGAAATTATGATCGAACATTGCACTACATCTCAGAATCCATGTAGTTCTTGTGAGTGTGTGTAAGGATTGTGCCCTAGGATGCCCTAGTGTAAGTTGCACTTGATAACAAGCTAGATCTAAAATGTAACAATGTATAACATGTGTGGATGGAATAGAATGAACTTCCCCTTCCTATGTAGTGTATGCAAAAAATGCAGTCCCTTGTCCCTTGAATGGATGTTAGATGGATGCCTTGAAGTGCTTTAGGTTCCTTTTGAATGCAAGCTTAGGTGATAGTAATAATGTTTAGAGCTTGGTCCTTTATTTTGAACACATAGCTATGTATTTATATGATTCCCTTGTTTGAATTTTGTAATTGACAACTGGAAGGCCGACCCATAAGTGAAAAAGATTCCCAAAAGATAAAAGAGACCCAAAAGGAATGAGTAAGGTTAGAAAGGGTTAGGGGTGCCCAGAGGGGATAGGGGCACATAGGTGCTCTGTCCTACTCGGACACCGTGTCTGGAGCCATAAAAGATAAATAAGTAAAATACCAATTGAGTTGTAGGGTGTGTAAGACCAAATAGAAAATAATAAACACATGAAAGAGGCCAAAGACAATCGTCAATTACTAGTTTTCTTGCTTAGGAATCATATGGATGTTAGTATGTGTTTAAAACCTAGAAGTATACCCAACTGTGTGATTTTGTGTCTACACTAGGTTCTCTCACCCAATCACAAGTGCTTACTTTCATTGTACTTTTTAATGATTTTTAGTGGCTCAATTAACTTTAAAATCCCCAAAATAGATTGGAAAAATATCCTCATCCTATTGGTATAGGACCAATTTTCTCTTTTCATTAGAAAAATTTCACATAACTTGTCAAAAACTCCTCCAAATAGTGGTTTAAAAAGAAATTTAAGTTTTAAGAGGAAAATGAGTGTTGTTTGGGGAAATATCCCAGTAAACATGATTAAAAGTTTCTAGAAGGTGACTAGGATAATGGGGTGATAATCAAAACAAAAGAAATGAATAATCCCAATAAATAATACCACACACACACACACACACACACACAGTGGAAAAATCACCACACATATACGACAATGATAATTTACAACAAGGCAAAATATAGGTTATAGTGTAATGGATTGTGCAATAGAGTGTCATAACTAATTCCCTCATATGCCATATTGGTCTCACCTCTCTCCTTCACACTCAATGCACCCATTAAATACATTCAAAATAATATATGTGATACATAAAAGTTTTATAAAATAATATATGACATGTGTCATACAATAAATATTTTACATTCACAATATCTTCTAGCTAATTAGATCAACAACACCAACATATATAATCTAAATCACTAAACATAAAATAACCCATGTATTAATGCTCTAGTCATCTATCAGTATAACAAGTATTGAAGAAAAACATATATTTAATCCAATATCAAAGATCATATATCAACTTAGGGACCTTGTATATAAAAACCAAACACCGAGTATCTCATATGCATAAGAAAGTAGTGACGAGAATTATAGATCCACATATTGAATACAAAATTGGCATATAATTCCTCAATAGAATTACTAATATCCTAATACATGACAGAAGAAACTAGTTAACTAAGGAGATAAGAATGTGGGCATTATATACCCTCCCTAGGAATATAATTCCTTCTAGAAGTCACTTTAGAAGAGAAAGGGGTATTGAGCCCGCAGGTGGTGTCACACCATCCCCCAGTTGCGCTTTTCTTGTTGTACCTTTCCCACATGAATTTAACACAATCCATCTCACATGTCCGAAGGGCCAACCTCTTGTGCTTTAGTATACATATGGGCTCTAGTGTCAATTTACCTTCTGCCTCCATCCGTAATGTTAACCAATCCAAAATATGGGAGCTATCAGAACATATCTCCTCAATAGTGAAGCATGGAAAAAATCGTGGGTGCGAGATAGGCATGGTGGAAAGGATAGATGATATGTAGTAGGTCCATCCTCCTCTATAATATCAAAGTGACCCACAAAGTTTGGATAAATATTAGATCCATTTCCATAATAGATCAATATCTTATGCAAAAACACTCTCGAAAACCTTGTCACCCACAACAAAGTGACGAGCAACCCTCTTGGTTTATGTATAATTCTTATGATGTTCCCACACCTATTTGAGGCCCCGCCTAATAATAACTACATGTTGTTCCCTATCATGTAGAGGACCAAGACCAATGACAACCAGATCATCCAATCTATCCTAACTCAAACCTCGCATAGATAGCCAAATAAGGTGGCATGTCAATAGAGTTGTGATGACTATTATTATATGTAAACTCAATAAAATATAAATAATATTTCCATTAGTTCTATTTATCCAAAACTTACATCCTTAACATATATTATATCACCTAGTTCACTCTCTTTATCTAGTCATTTGTCCCCAGTGATAGGTTGTACTAAATTTGACCCGAGCGCCCAACGATTGATCCAAAAATTAGAAGTATATAATGGATTGCTATAAAAATAGTCTTCTTCATAATCCCGCATGCACGAGTATCACAATGTCATCAAGAAAAACTCGAGTCTATTACAAATACATTATAAATGGTATTTATCGGTGATAAGTGGGAAAATTTGGTCAACTTGTCCAATGTCAACATACTCATGTCATAATGATAGGATGAAGAAGGAGACCAACTATGAAAGAATTAAAAATCATATCTCGCTTTCACTCTGTAATCTCATATCGATATAAAAGGCCTAGATGACGAGAGTGTTCTACCTTAACCCTTTGACACTCTAGACAAATAAAAACAAATCCTATTATATCCCGACATAACTCAAGCCAATGGTACAAATGTCGAGGATCTACATGTGTATACGCCCCAAAATCACATACTTGTTTCTAGTTTATCCCAATTCATACCCCCTTACGATTGATTAATCAAATTAATTAATCATTCACCTTTTGGGATTAATTAAATTAATATCTAACACAACTTTAGCTAAGTTAATTAACATTTATTAAATAAATGGTTAATTAATTGTCTTGCACTTTGTAGCTAATTAAATTAGTTACTTAATTAGGAAAATACACATATTTTCCTAGTCAACTACCACTGGACTCCACTTGGATTCCACTTCCCTATTCTAGTCAACTCCACTTCTAGAATCCTATAAAGGTGGGGGCAATTGAATTACATGTACAACCACCTTTCCGGATGTAACTTCTGCCAACTGAATTTATTTATTGCCCCTCAAATGGGAATAAATTCATCTGAATTGTTTAACCTCCCTCAAGTGTTATTTTTAGCATGTGCATTCAACCACATGCAACCACTACTTAGCCTCTATAAAAGAGCAAGCTTATCCCTTAAAAATCCTCTTGTATCCTTGTTCAATCACTCTTGGATTGCTTTCTCACCAGAGCCAACTTTTGATATTTTTCCTCTCAATATCTCGCATATTGGAAGCTTTCTGGTTACTAAAAATATGCTCGTAGTATTTTCACTCTCTCATTTGGAGATCGAATCAAGAGCACCCATAATATATATCTAAAAAAGTTCCACAAGCTTAAAGCTTCTATAACCTTATCACCGAGGTTTGCAAGAAAAACATGGAGGAGAGGTTTGCTGCTTTATTTGCTTGTCTTTTCGTTTATGCATAGTTTTTCGTGCTTACATTGTTGGTGTGTGTGACTTGCCTCATCATCACTCGACATCTTGTTCACCTCACATGGTGAGTCATCTCACTTAGGTGAGATCATAGGTAATAGGAGTCATATGACACATGTAATATTCTGTCATATAATCTATCATTATCATATGTGTCAGTGGTGTCATAAGAGTTACATTCCATTTTGGAATCATAACTCCTCTTTCCCTCTTGAAGAGAATTATTGTCCAGGCATGGGAGTTACACAACACTCCCATATGTACCCTCTTATTTCAATCTATGAGAATGAGTAGACCTATTCTTTTTGCATGCTTTTCCTTGTTGTTCAATTTCACTTGTTGATTACTTGGAGTGTTCATGTCACTTGTTGAGTACAACCTCTTCGATGTGCAAGAGGGTTCTCAGATTGATCCTTACAAAATAATCCCACATACAATTTGACACGTTTAGTGGGACTTACCCATACTTAATTTATTTATGTTTCATTTTTATTCATATTTTAATGCATATTTTTAATTTTTACCAACCCTTGTGCATTTGGTTTTATTTGATTAACATTTCTGTTTTGGTGTGTTTTTGTTGTTTTGTTATGTGTGTGTAGGTATTATGCCACATATTGGGAGCATTCAAAAATGGGTATCAAAATTTATACAAATCATTAATAAATGTCTCTTTATTGTTTTAATATTTATGTATTTGTGAAGGTATTTTGAGAAAATTTGGAAACAAAAAAAAATCGCTTTAAAATTAAAAAATCCCAAAAAACTAGGTGTTCTACCACTAAATATAGTATTGCGTTTTATCGCAACTAAATTTATAAAATTCCTACTAACTTTGGAGATAACCTCCTCTCCTTCCTCCTTGTCTACTCTATTCACCCCTTCACTCAACCCACAACGTCGAGCCGACCCCACCGAGCTCCTCGCCATCTTTCCACCTAGCTCAACTCCTTACCGAGCTACCGCTTCCTTCTTATTGAGCTCACCCATCATTTTCTCGACCTCCTCGAGAAATCCATCCCAACCTCTCCATTCAATCCTATCCGTTCAACTCCCTAATTTTTTCCCCGACTCGACTCGGCTCACCGAGCCCAAGCCGAGCTAGACTCCTGCCTCATAGATCCCATTCAAATACGAGCTTCATATACGCAATCATCCTTGACTCGCCTCCTACACCATATAAAACGAGTCTCACCTCATGCCTATGTCTTCGTCATCATTAAATCCAATCTCATCACCCCCTTTAACCCCGTCTCCATCCTTGAAATCCCTCACCGAGTACACATCTATCTCAATGCTGCACTGCAGGCAAGCTCCCCGCATATGAGCCTCTAATCCATCTCCCCACACCATCAAGCTACACAAATCAATCACCCCTACATGTAACTCCAAAACTCGAGCTTGAGCTCGTGCCTTTTCCCTCCTCCCATTACACAATGCCCTTAGGTTTTTAGGGGTTCTTTTATTTTTAAAAGGTTTTAGATTTAATTTAGGTCAAGCTTTTAACTTAGGTTTAACCTTATGTTATTTTTAGTATTTTTTAATTCTAACTTATTATTATTATTTTTATTAATTTAATTAGATTTTTTAATTAATTAAGGGTCTAGTAAAGTTTTTAAAGTTAATTAATTATTTTCCTCTTAATTAATTAGGTTTTTATAATAACTTAATCCCTAAACTAATTTTTGATCAAATTAATTTAACTCAGTGAAATTTTCAATGCAAGGTTATTGGATGTTTTTGTTCAATTAATTTTCATTTTAGGAATTTCATAACATAATTATTACTTGTTAGAGGGTTTTTATTACGTTTCATAAATCATTTTTTGTGAAACTAATCTCAATAAACTCCACGCGTATGCTTTTTTCTCAGGCTTGTATAAAAGATCTTAAAAATAAAAAACATGAGTTTGTTTTTCGTGTTTTTCTTGTGTGTTTTCATCATAGGAAAAATTCTAACCCTTTGTTTGAAGGACCTGCCTTACGAAGATCATTCTCAAAATTACTAACTATAGGTTGCCTTGATCGTGGATTTAAGCAAACTCCTTTATCACCTTTTTATTTTATTTTTTAAATTAACTTTATTTTAAAAAATGGAGTTGGGATCATTCCCTTCTTCCAACTATAACTATGGGAAGTGCATGATCAGGGGCCAGAAACTCATTGTGAGGAGTACCACATAAACCCTAAAGTAGTCGACACCTTGAGTGAACTCGGCTAACAAAATACATACCCCCATCCAATAGCTAGTACGACTTTTGTGAGAGATTAGAGTCACGAATATCCATAGTGGCGACCATAGCTTGCCTTTGAGTAGAGTAAAATCTGACTTATCCTATCATGGGGGTAAAGTTAAGCCGAAGACTAACAACAGATACCACAATATCATGGATAGAATCACCCGGGATAAAACTATTTTATAGGTAGCCACACCTTGACCAATCCAATTTTAGGTAGAGCCCAACTTTAAAAAACATCATTTTTCATCTTTCTTATGTGTTACGAATTTGTGTTCATTCTTCTCATACACATTTTTCTCTCTCATCCACCTTGTCACATTATAATCAAGTCTAAGTCTTGATTTGCGGACATCCATATCCAAAATTACGCATAATCATCCTTCTCCATCTAAGTCTTAAGTTTAAAATTTACATTGTTGAACTTTAAGCATTCCACCATCTTACTTCATCAAATTTAACATTCACTTTTTGACATATTTATTGAATCCTCTCTCTAAACATTCATTTTGCTACAAGTTGAGATCCTTATCTAATCAATTAACCCTCTTTATCTCATATCTTCACATTCACTTTGTCGAGATTCGGGTTTGCCATCATCATTTCTTCACCTCTTATTTTGGAATTCACCTTGTTTATGTTCAAGTACTACCCTTCCATTTTTAGTATCCTCTCTTAACACCCATTTTGTTAAGAGTAAATCATTTTCATAATGTTTCCAAGTCTCCTCTTTATCACTCATATTTGTTAAGAGTCGAGCACATTTATCATCTTTCTAAATCTCCTCCTTTTTAATACTCATTTTGTTAAGAGTCGAGCATTTTCATCATGTTTTCAAGTATCCTCTTTTAACACTCATTTTGTTAAGAGTTGAGCACATTCACCATGTTTTCAAGTCCCTTCTCTCTTAACACTCATTTTGTTAAGAGTCAGGAAACCACCCCTTTCAAACCTCTTACCTCTTAACACTCATTTTATTAAGGGTCGAGCAAACTCCCCTTGGTAAGCCTCTTCTCTTTTAAAATTCATTTATGTTAAAGAGTCAAACACATCAAACATTTTCAAGTCTCTTCTACCTTAGCACTTCTTTTGTTAAGGGTCAAACACATCTAACCCCTTTTAGTCTCTTCCATCTTAACACTCATTTTGTTAAGAGTTTAGTAAACTAGCCTTTTCCGCTCTTCCATCTTAGCATTCACTTTATTAAGGGTTGAGTTCTTTGATCTCTCTTCGTTGATCCATCTTAGCATTCACTTTGTTGAGGTTTGAGTACTTTATCTTACCTTTCTTTGCTCTCCCCCTCCTTCATAGGAAAATGGTAGCTTTTCACATAAGACATCAATCAATGAGTTACTCATAACACTTCATTGGATGATGACACAAATCTCTCATATGGTTTCATGCCTTAGTGAAGAATTAACCAAAATTCAATCATACAACCTAGTGAAGACACTATTTCATGCAAAGTCAAACATCACACCTCAAAGAAAGTATCTCTAGTGCCTTTCATCAATTAGAAAAGGATAATATGATCAAATATCCAATCACAAGACCCTTATATAAAGGGTAAACTAAGCCTAAGTGGTATGATGTATCAAATTATTGTGAATACCACCACATCAAAGGCCATTCTACAGATCATGGTTCAAGTCTCAATTAATACGTCTAAGACTTAATTAACGACGAGTCATTTCTATAGAGATCAACGATTTAAGTTATCACAAACAAAATCATGTCAACTACCACAACTTTTAATGAAGAGTTGAACGTTGTCCAAAATCATGTATATAATAAAACTCAATGAGATCACAATGAAAAATGTCAAGTATATCTAAACCAAAACCAATCAATCTCTCCTTTTAATGTTCTTTTGTTAGTTCATTCGGACATTGAACCCGTTTTGGAAAACAATCTTTAAACATCAAACGAGAGCTTGACCCTGCTTCAATATTCCTTTCCAACCCTTTATATAAATGAAAACTTCAAAGAAGAGGGTCCATCATCAAACACCGTTGAGCTTGATTTTATCCTTTCAACACTAGATCCTATACCTAACATCTCTAGTCTTATTTTCAAACAAAACCACAATTTTTTTAACACTTACAACAATGCAACATCCCATTTCCATTATACCTCAAATGATCAATCTTATAGGCATCTCATCAATGATGATTCCTACCTATCAAGACATTTACATGTGTGCACTCTATGAGGTACGTATACCCAGGAATATCCTTATACAACCATTTCAAACTTTAACTGCCAATCTATCATAAAATCGATCAATCCATAGCCTCAAAGGAGCAACATTGAATATTTACTCTCTACAGCCTATAAGGAACCTCATATATACATCTAGAGATCAATCCTTCTTTCCTCACATTCTTCCACTCATGGGTAAATATGGATTTCAACATATTATCTTCATCAAAAACTTACCTCTAACATCACATAGGTCTTTCGGTCTCATCACATATTTATCCAACCATTTACTTGGAATTTATCCTCCCAAGTCTCATGCTTTAGGAATTATCAAATCTTTCTATTCTCTCATTTGACTTAGACCTTGTCCACCCAAGTCTCATAAATCAAGACTCATCAAATCTTAGGATTCTCTCCTTTGACTTGGATTTTATCTACCCAAGTCTCGTACTTCATGACTCATTGAATCTTTCAATTTCCTCCTTTGACTTGAACCTCATCTGCCCAAGTCTCGTACTTCAATACTTATCGAATCTTTTGATTATCTAATTTTATTTAAACCTTATGCCTTTGAGTCTCAAGTACATACATCTGGGATCATTGAATCGTCGAATTCACTCCTTTGACTTGTATCTCATCTTCCCAAGTCTTGTAAATTAAGACTAATTCAATCACAGATACATTGAAAATCCTTCAAGCTACTCCCGTTGACTTGGATCCCTTCCAACCATTTCTCATAAATCGGACTATACAACTTTAATAAACATGGAATTCTTGCATGGGTATTCTTCACACTATGGAAGGATACTTGCAATGTCAACTCATCTAAACAAACAATTTTTTTATTAGTGGTAAAAGAGGGTTAAGGGGACCCTACCCCGTACATCAAGAAAGATCCATGAGAGCAGATAAAGCCAATTATAATAGCATAAAAAAACCATAGTATAAAAGTTCATAGTAATAAGAGCACTTAGGAGCCCATATAGTGATACTAACAACAAGAAAAAACCATAGTGAAACTAACAACATTGAAGGAACTAACAACCATAGACAGAGATAGTGAAAAAAATAGATCACCCCACACCAAAGTCATTTGTAGGATTTTTCAAGCCCCTCCAACACCTTAGCCCATTCTTTTGCAAGAGCATCAATATTAATATCCAAAGAGCCCAGTCTAAACCATCCGGGGTCACCTTCCGTTTCCTTCCTTGACTATCCACAACACAATAAGAATTGGCAAGTTGCCCCAGAGTTTGAAGGTGTAGCAGGTCGACTTAACAATCACGATGCTCCATTCCATATAGCTATGGAGGATAGCTTTTACCTGATCCATTTCCTTGGTTATGGCCCCAAAGTTGGCCTTTAGGATCTCAATCTTACCACCCTACCCATTGCTAACAACTTCCTGCACCTGCTCCTTCATCTTGTGCCAATCATTAAAAAGAAACTAGACCGAGCTCTTAGTGAGCCGCATGTCCCCCTTGAGCTCATCGATATCAGCCACCATCCTGGCTAAGTGATTGTCCCCTTTGATCGGGATGACATGACCCATAGCCTCATAGTGTTGTTCCAATTGAGCGTTTATCTAAACAAATAATTTTAATTATTTCATCCATTGGCATATATCTTAATCATACAATTATCATATCTTTGCATTCTTCACCTTCTACGACATAGGTTAACCTTGTTCCTATTGGGCATTGTGTGTCTCATCCTTGTTATGGTTTCTACCATTTTAGATATTTTTACCTATAATTTTGTCTCAAAGCTTACTGATGGCAACTCATCCTTTCAAAAATCTCTCTTTAATAGAAAGCACAAACTTATTTACCTAGACCTTTTTGATTGTCCATCTCAGTCTACGATGTTGAACCCTTACATCCTACTAGTCGCATGTGGATGAGACTTAGGAAGAAAATGTTCCTTCCTAATAAGCACATTATCGACATACATGGAAAAATAAATATAAAATACAAAAAAATCTCAAACATTACACCTTTCATCCTTCACGGTCTCTGGTGACGAGCCCATACTTCTTACTAGTAGTGTGAGATTGGGAATGAAGGCATGTGTTTTTACTCGCCTATGTTTTGTCTTGATTTTGAGCCCTTGAATTTTACTTGATGACATGGGATAAGATATAGAGGGTCCCTTTTTAAAAAATAAAATAAAATAAAATAAAATAAATCTTTTATAAATATGAATCAAAAGTGTTTCATCAAACATCCCAAAAAGTTGCTTATGTTAAAGAGAGACAACAGCCTTCAACCATTTTATCAATCAATAGGCCATCTATGGATCTAAGTCTAATCAAAACCTATAAAGTGAAATCATCTTGGAATTGGTCAGACAATCTTGACCGGCGATGAGTTACATTTTCTCACAAGGATCATTGTTGCACCTTGTGTCTTGGCATCAATCATCTTCATTTTTATATCACTATTCACCTAGTTCTCCCATCCTTCTTGGCTCTTAGTGATGAGCCATCACATCTTCCTAGTTGCGTGGAGTCATGAATGGAGTGAGACATCCTATCATCATATCATCTACATTCTGCCAATGGAATATAATGCTTACAATTGTTTGAACATACATTCGAATGGTGCATCCTTTACCAAGTCATAAAAATACCAAAAAATATTCAAATATGTTTTAAAAATACCAAAAACATTCAAACATGTTTCAAAATTCAAAAAACATTCAAATATGTTTTAAAAAATCAAAAACATTAAAATATGTTCAAGAATTACAAATAACATTCAAATATGTTTCCAAAATTAAAAAAATTTAAATATGTTAAAAATACAAAAGCATTCAAATATGTTTCAAAAATATAAAAACATTCAAATATGTTTCAAAAAACCCAAAACAAAAGATAAAAGCGGCAAAAATAAAACATTCAAAAATGTTTGACCAAATTTCAGCAATTGAATAACATAGTTCCAACAATTTCACCATTTGACGACACTCCTAATGATTGTTCCAGATCATCTTTCGATAATTACCTTTCTTTCCCATGGAGTATATCTATGCTCAAGGCAATCAATTTTTTACCCTTTTGCAATATAAATTTACTTAGGGCACATTTGGATTTCACATTTTAATTCAATACGATCAAACTTCAATGGGATCTAACAAGAGTATTTTTGGAGTATCTAAGAATCACTTCGCTCCTTGGCCCAATCCAATCCTATCGCATTCTAAGCTATCACTTGGGGGCATTTATATCTGTTTAATTCTTCAATGTGGAATACATTAGGAGGTGTTATTAGACGTCGTTATTACAAATTGTGTTGTACTTCAGTTGATGTTTTTCAACATAGTGACGATGTTTTTGCTTCTATTAATTTTTTATTTTATTATACTTTTGTTATTGTAGAACAATAACATGAAAAATTCTTTACATCTTAGTTCACATATAACTTTGGTGTAGTTCCTTCCTGTTCATATTGGGTTTGTTTGACATGCTTTTTTGTGTCTTTTAATTGCTTATATGTGTTGTGTTTTCATCCTGGTTTATTAAATAAGCCATGGTGTGTTTTCCTTTTGTTGCGTCATCATGTTTGTTTACATTTCTTTGTATTTGTATTTCATTTTTTTTTCTAAAACCTTGCAAAATATCAAAAATTATATATTCAAAAATTCAAAAAGACAAAAAAATTTAAAAATTAAAAAAACATTCACTTATCATAGAAATCCTACAATTGGAAAACCCATGAAATTAATATTTCAACATTTCAACATAATCTTGATAAATTCATACTTTTATATACTACCCTAGTGATTGTTCCAATCTTACGAATATCAATTTCTTCCCTTTGCATGTTAGTAACTCTACTTGGGGCAAGCCAAATCAATTATTTTTCCTTCGCAATATAACTTTTCCTGGGGAAATTTAGGCTCTCATTCTACCTCTCTTGCAATTCATAAGTTTATTGCATAGAGGCAATGATCCTTTTCAACTCTCAAATTGATTTTCAATGCGGATCTAACAAGAGTTTCATTAGGAGTATCTAAGCATCACTCCACTCTTCAATCTAATCCTATCCCAATGCATTTCATAAGTTTAGTGTTTGGGGACATTTAGATCTGTTTAATCATAATTACGACACACATTAAGGTCATAATTAATTGTTTTCTTTTGAAATTTGTGTTGTATTGTTGATGTTTACTTTTTGGACCAATTACACATATTTTTTTGTCATCTCGGCTTCTTCATAGTCATGATGCAAACTTCTGTGGTTACACAACACCCCCTATTTGTACTCTTTACCTTTTTTATATCTATAAGAGGATGGACTTATGAGATTTCACCTTTTCGAATCTTTGCATGCACTTTATGGTTGATGCCCACTCCCATGCAACCTCTTCACACTACTGAGAGCACAACTTGATCTATGTTCATGTTATCCCACATGATCCTTATGCTTCACATTTTTGCATTCTTCATCAGTTCATACCAAAGAGCTCAAGATATAGGACCATGTTTTAGATATTTTGAGAGAGATCAAGAGATGCTTCTTTGAAGTGAGAGAACCACCCAAAGAATCCAACATCCTATTGAGCCTCATTTGAATATGATTTTTCCCAACATTTTATTTGACCAAGTGAATTTGTTTTCATGAAGCTCCAAGTCGAAAAGGGTGTTGTAATTGACAAAATTTTGGAGGGCTTCCATGTTGGTCACACATATAGGAATACCTGCTATTTTTCATCATGAAACATGGGAGTATTGAAGTCTCGCACAATGAAGCATATAAAATTACCCCATTTTTTCTTCATAGCCAAGATGTCATGCCAAACATTTTCTCTATTCGATTTGGAGTTAGGATCATAAAAATTTAAAGAAATCCAGCCACAAAAGAACTGGATTTGAATGGGCATTCCCCATAGAACACCGTAGGGTCCTAAAAGTGAAGACCCCCGAGTTCCCCAAGAAGGCCTGATAAACAAAGGTAACTTTAGGTCATGGTCTATGAATGTTATTATCATCCTTCAACTTGGTTTCTTGCAACATTATAATGTTTGGCTTATGTGACAGCAAACATCTTTGAAAATTCTAATTTTTTGAGAGGCATTTATGCCTCTGATGTTCCAAGATAGAAGTTTCATTTAGAACCTTTTAGTTTGGGTATGCTTGAGATCGTTAAGATGGTTTGCGTACCATCTGCCACCCCTTGATCTGCTTCTTGATGCATCTTGGAGATATTGGGGGTCTACCTTTGGGCTTATAGAAACCTAGATTAATATTATTGATAACACTTATAGTTAACCTTTGGCTTGAATAATCCTAAGAAGGATCACCATACTTATTTCCTTCTCTAACAAGAACATGTGACGTTATGGGGGCCAAAAGGTAGGATCCCAAAGATGGTGGAGTAAGGTTTGAAGAGATGATAAAAAGCAGGGAATCACGGGAGGGACAGATGTAAGAATCTCAACTTCTTCTAGAAGAGAGGGAGGAGATAAGGGAGAATGGATCAAAAGGGGATAAGAGAGAGGCAGAGACCAAGGTTGGGGCGGTGGGTCCAATACCAGATCTAAAGGAGAGAGGATAGGGAATTTTCCAAAGATAGGGCGGTGAAAGGATTAGAGGTGTAGACCTTAAGAGAGATATTTAAGATGCCCATGCCCTTGCCTTTAGGGAAAAAGTGGAGGGTAACCTTTTTGGGAAGTGAGATAGGTTTAGGAATAGGATTAGATGGACGAGTTGAAGCTCGATGACACATACATTTACGAGCGGAGCACATTTAGAAAATGTACTTATATTCAAAATCCATAACCCAAATATTAGAAGAACAAGAGACCGAGAGGGTCATGAATTAGTATCTTAAAACTTTAAACCATTTCCATTCATCATTTATTACCAATCAAATAACCATTCAACCATACAACAACCATATGTGTGTTTACTTAAGCATTGAATACACCATACACAAGAATAAGTGTAACGTCTTGATTTTTAGAAGCTATTATGATAACCTCTTTTCGTGATGTTGTAACTATGGAAATGAGGATAATTATGTTAAGATATATCTTTTAATCTTAAAAAGAATGTGTTACTGATCTGAACCCTTGCTTACTGTAACTTGTTTACTTGGGACGAAGGTCATTATAACTTGTGTTTTGTAAAGTGCGAAACTGCAAGCTTGCTTTTGTGTTTGATGAACTCATATTGTTGTTGACAACACACCTTGAATCAATTCCATTGATCCAAGGTATGTTGTGGCCTTCTTTGTGATCACTTTGTCGATTTACTTTCTAATTAGAACGAAGTCTGGAACTAGACTGGAGGTTGTTATAAATTTTTCAGAACCTTTACAAGTATAATTACTCGGCACCATGTTGCCAATGGAAAGGTTTGATTTCTGAACTACATACAAATTGTAACGTTGGAAAGCGTAAGGCAGTAAGAGTTTTGGTGCAAGTGAACAAGGTATAGATATGCGCATTGGATGGAACGTCCTGCATTATGCTGGTTATGAACGTAAGTTTGTAAAACTTACTAAAGAACCTATTAACTAAAATACTACGGGGTTAAGTTCTAACCCATGACCTAACAACTATCCTAGGAGGATTTAATAAATTAAAAGAGATGTAAATTATTGCAAATCCTAATGACTTGCGACCTAGGTGGAAACCTAACTATGGACAATGCAACCTAAACTAATGCTAGCCCTAAAAGGGGGACTTGTGGATACATGCCGATGAAAGGATAAGAAGGGAAGGTTTTAAATTTAATGAAGGACATTAAATGATGTCCTTGAAGTTTTAAATGCCAAGTTTGGCGGGAACATGGGAAGTTGGAGGTATCCAACTAGCAATGTAGCTAAAAATGAAATTACATGCAAATATTAAAAAAGGTGGAACTCACCAGATTAGGTTGGAGATGGCATGGAGAAAGAGAGGGAAATGCATTTAATACATTTAATGGCCTCGGTCTTGGTGACCAGCTCACCTTGGAAAGGGGAAAGAGGAATTTTTGTGGTCATTGTTGTTCATTTGGGTTTTGAGTTTTTGCCTCTGCATTTCCTTTTGTGGTTCATTCGAGCCTACAAAATTGTGATTCAGCCATTGATGCTCGACCGCCTTCGAATGATTTTGGACTTGCGTAGATAAAGGAGTAGTTGAGAGAGCTACTAAATAAGAAGTTGGAAGAAAGAACACGGGAGGAGCTCGAACGTGACCTCCCACGAGTTAACCAGAAGTAATACAGGCATGTTGAGCTCTTCTCTTTAAACTGTTTTGCTCTTTGTTAAGTGTCTTCATTAAAAGAAATTTGCTCTTATATTGGGTGTTTTTGTAAAATGAAAATGTTGATATGGTTGCTGTGATTTACGGTTGAGTTGTCTTTTGGAGATAAATACGACTTGGGTATTTTCTAAATGCATACTAGAGAAAAATGGTATTTTCTTTACTAAAATGGTAAATGAAACAAAACCCATCTCTGTTGTTTGAATTTTCTTTATTGTAATGGGTATTTGGTTTATCTCCCATTATGGGTTTGATTTGATGGAAGTAACAGTGATGTGAAAATTGTTTTCTAAGTTCTGTGCATGTAAATGGTTTTGGAAAATCGTGAGAATGCTTGATAGAACTGTTTGCGTGAACTATTTTTCTGTTGTATTACAGTGCATAGAATGCGAATTCTTTTGGGGACAAAAATTTATTGCATCGTCTTACCCTTGCCTGATTTAAAATGATATAATGACTCCATATTTGGTTTGAAGGCCGTGAATGTTTGTTGGGAAATAAATTATTTAAACCTGAGAAAGAATAACTTGGTTATATGATGAATGGAGTAGAGCGTATTGTTTTATTCTTCCTTGAATCCAATGAACAACATATCTCGAACTTTTCATTGTGTTCGATTAGAACCATACTTGAGTAGATTCTTGTTCTTGCGGTTGAAAAATGGTCTCTTTATTTATTACAGTGATATTATGGTCATATAGTTTGTTGTACATTCTTGCTTGTTTCGCACCTAGTGAAATGTTCGTTTTGGTGAATAATAATTATTGAAAACAATTTTAATTGAAAGATTCAGTTGTTGTTGATATTTACAGGTCATATGTAAAATGAATTCAGAATACTTCCTTGAATGATAGTTAGTAAATTATGATTACTGTAATAGTCTTGTATAGGGGAAATTACCCTATTGGAAACAAGTCTGTACTAAATAGTTGATACTCGGCCAAGTAATGAGAAGAGGTAATATGAATCTTCTTCCTTTCATTCGATTATTGACTTTAATTGTTCTCTCTCCTTGACTGTTATCGTTGATTGTTATCACTTCTTGTTCAAATCATCCAGTTCGGTTGTGATAAAAAGAAAGAGAATATTGAGTGGATAATCGGGAGTAATAATTATTTTTCTTCTCTTATCCAGTTGAAATTCTATTATTTAACATTGAATGAATTTCCTACTACCTTCTACAGCGTAAGCAACCGCATTTTAACTATCGATTTTCTTCTTTCTTGAATTGAAAGAAGTACTATGCTGTTTGTTGAATTCTGGGAAATAACACCAGTGTTGTCATGGTGTATGACTACCTTTCTCTTCTGCATTTGATTTGGTTGAAATTAAATGAGTAGTGCAAAAGGGAAGGAGTTCCGTTTGAATTTTTAATTAAATTCTTTTCATGAAATTTCAGCTATAATGAGAGAATGGAATTGATAGTAATTGCATTAGGTCAGCAATATATACATATGTGTATCGGTTCTTACAGAGATGTTTTAATCAAAACTATTTAGGAAAATAATTTTGGTAGTAATTGTTTAAATATGGAATGAACACCTTGCGTTATTGGAAGGAAAACAGTAAGGAAATGTGAATAAAGTGTTACGGGTTTACAGTAATTATTTGGGAAAAAGTTGTTAGTAAATCTTTTTGTCTGATTGTGATGGTAATTATGGGATTGGGTTGTTAAGTTGTTTATCCTTATCAACACTTAATTCGTAGATGATACCCATCTCAATTTTTGAACGTTTCATAAAAGCGAGTTCTTTTATTGAGACAGTTAATCAAGAGCACCTCATTTTAATGATAAGTGCTTAATATGCTCAGTTTGATGAACTGACCCGTGCAAGTAAATTTTGCAGATGGATTCCGTGAGTAAAAATGAAGATATGTTGTTTTATGATACTTCTTCCGATTAACTAAGGGATGGATCCTTTCGAGATTTTACTATTCTTCTACGAGGAAATGGAAAAACAAAAAGTTGTATTCTTCTTTCTTTACGAGTTGTTAATGTCTTTGTTTGGCATGAATGAAGTCCTAGGTTGTATGGACTTGTAAATTGTATAAATTTTAATCTAGAGAAATGAGTAAAAGGAAAGGTGTGTTATTTTAATGGTTGTACCACCTCGGAACTGTTTGAATATAAATGAGAATAAGATTTTATTCGTTGAATTTGGACTTATTCAAATGATGGTTGTTAGATTTTAAAGGGACATAATATCTATTCTTTACTTGAATACCACTTTGAAGTTGGAATGAGCAATTAATTAATACTTAGGTCAATATGGATTTTAAATCGACATTAGTAAAGAGTATAGTGAATACGAACTCTTAAATGAATGATATTCGAATTATAATATAAACTAATGAATATTAATAAAGAGACAATTGAATTATGTATTCTGATTTTGTTAATATCCTTGGGATGTTTTGATCAAAAGGATATTCGGTGACGAGGAATCATATCTCCTCGTAACAAAAATTAATCAAGTAAGGTTATAGTGTATAAATGAATACATTCATTTGGGATTAGGCCTCATTTAAATGACGTCTAATGAGATGGAATTTTGAATTTAAATTCAGTTGCGAATAAAACTTGGTTAAGTTTAGTAAGTTGATCTTACTACGTTAATTGTAGTGGATTGTTAGTCCGAAGCTTAAATTAAAGAACTAAGATGGAAATATGCAATCCTTTGGTAAGGAGGAGTTAATGTATATTAAGCTATAAGACAATTTAAGTCTTTCTTAGCTATGCAATTGTAATGAACAAAGTGAGGTTAGAGGATCGGCATAGATGGTTGCTTTGAAACCTATTCTTAAAATACTAAGATAAGAATCTAATCATACTTCTAAATTTGGATGTGAATCCCTTGATGGGAGGATTCTCAGGACATTGACACACGCCACTGCAATCTAGTGTCTTCATGAAGGCGGGGCCTTCATGACGACAATGTTGATGTTGTAGCCGACATGTTACAACGCCCTCCCAAATCGAATCATCAAGTTTACATAAGCTTGGACCAAGTTACTTTGGACCAAGATAGGAATGTGACCTTGTATACGGAGTGACTCGGGAAGACTAAAGGTAACTAGACACACGCATCGACTAGGGTCAAAAAGTATGTCTCAAGTACCTTTAGTCACCACGAGTGTCTCCTATACTCTTTCATATTGCTATCTTGGGTTAAAGTTTAACCTTGGGTGAGAGGACCGATAGAGATCGAAAAAGACCATTCTAGATAACAGCATTTAAGTAAGGTGAAGGACGTATTCCATTGATGTGTGTAACGTCTAGGAATATGATCATGTAAAGCATGTGAAAATATTTGGCCAAAGTATCACAAGTTGCTGGTTGCGTTGTCCTAATCACCTAGTTTAAGAAGCAAGATTTTAGATGAATATCGGTAACAAATATTCAGATAGGCCTCTTAAATGGAACACTTTGATAACCAAAAACGGTAAAGAGAACCAAGTATACTTAGTATACAATGCATGAATTAACATGAAGGATTGGTAAGTAGCCGAGTCATGAAATGAGAGATCGTTGAAACTCCGAGCCATAAAATGGGAGATCGGTAGTTCTTTGAGTCATTACATTAGCAAGTGGTATCTGATTATATGATTGAATGACATTGAATGTGTGCTCCATATTATAAATATGAGAATAGATAACATTGGTTTTAAAATTATTGTGTGTTCTAAATTACATTAATTAGACAGAGAACAATTATTAAAACTTGGTCGTGTTCTCAATTACATAATTCGGAATAGAGAACGTTATATAAAAAAATCCCTTGTTCTAATGTCTTAAAATGGGAATGTTACAATAAGAGAAAGGAGTACACAAGAACACCAAATATATGTGGGAAAACCTAAAGGGGAAGAAAAACCACTGAAACCTTGTTGATATTACACACAACAAAGAAATTTAGTGAAGCGCCAACTTCACAAGGAGCACTAACCCCTAGTTTAGTAGAGCACCAACCCTACAAGGAGCATCAACCCATAATGTAGTGAAATACCCACTCCAAAAGGAGGCTACAACCCCCTAGGATGACTAAGAACCAACTCAACCTCTTTAAGATGTTTTATCTCTATTTTTTCTACTACCACAACTGATGGAGATCACTTATTCAACTCACAAACCCTAGCTCAAACCCTAGGTCTTAAATATTGCTCTATCTTCTTCTTTCTCAACTTGTCTTACCTTTAATATATTACACACATTCTATCAAAATATCCTCAACCTAAAACACATCTGATCAGCCTTCAAATCATTCCTTCATACCTACAATTCACTCACCTATGGGTCACACTTTTCACCCATGCAAGACTAGCTCACCAAATGAGCTCAAACTTCACTTTTATATGCATTTCTTCTCTCTAACCCAAAGGAGGTCGGTACCTCATGATAAATTCAACCCAAACAACATTATAAAATTCAAGTACATTCATTACAATGGTTACATATGAGTTTATGACCCATATAGGTCGGCCTAGCCAAAACCCTTCATCCATGCACCAAAAATCCTCAAAACCCTTGCATTGGAATGAAAAAATCTCCTAATCCAAAAATATTTTTATTCATGCTCTAAAATTCATCACACATGTTTAAAATAACATTTAAACATCATCCATGGTCACAATTATCATGAACCAATCAAATTATTTCATTTAATGGGCCCACTGGCTCATTACCTTCACCAAACAACTGTTATCAACAACTGATTTCCTCTTTGGGCCTTAAAGTCACCCAAGAACATCTCAACTATGGAATGTGACCACTCTATGGAAATTTAAAGATACGTAGAACATCCTAAACAATTTAGAGCTCATGAAACAATCACCTACTCAAACCACAACCAATTTTGTCTTCACCAAATCAAGCTGCCCAAAACCTATTTTCCAAACTTAGTTGATAAACACCTTTTATGATACAATCAAGACCTATAAATACATTAAATGTATTTAACATTCACCTCTCTTCATGTTCTAGTTGCTATAAAGCATCAACTAAACCATTTTATGCTCCAAATAATTGAATACTTCAACAAGAACAAGACTGTCCTGAAATAACAACTACAAACTTCTTCACAAATTGACCTGAATGACCGATCAAATCACCTCATCATGAGGAAAACATGCCTCATTATAACTCTCTCTGAATCCTATTTCTATATCATATTGTAACTCTTTCCAACTCCAATTAGAAGGCCTTTAACCAGTCCACCTCTGCGCAAAGTACTTTTTTAACCCTTCTTGGAATCAAGAACTATTAGCTATCCAAACATTTTCTATCACCAAAAATAACTTCCAAGATTAAAAAAATCATGTAACATACTTATAAATGATTTATAAGCCATAAAAACCTTCACCAAGTTTGATCAAACCAAAATCAACATCTAACCTCATGTAGCCACTTACACCATACTAGAATGAGTTGAGCCTCAAAGAATAGCTCGTAAATTTTGAATACCTTATCAAAAACACAATTTTGATATATCATTGGAAAGTTATATGAGCCATCTTCACAACATAGTTTTAATGAAGTCCTAAATCACTTGTATCTCCTACAATTTCGATTTTCTTTAAATCTACTCCAAACTATCCCAAAAACTAGTTAACACAAATAGGGCACACTTTGCAATTTTTCACCTCAAACATGACAAGAAACCTTCATGGAAATCAATAAAAATCCTGGGATTTCATAAATTCTAATTTAGACATTACCCCATTTGGAAAAATTCTCCTTAAACTGGAACTCTTTAGAAATAAGAAAGTTTAGGTGGGACCCACATATCACCACATGCTCTTACATACAATAATGGAAAGATGGAAGCGTTATCTACACAATCAAATCACCCCTTTAGAAAAATGAATCAAAACAAAGCTTAGTATATTCACTTCTTTGCAAGATGCTCCTAGCTAGAGTTTCAAGCCACTTTAGCTTCTTAACGATCGTTCCTAAAATTGTGATAATAAAACCACCTAATTATTTTGGTGAAATCTTCATAAATGACCTAAGAAGATATGCCAAATATCTCAAGTCCCCATGCAAAGCATATAGTTCACAACGAGCACCGGAAGGTTCACTTTTTCTTTAAAATCACACTCATTACTTACCTAATTTCACCAAAAATGCATATCTTCAAAAATATTCTTTAGAATGACATGAAATTCGGTACGAATCACCTTGTAAACCTGATATATCTTTCCATGCTCACAATCTAGCTTAGATAGCTTTGAAAATCTCTAACCAATCTCATTTACCTATTCTTACCTATTAATTTCTCACTTGTTGCTTCCCAATATGCATCTAACCTTTGAAATATGACCTGAAACTCATCATACACCTTAGGTAAACTACCACCATTATGCATCCATGCTCCAACAAGAAATATATGGTCCAAATCTCACATCTCTACCTCATTCTACATGTTTCAGGGGCTAGAAACAAGCCTAAAATGACTTGACTCAACCATGAAATGACATGACATGACCTTGCTGACCTATGAAGACCCATATACATATGAAATATACCTTATGGTAAATGAATGACATCATGAAAACCTTCAACCAACTCTAGAGATCTCAAACACCGACTTAGCTCACTAGACCATGCATTAGGACCTCCTAGAACTCACCAAATCTTGACACTACCAATCAACCTTCATGCTTGACATATGATTGACACCGAGATAAAGAATCATACCATATCATGAAACCATTTTCCATAAATGGGGGTTGACATAAATGACATCACAACCAAAAATAGCCAACACCGATCCCAAAATTTGAAATTGAATCGATGGAAGAGTGAAGGGGTTTACTTACATATGTGATAATGCATAACCTAACATGAATCAAATGAGATATTGATTTATTCATTGGATCCAATGCTATTATCTTACCCAAAGATTCAACAATAGCTCCAGTCATCCATTTCTACCAAAGCTTTAAAGGAGGCCTCGATAGTCGAACTTATATCGAGGAATCATTCATCATTTCGGTGAAAACATTAAATGGGGTTTCATTTGCATAGATAAAAATCTCTCGTGGCTAAAAACTAGGGAGCATTTAGGAGAGAACAAGATAAATCCTCTTTTTCGTGCCAAAATAAAATAAGATGAAGTCGTTTAGAAGGGCAAAACCGCAAGAGAACCACAAGGAACCCATTTATTGCTTGCCCATTTTTTGATGTATTCTAAAGGGGGACACAACCCAAACAATTTTCCAATCAAGGAATGATCTCTATTTGCAATTTAAGAATCCATAAAAGATTGAGGAATAGTTAGAGACAACTTTCCATCCTCTATCATAGGTTTCGGGGACAACGAGGGCCTAATAGGCCGAGGTCGAGTAGACTCAAATATGACCGCCGCTTTCCACCGAGAAGGAGGGGCATCCGCCGTAGCCTCATAGACCTCAAGAGCTAGGCCAAGGGATCTTCCATCACGGGGTGAGCCCACACACGAGATGTAAAAATCCCGTAAGAAAACTTACTTCTTCCCTATGTAGTTGCTTCCTCGTGAGTCCAATTTATCATTTAATGTATATTTATTTCTTTTCCTTTGAGAATAAGTATATGCTTATATACACAAATCTGATATATATATTATTTTTATTTTTATTTTTGTAGTATTTTATATGTGTTTTCTCTTTATAATTTTTTTCTTCAAAACTTTGCCTTTAGCTCACAATTTATCTAAATTGGTGATATGAGGTTTTTAAAAAAATCTATAGTTTCCTAATAACACAATTACTTAAAACCCTTTACATTATATTGGAATCAAGTTTGCAAAAAAAAGTTATGAACGATTTAATAATCATATATATTTCGTATGTTTTTTTATCGAACTCGGTATTAAAATCATGATTCCTCCTACTTGGAAAACTGATTTTTTCTTAAATTTTTATACATTTTCTTAACATGGTCATTTGAAGATCCTTTAAGTTGTTTTAGAATCCAACATGTAAAACATAAGTTATGAGCTATTCCATCTGTTGGATTAATATATCAATTTCACAACATGTTTTTCCCTTTTTAATAAACTTGAATAAAAATAAACTAAATAATAAATTTTATTTTATTTAAACTTCCACACACACACACACACACACACACACATATGTTGATAGATTTAATTTGTATAGGAGAATGAAACTCATAAAGATATATGTGTGTGGTGTGTGTGTGTACTTATCAGTATCAACAACCATTTTATTTTTAAATCAACACACACACACACACACACACACACACACACACACACACACACACACACACACATATATATTTGTAAATAAACAAATTTATCCAACTCAAGAAACTATACAATTAATTTTTTGTCATTTCATATTTAATTTTAAATCCTTCATTTGATATTAGGGAAAGAGGGAAATAGTACAAATATGTTGATTTTATTTATTCTCGTTCAACTTTAAAAAGATTATACAACAACTTTATAATCACTTGCAAAACATAACATGATTTAGAACAAATTTATTTCTTCCAAAGTCACACAAACTTTGTTTTAAGGATATAATACAAATAGAGAGATAAAGAAGAATATGTATGATTTTCCAACTTGTTTTCAACAACTACAACCTATTACTTCCATACAACATCTAAAATGCATACATATTTTACAAAGGACTGAACTTATAATACAACTAAACAACTCTTGCCTTTTACATTATTCCATCAATACAAGAATACAATAGAGGATGAGAACACTTTGAACAAGAATGTTGGAACTAGTTTTCAAGCAAACTCTTTCACTCCAAGCTCTAAGAATCTCTACCACCAACAAGAACACTAGGCTACAAGCTCCAAACAAACTCCATCACCAAGATACCAAGAAATCATAAAAAAATTTCCACTCAACCATTTAGAATCATCACAAGCATATCCACTAAATGGGATACATGCATATCCTCCCACCAAACCCAAGGAAAGTGGCATACCAAACCATTTACACAATAGGCTAGAGATAATAGGAAGTAAAGAAAGAACATATCCATAACATATAAAATAAAAACAACCAAAACAACACAAGGATGCAACCAATGCATCCAACAAGTGAAAAAGAGGTAGCACACATTCCCTTAATAAAATATAAGAGATTTTTCTTCATTCAAAAATCCAACAATTCTACCCAAACAACCTCTTCTCTTCTTATGTATCAATGCCAAGTGGAAAATGGATTTTCAACCTACAAAGAATCATCTTCTTTTCTTATATAGAAGAACCATCTGCCCAACCTCAAACTTCTTGTTTTTAATATGACGATCATGCCATGCCTTTTGATGTGCTTTCTCCATGTTTTTTACTCCATCCGGCAATGGTTTGCCTCTCATCCAACTCCATAAGTTTATCAATGCACTCCTCTAATGATTTCTCATTAGCCAATCCTCATGCATGCACAATACGTAGGGATGGAAACATGAATTCCACAGGTAGAACCACCTCTACACCAAATACCAATTGAAAAGGAGTTGCTTTGTTCAATATTTTATAAGTAGTGTTATATGTCTATAGTTTGCATAGACTTTATCATCCCAGTCACTTCTTCTAACATCGCAAATCTTAGTCAATGTGTGGATTAAAATATTATTAAATGCCTCAACAGATTCCATTAGTCGGGGTGATAAGGCGTAATTTTGTGATGGGCCATCATAAACTCCGCCAACAAGATTCTAATTGTCTCATTCAAAAAATGAATACCCCTATCACTAGTTAAACTCAACAGGAATCCATATCTGCTGATTATGTTCTCCCATAGGAACCTAGTTGTTGTAGAGTCAGCAATGCAATCCTTCATAGGCATCATTTCCACCCACCTTATAAGATAGTACATAAGTTATAATATGTCTTGTGCGCGACTGGAGAAATAGGTCCCATGAAGTCAATTACCGATTTTTAACATGGTTCTCGCACTAGTAATAGGTCTTAACGACATTTCATCTCTTTGCCCTACTTTACGAGAGGAACCGATTATGGTCACATGCCTTAATACTCTATAAAATCCTTGTAAATTGTTTCCCACCAAATACCGCCAATAGGATCTTGTGCGTGGTCGTATTCCTGCATAGTGAATTCCCGCAATGCTTTAATGCTCTTCCTCCATGATTACATTAATTTCATGTTCCAATACACACCAACGCAAAACCTCATCCTAACCTAGCTTGTATATGTATATGCTAATAAACATATAGGGCGCGACACATATAACCAATCGTTTTTTCTCCAAGGCCTTCACTCCTTTAGGCGCCACACCCGTTTGTAAGAAAACAACAATATCTTCCAAATCAGAGGGCACACACTGTAATCTGAACAACTGTGCATCTGGCATTGTGTCCTCAATGCTCTGCGCATCCTCTCTTGAATTAATCCATGATAGATGGCCATGTCCTAAATTTCTCTTTCTTGGTTTAACTACAAATGAAAAGTCAAACTCCTGAAATAGAAAGATCCACTGTCATATACGCCCTTGCAAGACAAGCTTATTCACCAAGTACTTGAGTGCCATATGATCCATGTAAAAGATAAACAAAGTAGCCAATAAGTATTTCATGAACTTGTGCAATGCATAAATCATAGATAACACTTCGTTCTCCGTTGTTGTGTAATTCTACTCAATTGGAGTTAATTTTCTACTTGTAAAACACAAAGGGTGATCAACAATCCCCTCTCCTGGCTATGAAAACACTGCTCCTATTGCCATACCTGACACATCCACATGCACATGAAAGGGCTTATCCTAAGAGGGAAAGTGTAAAATGGGCGCAATAGTAAGTTTCTCCTTCAATGTGTCAAAAGCCACTTGTTGCACCTCACCCTAATGAAACTTTCTTTTATGTTTTAATAACTCTTCCAATGGCATGGAAATCCTGGCATAGCCCTTGATGAAATTTTTGTAGTAACCTGTATGCCCTAAGAATTTGTGCACCTCACTTTGATTGGTAGGTTCCTCTAATCCCAAGATAACAGACACTTTGGTATGATCTGCCAATAAGCCTTCCTTCCAAATAATGTGACCTAGCAATGTGCCAAAAGAAGTAGTAAAGACACATTTCTTAATGTTTAGAGAGATACTTAACCTGTCTCGCATCTCTCAAACATCAATCTCAAACTGTCCACAATGATCCTTTACTAACCCATACACCATCCATCATCCGGGTAAACTTGCAAAAATTTATGGATGAATTATTGAAAGGCCTTTACCACGATGTGTGAAAATACAAGGTGCATTCTTATGCCCAAAGGGCATAACCTTATGAGAAAAACTTCCCCATTCGGTGGTGAACGTAGTCTTTTCCTGGTCTTCTTTCACAATCCTTACACGGTGATAACTCCGAGAATCCATCTCGTAAAAAGAATAGATTTCCCCTGCTACACCTTCCAAGATCTCTTCAAGAAATGGGGTTGGGAAAAGATCTATGATGAACGCAACATTCAAATCTCTTTAGTCTACACATATCCTTATCCTCTCATCCTTCTTGATACTATTCACCATTGGGCTCACCCATTCGATTCCTCAATTACCTTGATGATTCCAAATTCTATCATTTCATCAATTTCCTCCTTAACCTTTATGCACAAAGTTGGGTTCATCCTGTATGGCCTCTTTCTAACGGGGCACGCACCTTCTTTTAAATTAATCTACATTTCCCCTAATGAGTGATGAACTCCCTTAAATTCATGGTAGCCGCATAGAAACAAGTCTTAGAAGTCACGCAACAGCTCAACTATTTTTAAAACCTCCTGGTCTATCCAAGTAATCTCCAACGACAACTTATTTTGGATCTGCTTCCATACAAATGTTAACTTTCTTTGTTTTCAAGGGATCATGGTAAGCACGCACTTTCTCATCTACTTTTTCCAATACTTTATGCGTACCTTCTATATGAGCAACATCCAAATTTTTGACCTCCTCATCATCTATTAGGTATACTAACTTACCCTTTTCTTTTTCCAGAAAGCGTTCTCAAGCTGTACTTCTTCATGGCTCTTCTTCCATGAAGTGCGCCCCAAACTCGGAGTTCCCTAAAATCTAGAATTCAGTCCTTAGCCATGACACTATCCCCCAAGGTAAGGCGCTTAACTACCTACATCGCCTCATTCACCGATGGCTTAAAACTAAGATACTCAAAAGTTTGAATAATATCCACCGTCAACTCTTTCCAATTTCTCGTTTGACGATTTAGCTCTGAATGGATATACCATGAGCGGGAATAACCCTCCAATGTGGAATAAAACCTATGCACCCATAATGAAGGAGGCAACGCATCCGGGCCTACCATCTAGGTTCTCTCACACAATTGGACGTGGAATGAGGTGGAATCCTTCCCATGATAATCACATATTTTACATGGTGCATTACTTTGTGGAGAAACCTAACAGAGAGCATGATTCTCATTTTGTGTGACTCTAAAAGGTTGCCCGATGGGTTGTCCACCAACACATTGCTTTTCTGCGCAAGGTATAAATAAGCATATTCCTCATTTCTACTTGACATGTCCACTTGACTTCCATCACACATAGAGAGACGTTTCCTTCTGCAGTGTAACTTGGTAACTGCCTTCCTCCTAGGCAGCTAACCGAGCATATTTTGACCACTCTAGTCTAAGTATCTTTCACTTGTCTTCCAACTAGCTCATAAGTCCCATACACCCAATGGTCACATGTAATGCTAGTCATATCACTCATGGGTGAGCATCTTCTGCCGAATGATTCCCTCTTTTGATAGAAGAATAACTTTGGGGTCCATGATGGTGCGTACATATATTCTTTCCAGATCCTCTTCTTCTAAGGGTTCCACATAAGGTGCAGACCTCCCATCTGTTAGTGGAATAATGACACGCTCATTTTTATTCAAAGCTAATCTACCCCTTGTTGAAGCGTAAATCAACGTTATTCATGTAACACTAGAGGCACCCAAGTAATGCTGGGAAATTATTTACCTCAACAATTTATAGAACCTCAAAATCCCCAATAAACTTTGCCTCTTTAATGGTTATGGATGCATCCTTCAAAACCCCGATGGGCATAACCTTTATCCTATTTGTTATGTACAACACATTTGAAGACAACTGCAATGGAGGCCTCCCCATTTGATTCCATGCATCTAGGGTAAGGACATTGACCTCTGCACCCATGTCAATCAATATGTTTCTTAAAATCCATCCATCAACCACCACGTTCAGTGTGATTTCCTTGTCATAATCAATACTGTGAGGAGGCATATTAACATGTAAGACTTGTCTCTCGCTCACCTCCACCGAGTGGTACTTTTATCCGAGCCATTCTCCCAATAGAGGAATAATGTTCTCCTGGCACAACATTTGACATACTTCCCTAACCTCATCCATGTCCTTCTGGGGACCTCAACACTCTTCTTTTGCTCCAACTTCCGTGATTTCTCCTTTAGACATTGAATCTCCCCTTGTAGGCTCCTAATCACCTCCATGGTCTCTTGGTAAACCTCCTTTTGATGGCTTGGATTAGGATACTTTCCATGTAATACTTCCTCTCATGTAATGAGGGGCCTTTGCTTTAGTTCTTCCTAGCGCGTGTAGCGTTCGCCTGTGTAGTTACCAAGACAGGTTCCAACTCAGGGTTATGTGCCACCCTAGGCATCCATAATGGATCAACCCGCTTCACACTAACCATTCCTGCACCCCTATCCTTCTTCTAGTTCTAGCTCATGTGTTCATATAGCTCAAGGCACTCTTCGTACTTATGCTTCTTTCCACATCGGGATTACTATAACAAATCTGGACACTTGCGCGCTTGTAGTGTTCAATAGATCCACAATTGTAACAAGTTCCATGGGGAAATTCACTTCTTCCTCCCCCACAAATGCTACAACCTTTGAATCCTCCAGAAAGCCTCTTCCTCGACCTCCTCCATCTGTGTGTACCCTTCATATTGATGACCTTCATTCTTAGAATTGCTCCCAATGCTAGTCTGGCACACCCCAGTATCAATAACATCATGAATTTGGTCTATCAATCGACAGTCCTTTGTGTCATGAGTAGTGGATGTACAAATTTTACAATAAGAGGTCACATTCTTGTAGATCACGCATTGCAACAATGGGCATCTACTTGGATCATGATCTCCATGATAAATTTCACAATCTATTGACATAGTGCACACCAAATTTCAAGGGAAACTATCCTTGGTGTGTCCTTCTATCTCACAATCCATGCACTAAAGTCCACTGTGAGTCTCATGCGTAAGTTGTTTTTCCATAACAGCGATATGTGCTTCTAAAAATGGGCTTACTCTAGTGTAAACGCTTTCGACAGCTTGATGTGCGGAGTAGCCTCCAAGGCCTCGCACGGATCCATGAAATTATTGTGGGAAAGCACTCATATGAAAGGTGTTATTAATCTTCCAATGAACCATTGAGCATGCTATGAGGGATGGATATCATAAGTCAACTTTGACAGAAGAGTATTAAAGTGCACATCATACTCTGCATAATTTCTTCCATACCTTGTTGAATTTCCTTGAGTGCGTTTATGCTCTTTTGATCAAACTCAAAAATATGAAATTTCACCAAAAAGGCATCACATAGCACAATATAATCCATTGCCATTTGATGGGGTAATACTACGGTACTAGCTATGTACGTGCCCTTACAACGTGGTTCTGCAAACCGACTTTCCTTCGCTCTCGGTTAGTGATTCCCTTAACACACCATACTAATTCACATTTGTGTACATGCTCTGCAACATCCTCAACATACTTGTAATCAGGAAAATGTAGAGACATCTCGAAAAAAAAACTTACTTGAGGTGTGTGAGGCCCTTGTCTACCGTGTCCAAGCACCTTGGCCTCCTCTTATATTTCCTCCACCACTAGATCCACTACATCCACTAACTCCTATTCCTTCGGATCCACCATATCCTCCTCCTATAGTAGGAAAAGGTCTCAAAGCAGTTCCAATCACGTGGCAATGGTTTGTGACATTGAACCACTTCTAGACGTGATACCCAAACTTTGTGTACCCACACCTTGCCCAAATGATGTGCTAGATAGGATGCCTCCAAACACAAGAAATTTTTGTGCTACCATAGATGAACTAAATGAAAAATTATATCTACTAGGTATTGCTCGACTACCAATACCAATACCAACACCAACCGGGTTAACAACACTTATCTTAGGAATTGGAAAACTAAGCGCTAGGGTTTGGTCACTAGGTGGGCTAAGATGCGAACCCGTAGACACCTACAATTATGCCTGAGCAATTTAAATACTTAAATTGTGCTAATTATCTCCTTTCCCACAAATTGGCGACATACCATCAAAAGCGATCACCTTCTCTCTTATCGTCGTTAATTAATTATAATACGCTAATTAATTAAGTCACCTATCCAAAAATAATTTAATTAACGACCTTACATTAATTAATCCCCTTTTATCTAGACAAATTAATTATTATTAATTAATTAGCTTCCCTTTCATTAAACCAATAAATCAATATTTAATTGATTTAATCCCCTTCTATAGTCTAAATCATGCTAATATTCCTCTAAAAGCTTTTATAAGCTTGCACATCTATTAATTAATCATCTTGATCAATTAATAAACCCCCTTTATCCACATGAGTCACTAAAGGACAAGCTAAACTCTCCTAAAGTTAACTCAACCCTATCTAAACCCCCCTTATCCACAACTAACTCAACATCTCTATTATCCCACATGCAAAGGGATGTAGTGATTCCTTTATCCATTGGGCTATATAAAGAGCCCTCCTCCTACCTTTACACTTACACCTAATTCCTTGAGAAGACAAAAGCAAAGCATATAGCAAATAGACTATAAGCCTTTTGTTATTCTTGAGAAATTCACCATTTGAAGAGCTAAGCCTCATTTCTTGCATTTTCTAGCCAAGTGCTTGGGTCATATGGGAATAGTCAAAGGGGTCTTGTAGCCAAGCTTTGATGAGCTCCCATTCCTAAGTTCTTGAAGATCAAAACAATCAATTTGATTTCCATGGAGTCTACATAGGTCCATTTTCTTTTGTTGGTAATCTAGAGAAGTAGAGGTTTTGAATACTTTAGCATGTTAATTTGATCTTAGTTCAAAGTTAATGCATTATGCTTAGTATTGATCTTGTTTAGCTCTCATCTTGATGGTGCCTAGATTTTGACTTAGCTTTGTTATAGAACTATTTAGGTGGTAGTTCTTATTCATCTAACTTAGCTTAAGAAAAATACACGCACACATTTGGCACACCCAGTGGGATGGATCCTTAGTCCCTTAGCATTTTTTTAGCTTGAATTCTATTGTTTTTGGCTAACCTTTGATATGCACATATAGTAAATAATGTTCAATTTCTTAGGATTTTTTCTAGTATTATATGTGTAGGTTCTCATTTATAGCTATCATTTTAATGGGTTGTTTCCAATTTCAAGCTAACTTGTTAAAATTTGAAGTATTGTGAGCTTTTTTGTGTTTTTGCCATATTTGGGTTGCAAGAGTGGCGCAGGTGCACTAACTGGGGCGCAGGCACATGTATCTTGGTGCAGGCACCTCTCGGGTGGTGCAGGTGCACTTTGTCGAGCTTGTATTTTTGTTTCCTAACCCCGACGCACATACACTAACCCCGACACACATACCCTAACCGGGCGTAGGCACACTAACCTTGTGTAAACACTCTTTCTGGACCGTACCTTCACTACAACAAAAACCAGTTAGGCTGGTGCATACACACTAACCCAGGAATAGACATATCTTTGGTGGCGTAAGCGCTCTATCGAATTTGGCACCACTTTTTATCTGTTGTGGCATACATGCCCTAACCCAAGCGACATATCTTTGGTGGCGCGGCGCTCTGTCGAATTTGGCACCAATTTTTTTATCGATGTGGCACACACACCCTAACCCTAGTGAAAGCACCTCTCAGGTGGCGCAGACACTCTGTTGGAACTTGAGATTGCTTTGTTTATCTACCTTGGCGCACACAACCTAATCCTAGCACACATGCCTTTTGGGTGGTGCAAGTACATTGTGAGTCCGAAAAGCGCAGAGGGGCATCTCGCCTAACTCGCATGCACAAGCCCTAACCCTGGCGCAGTACCTCTTAGGTGGCACATGTGCACTTGGTAGGGGGTGTACACTCATAAAAGGGGGCACATGTATATCTGTTTAATCCGGTTTTGCTTACAACTTTTTAGCACTCCTTGTTTTGATCATAACTTTTGACTCGTTAACCTGTTTTCAGAGTTTGAATAGGAGTCAGAAAGATAACAAAGTGTACTTTGCAAGGGAACTTCCACAAATAAGATACCTTTGAAATACTTACTTCTATCATAAAACTCCCAAAATGCCCCGGAGACCTCCAAAAATGCAAATTACTAAAAACTGTTAAAAAAGTGCAAAAATTGGATTTCTAGAATTTTTGATTTTCTTGGTTTTCTAAATCTTGCAGGGTTCTAATAGTGGTTTATAGGTTTCTTTTGCATTAAGTTTTTATACTAACTTAATAAAAAAAATTTACATCTTTATTTGTGAAGGTTTGAAACACGTATGCTCTTCCCTCGTGCCTTTCTAGGTGATCTTGGGAATCAGAAATGTTTCACCACTTTCTTCATACTTGCAAAATAGTTTAATTAGATTTCAAAGTTGGTTAAAAGGAACAATCATATGGTGTATTTCCTTGTTGATGGGATTTGTGTTTCACACTTACGTGATTGTTCCTTATGATTATTCATTCGAAAACTTATTTTCTAGGACAATCCCTTTTGATCTCATCAATATTACATCATCACGATGTCTATTTTCCTTAGACCTTCTTCGAGAAAATCACGCACGCATATCAATACTTACAAAATGTCTAGTGGTTGTCATTATGCTTCCTTGAATTGACATGTCACTTCCTTCCCTTTGAAGGAGTTCCATCACACCATCTAGATCTAGAAATTTGTGCTTAAAACGATGCCAACAATGACTGATTATCGTAAGGTTCCTTATACATACGACAATAAGGAATAAAAGTTTCACAAAAAAAAGATGCCCATCATGACCAAACCTCGTTTGGTTCTTCACGCTAGAGAACCCATTCGGGTAACCCATTCCCCACCTTCATCTCATAGTTGGTGGTATGGTTTGGACACTTCTAATCCAAATTATTATTTGAGTTCCCCCACCCTTCTTCTGATTCTAATCCAAACATTTCCTCTTCTTCTGAGGATTCCAATCCAAATATTTCCTCTGACTCTTTTGATGATTTAGATCCAAACTACTATTCGATTCATCTAATTCAACTCCTAATTCACGGTCCTCCCCTTCTTCACAGGACCTCTATTATTAGTCACCTAAACAATGTTCTCCTCCTCTAAAGATTTGTGTCACCACAAATTATCTTCATCATTCATCTAATGTGACTCCTACGTCATGGTCCTCCCTTTCTTTGCAGGACCCCTTTTATCAGTCACCTCAACGATGTCTTCTTCCTTTGAAGATACACGTGACTCCAAATCCCTCCAATCAAACATCTAATACAATTCTTGAATCGCGGTCCTCTCTTTCTTTGCAGGACCCTTGTTATTATTCATCCAATGTGATTCTTGAATCACGGTCCTCCCCTTCTTCGCAGACCTTCATCAATCACCCCCATGAATTCTTCCTTCTTTGAAGATTCATGTGACTCAAAGTTCTTCTATTCAAACGTTTGAATCGACCCATGCGTTGCAATCTATAGACTTTGGACTTAATCCTACTAGTTTACAAATGATATACCATTGTATAGGTAGGTCAACACCACCTTATTCTACTCCCAAGACATCTAACTCCACATCTTCTTCATCCCCGCATCATCTTCTTCTATTAATCATCATCAAACATCTTCTACGTCTTCCACACCAAGTGAATGTCTTTCTTCCAATCAACCCATGGTGATCGATCAACAACTCATACTGATTAACCTCTTTTAGAATGAAGAAACAATTAGGGCATTTATAAGGGCATATGAAGGTATTCCTTTAGCATATTACGAGCAAGGATTCTCTTTAGACTTTGATATGACCACACATTGTGAGGAAAAGGTTGATTCCTTTTATCAAGAAATAGAGGAAGAGCCTCAAATCATGCAACTTGATCCTCCTCTTATTCTTCCATCTTCACATTCTTCATTATGTGATGAAACTCATTGGTCTTGCATTGATCCATGGCCTATCTTCTCATCACCCAATCACTCTTTGTCTATCATAATTCCTCAATCACAATCTCTTATGGGGTCAATGCCAAGTAGCCCTTCATCTTCATCTAGGTGTGGGTCACCTTCTAGTATCCCTCCCTCTGCTATTTGTGGGACATTTTCGAGTAGTCCACTATCTTCTATTCTTGGGGCATGTCCAACTAGCCCCTTGTCTTCTATGTATGGATCACCCCCGGGTAGTCCATCATCTTCTATTCTTGGGCCACATCCTAGTAGTCCATCATCTTACATCTATGGGTCATGTCCTAGTAGCCATTCTTCTTCTATTCTTGGGCCATATCCTAGCAGCCCTTCATCTTCTATCTATGGGTCACATTCTAGTAGCCCTTCTTCTTCTATTCTTATGCCACATCCTAGTAGCCCTTCATCTTCTATCTATGGCTCACCTCCCAGTATCCCATCTTCTTGATCCTTGGACTGCATCCTTTTCGTCCATCACATTCTCCTTATACCAATGATTGTGGCAAGCCCATCGTCATTTCTCATATCAATTCTAAATGTCCACGTTCTTCTCCCACTTCCCTGGATTGGAAAATTCAAGCATTAGCTTATGAGAAATCTAGACATGTTCTTTATACAAACTAAGATCAAAACTCCAAAGAGCTCCAAAGCTCCCAACAAATCAAATGATTATAAAATTCAAAATCAAACACGATTCCAGAATGCATACCAATGTACCCATAAAGTATGGTGCAAAGTGCAAAAACCTATGGATAGGGAACTCAAACTCCCACATACGAAACCCATGTTTTAAGACAAATCACAGTCATTTGTTGAGTGTGAACTCACCACGATCATCGAGATCGGGATACTATCACTCTTGATAAAAAAAAAACGTGCTTAGCCTCCCTTATCAAGGAATCCACACACATCATTGTTGGATCCTATCATGCAGATTGACATTTCTAGTCCTAACTCTAAAAAAATCAAAAAAAAATAAAACAGTTCAAAAATACAAAAAAATGAGAAAACATTAAAACATTACAAAAATAAAATCAAAGGTACAAAGATCAAACATTGCAATCAGGTATTGTGTACACATGGATGTTCTTTCTTCCCTTTCTTTCATATTCATCCGATGATTCATCTACCATTTTCATCCCTTCGATGTTATTGTGGTTAGCCTATTCGCATGCATTTTGTGACATTTATCTCTATGGTATCCGTTTGACCTTGGTCTTTCATAACCTTAGTAAATTAAAGAATGAATGACCTCTTAGAGATCCTATCACTATTCTCATCTAATAAACTTGTTGGGAATAACTTTTAGACATATTTGTTGACACTAGCCAATGTCGTCATTGCAATCACTTCCACATCCTTCCATTAAGCCATTAGTGGTTATTAAACCCTTGTCAAACAAGAGAGCTGAAATAATTTTTCAGAAAGCAAAAGAATCAAAATCAATCAATCAAAAAGCAAAAGCACATTAATATATAACTCTCTCTTGGGGTATTTCCAATAATCTCTATCGGGGCTATGGACGCTTAATTGGCAGTAGAGAAATGTTGCGATTAGAATGAAATACATCTCTGTCGGGGCTATGGATGCCTGGCTGGTAGTGAAGCAATGTACAACCATATTTCCACCATCCATTCACAAAATCGCCTATCAAAATAAATCATTCCTACACATTGGCTAGGGTGTCTTCACTTGTTATCTATTAGATCTTCCCTTCAAGAGGTAATAAATTCCACTTACACACACTTGATCTCTATGAGAAAACAAGATTAGTATGTTACCAAGTGTTTTTTTTTGGACCTTGTTCGGACTCTTACTCTAGTTTGTATCTTGTCTCACGATTTTTGCCTTTAGCTAATCACTTCTTTGTCACGAGTCTTCTAAGCTACATTCATATCATTCACATCGTTCTTCTACCTCGTTTAGAACATCCATGTGTATAAGATTACTTTTTTCCATGTTTTTGGGCACATTTGTCCCCTTTCACAAAAATAACCTTCCTCCTTCCTTTCTATCATGTGATTTTAGGACAACTTACGCTGGGGGCATCCTTGCTTCTTCCCAACACTTCATTGGTTTACGTTCATCATCATGTTGAACTTATCCATAATGGCCTTGGGTCCCGCGTCTACACGTGAAGAGTTTTCCTTTGAATACTCCCAACTAATCGCTGGGAATTTTTGTATCTTCACCTTTCTCATACACATGTGGCATTTTACCCTTGTACATCCCATCTATCGCTGGGGGCATCCACGCTTCCTTGTCTTCCTGTACATAGTTTCGAAATTTTTTCAAAAATAAAAACATTCAAATATGTTAGAAAAATCATCAAAAACATTCAAATATGTTTCAACAAACTTCTAAAAATTGAAAATCATCCTATAAAACGTCTCTCTTTGGTTCTCGCTTGTTCATGTGTGCGACTTGTGGATCATCTTGATCTACCTCCATCAACAAAAGCTAGGATACTTACTTTGTCTCACGTACTCGGGGCACAACGAGTTGCACGGTATTGTTTCATAGTCCACATTACTTTTCATCAAACACAAATGTCCTCCGTTATTCCCCTTGCATGTATCCTTGCTGGGGGCACCATCATCAACCCTTGTCATTAATTTATGCAAGTCAGAATCTTGAAGCTTGATAATAAAAACATTACATTATGTTTCTTTGTTAGTTTAGCTTGTTTATTTTCTTGTATTGCATTACATTTTTATGTTGCATGGAGTTAAGCATCTTTCACTTTATCGTATTGCATTACATTTTGTATGTTGCATGGAGTTGGTGTTTTTAGCAATAGACATTTGTTTGTATATGGATTTTCATGTCATACTACACTTTTTTCATTCCATTTTTATAAGGACCGATGACGTCGATATTTTGGCAATATGATGAGACTAAAGTTGTTTCAATACACGGGATGAAAGCTAGTTCTTCTCTCTTCTTCTCCATATTTATTCTACATCATTTTTCTATCAACACTATTCTTCTGATTCACTTGGGGCATCCTACTCCTACCCATTCTTCTATCCATTTCTCTCACCTTTTTCGATCGTCGATCGTCTTCCTTCATCACCCCATCGACACTCGAGGGGGCATCTCTCACTTCTACTAATTTTTCTTCTACCCCTTCAAAATTTTATCCATCTACTATCTTTGAAGTGGCGTCACTTACGCCACCCAAAGAGGGGAAAATGTAGACACCTATAATTACACCCGAGTAATTTAAATACTTAAATTGCGCTAATTATCTTCTTTTCCGCAAATTGGCGACATATCGTCAAAAGCACTCATCTTCTCTTCTATTGTCGTTCATTAATTACACTACGCTAATTAATTAAGTTGCATATCCAACAAATACCTAATTAACGACCTTTTGTTAATAAATCCTTCTTTATATCTAGACTAATTAATTATTATTAATTAATTAGCTTCCCTTTCATTAAACCAATAAATCAATATTTAATTGATTTAATCCCCTTCTATAGTCTAAATCATGCTAATATTCCTCTAAAAAGCTTTTATAAGCTTGCACATCTATTAATTAATCATCTTGATCAATTAATAAACCCCTTTTATCCACATGAGTCACTAAAGGACAAGCTAAACCCTCCTAAAGTTAATTCAACCCTATCTAAACCCCTTATCCACAACTAACTCAACATCCCTATTATCCCACATGCAAAGGGATGTAGTGATTCCTTTATCCATTGGGCTATATAAAGAGCCCTCCTCCTACCTTTACACTTACACCTAATTCCTTGAGAAGACAAAAGCAAAGCATATAGCAAATACACTATAATCCTTTTGTTATTCTTGAGAAATTCACCATTTGAAGAGCTAAGCCTCATTTCTTGCATTTTCTAGCCAAGTGCTTGGGTCATATGGGAATAGTCAAAGTGGTCTTGTAGCCATGCTTTGATAAGATCCCATTCCTAAGTTCTTGAAGATCAAAACAATCAATTTGATTTCCATGGAGTCTACATAGGTCCATTTGCTTTTGTTGGTAATCTAGAGAAGTAGAGGTTTTGAATACTTTAGCATGCTAGTTTGATCTTAGTTCAAAGTTAATGCATTATGCTTAGTATTGATCTTGTTTAGCTCTCATCTTGATGGTGCCTAGATTTTGACTTAGCTTTGTTATAGAACAATTTAGGTGGTAGTTAGTATTCATCTAACTTAGCTTAAACAAAAATACACGCACAAAAAAAAAAAAGTTCCAAGGAGGAATTTTCAACCTCGAAATCGGTTACCTCCTTCCCAACCAAAATTAGCAATTGAAGGGCCACCTCTCAAAGTTCCTGTCAATGCAACATGTGAAGTTCAGGAACCAGAAGATGAAGAGGACATTGAAGGATATGAAGAACTTGAAGAAGAGCCAGATGAAGCACTAGAGGAACCTAGTGATTCTCAGGTTAACTTCCTCAACACTGAGGGGGTTGATGATGACACCGATGATTATGATGAAGTAGTGGCAGATATGAATAGTGAGTCATACGTTGTCATGACCCAAGAACAAATGAGTAAGAAAAAGGAAGTGGTCCAGCCCATAAGAAAATCTAAGGAGGTTCTAGTTACCATCCCAGTTGTTGCAAAAAGAGGAGCTCCTATTCCTACTACTTCTACTCAAAAGGTAAGTAATGCTAATACTCCCTCTACTCCTTCATCTTCATCTGCTAATAAGACAACCTCAAATGTCAAAGCTGATAGGCCTAAGTGTTCTTCCCCTTCTAGTGTAGACACCCCATCTACCTTAGGATCCTTTGACATAATTGACCACCTTAAGAAAACTAAAATTCAAATTTCTGAGGCTGAGTTCTATCAAACCCATCCTGATGCCTTTTCTCAGGTTGTCAAATTTGTCAAGTCCAAATCCAATTCCACACCTACCACTTCAAAAGGCCTCTTACCCACTCCTACCTCTACACCTCAACAGAACTCTGATGGCTACAACACCTTCTGTAACTAAGAAAATTGAGCCTTTTTATATCACTTTACTCATAGTGGTCATAGGCTCAATAATTGTGTCATTGATTTAGGAGCCTCAGATAATGTTATGCCTACTAAAGTTTCTCATGATTTAGGTCTAACTTTGACATGCACATTTGGTTCTTGTTATTCCATGGAAAGTAAGGAGGTGCCATTGGTAGGAAGGATCAAAGATGCATAAGTGGATTTTGCTTCTTTCCCAGAGAAGAGGGTCAAGGCCACTATTTTAGTAGCAGATATTCCCCCATCCTATGGTATGTTGCTAAGTAGGAACTTCTGTAAAGAAGTGGTGGAGAAATTCAAATGGACTGGTCCCATGCTCTCATTCCAGTCAATGGGAAGATGAAGAAATTATTTCCTGAGAGACAGACAGAGTATATTGTGTAGAAAACTGATGATCCTAAAGCACAAATTCTCTATGAGGATATTGGTCATGGGAACTATATGATCATGTCAGAAAAGAAATGAAAGTTTCTAAAGGTGTGATGAATGACCCTAATGGTGTTTGGATCCTGGAGTTTGATGGTAGTTATTCTTCAGCTGGCTTTGGAGCAGGAGCGGTCTTGTTTTCCTTGAAAAGAATTCCTATCCTTTTTCTTACAAGCTTTAGTTTGAAAATAAAAATAATACAACAGAGTATGAAGCTCTTTTGTTGGGATTATCAATGGCCAAGGAGATGGGGGTTAAGAATATTTGTGCACGAGGGGATGCTGAACTCATCATTAAGAAAGTCAAGGATATTTTTCAGGTTAAGAACAAAAGACTAAAACACTATAGAAATATGGTATGGGATTCTATTGAATTCTTGGATGCCTTTTCCATAGAATTTATTCCTTGGGAAATAAATACTAGAGTAGATGCTTTAGTTGTCTCGGATCCCTGTTGATCCCTCATCCTGACTTTTCCCAAGAGAAGTTTACAATCGAAATGATACATAGACCAAGTGTACCAGATAATGCCAACAATTGGCAAGTGTTCAATGATGATCAACATTTTCTTTCCTTTCTCAAACTCCAGGATAATTTCAGTCAACTTTATTTTGAAGGAAGTGAAGTTGTTCCTCGTGAGACAATAGCATCTACCATAGTGAAGAAGGAATAAATGAAGAATCTTATAAGAATGGTTTTATTAATTTGAAAGGCAACAAGATACCTAGGGGATTATTTAGTCTGGGAAGATTTATTTGACAGACATGACGATATATCAAGTCAAAGATATCACATGAGGTTCATCAGTCTGCAAAATATGAAAATGTTAATATTGGAAGCAAAGAGGAACCCAAGCTTGTCAACATTGGCAAATGCTACACAAAAGAAGAAAGAATTAAAATGATGAACTTATTAAAAAGTTATGTTGATGTGCTTGCCTATTCATATGAAGATTTGAAATCATTCAAGCCAAGGGAGATGCAACATTACATTCCTTTGAAACCAGGAATCAAGCCTTTTTGGCAGAAGAAAAGGCAATACAACCCTAAGATTTTAGATACTATTTACCAAGAGATTCAAAAGCTTTTGAAGGAAAAAATAAATTTTCCAATTCATCACTCAACTTGGGTAGCCAATATTGTACCAGTAAGGAAAAAGAATGGTGAGATCCAAATTTGTGTGGATTTTGAAATCTGAACCAGGATTCCCTCAAAGATAACTATCTCGCTTCCCATGATGGACCAAATTTTACAAGTTGTTACTGGCTCAGAAATGTTATCTATGTTGGATGGATTTTCAGGGTACAATCAGATTGAGGTTGATGTTCTTGATCAACACAAAACAACATTCACAACTCCATGGGGATGTTTGCCTATAAGAGAATGCCATTTGGTCTGATTAATGTTGGTGCCAATTTTCAATAGGAAATGGATTTGGATTTTGGGTCCTTAAAAGGAAAATGCATTGTTGTGTATCTAGATGATTTAACTTGTCTTTTCCAAGAAAAGGGAAGATCATTTTCAACATCTTGAAACTGTTCTTCAAAAGTGTAGAGAACATGGAGTGTCCCTCAACCCAAAGAAATCTATTTTTGGTGTCACTGAAGGTAAGATACTTGGACACATTGTTTCTAAGGAGGGAACCAAGATAGATCCGAAAGAGTTCAAGCTATCCAATGGATTCCTCTCCCTACAAGTAAAAAGGGTGTGCATTCTTTCTTTGGAAAGATAATTTTTAAGAAGATTTATTCTGATTTTGCAGAGTTGACTATGAGCATAGCTCATATGATGAAAGGAAAGCAGTCCTTTGGTTGGACTCTAGGTGGGAAGGAAGCTTTTGAAAACATTAAGAAGAAATCACCCAGACTCCCATTCTTGCTTTCCCGATTTTGAGAAGGATTTCTTGATCTATTGCTATGCTACTGAGAATACTTTGGTTGTTATTCTAACACAGAAGAATCCTAAGGGGTGCGAGCTACCCATTGCCTTCATGAGATATGTCCTTAAAGATCATGAACTGAAATACACTCAGATTGAGAAACATGCCTTTGTTGTGGTTAAGGTAGTTAAACAGTTTCGTTTCTATATCCTCAGCTCTCACTCTATTGTCTTCGTCCTAGATACAATAGTTAATTCTATCCTCACTCAACAAGAGTTTGGAACCAAAAGAGGAAATTGGGTGGCAAAGGTGCAAGAGTATGATTTGGACATCAGGCCAACTAAGCTAGTCTGGGGAAAGGGTCTCTGTGAATTGATTGTTGCAGGTGTTGAAGATAACCCTTCTCAAGAAAATGCACATATGCCAACTGTTCTCTTCATTAGTTCAACAGATGAATGGTATGCTGACATTGCTCATTTTCTTACTTATGGAGAATGTTCGTCTCACCTAAATGCTAAAGAAAAAAGAGCTATTAAACGAGAGCTGCACAATATGTGCTTTGGGACAATTCTTTGTTCAAAAGAGGGATTGATGGAAGGTTTCTCATATGTGTGGATAGAGAGCAACAAAAGAGGTTACTTAGAGAATTTCATGATCAAGCTTGTGGAGGAAACTTCTCATCCACTATGACTGCTCATAAAATTATTTGTGCAGGCTACTACTGGCCAACTGTCCAACCCTATTTCAAGATGCAACTAAATGGGTTAGTAAGTGTGAATCTTACCAAACTTTTGTGGGAAGACCTAAGCTAGCCACTCTGCCACTCAAACCAGTGGTGATAGAAGAACCTTTTCAACAGTGGGGGTTAGACTTTGTGGGTACTCTTAATCCTCATTCCAGTGTTGGGCATACTCATGTATTACTTTCGCCATTGACTATTTCACCAAATGGGTGGAGGCTATTCTAGTAAAAATCACAACCTCTGAAGTGATATGTAACTTCATCAAGGAAAACATTCTGATTAGATTTGGGGTGCCAGGTAAAATTGTTACTGATAATGCCTCCAACTTATCTTCTTATGAAATGATGGATTTTTGTTATGGGTATGGAATTTCTCTTGCACATTCCTTTGACTACTACTAGTAAGGAATGGACAGAAGAATCAACAAAAAAGAATTTGGTGACCATCATTAGAAATCTTGTCAATGAGTCCCAGAGAAATTGGCATAAGAAAATATATGATGCTCTCTGGGTAGATAGAATTACTCCTAAGAGGGAAATTAAAATGTCTCCTTTTTAGGTGGTGTATAGAATCGAAGCTTAGTCACCAAAGGTGGTATCGTAGAACTGCCACCTTGCAGTGATGAAGGCCATTAAGGATTCAAACTTCACTAGTGCTCTAGAGAAGAGAATCATGTACCTACAGAAGTTGGATGAGGACATGTTGCAAGTGGTAGATAGGATTTCTACACATCAAAAAAGTAAAGCAACTGTTTGATAAAAATTCTAGATCAAGCAACTATTTTACTGCTGGGACAAGAGGTGAGAGCCTCGAGGAAGTCATGGAAAATTTGATTCTCTATGGTTGGGCCCTTTCAAAATCAGGCACTTTCTGGAGAAAATTCTTTCTATTTGGACTATATGGATGGAACCTCTCTTCCATTGCCATATAGTGGGCAGTACTTGAAGTTGTTTCAGTCCTAGGTTGTTAGGTGGTCCTTTGTATAGTCTTGTATAGTTCTTGTTTTTGGTCTTTGTGTGTGGTGTTGTGGGGTGTCTCTTCTGTATTGTTCCATTCTGTGACTCTATTTTTCCCAATGGATAAAGCACTAGTCTGTTTTGTAAACCCTAAGATTCAGAAGTTCATACTATGTCTTGTTATCATCTTTACTCAATCAAGCCATATCCCCAAAAAGAGCTAGTTGTTACCTCTTCATGAGTTATAAATTTTCTTCTCTATTCTTGGAGTTTTTTGGGTTTGGTGACTGCTAAATACCCTTGTTGCACACGTGATGAAAGAATAATAAAAAACCAATGAACTGCGTATAGGATAGTTTCCCCGAGTTGATGGGGAAAATAATGTGTTTAATAGATTCATGAATAGATCAAGTGATTTAAAATATTACTCAATGTGTTCTAAAGATTTAATAAATTCCATAAGAAACAAATTAAATAAATTAGGTAATGTCATTTTGGGTTGTAATAATTTACACTAGAAACCTTTAAATTAGATGCATGTAAAATTTGGCTCTCTATGCAACATAATGTTTGTCATCAAGACACTAAGAAACGAGCGATGTTTCTATTGAAGTAGGGTATTCTATAGGTACATCTTGTTGTGGTGCTTCCTTGTTGAGTAAATCTTTATTGAAATTAATGTTTTCTTGTCTAACATTTGGGTTTCCTTGTCTTTCTTGATATCCACCTTAATGAGAGAGTATTTTATAACCTAAACCTCGTAAGAGTTGATTTGATAGGTTCCAAGCCCTACAAAGATCAATATAGAATCATCATCATCGTTATTTATCGAGCATATTTCTCTTCTGAATTTATTAACAATGGTAAAATAAGGATGACCTTAGAATCATTCTCTATGTTTCCCCATAAATTTGTTTGTGTATACTCTAATTACTCTATAGCCATGTGTAATTTCTCTTGTTCTAGGATTTGTTTCTTAACTTTATCCTATTGTAATGTTTCCTTTACAATTTGATTTTATTCCATTTATATTGTTTCATTTTTGTTTTCACAATATCATGATGTGATTCTTGTCTTGAGATAGTTTTTACAATTGATGCATTTATTTAATATCCTCTTTTTGAGTAAATTAAATTTGCATTGTAAACATAATTGTGTCATTTATTATTGTATTATTCTCATCGATGTGTGTGTGTGTGTGTGTGTGTGTGTGTGTGTGTGTGTGAGAGAGAGAGAGAGAGAGAGAGAGAGAGAGAGAGAGAGAGAGAGAGAGAGAGAGAGAGAGAGAGAGAGAGAGAGAGAGAGAGAGAGAGAGAGAGAGAGAGAGAGAGAGAGAGAGAGAGAGAGAGAGAGAGAGAGAGAGAGAGAGAGAGAGAGAGAGAGAGAGAGAGAGAGAGAGAGAGAGGAGAGAGAGAGAGAGAGAGAGAGAGAGAGAGAGAGAGAGAGAGAGAGAGAGAGAGAGAGAGAGAGAGAGAGAGAGAGAGAGAGAGAGAGAGAGAGAGAGAGAGAGAGAGAGAGAGAGAGAGAGAGAGAGAGAGAGAGAGAGAGAGAGAGAGAGAGAGAGAGAGAGAGAGAGAGAGAGAGAGAGAGAGAGATTTAGGTACCCATATAGATATAGGAGAATGAGATGACTACACACGAGAGAATTATCTCTTAGGAAAATTAATCTTAGGAGGGAGAGAAACTAGCGGCTCTCCTAAATGGGCATCATTGGAGTTCTATTCTCTATAGAGTGATGTGCAAGAGGATGTGCTCAAGATTTAGTAGATGAATTATAATGTATATTGAAATAAGTAATACCCTTATTCTTAAATTTATTTATATTTCATTGTAAAGTGTAACGATCATTGTCACAATGTCCATTCATGTTGTGATAATTACAAAATGGTTTTTCTTATATCTTATCAATCCTATGAAGGGGATAATGTTTTTATATAAGGTGAAAAAAGGTTAAGGGACGCTATGATGTAGGGGCATCACTCCAAGAGGCTAATATAGGGTTTTTGTAATCAATTTTAGCTTATGTCGGTCTTCGAGGGTCCTAGGTGTCACTCATTTTGGTTTGGTGAGCTATAGAAGTTTAAAATTCAAATAGGGAGGTTTCCCTCCATTTTCACAATTTGAAAATTTGAATCATGTAGAGCCAATTTTGGCTTTCTAGTTAGGAGTATATGTTTAGAGGTGTATTTCCGGTATGATTTAGTGTGCATAGTTCCTAATTTGGTCTTGGAACCTCCGTATGATGTACTATGGGGCTTGTATAACTCCTAGTCATCACTAATTCACTTTTTGGTGTGTAACTCATATTTTCTTGATCTATTGGTCCTAGAATTCAGTTATGGGATCAATTCGAGCCAAGGAAGGTTAAATAAATCTTGTAACTATTTTATTATTCATTGATCAATACATGAAATGAAAGTTTGGAGCTCCAAAAGCACATGTAATAGGAATGAAGAAACAATTTGAATTACCTTTCACTATTTTGAGACTATACATCACAGTTTTAGATATTGCGTGATCACCATATCGAATAAATTGATGGAATATGTAATTAAGAATTTTTTTATAAGTTTTTATACTAAATTTGACCAAGGATCATTAGTACCATGACTGTGAATGAGTGTTAGATACCTCATCAATACTATAGCGGGGTGTTTTGCAAGTTTATTCGGAATAAGACAAATGGGACAAAATTTCCAAGGAAGAGGATAATATTGGTGTCTAAGGAATAATTTAGAGTACATTTTGAGTGGGAGTAACCTTTAGAGACCACAGGTAAGGTTGTAATCCATTTCTTACTTGGTATGAACCTTAAAACTCATTTGATAAACCATGTTTATCAAAGAAAAGATGGAGTATCTCATGTATAAGTACATGATTGGGAGGATGAACAAAACCTACTGGTAATTTTGGGATATTTTATTCTATATAGAGACCATCTCAAGGAGTTCTCGAGGCTTTGGGGATTAACCAATTTGAAGTGGTAAGCAAAACAAGGCTCTCGTGGTGAAGGAAAAAAATCTTAGGGTTAGAAGAGATAAGTTGTTTTGAGGACCCAAAAATCTTTAACAGAGACTAAGAACTACTAAAAATATTACTTACGGTTTCCCAATATAGATTCAAGAGGAATCCTACAAAGTTAAGGTCACACCTAGGAGATTTTGATGTCATTTTGAGAATTTTCCCGTAGCAAACTTAGAGAGACCTAATAAAGATCTGAAACAATGGGATTTTATACAAAAAGGACACTCGAAATTTTGCATACTTAAGGAACATCCAAATTGATGCTTTAAATTCGATCTGGTTAGTTAAATGAACCATTCAATCAAAGATATACCTGATTTAGTCTTGAAATTTGGACTAGTAGAGAGAAATAGGCTTATAAAGGAGATTTGTGAAGGAAGTAGCATTTACTTAAAGAATTGAATCAAACCCTCTACCCACCCAATAATTGAAAAATGGTACTAAAAATTACCTTGTTTTTTTGGTGTGATTAGTATATTGTTCCAACTCATAACCCACCATCATCATCCTTCTCAAGAAGCCAAATTGGCAGTTTTGTAAAAGATGATCAAAACATCTAAATATAAATGTTTTAATCAATTTTTTGAATGTTTTAGAAATTTTAGAGGCTAAGGAGCATGATTTGAGGTTATCATAAGTACATTCGGGCATTTGAAGTCAAAATTTCATGTTTTGGAGGTATCTTGAAATATGAAAAATAAGCATTTTGCAAGCTAAGTGTGTTTGATTAGAGTGTTGAACTAATTGAATTGTTTGAGTGTATTGAAAGTAGTTTATGATCTCGCATCATTTGGTATCGAGTGAAGAACGATAATAAATTGATAGAGGAAAGAAAAATAAGATCGGTGAGAAGAGAAGAGAAGGGAAGAGTTTGAAAAAATTCCACCGAGAAGAGTGGCTAGAGGAGGAAATAGAGATCAACCAAGAGATGTTGAGTTGGTTTTAGTCTTGAGAAACGTTCAAGATAAGTTAGGAGCACTATAATTTTCTTAAAGAAGAGTAAATTCATTGGATGAGGATAGTGATGAAGAAGGGGGTGGGGAGAGAGAGAGAGAGAGAGAGAGAGAGAGAGAGAGAGAGAGAGAGAGAGAGAGAGAGAGAGAGAGAGAGACCAGAAGTAAAGATATTAAAGTAAGTCATGGGAACAAGTACATAGTCAAGGATGTAAGTGCCGAATATGGAGATGGAAGCTTGCATATCTAATATGTGAGAACATTGCAGAGGATTAAAAGGTGAAATTTGCATGCACCAAATTAACATGACATGCTGCAATATGGTGGGACTTTGTGCAAGAATAAAGAGTAAGCATGGGAAAGGAAAAAAATTAAGAAGTGGGAAAACATGGTGGAAAATTGAAAGGTAAGTTCATTCCCTCAGATTACCAGACTAGCTTATTCAAAAAGATGCAAAATTTGAGACAGAGAGAACTAAGTGTGGCTGATTATACTAAATAATTATACAAATTGGATATGAGATCTGGTCACATACAAGATGATGTTGAAGAAGTGGCAAGGTATGTGAATGGTTTAAGGTTAAATATACAAGATGAAATCAGTTTGTTCCATTTGAGATTAGTAGAAGAGGCTTATCAAGTTGCCTTGAAGGAAGAGGAGAAATTATCAAGAAAGAAAACTCAATACTTGAGAGGAAGGGGAAGATGAGTGAGAGGAAGAGGTCATTAGTCAAGAAGAGGACAACAACAACAATAAACAAATGAGTAAGAAACAAGTAGTTCATAAACAAAAAATGCGCCAAGAGGAGGATACTCTAAGGGTGGATATGGAAGAGGTAGAGGTGAATTCATTGTAAGTTGATTTAAATACAATAAATATGTTGGATGTAGATCATTTGAATTTCCTGAACATCCACCAACAAGAAATAACAGAGATAATGAGGAAAGAAACTAGATTTCACATGTAAATGAGGAGGAGATTGTAGCATCACCATCCTTAGTGGAGGAACCTGAATTAGGTGAAGCATTGATGATGAGAAGAGCCTTGGTGAATGCAAGAAAAGGAGTGAGGAACTAGTGTAGAGAAGAACATTGTTCATAACCATATGCAAGGCCAAAGGTAAATGTTGCAAACTCATTATTGATAATGGTAGCATTGATAACTTAGTCTCCACTGAAATGGTTGAAAAACTAAATTTGAAGAAAATGAGGCATCCTAATCCATACAAAGTCTTTTGGGTTCAAAGAGATCACCAGTGCTTGTAAATCAACAATCTTTGGTTAGTTTTCAAGTGGGTAGGTATCATGATCAAGTTTTGTGTGATGTAATTCCCATGGATGCATGTCATCTTCTATTGGGAAGACAATGCCAATTTTTTAGAAAATCCATCCGTGATGGATGGGAATATATATATATATATATATATATATATATATATATATATATATATATATATATATATTGTAAGGATGGGATTAAGAATACACTAAATATATTGAAGGATAGGAAAGCATGGCATGAAGAGAAATCTAGAGTGATGATCATGGGGTTGAAAACACTTTTTCAAAGAGAGAAAATAAGGTGAAGTGATGGAGAATGGAGTTAGCACAATCAAGAAAATGTGGGAATGGCTAAGTGGAGAAAGTGAATACCAAGGCAAATGATAAAAGATAATGGGTATGAAGGGTGAATAATATGAATCTATAAGTCATAATGAGAACAAGGACAATACTCAACCAATAGAGAGAGTCAAGAAAGAAGACAACTCAGCATATGAGATGAACATGAGGCAATCAGACCTATAAAGAAGAAACAAAGTCTTAAAAAGGATAATAAAACAGTCCAAGGAAGCATAAGGTGGCAAGAGAAAATAGAAAGCAAATATACGAGAATATATGGAAGTCAATAATGGAGGAAAAAATTGTAATTTACAAACTAATCTTGTGTCTAGTGTTGTTTACACAGTGTGATGGATGAAGTAAGCATGGAGTAGTCATGTGAAGATGAATACTTCAAGAAAACATCACAATTTCTCAAACTTGAAGTTGAAATGAGTTAAGAAGAGTCAAAGGGAGATGTAAGAGGAAGTGTCATGGTAAAATATCATGAAGAGTCATCACAATTAAATAAGAACCAAGTGTATGAATTTAGTCAAAAGGTAGAAGGGACAATATACAGCCCTACTACATTATATGGATTTATGAAGCCAACTAATTCAAGGATGGGCAAGATTGCAAAGAACATGGTACAATCATTGGAGACATTTGGAGCAAAAAATTTAGCAAAAGAAAACCCTCGAAGTTCATACTTAACTAGAAACAAAGAAAGAAGCGTAAGAACAAGGAACTTACAAGCAAAACCACTCTTGGGATACTTTTCTTTTCCCTAGGAGTATGATGCGGGCGTCACTCTAAGGGACAGGTAGATGTTTTTTTAATCAATTTTATCTTGTGTGAGTCTCTAGGGGTCATATGTGTCATTTATTTTGGTTTGGTGAGCTCTAGAAGTTCAAAATTCAAATAGGGAGGTTTCCCTCTATTTTGCACAATTTGAAAATTTGAATCTTGTAGAGCCAATTTTGGCTTTCTAGTTAGGAGTAGAGGTTTAGAGGTGTCTTTCAAGTATGGTTTAGTGTGTATAATTCCTAATTTGGTCTTGGAGCCTCCTTATGATGTACTATGGGGCTTGTGTAACTCCTAGTCATCACTAATTCACTTCTTGGTGTGTAACTCCTCATATTTTCTTGATTTATTGGTCCTAGAAGTTAGTTATGCGACTAATTTGAGCCAAGGAAGGTTAAACAAATCTTGTAGATATTTTATTATTCATTTATCAATCAAGGAAATGAAACTTTTGAGCTCCAAAGCACATGTAACAGGAAGGGAGACACAATTTGAATTACCTTTCACTATTTTGAGACTATACATCACATTTTAGGTGTTGCATGAATGTTATTGTCAAGAAAGTGATGGAATCGGCAAGTAATAAAAACTTCTAAGTTTGTTTGTATTAAATTTGAGAAAGGATCCTTAGTATTATGATGGTAAATGAGTGTTATAAACCTCATCAATATTGTAGTAGGGTGTTTGGAAAGTTTAGTCGGAATAAGACAAATTGGACAATATTTCTAAGGAAGAGGATAATATTGGTGTCTAAGGAATAATTTATATTACATTTCAAGTGGGAGCAACCTTTAGAGACCACCTGGGTAAGGTGATAATCCATTTATTACTTGGTATAAACCTTAACTATTTGATAAACCATGTTTATATGAGAAAAGATGTAGTATCTCATGTATAAGTACATGATTGAGAGGATGAACATAGCCTCTGGTAAGTTTGGGAGATTTTATTGTATATAAAAATCGTCTCAAGGAGGTTTCAGGCTTTAGATATTAACCAATTTGAAGTTGTAAGCAAAACAGGCTCTTGAGGTTGAAGGAGAAAACCTTAGGGTTAGAAGAGATAAGTTATTTTGAGAACCCAAAATATCTAATAGAGACTAAGAACTACTAAAAATATTAATTATAGTTTCCAATACATATTCAAGAGGAATACTACAAAGTTAAGGTCACAACTAGGAGATTTTTCGTTTGAGAATTTTCTATGTAATGCTTAGAGAGACCTAATAAAGATCTCGAAATAATGGGTTTTGGGAATATTTTATAAAATAAGGACACCTTAATTTTTACATACTTAAGAAACATCCAAATCGGTTCTTCAAATACTATCTGGTTAGTAAAATGAACCCTTCAATCAAAAGATATACTCGATTTAGTATTGGGGTAGGGCTAGTAGAGAGAACTAGGCTTTTAACGGAAATTTGTGAAGGAAGTATCATTTATATCACGAATTGAATCAAAACCTCTTACCCACACCTGAGCATTGAAAAATGGTACTCAAAAATGACCTTGGTTTGTTGGTGTGATTTGTATATTGTTCCAACTCATAACCTACCATCGTCATCCTTCTCAAGAAGCCAAATTGGTAGTTTTGTAAAAGATGATCAAAACAACTAAATCTAAGTGTTTTAATAGATTTTTTGAATGGTTTAGAAATTTTGGAGGCAAATTAGGATGATTTTAGTTTATCATCAATCCATTAGAGAATTTTAATTCAAAATTACATGTTTTGGAGGCATCTTGAACTATGAAAAACAAACCTTTTGCAAGCTAAGTGTGTTTGATTAGAGTGTTGAACTAATTGAATTGTTTGAGTGTGTTAAAAGTAGTTTTTGCTCAAAATCACCCTGCCCCTTAAAAAGGAAACAAATCATCTTGGAGACATTTCATAAGTGAGAAATGAAAAAGAACCAACAACATAGGTGCATAAAACTAACAATAAGAAATTAACAGTAACAACGACTGCCCCACTGCCCCAAAGATAAGAAAAGAGAAAGTAGTGGAGGAAGACCTCTCACTTATTCTCCAAAATCCAAAGCATTTGAGTCCATTCAGATACCAATTCATTAATGGAGGTAATCAGGTTCTCATAGTTGATATTACCATCCGCATGCTTCCTTTTATTTGAATTAACATTCTGAATTTCCTCCATGTGGGTGTTTACCAACTAAGCCAACAATTTCAGGTGCTCAATAGTACTTTTGATATTCAGCAAACTCCATTTTCTGATTTGAAGGATAGTCTCCTTCAAATTCTCAACTTCTTTCTCCAGATAAGAGCACCTCCCCTGAAGAAATTCAACTTTGTTACTATCCACATCCAAAGTAATGTTGTCAATTTTTATTTTCATAGTATTCCAGTCTTTGAGGATCATGTTCAACATATTCTTGTTCAAGGAAACATCATCCCTCATATGTTCCAACTCAGGGGTGATGTTATTATTTTGATTTTTTTCCTGAACATTAGTCTTATCTATTCCACTCTTAATATTTTTCCCTCTTGAAATTCCATCTTCCTATTAAGTGTTTTCAGGATGTTAATTTCTTCAACTGTGTTTTGTGTGGGTTGAGTAGAAGAAGATTTGATACTTTTACCAGAATTAGATACAAAATGAGATACATTATCCAAACTAATATCTTCAGAAGAAACTTTTCCCATTTCAGACATCAAACCTTCATTACTCAGAATATCCCTATAATTCTCTGACCATGTAATATTTGCAGATATTTTATTCACCTGGGCCACAGACTTGCTAAGAGATCTAATAATTTAAAAGGGGAAGCATTACATATTTCCATACCTCACATGTTTGAGCATAGGAAAATTATAGGCATAGAAGACCTTATATCTCCCATCAAGAGTAAGGAATTACATAAAATGGAGGGCTATATCATCAAAATGCTCAGGAAGAGATGCCCTTTTATAACCAACAAAGAGATATTTCAAAGACTCACTCCCCTCTAAGTATTGATTAATTTTATCAACACTGTTATTTTTACGTTTAAATACCTCTCTACCATGATTTTTGAGACCAGTGACCATAGCTATAAAATATATAGTAATATTAAGGGAAATTTACCTCACACGCACCTTGTCATTGTTTCATGCCTAGGAGAAATCCATACTAAGATTTTCATCATTATCGTTGAACCCTTTGAATTTTTTTCCATTCCAACGCTCTTAAGCAGGTTCCAAACATTAGTATCAAAGTCCTCAGTTGTGTCCAACTCAATTCTAACCAGATCTCCACCCATATGAAGGGGATAATAAAAATTAGGTATTAAATTGATTAAAATCTCATTGAGTAGATATTACAAAATATCATTTGGTATGACATTAATATTTTTGAAATAAAGATATGTCTCATGCTTAGGCACATATTTATCTTTCTTTATAAACCACGATGGAGAGGAATATTGTTGGGGCCAAATAATGTGTGTAGAGATATGGTTAACACGAGCATGTTCTCGATTTTTTAGATGTGTAATCTAACTCTTGAGTGATTAGAAATTAATACTCATAGCTTGAATATGATTTTGAAAATCATATTATAATTCTTGAATAGATTCTAGCCTTATAAAAGATATCATTTACATGACCATTCATTGATGAAGGATCCATATGGGAGTCTAAGAGGGTCTTTTGAATTATCATTAATTATAAATTGACTCGCATATGATAGAGACATAAAGAATAATGCAAGTCCTAATTTCAATAGACATGTACCATATAGGATAGGGAAAAGAATGGGAATCTTGAATATGCATAAGATTAATCCCAATGTTAAAAAAATAGGTAGGCCCAAAAATAAATGTTTAGAAAAAAACTATATTTGTCAAATTTATAAAATGGTTATCTCTTAAAATAGATGATGAATTTTTGAAACCAAAAGTGGGGTTTTAAGGACCTCAATGTGATGAAAAAACCTTCAAGGTATTTTCTAATAAAGTTTTTGTATTCTAAAAATTATGCTAAAAATTTATGAAAAGCGAAAAGAGGTTTTTATTTAATTTTTTAATGAGAAAAAAACATCTAAGGGATTTAAAAATAGAGTTGTTATTTAGTAGATATGTCTCAAAAGGTGTTTTAGCTAGTATAAAACCCTAGAAAGAGGCCTTAGGATCATAACCAAGCATGAAACCCTAATGAAAAAAATTGAAAATCAAATTTAGGTCATGAAAAAGGTAGAAACCAAAATTAAATTTGAATACAAATCTTAGAAAATGAGAATCCAAAACACTAGGGTTTAGGGTTTAGGGTTTTGAATTTACCCAAAAATGAATTTAAATTTATGAGAAAGGGGTTTAATTCACTTTACTTTATTCAATTTCATATTGGGGTTAGAAACAAGATGTATATTCGTTTTATCAATTATGCATTCACACCTTAATATACATATATAATGATTTGTAAGATCAATAAATTAAAATATGTGTTAAATATATTAAAACAAAAGACAACAAGTGTATGAATCTATTTAGATTATATGTAATCTAATATGGGTGTGATAAAATGATGAACATCTTTGGAATTGTCCTCAGAAATGCTTCATCTCTATTCTTAGAAGTGTAGACTATATTGGGACAAAACTACCAAACCATCCAACTCGTCTCTGTCACTTCCCTCTCTAACTCGGTAGTTTTGTCTAAGAAAATGTTGGCACTCTAGAAATTATTATTATTTAAGAATGAATTAGATATGACTTTCTATAAGAAATTAGGTCTTTCAAATGTGTGAAAACCTCTAAAATCGATCAAAAAGACCCAAAACCCTAATCATGGAAAAACCCCCGCAAAAGTTTATTGTTTGGGTTGAAGTGCAATTTGTACACCACCTACATTGAATTTACTTGAACTATGCCTCAAACCACACGTTTTCCTCCACTTATGGATGTGGAATTTATATAGATACAATTATATTTGATCATTAAACACTTGATAATGTTTCTAATGGCTTATTTTCTTAGTTCTTGACTTGGATTTAATGGTATCTAGTTTGAGAAGATTGAATATAGAACTTAGTTTAGAGTGTTTTATATTTTTTGGGGATTCTCCTAATGTGTGCTACTATTCTAGGGAAATTTAGGAGATATTTGAGTTTTTATAGACATTTTCTTGAGGAGTGCTTGAAAGTTTCGATTTGACGAGCAAATGAGCGTGTTTGACTTGTTTATATAAGTTTATTTACCTGTATTCACATTATGAATGACCCATGATGAAAGTAACATCCCATAGAAGATATCAAACTAAGAAATTACTTTTAGAGGGGCCATGATAAAACCACCAGCTTCATACCAAAATATCTTGTGGTTTAGTCCAGGAAGGGTGTGTGTGGTTGGAAATCTCAATACACGGTAAATATGATTGATAGGTTGCTTTGAACTGATGTAAGATGATTTATGAGTGATTAATTAGTGAAATGGAGAGAAAAGTCTTGAAATAATACTAGGGATATATTTTTAGGCTCATAATGGGAGCATAAGCCAAGATTTAGGGATTAAGCCAATATTGACATTATTAAGTGATTAATTTCCATATTTAGGTGTATACACTAAGAAATTTATAAATCATAATATGTACCAATCATTGTTCTAGAGAAAGATATAAATGGGTATATATATCAACCATTGGGCTTGAATCCAAAAATGTAACAAGAAATGTGTGCTAAACAACTATGTCAATAATTCATGTGTTCTAATAAATGTGTTTCATAAGTAAAGCATGTCATAAGTGACATGTAATGATAATAATCAAGAAATATAAGTATTATGTCATAGGAAATTTATTTCAATATAAATATGTAGTAAGTAATGTATCCAAGAAAAAATGGGTGACATGAACCCAATATGTGTGGACATACATAAAACAAGCAATGCCAAACAAAGTGCATAGAGAAACAATAGAGTATGAGGAAAAAATAATCATAGATCATACGAGTGTCTCAATAAAATATAGTATATAGATACTAGTTCATTATAAAAACAGGGCATAAAGCATACAAGGTTGTGTAGAGTAGTAGATAACATGAAAATTCCTAGAGAGAAATTAAATAACATATAATATACGAAAGAAGTTATAGCACACAATATTGTAAAGCATACACCACACAAGTACCTAGAGAAATTAGAGAAGAAAAGTTCAAATTGTAGTCAAAGGATACAACACACAAATTCCTAGAGTAGTCATATAATTCATGATTTAAAAAGTATACAAAGCATAAAATACACAAGTTCTTATATCATTCGAAATAGCCAAGATTCACATAGCAGATAAAGCATACAATACACAAGTTCCTAAAGCGGTTAGATAATAAAATATCAAATAGTAGTCAAAGAATAAAACACAAAAATTCCCAAAGAAGTTAAGACAAACAAGATTCAAAAATTAGATAAATATTACAACATACAAATACATAGAGTGGTTAAAGTAGACAAGATCAAATTTAGACAATAAATACAACACACAAGTTCCTAGAGAAGTCAAATCACACAATATCGCAAAGTATACAAAAATAAGTTCCTAGAGAAGTAAAATCAGGAAATACACCAAAACATAGAAAAGATAGAACCATACATGGATATAGATAAGAAATGAATGATATGATCAACAATGTCGGATAGCTAAAATAAGAGCCACTCAACTAGTATACCAATATACAATAAATACAACATGACCAATACATGATAAATGCAAGTGAGCATCAAACATGGTCAAATTAATATGTAGATATAAACAATGTGGTAGTTAAATAAAACACAATATAACATGTATAGTAAGGAATAAAGTAGCGTAAGATAAGGAATAATCTATTCTATCCGATACCCCACCGCAATGAGATAGAGAATATGGAGGGTCGATAGATCTATATGTATCTATATGGTATATGGCCAATATTCTAGATGAAATATATTAATGTCATTCGGATGGGCTCACTCCATACCAGGAGTATAAGGGATCAAGTTGAGAATGAGATCAACATGAGAAGGAGACAGCCGACCGAGAATGCTATAGCTTTTAATTCATAACCCATTAGTCCTTACATCTACTCACATCCCCCATAGAGATCCAACATTGGACGTTCATCCGAGCCGAACATCTCTATATAATATTGATAGGGTCTCACACATACCCCATCTCTTACGAGATAAGGGTTTTACGACCATGTAGTACCCACAATGTACCAATGTATAAGGAATATAATCATTACCAAATTAGTTTTAAAGATGACCCAATGGGTATGTATGCCCCTAATGTGGAAGGCATCCCATAGGTAGAGGAGTGCAAGAAACTACAATATGCTAAAGATACAATTTAATTAAGATCACTTTATGAGAAAAATGAATTTTCCCTAGGATTCTAGGTTGTAGAATCCATAAGAAGTTTGATGTCCATTGGTTTGGCAAATACTAAAATATGCACTTATTACTATTACATTACACCTCTAGTATGTTGTTATATACATGATTTCTAAGTTTAGAAACTAGGCACCGGTGACACCTCTTTGGTCCTTTTCTTGCTTTTCTTGAATATGCTTATGTCTCTTATCTAACATTTGCATTTTTTTAGTCGAGTCACATGGATACCTATTCCTATATTTTACTCTATTTCTATTTTCTTATTGCAAGATAGTACCACCTGCATAAACAACACGAGCGCCCAAGTGCTAATGTCCTTCCGGGTGTTTCTATCTGTTTGTTTGTTTTCTCCTTTATCTTTACTTTGGCTTTGTGTCTTTTTATTTTATTTTCACAACCTAGGTTGGATTTTGGTGTCACCATGTGCCGAAATTCAAATAAAGAACTCATATATAAACAAAACCTACGAACTATTCTAAGGGGGAAATAGGGATATCATTTTCTATATCCACCACATATAAAGAAAAACACAAGGGACACCATTTTGAGATACATTATTCAACGCATAGGGGAGGCTATTATAAATTCCATATCGCACATTCTTACATTGGGAAAAATTAGTTTTATCCTACTATTATTTTTATGATTGGCACTATGGAATCTTAGTTCAAAGAACTTGATTTCAATCACACACCAAAAGAACTACATAGAGTCTAAAAATGTAGTGCAATGATTAACAAGATCACATTGGGGTGACTTCCAAGGTTAGTCTAACTCTCTCAAATTACATTTTCATTCAAGTATAATGTGTTCTTGAGTCTTGTGTAGGTAGCTAGGGTTTATTTTTCAAATAAAAGTGTGACAAAGTAGAGTACAAAAACCCGACGTGACCTACAATGAGATAACAAAGATAAGAATCGACATAGAAAGAAACAGATCCAAATATGTCCCTAGGACACCAACACCCAAAACATATGCCAATACCCAAGTGGTTGTATCCTCCCCTAGGCATGTTAGGTTGTGGAGCCTATTTTCATGTGTGAAAGTGTTGAAGACTGTACACTAAGAGTACTTGTACACTTTCCATAGTTGTCTTGCTGGGGCTGCCCTGCGGGGTCCAGGGTGAAAAACCACTGAAATTTTTTTGGCCTCGAAAAAAACATGCCCGATATATCGAAATGTGATTTTCTCTCATATGGGTGAGATTTTTGACCCATATGTTTAAGGGATGGTTTCGGCCCATAGTTTTTATACCCACAGTTTTGTAAAACTGCTTAAGTAGTTGTCTACTTATGTGGTTTTGTGCATATGGTAGGGATTATGTAACATTGCAGATGTGTATGAATTTGGGTGTGAATTATGTAGATTTTTTTAGCATAGCTCCAAACAGATCTAGGTATTGTATTGAGAGAGTAGTGGCTTATAATAAAATCTGAGCAAGTGATTCTTGGTGGATGTAGCCCAAATTGGGTGAACTGCGTTAAATATTGTCTCTTTGTGTTGTGTTATTTTTATTCTACACTTTTATTTCAGATCTGTAATATTTTCTGCATATTAGTTTCTACTTTTGTTGCGATTACGTGAGGGATTATTCCGCATATTTTATGCCTTATTTCCTAACAATTGGTATTAGAGTGAGGTTTCGTTTTTGAAGTGTTGAATCGTAGGGAAATTTTTAGCTTGAGTGAGAGCTATGACGATGATGGAAGATCAAGGGTTGATAAATTCAACGGAAAAATTTTAGTCTTTGGAAGATGCGGATGGAAGATTACCTTTATCGAAGGATCTTTATATTCCTATATCCGAGAAGGTGAAAAATCCCTCAAGCATGACAGAGATGCGGAATGATATTTGTTGGATAGGAAGGCACTTGGGACAATCTAGATGTGTCTTGCATCTTCAATATTATTTAATGTTTCGAAGGAAAAGACTACAAAAGAATTGATGGATGCATTAGGGAAGTTGTATGAAAAACCCTCTGCCTCTAATAAGATATTTTTAATGAAAAAGTTATTTAATATGAAGATGTCTGAGAATGGTTCAGTAGCAGATCATTTAAATGATTTTAATACAGTGGTAAATATGCTAGCTTTAGTTACAATAAAATTTGATGAAGAAGTTAGGACTTTATTACTTTTGTGCTCTTTACCTGAGAGCTGGAATAGCTTGGTAATGGTGGTAAGAAACTCGGTTCCAGCTAACCCAAAGTTGAAGTTTGAGGATGTTTTAGGGGTGATTCTAAGTGAGGAAATGAAAAGAAAAAGTTCTGGGGAGTCTTCTACTTTAGGGAATGCTTTAACAGTGGAAACTAGAGGGAGACAAAAGAATAGAGGTAGCCATGGAAAATTGAAAGATCAGGCAAGGTCAAAATCCAAAAGTAAGATAGTGTGATGGCACTATGAAAATTATGGGCATGCAAAGACCAATTGTTGGGAGATTTGGGACAAGAAGAAACAACAGAAGAAAATAAGTAGGCAAATGTGGCAATAGGTAATGTATGTCGGGATGCTTTGATTCTTTTCTTTGCACAATATATTCTTGAATCTTGGGTTTTAGATTCGAGGGCTTCTTTCCATGCTACTCCACATAGGCATTATTTTGTTGATTATGTTTAAGGGATTTTGGGCATGTTTTTCTTGGTGATGATGAGCCTTATTGCAGTATAGTTGGAAAAGGATCTGTTCAAGTTAAGATGCAGAATGGGAATACATGGCTATTGAAGGATGTTAGACATGTGCCTACTTTAAAACAAAATATGATATCGACAGGCTAGTTGGGAAGTGATGGTTGTATTGTGATATTTACAAGAATCTTGGAAGGTTACCAAGGGTGCTCTTGTGGTGGCAAGAGGTAAGAAGGTTGGAACCTTGTATTTAACCACTTATAGCACTAATGTTTGTAATCTTGTGGCTTCAAAAGTAGATACAACATTATGGCACTATAGGCTTGGTCATATGAGCCATAAGGGCATGGAGATCATAAAGAAGGATTCACACAGATATATAGAAACACGTTTGGAGTTCTGTGAGGACTGCATATATGGGAAACAGAAGCGAGTAAGGTTTCTCAAGGTTGGACCTACAAAGAAAGAGAGTAAGTTAGAGCCGGTGCATTTTGATGTGTGGGGGTCTGATTCAGCTATCATCTCTTGGGGTTCAAGTTATTATGTTATGTTTATTGATGATGCAACAAGGAAAGTTTGGATTTATTGTATTTGACACTTTTGTTAAATAGAAAGCCTTCGTAGAGAATGCAATTGGTCTTAAGCTAAAATTTCTTAGGTCGAGATAATGGAGGGGAGTGTTGGAACAATGAATTTTACAATTACTATTCTAAGAATGGAATCCACAAGAAAAAGATGGTTCCAAGAAATCCACAACGAGAATGGGGTGTCGAAAGGATGAACAGAACAATAAAGGAACGTCTTTAGGATCATGAGATTACATGCAGATCCTCTTTCTTTTTGGGAAAAAGTGGTGAGCACAACCGTGTACTTGATAAACAGAGGACCCTCAAGTGCCTTGGATGGAGGCATACTTGAGGAGGATTGGTATGGTAAAAAAATTTATTATTCATTTCTTAGATTCTTTAGATGTGAGGTGTTTTTCCATATAGACAAGGATGATAGGACCAAGCTAGAGGCTAAATCAGAAAAATGTACTTTCATTGGTTATGGTGGTGATCAATTTGGATATAAATGTTGGAGTATTAAGGAAAAGAAAATCATTGAATCTAGGGATGTCGTATTTAATGAGAAATTTATGTATAAGCAGCGGTTGTAGGAAAACAGGGGAGGAATCTAAGAAAAAATATGCAGCGGTAAAGGATCTTCCGGATAGGAAAGTGACACTGAATCGGTTCAGAACCTCCTCAACAGAACCCCAAACTCCTATATTGAAGAGGTCTTCTAGGGTAAGAAGAGAACTCGAGCATTTTTCTCCTTCTCTTTATTATTTATTACTCACCGATATTAGAGAGACATAGAGCTTTGATGAAGAAATGTAGGTATATGCCAGGAAGAATTGAGAGCAAGCCATGGATGAGGAGCATTAGGCTCTCATAGAGAACCGGATATGGGATTTGGTGAAGCTACGAAGGAAAAATAGCATTACGAGAACAAGTGGGTGTTCATAGTCAAAGAGGAAGAAGGAGGCAAGAAAATATATATAAGGCCCTATTGGTGGTCAAGGGGTTTGCACGAGAAAAAGGGTATAGATTTTGATGAGATTTTTTCTCCCGTAGTAAAAATGACTTCTATTAGAAATGTTCTAGGAATATTTGTAGCGAGAAGACTTGCACTTATAACAACTTGATGTAAATACTACATTTCTCCATGGTGATTTGGAGGAGGAACTATATATGCAAAGCAACTGAGAGGGCTATGAGGTCAAAGGTAAAGAGGAGATGGTGTGCAAACCGAAGAAGAGATTGTATGGCTTGAAACAAGCTCCGTGTTAATGGTATTAGAAATTTGATAGTTTCATGATGGAGCAAGGTTATATTAGATTTCATTTTGACCATTGCGTGTATACAAAGAAATTTGAGGATGGTAATATTATCTTGTGTCTGTATGTGGATGACATGTTGGTTGTAGGTAAAAACATGTAGGAAATAAAAGTACTCAAGAAGCATCTAAGTGAATCCTTTGCTGTGAAGGATTTTGGGGTAGCTAAAAAAATCCTCGGTATGAGGATATCTCGGGATAGGAAGGAACAAAAGTTGACTTTATCTCAGGAAGAGTACATTAAGAAGGTCTTGGAGAGGTTTAATATGTAGAATGCTAAATTGGTTGGGACTCCTTTGGCAGGCCATTTCAAGTTATCAAAGGAGCAATGTCCCAAGACAAAGCAAGAGATAAACCAGATGTCCAAGGTACCTTACTCATCGGTGGTTGGTAGTTTTATGTATGCCATGGTGTGCACCAACCCCGATATTGCCTATGCAAATGGGAGCGATGAGTAGATTTATGAGTGATCTAGGTAGAGATCACCGACATGTAGTAAAAAGTGGATCCTTCAAGATTTGAGAGGGACCATGGGGACAATTTTTGCTATAGTGGATTAGACACCACTTTGTGTGGTTATGTAGATTCGAGATATGGCTAGAGATGTAGACATGTAGGAGGAGCACGACAGTTATGTTTACACTTAGTAGGGGGACAAAAGTAAGTGGATTTCATGACTACGAAGTTGGTGGCTTTGTCGACCATGAAGACCGAGTATGTTTTTGCCACAAAGAAAAAAACAAGAAATGATTTGGTTACAACAATTTATTGAGGAGTTAGGGCATAAAAGCGGGAGGAAGGAAAGATGCATAGTGATAGTCGAGTGCTATGTACCTAGCTAAGAACTTTGCTTTCCACTCTAGGACAGAGCATATAAAGTTAAGATACCATTTCATCAGGACATCTTTGGAGGAAGAGAAGTTGAATGTAGAAGATTCATAATAGTAAGAATCTTGTAGACATGATGACCAAGGTGGTCAAGAGGGAAAAACTAAATTGTGTTCAGTTCTGGTTGGTCTTCATGGAAACTAGTGAAAGGTTGAGAAGCTTGCTCAGAGGAAAACTAGTCTCCAAGTGGGAGATTGTTAGGTTGTGGAGCTTGTTTTCATGTGTGAAAGTGTTGAAGATTTTACACTAAGAGTACTTGTACACTTTCCACAGCTTTTCTCATTGGGTCCCAAGTGGGGGTCTAGGGTGATAATCCCCAAGAGAAGGGTTTGGGGGCATAGCCCCTGAATTTTTTTGGCCTCAAAACAAAACATGCCCGATATACCGGAAATGTGATTTTTCTCATATGGGTGAGATTTTTGACCCATAGGTTTATGGGATAGTTTTGGCCCATGGTTTTGATACCCATGGTTTTGTAAAACTACTTAATCAATTGTCTACTTATGTGGTTTTGTGCATATGGTAGGGATAATGTAACATTACAAATGTGTATGAATTCAGTGTGAATTTTGTAGAGTTTTTTAGCATAGCTCCAAACAGATTTGGGTATTGTATTGAGAGAGCGGTGGCTTGTAATAAAATATGAGTGGTGATTCTTGGTGGATGTAGCCTAAATTAGGTGAACCATGTTAAATACTGTCTCTTTGTGTTGTGTTATTTTTATTCTACACTTTTATTTTAGATCTGCAATATTTTATGCATATTAGTTTCTACTGTTGTGATTTTGTGAGGGATTATTCCGCATATTTTATCCCTTATTTCCTAACAAAGCACTCCTATCCACAAGGTCTTCACATACTAGTTTCGAATCATAGCTTACACATCCTAGAATATGCCTATTCGGTTCATTCACCTTCCCAAAATCAGTCCCGGACATATGGTGGCAAGTTAATTCATTCCCAAAACCATACTTATCACTTGTACTTGTATTTCCTTTTCTTGATCTTTCTTGTTTATTGTTATATCTATTGAATCAAAAAATTCCTTATCTTATATTTAATTTCATTAAATCATTTGGTGAACCCGTTTATTGATCAAACCCTAACTTTCTCTAGGATCCTTTCTTTTTATGTATTCTTCATGGCCTACCAAAAGATGTTGTGAAACTATCAATCCAGTCTAGTTATCCTAAATACAACTCTATTCCTATAAATTGGGTTCTTCCTTATTTCACCAATGCTACGAGATAAAGCCAATTTCTATCGCAAGTCTCATACTACCCCTACTTATAATCCAAATGTACCTCATGTGTTTACCAAGCTTTATAACCCTGACCCTGATGTTGTATTATTACCCCTCAGAGGCCACTAGTGATTTTGATCGTGAGTCTATTACTACTAATGAGACATGTATTGAAGATCTAGTTGATTTGTCAAGTGAATAAGGCCTTGCTCATGAAACTTAACTTTCTCCGAATATATTTTCATTGTCAACTCCATCATTTATGAAAATAGCCCTCCTCCTCCTCCTTCTCCTCCCCTTATATATGCACAAATCCTTGGGACTAGTCATGTTGAGGCTAATATTTCTATTCTAGATACTTCTCCATCACCTCCACCTTATACTTACTTGTTGACCATTGTACCTCAATAAAAATTATCTTTCTTATTCTCTTGCATGCATGGCTCCTTTTATTGCTTGTGCTCCTATTGTTGATGTTCCTATTGTTTCTCATAATGTGTTACAATTTGATTTTACTCATGATGCATGTTACTACTGATGATGTTTCTAAAGATAATGTACAAACTAATGATGATGTTGAAGAAAATTTACATGATTCTTGTTCTCCTCCACTAGTTTAACTTGTTGATAAATATGTAAAAATTTCCCTTCCTATCGATGCTCCTTCCATTCCTATAGCTAGTTACTCTCTTGATAATCCTAAAATTGACTTCCAACCTAATAAGATCTATATGGATACCTATAATGGAAAACCACAACCCCTTAATGTGCCCCTCAAAGTATATGTCATCCATCTCTAATAAGTTCTTTATCTTATGCATGTTATTGGTGATTTGAAAAATAATCTTCATATTCTTACTCTTGAAAGTAGGGCCTACTATGATAGTACTTGATAATAATTCCCTTCATGGAAATCCTATTCCTAAGAAGATTTACAATTCACTCTTCCTTAAGGGTTTTACTATGCCTACTTTTTAACTTTTTGATGGTACAAGTAATCCTTATTTGCATCTTAGAATTTTTTTGATTAGTTATGTCTTCCTTTTATAATGATAGATTGTTACTCAAATCTTTTCCTAGTAGTCTTATTGATATTGCTTCTCAATGGTTTCATCATTTTCCTAGTGGATCTATTAGTACTTATCTTGATATGGAAGAGACATTTCTTAGACTCTTAATTTCTAATGTTAGTCATAAATTTACATTTAAATGTTTAACTTGTTTACATCAATGAAATCGTGAACCAATTTTATGTTTTAAGTCTTGCATCCATCATTTAATTTTTCAGCCTATTGACCTAGAAATGTAATATATATTTTGTCTTGGCTTAATTTTTTTATTAATAGTAAAATGTTTTTTTATTAGGATCATAACCATGATACAAATGGCCCAAGACAAAATATGTCAATGAGGCATAAAAGAAGAACAAAAATAAGAACAAAACATGATCACAACGAAGGAACAAAAGAACTATAGCTCAACCACAAAAAAACTACATTAAAACATAGGCAAAAATACAACTTTAGTCCAAAAATTAGCCAACAAAATCACCACGAAGAAAATACATCCATGTGAATCTACTTCATGACCTTGAAAAAGTCTTCTTGATATTTTCCAAGCTGCTATTGATGTCTTTGAAGATAGTATCCTTCTTAGATTTTTCTTTTCCCTTGATCTCCTCCAGATTGATGAGTAATGGTAGTGAGAAGATCAATATTTCCTTTAAGGATATAAATGATGTTGCATTGTGTGCTCCTGATATTTCCCTGTTCTTTCTCAATGCTAGAAATCCTCTTGTTAAGGTCCTCAAGTAGATTTTCATCCTTTTTATCATTCTCAATTGCAATTTTACACCCTCTCGATATTTTTTCAACTCTCTACTTTCCTTTCGAGATAATTTATCACGTCACTATGAATTTATACTTCGGGATCAAGTTCATGGAAGTGGATTTAGTGGGTTCGAGTTCTTAGTGCCCATGTCAAGTAAACTCAGGGAAACCTCTCCTTCACCCAAGGGAGAAGGAGAGGAAGGTGGAACCATGCTAGGGTTATCCTTTGATATTTTACCATAGAGGGTTCTATCGAAGCGGGGGAAATAGGCGGCTTGGAGGTTGATGGAGAAGATATCAAGGGGTGGGGGAAGAAGAACTGGGAATGGGGGTAGAGTTAAGGATATACAAATACAAATGTTTATAGATAAAAAGGATTAGAACATGATGAAGGGGATGAGATATCTTTCCTTGAGTAACTAGATTAATTGAATGCTCGAAGGAGTGTAGTATGTAAAATGGAAAAATAATTGAATCGCTTCTGCAAAAATGATTAAGGAGCATGAGGTGGAAGTAAGGGGTTACCTTAAAGTGCCCTTCTAAGGTAAGATACTTCATCACCACAATACTAACCTTGTCATAAGGCTACAAAGAAGGAATCTTTGAGAAATACACTCTTGATACGAGAAATATTTTCCCTTGGCTCAAGAAAGTTTGATTCCTCTGCAACCCTATCATAATTGTTTTTGAAGAATTTGGATCATTTAAAGTGCAGACCCATGATGCTAGCGATGAACTCCTCGGTGATAAAAATTTCTTTTAATTGTAACTTATTTTTCTAGCATTCCAGCTTCTTCACAAAATTATAAGAAAGGTGAAATTCATGGCCTCAAACTCTTTCCATGAAGTTATTAAATCCCCCTTTTCGCAGATATCCCGCAGCTCGGAATCCTCCTTACATTTGCCATTATTCACCGGTTCAACCTAACAGATTTCCCCACCCATTCTTCCCCTTGAAGAGAAGAAAACCATGTGAATGTATTTGCAAAAAGGGAGAGAAATGAAGTGTGAGTCCTTAGGGTCATAATCCAAGGATTTAAAAAGAAGAGATCCCACACAATCTCAATACCAAGTGAGAAATCACATGTGGGAATAAATTATGTCTTTGCTCTGATTTAATGATGGAAAGGACATTAGGCGGAAGATTATCACCATGTCTCTAAATATTGAAGTTACTTGCTAATACCCCCCTGTATTATCCAAAGAGTCTCGTAGTTTGTTTCCTTCCCTATACATGTGAATAAAAGAACAAGTATTAAAATTATTAGCAAGTTGAGTGGCCTCCTCAATAATTTGATTAATAGACCAATTGGCCTTAGAGGATCCTCTTAGACAATTTATAATATTCATTGAATCACCCTCAATGATAATGTTAAGGATATTGAGAGATTTATCTAGTCTAATCCCCAAGAGAATTGTTAGAGCCTCCGAGTAATGGTTAGAGTTGACCCCCATAGGACCAAAGATCGGAAGAAATGAAAAGACCATTAACCCCACGAATACAACCTCCTCCACTGGAATTTTGGGATTACCCTTATAGGATCCATTAAAGTTTAACTTAAAGCATTTGGGATCGGGGAAGTCCAATATATAAGAGTCATGCTAATTCTTCAATCGGGAATGTTGTTAATGAAGAAGGGGGCATTCCACTTAACCAATATCTTGGCTTCATCCTCATTATGAAGAATTTTTTTGGGATTGTAGTTTGTAATATTCTTTTGATGCCTTCAAAATTATGGTTGAAAATCCCGAACAGGGAATTTTTCTTATATTCAAATATGCTAGTATTACGATCCTTCCAAATATTCCATAGAATGTGAGGAAAGGATAAGACCCAAATTCTCTTTATAACCGGATGTTTGAAAGGAGGAAGCCATTGTTGCCAAGCTGAGAGGAGGGAATCAGGAAATACCCAATTGGTCCCCATAAAATTGAAGAAATAATTCCAAACATCAACAATAAAGGGGCAATGGAGAAAAATATAATTGAATGATTCCTCCAAAATTTTGCAAAGACTACATTTTTAAGAAAAATTTGACCACTTTTAATCTAGTTATCTATAGTTAAAATTCTATTTTGGATACTTGTCCAAAATAAGAAGTTAATCTTGGGGGTCAATTATTTCAACCAAATATTATTCCACTCAAATCTTGAAGGTGAGCCGAGAGAGAGAGAATATAGCATATTTTAACTAAATAAAACCATCAAAAGAGTTATCCATGATGAGTTCATTTGGACTGCTCGTGAGGTCTAAATAATAGGTCTTAAGAATTTTCTAAAGATTTTTTTAATTTTTTCAACTAAAATGGGATCAATGCATGGAATTTGAATCCAAAATTTACCATCTTGATTATTCATGATAGTGTCTTTAACTTTTAACCCAATCACTCTAGAATAAGGAGCCACAAGCTAAGACCGAGTTTTGGAATCATGTCAGTGATTAATTTTTCCATAGAAATAATTTTTTTATATAATACATGTGAATATTTTACCCTTATTTTCTTCAAATTTATAACATTAGCAAAATAATTTCTTAATGATCATACTATTATACATGCTTCTAATTCCTCTACTCATACTCCACATAGAAATTCTTCCATTCTACCCCATATGGCACTTATTCTTTTCTTCCACCCATTACGCCACCTTCACGATCACCATCTCCTCCTAAATATACCTATGCACATTCTCCACCCTTGTGTAGGCCTTTGCCTCATTTCACTCCACTTCCTAATTATGAGCCATTGTACTTTTCACCTTCTACTAAGAAACATGATGTTTTACACACCTTTCTTGGTGAGAAGTTGATTCATTTATCTTCCAATGAGCATCATCTTCCTCATCGGTTACGATGCAATCGCAACTTCCATTCTATAATTTCCATAGGATTAATGGTCATCATGAAAATGATTGATATGCTCTTCATGATCATATTCAGTTTTTTAAGGACCGAGGTGTCATTACATATCATGCACACCATGTTAATATATCTCCTTCCCCATGCCGCATCACCCCACTCCAATTTCGTAACTTTGAATACCTCTCTTCTTCCTTAGGGCATATTGTATCATTCTAGGAATATGCATGATCCATATACCTCACTTCTTATTTTACCCTCACAATGGGTCCCAAAGGAGCATCATGGTCAATTTTATTTTCACGCCATTCTAGTGATGTTGTAATCACTTCAAGTTTATCTTATAGAACCTATACTCGGGATATCACATCCATTGAGTCACTTGTGCATATTTGTATCCTTCTCTCTCATTAAAGGCAATATATTCATTTCATACTATACACTTTCATGTTTATCCTATACTAGTATGATTATTAGCACATGATCAATTATTTATTGCTTATCAAATGTCAAATCTATATTCAACATACATGCCTATCTATATTTTCCTATCTAGTATCATAGTTCTAAAATCTTCGCTATTATTTTCAACACATCAAAATATAACACATAAACAAATTAATATAACTCAAAGGCCACATCATCAACAAAACAATTATCATATATATAGCTCAAATTTTTTTATAATAAAATAATATAGGGTCCAATCCCTCTATATACATCATACATCCTCCTCACTAGTGGAAGCTATAAATTTCCTAGAACTAGATGCACCCCCACTCAATCTTTGTCGTTGAACTCATGACCAATACTCCTCTAATCTCACTTGTAAGTCTGCCACCTTGGTTTCTACCTCCACATATCAACTTTGGAACTCTATGTATCTCTCAAACATGTTACGTGCAAGCAAGCCAACCTCTCCAACTTCCTCCCACACTCATGCCAACTCCGTCCTCACCTCATCTCGCTCGGACTACAAACCAAAGTGCATGTAGCGGCTTCCTACCCACTAGATCGAACAAATAGACATGCTCACCAGCCATATGACCAAATCCCTCTACCCAACCTCCCACTCTTAGCATATATATGGGAATGTTGTGCATCAACGTGTGTATTGATGTATCTATTATTAATCACCAATACTCATCACCTATAATCACACAATCTCCATTAGTACACAATCATCACATATATCAATCTTGAAATCTATAAAATCTTAATGTATATAATCAATTCTAATTACACTGTAAATTCCACCACTATGACATCCTCCTCGGGGGTAGCTACCTATACTCATATTGCCTCTCCATCCTATCACCCACTTGGATCCCCTCCACCCCATTTGAAATAGCTAGATATAATATCACCCATTGGTGCTCTTCCCACCATATAACATAATTCAAGTTACACCCCGCGTCATCAAATCTACCCACCACTATAGCTAGATATCTCTCCTCGGCTCTAAGAAACTATAATTGAGCCCCAATAGGCCTGGCCTAACTCCCACTCTCCTCGTTACTCTAGCTGATCTATACCGTATATATATGGCTCTAGGGGCACATACTTTTTTCTATGTAAGGCCAAACCCCATGTCAGGACACTTGATCCCACTTAAATAACTTCGTAATCCCTAAGACCACATCCACTAGGCACATGGTGCATTAAATTCACCACAAATATATAGTACCCTCCACCCACCCTCCATAGTCCCTATATGGTCTCTAAATAATAGCTCTGGGCCCCATCCTATCCAACATAACCCTATAATTTGTCGTATCAAACTAGCGGAACCTTGGGCCCACCCATTAAGTTGTAAGATATTTGGCTAATTACAATATGCCCTTGGCCCACCCAATGGTTGCACTATAACAATGTGATTGTATGCCCACACATGTAATAAAGTAGTATCATGCTATACCACTACTGATGGTCCTCTTGTGTGAATTGATACAAATCCTTGCATAAGTGTTCCACTACACATTATCCACGCATACTATGTGTCATGATACTCAATGCTTTGGAAAATGTCATGCATCTTTAAGAAGTTGACACCCCACCTCCATCCATCACCACACTCAATTCTAGTATCACTACATAAACTTCTACAATCACGAAACACCTAATCTAACAATGTCATCCAACATGATCAATGACTCCACCCATACTTGTGTCCCTACAAAATACCATCTCACAACCCTCACCGCCTCTGTGTATCTCCTAGATCCATCTCCTATATCCTCTCCCCCACATATAACAATCAAAGGATTCTATATCCATCCTCGAATGTCATTGACATCTCACCCATGAGTAACCAAAATATCATTGACATCTGCACACCATATTTTGACTTTTCCACCTTACTTATTTATAGTAAAATCACACTACCAATAGTTCTTATAGTTCCTACACTATGATTCATAGTAACTAATTCGATTACTATTTCTTTCATATCTTTAGCATTGTGTAATTGTTTTTGCACCATCTATGACATTAGGACCGGATTTTTGATCTCTTCCATACTATGCATTCCTTGGAATGCCTCTTTGGGCTTCACTTTGTGATATTCTCATATTGCAATAATTACTATCTTACTCTTATATTGGCTTTGTAGTTATCTCCAAACCATTTTACTCCATTTATTTCAGCTCGAAGGCTTGATGATCCTCTCCCTCTTCACCAAAAGGGGGAAATATTTAGGGTATTTTATTACCCCTCTTGGGGTTTGAACTTGTAATATGACTATAACACATGTATTTGGACCTAGATTTTGTATCTAAATATCTATGATGATTCTTTTGTACTTGTATGTAATAAAATTACTTGTATACTTCATATTATGAGCATAAATAGAACACCAAAGAACACAATATTGCAGATAAATGATGTCAATATGAGATTAAAATAGCTTCGCCACTTCAAGGGAAACCTCAAAACCATAAAATAAGACTCAAATGATTGAATGATCATGAACTACTACCTAAAATCCCCTATATATACTATTCATATGTTATGGCCACCACAAAGGCCGACCTACTAAGCATGAGAAAGCATAAATGATATAATAAAATGATATGGTAAGCCACAAGTCGGCTACTCATATCCTAATATAAGCAATAGGTTAAGGTAATAACATGCCTTCCCCCTTCAAACCAAGGTTGTACTCAACATTGAATAATCATGGATGTTGCTTTGTAGAAAATCTTCATCCTCCTGTGTTGCATCTTCTATGCTCGATTCTTCCACTTGATCATATATTCCTTAATGTCTCTCGGTTCTCAACCTCTTAAGTACGTGTTTGTAGAATATTCTTTGGCACCAAAATGATTCTTCCTTCCTCATCAATTTATAGTAGCTCTATTAGGGCTACAAAGTTCTATCCACTAACCTTCTTCGGACATAAAACATGGAATATTGGGTGTATGCGTGAAGATTGAGGAAAATCTAGTTTATAAGCAACACTTCCAATTTTCTGTAGAACTTGATAAGGACCATAATATTTAGGAGAAAGTTTGTTGTCCTTTTTCTGTTACTTCAGGGACATCTGCTTATAAGGTTGTAGACGTACAAAAACCCAGTCACCAATTTCAAAATGTCTTTCAATATGGTGTTGATTTGCTTGTTGTTTCAGCTTGTTTTGTGCCAATGCCAAATTCTCCTTCAAACTAGCCAAAACCTGTTGTTGATGCTAAATGTGTTCCTCAACATCTCTGACCTTAGTTTGCACCCTCAAGGAAGAAGTGATAGATGTTGGATGGTAACCATATAATGCTAAAATGAGGTCATTTGAGAAGAGGTATGAAAAGATGTGTTATACCACCATTCTGCAAGTAGTAGTCATTTAACCCACCATTATTGCTCATCCAATACAAAACAACGTAGATACCTCTCTAAGAATTTTTTGACCACTTCTATTTTCCCATTAGTTTGAGGATGGTAAGATAAAATGTGAGCTAGTTGAGTACCCAAACATGCAAATAATTATGTCCAAAAATTACTTGTGAAAATAGGATCACAATCACTTACAATTATCTTTGGGGTTCCATGTAGCCTTTGAATTGTCTCCAAAAAAATAGTTACGACTGTAGTGGGTGCAAATGGATGTGACAGGGGCACAAAAATGGGCATATTTTGTGAGCCTATCCACAATCACCAAAATAACATTCTTACCCTCTGAACAAGGAAATCCTATGATGAAATCCATGGAGACCTCCTCCCATCTCTGGCTAGGAATTGGTAATGGTTGCAATAGACCTGGTGTCTTAATGGTTTCACCTTTGTTCTATTGGCACACCAAACACTCTGATACAAACTTTTGTACATCCCCCTTAAGTCCTTCCCAAAATAATTCTATTTTTATTCTATGATATGTCTTCAAAAACCCAAAGTGTCCTCCAACAGGTGATGCATGTAGCTCTGCAAGAATATTATGCTTCAACTCAAAATATTTACACAAGAATAACCTATCCTTGTACCATAGGGCATTACCTTTCCACTCAATTTTTTTAGATGTTATAGAACCTTGCTTGATATTATGTATTAGAGATTGTGTATCCTTTTCCTAATCCCATTCTTATCCTACTTCATCCACCCAATCGGTCTTCAATATGGACATTACACATAGTAAGGCATCTGCAGATGTATCCCTTCTGGACAACGCATCGGCTACTACATTTTATTTACCCTTTTTATATGATTTCAAAATCATAACCCAACATTTTTCTACCCAATTTTTTTTTTCTCGGATGATAACCTTTTCTCCAAAAAGTATTTGAGACTATCATGATCATTTTTACCTTTAAGTGTATACCCATTAGATAGGGCCTCCATTTATTATTTGCATGAAGAATAACCATCATTTCTTTCTCATAGATAGGTTTGAGCAGATCTTTTCCTTTGAATTGGAAACTCTCAAATGTAATTGGTCTTCCTTCCTACATTAGAACTACTCCCAATCTTGATCCTGAAGTGTCACATTCAACAATGAAGGTTTTTGAGAAGTTAGGAGTAGCCAAAACGGGGTGGTGCACATGGCTTCCTTCAACTACTCAAAGGATTTAGTGGCTATGTCTTTCTAATGGAAGGCATCCTTCTTTAGCAATGCAGTGAGTGGAGTCGTAATTCTACCATATCCCCTCACAAATATTCTAGATACCCTGTTAGTCCTAGGAACCCTCGGATATTTTTGAGATTTTGGGCCTTGGCCATTCCACCATAGCTTTGATCTTCTGAGGATCAACTTTGACACCTTCATGGGATATAATGTGACCCAAGTACTCTACCTCTTGTACACCAAAAGAACATTTGGATGGCTTTGCATAGAGCTTATGTTTCTCCAAAACTTCCAACACTTTATTTACACGTTACAAGTGTTCTTCCCATGTCTTATTGTAAATCAATATGTCATCAAAGAAAACTAATACAAATTTCCTTTAAAATGGCCTAAAACAGTTTCATCAAGCTTTGAAATGTTGAGGGAGCATTTGTAAGACCAAAGACATTACCAAAAACTCATAATGGTCCTCATGAGTCTTGAAAGTCGTTTTATGAACATCTTCCTCTCTTATTCTAATTTGATGGTACCCCGAATGAAGATCCAATTTTGTGAAATAAATAACACCATGTAATTCATCAAGTAAATCATCAATTAATGGAATAGGAAACTTATCTTTTATGGTTTACTTGTTGAGTTCTCGGTAATATGGAAACATCCTCCATGTTTCATCCTTCTTACATACCATGACCACTTTGGTGAAGAATATGTGCTCTGGCTATGCCTGATGATACATGCCTTTAATATTTCCTGCACCATTTTCTCAATCTCACTTTTCTGGGAATATGGGTATCTGTATGGTTTGATGTTAGGTGGTTAGATCCCTGGAATCAACCGAATGGCATGATCATGATCCCTAACTGGTGGTAGTCCCTTTTGGAATCGCATAAAAAATAGACGAGTGAGCATCAACAATCTTCTGAAGATCGGGTGACATTAAATACTCGTATTTTGTACCTCTATGGAAAATAACTTTGCTACAAATCCATCTACTCCTTTTCTGAGAACCTTCTGCATCCGATGAGAGCTAATAATTTGTGGAGACTTAGCTACCATCCCTTTCAATTTTATTGTCCTTCCTTCTGAATGAAATCACATGAACAATTCTTGGAAATTCATTTCTATAGTACCCAAGGTTGTGAGCCATTGGACACCCAAAACAATATATGCCCCTCCCATAGAAATAGCAAACCTAGGCAAGTCTGACATGTAGTATCCCATAGAAAGCTTTATACTATGGCACTTTCTTGTGTACTTGACTGTCCCCCACCATCTCGCAATCATAACTTGCATTTACGGAGATGGGTAAATAAAACAATTGAGGCGGGAAGCTAACTTACTATTTATGAAGTTATGAGTACTCCTGAGTCAATCAACATCGTCACCTTATGTTTGTTGAAATAGTCAATAACCTTGAGTGTTTGAGAAGTAATAATACCTAACAATGCATGGAAAAAATTGTAGGTTTGTGATCCTCAACTCCATCTTTTACTGGTTCCTCGGCCTTCTCCTATAATTCCATCTTCTTCTTCATCCTCATTTCCTCCTTCAATATAGAAAAACTTCTTCTCAAAGACATTTGTGTCCCGGTCCATATTTTTGTCATAGCTTAAAACATAATTCTTTTTCTCTTTTTTCTTCCATTTGTTGAGGAGTCATTCTAATTGGCTGATTGAATAATGGGGAAGGGGTACTACGGTCTCTGGTGTTAGTGAAATTTTGGCTCCTACTACAAAATTTTTTTCCTCTCGCTCTGCGTACCATGATAATAGAATCGAAAGCTTGAGTGGATTAAACAAACGTACCTCATGATCAATTTGGTCCTTAAGACCCCCAAGAAACATGTCATTCATGTTCTCTTCTATAATATTCTCCACCCTTAAGGATAGGTTCTAGAATTGATGCACATAATCTTTGATGATCTTGTTTGTCTTAAATTTTCCAATTAACTAAAGTAGTTATCTAAAACAATGGAACTATAGTGTAATTGCAACTCCTCAAGAAAATTGTCCAAGTGACACTGAGACCACTCTTCTGCCTCTGAGCACATAACCATCGATACTAGACGAATTGGTCTGGTTTAAGATACAAGGATGCCAAGGTCACCTTTTGTCTTGATGGGGTTTGATGTAACTCAAAGAATTTCTCCATTTGATTTATCTAATTCAGTGGATCCTTCCCATCAAATTTGCACATCTCCACTTTTGGCATCATGTTCTGTGGTTGCGAATAAGTTGGATTCTGATTGGGCTTGGAAAAGTGATCCAACATGGTTATTTTTCCCATTATTCTGAACTGAAGATCCTCCTTGGTTGAGTTGGGACTGATTTGGGACATAATTTTTACCCTTTATATGTTGCATGATATCATCCAACCGTTGATTGATTTGGTCTATGTCTCCTTTACAGGCCATCTCAGATTGTACATTTTGCAGTTCATACTCGAGTTGGCTCACCTTATGATCAACTAAGGTAAACCCTAGTTGATCGGGGATCATTTTTGAAAATGTTCCCTAAACATCCCTAAATGGTGTTAGTGTAGAATATCATCTTGAGAGCTTTCCAACGACTGTAAGAACGTGACAAACGGACATCGGGAGCTCTAGTTATGTCCTGGTCAAAGTTCGGTCAACGGGAAAGTCAACTCTAGTCAACTGGTCAATAATGGACCAATCACACTGCGACACATGGCGAAAAGGCAAAAGGGAGTTGTTTGTTGGTTTTCGATCACCGGTCTTCGACGAGCGTAAAAAAAAGGTGCACGGGAACAAGAGGCTCAACTTTTATTACGGAGGGGAGCCCGGCCGCCGTGTGGACTATGGTATTATCGCCGACGTGGTGGGTCCACAAGCCACCACGTGGCTTGCCACCACTCATCGAATTCGCTCGATTTTCCTATCAAGGGTCGACAAGTGGTATTTATTGCCATATTTCATTTGGAATGTCATTATATTACTTGGGTCGAAATTATATTATCTTGGTAAGTCCACTTTCCATCACCGGTCTTCGACGAGCGTAAAAAAAAAAGGTGCACGGGAACAAGAGGCTCAACTTTTATTACGGAGGGGAGCCCGCCGCCGTGTGGACTATGGTATTATCGCCGACGTGGTGGGTCCACAAGCCACCATGTGGCTTGCCACCACTCATCGAATTCGCTCGATTTTCCTATCGAGGGTCGAAAAGTGGTATTTATTGCCATATTTCATTTGGAATGTCATTATATTACTTGGGTCGAAATTATATTATCTTGGTAAGTCCACTTTCCATATTCCACGCATTTAATCCAAATCCATATTACATTTTCCACGCATTATATTTGGTTTAACCTCCAAGCATTATTCAAGGCGCATAAAAATACCATATCCAAACATATCCATGCGCCATCCTAATACAACCAACAAATGCGCCACTTCCCATGGCTAAGGTGGCTCTTAAGCCACTTAAACAATGAACCGCCTACCTTTTTAAAACCTCCTCCACTTTAAAATGCGCCAAATGTGGGATATTGTTCCCTAAGAGATAAGTCCAATGCATGGGGAGGAGAATGGAACCCGGGTGGGCCATGTAAAAGGATAAGCGCCCAGCCGGTATGCTAGGAGGCTTAGAAACAATATAAAAGGAGCTTTATTGTATTTGAATAGCATTGGTGCAGGTTTGTGTAAAAGCCAGAAGAGGAGGCAGTCTTAGAGAACGCCATTTTTGAAGGCCTTACACTCAGATTGGGACCTCGGAGTAAAAAGATGAAATGTAGAGAATTATGAGACGATTCCAACCATATAAGATTTGATCTTTTTTTTTGAGTTTTAACCTGTTTTTGGAATCTTTGAATGCAGATTTTAACAGGGATCTTCAAGACAACTAGTTGGAAAACACGAATTTCAATGCACTTCTGGTCCGAATTGTGACTTGGTGTAAACATGAAAAGTGTTCAGAATTCAGATCTGATCTCATATATATGATTTTTTTTCATATAATATTTTTAAATCTCCATTTGTAGGTGTTTTTCTAACACAGTTGCAGGGAGATCACATTGTGAAAACACTGTAGGAGCCATAGATCATTCTTGGGACAGTTTCACTATTTTTCAAAGTTCTTGGGACATTGATCAGCTCATTTGCAGGTTGTGATTCATTATTGGTTGTTTTTAAGAGTTATTGTACTTACATTTCAATATTATTAATGGATCGGTTCAATCTGAACCCGGGGACGTAGGAATTTCCGAACCCCGTAAACAATCTTGTTTGTTATCTGAATGTTTTTTCAGTTCTGATTATTTATTTGCTACACAAGTTTTCCGCACTTCTATGGATGCATAATAATAAGAATTTAATCAATTTGTGGAGTTTAGAATACTTAAAATTGGTTAAGAAAATCACAATCTTTGGAAACTTATAAAAGTGAAAAAATACAACTCACGTTTTCAGATCAAGTTTGGTATCAGAGCAGTTAGATTGCCGGATTAGCTTCTAATTGTGTTTGGATTCAGTTTCAGTATTGATTTCACTTTTCAGTGTGCAGACATTTTGGGGCTTGTTAATCTTCTTTTGCAGTGTGTAGTTTTGGAAGTACAGGTTGTGTTTGCAAGGAACAGGAATCATGGGCAAGTCATCCAAATAGGAGCAACTGGATGAGCTTGAAGCCATAAACCGCCAACTCCAAGAAGAAAAATCTTTCTTGAGAGATAAATTTTATTCCTTGGAAGAGGAAATAGTGCGGTTAAAATCTAAGCCACAATCCTCTATAACCAAGAAAGAGGAGTATGTCAACAAGATGCTTGAAGAGAGCAAGAAGTTGATGGGCTTTGTTAAAGAGTTGCAGGAAGAAATACGGACCAAGGATGCCCTCTTGGAAAAGCTGCAACAAGGTGAACACAAGAAGGAAATGCCTTCCAAAGCAGATGTAGGTACTATGACAAAGAATACACTGTAAGTTGTTCACATTTTAATTCTTCCTCTCATTCAGTTTCAGATGTTCCTTTGGGTCAGTTTGAAAAACACACTAAGGGAATTGGGTCTAAGCTAATGGTTAAGATGGGATTTAACTTGAAGGCCTTGGTAAAAATGGACAAGGTGATGCTAACCCAATACAGGTAGAGGATCAGCCTCGGTTTGTAGGTTTGGGTTATTCTAGTGGGAAAATGGAAATTGGAGAAAGTTCTGTAAGCAGTGAAGGAAGACAAGCTTCCAATGAGCCAAGGATCTACACCATTAGAATTGAGGGATTCTACCATCGGGAGGAACAATGAAAGGTGTAAGAAAACAGGTAAAAGAGGTAATCAGATTCCACCTCCTTCTACTTACATGAAAAATAGCACTAAGGGAAAATCAAATCCTAAAACTTCTAATACACTCTTTCAGTTGGAACAATATAGCTTTGGTAGGCAGAAATATGCTTTCCCTTGCACATTTTGTGAAGGTACTAATCATTCTATTGCATATTGTTGGAAGAGGAAAATTTTGATTAAGAAGTTAATGCCTTTTGTGAATGATAAGGCAGGTGCTAAAGACCAATCTCACCAAGGAAAGGTGAGAAATGGCAAGAAGGTTACCTCTCCTAAATAGGGGAATCATTCTCGTAGACAGAGTTCTAAGAATGGTAAAATGGGTAAGACTCCTAAAAACAGGGAAGTTCAATTTTGTTCCCATTGTAATAGGAATGGTCATGATGTTAAGGTTTGTTGGTTTGTTTCTAAACAACAAAATTGGAAAGTTGTTAAAAAGAACAGTATTGTAAAACCAACAATGCTAAACCTAACTAAAACTCATTGTGGTACTGAGGAGGTAAAACAACCAAAATGGAAAAACCCAAGTGATTGGTTTGGAAAAACACTCCTCAACTTTATATTTGCACTATAGTAAATTGTTGATAGTAGGCAAGCAAAATGTTTTTCAGAGCTATATTTTAGGGATTCCTGTTGATTGATAAGGATTTGTTCCTAAGTTGATATTTAAGCTTTGAAAATGAATGGAAACAACTGAAGAGAAGATTTGAGTGATAGGTTCATCATACTCATGTTTTGTTTTCTCAGATTGGTTGGTAGTTCCATTGTTGAAAACACTATGTAGGGATAGGCATCAGTAGTATGTCTAAATTTGAAACTTGCAGTTGTAATCAGCATAATCACAAAGTGTCAGTTGAACACTAGCTTCTGTTATAGATGGGTGTTATTATCTGACTTATTATTTGTGATGGCGTCTGATGTTTTTGGCATATTCATGTTGATTCAGTTGTTGACTATAGCTATTTTTGGGCGTTGATAGTCTATTATATTCTGATAGTGAATACTTGCAGTGGTTACAGTTTCAGATGGGCAGTGGGCACTAGCCTAAATTTGGGCAGTTTAGATGTCTTGTATACTGATCTATGTTATGGAATTGTAATTTTTGGTAATCGGCCGTATCACAAAGTGACAGTTGAACACTAGCTTTCCGTAATAGAATGGGTGTTATTATCTGGTCAGTTATTTGTGATGGCATTACAGTGGGGTATGACAGTTCACAGTTGTGCGTAGAGTTGACAGGGTTGCAGCGTTTCAGTTGAACACTAGCTTAATTGGGTGTTATTATCTGATCGGTTATGTGACTAGCTAATCAACTATTTGCAATTATTTAACCTATAATGTTATTTTGGGTTCTTGTATGTGTTTGTGCAATGCAGGAAGAGATAGCATGTTTTTGTGGGTTGATACACAGCTTTTTGTGGACAAAAAGCCTTTCTCAGTGGGGAGGTGTGATCAGGGGATCATTTTTTAAAACGTTCCTAAACATCCCTAAATGGTGTTAGTGCAGAAGATCATCTCGAGAGCTTTCCAATGACTTTGTAGAACGCGCGGCAAACGGACATCGGGAGCTCTAGTTATGTCCGGTCAAAGTTTGGTCAACAAGAAAGTCAACTCTAGTCAACTGGTCAATAATGGACCAATCGCACTGCGACACGTGGCGAAAAGGAAAAAGGGAGTTGTTTGTTGGTTTTCGATCACCGGTCTTCGACGAGCGTAAAAAAAAGGTGCATGGGAACAAGAGGCTCAACTTTTATTATGGAGGGGAGCCCGGCCGCCGTGTGGACTATGGTATTATCGCCGACGTGGTGGGTCCACAAGCCACCACGTGGCTTGCCACCACTCATTGAATTCGCTCGATTTGCCTATCGAGGGTCGAAAAGTGGTATTTATTGCCATATTTCATTTGGAATGTCATTATATTACTTGGGTCGAAATTATATTATCTTGTATTCAAGGCGCATAAAAATACCATATCCAAACATATCCATGCGCCATCCTAATACAACCAACAAATGCGCCACTTCCCATGGCTAAGGTGGCTCTTAAGGTGGCTCTTAAGCCACTTAAACAATGCACCGCCTACCTTTTAAAACCTCCTCCACTTTAAAATGCGCCAAATGTGGGATATTGTTCCCTAAGAGATAAGTCCATTGCATGGGGAGGAGAATGGAACCCGGGTGGGCCGTGTAAAAGGATAAGCGCCCAGCCGGTATGCTAGGAGGCTTAGAAACAATATAAAAGGAGCTATATTGTATTTGAATAGCATTGGTGCAGGTTTGTGTAAAAGCCAGAAGAGGAGGCAGTCTCAGAGAACACCATTTTTGAAGGCCTTACGCTCAGATTGGAACCTCGGAGTAAAAAGATGAAATGTAGAGAATTCTGAGACGATTCCAACCATATAAGATTTGATCTTTTTTTTTGAGTTTTAACCTGTTTTTGGAAGCTTTTAATGCAGATTTTAACAGGGATCTTCAAGATAGCTAGTTGGAAAACACAAATTTCAATGCACTTCTAGTCCGAATTGTGACTTGTTGTAAACATGAAAAGTGTTCAGAATTCAGATCTGATCTCATATATATGATTTTTTTTCATATAATGTTTTTAAATCTCCATTTGTAGGTGTTTTTCTAACACAATTGCAGGGAGATCACATTGTGAAAACACTGTAGGAGCCACGGATCGTTCTTGGGACAGTTTCTGCTATTTTTCAAAGTTCTTGGGACATTGATCAGCTCATTTTCAGGTTGTGATTCATTATTGGTTGTTTGTAAGAGTTATTGTACTTAAATTTCAATATTATTAATGGATCGGTTCAATCTGAACCCGGGGACGTAGGAATTTCCGAACCCCGTAAACAATCTTGTTTGTTATCTGAATGTTTTTCAGTTCTGATTATTTATTTTCTACACAAGTTTTCCGCACTTATATGGATGCATAATAATAAGAATTTAATCAATTTGTGGAGTTTAGAATACTTAAAATTGGTTAAGAAAATCACGATCTTTGGAAACTTATAAAAGTGAAAAAAATACAACTCACGTTTTCAGATCACTAGTGTTGAGGAATCTGTATTTACCCCTTCTGACTCCAAATCTTCTATCACTACCCCATCTTTATCTGGGGTTTTACCCGAAGTGACCAGATTCTTTTTGGCTCTTGTGGAAGGCCCCACCATGATGTCAAACCCTAGGGTTTAGGGTTTTGATACAAATTTGTCCGAATAGGAAAAAACACAAAGAAGATACTACCAATATTTTTTTGAGGGATTTCTGAAAATGTAAAGAACTTGGAAAAATTCCACAAATTTCAGCCTAGGGAGCAATTTTATGAAAAACCCTAAATTTGTAATAAATTTTGCAAAATAAATCAAAAAGTCTGAAATTTTCAAGGAATCTTACTTGGAATTATTCGCAACTCGATAAAAAAATATGACAAATTATCTTTGGTTTGCAAGATATATCTGAAACAAAAAATTAGGGGTTTTGCCCTAATTTTGGCCCGGATCGCAGCTCTAATACCACTTGTAATGAAATTACTTATATAATTTAGATTATGAGCATAAATAGAACACCAAATAACACAATATTACAAATAAATGATCTCAATATGCAATTAAAATAGCTTCGCCACTTCGAGGGGCAACCTCCAAACCATACAATAAGACTCAAATGCTCGAATGATCATGAAATACTACCTACAATCCCCTATATATACTATTCATATGTTATGTCCATCACCAAGGCCGACCTACTAAGCATGAGAAATTATAAATGATATTGTAAAATGATATGGTAAGCCACAAGTCGGCTACTCATATCCTAATACAAGCAATAGGTTAAGGGCGTAGCATTGTATTTATCTTCTCTGCACTTTGACCTAAAAAGGGAATAGTTTTATTCAGCTACACTAATCTTACCTCACCATGAATGGTGTGATGAGTGTTACATTATGTCCCAACACAATGAAGAAGGATCAAGATACACAAGGTTCTTTAATCCTACGATAATGTGAAGATTAGAGAATGTAAGCAAGATGGAGCACATGTTTTGGCCCGTAAATATTTGCATTTGACACTTGGCTTGACTATTGTGCATGGATTTCATAGCTAGAGAAAATATATAGATGTATTTAAATATTTGAATAGCTTTTTGTAGCATTTTAAGGGAAAGGTGATTCTAATATTTTCTTAATAACCTTCTTAGGGTGTGCCTTTTATATGAGATGTTTATACACCCCCAATGAATACAAGGCATATGTTTATATAGATAACTTAAATGATTTTTTGTTCAATCGACCTTAGGATGAAAAAGGTAATTTGTGCATTTGTAAATATGTGACTGTTGAGTATAATGACCATGTTCATTGGCCTAGGAAATATTCATCAATTGACCCAATCAATATCCCATGAACTTGTCTAGGCTACACTTTGAATCATATTTGAGATATCAGGTAGTTTATAGATAGTCTAAAGAAGTATCATGTAGAACATGTAATAATTCTTGATGTGATAAGATGAAGAAGTAGCAATGACCTAATAGAGTTAGGGAATGGAATAATATATGAAATTTTAATTCGGTTAATAAGCAAGTAAATGGGATAATGTCAAGCTACATGCCAACATAATATTTTCAAATGCATGATACCAAATTTAAAAATACTCAGAATAGAGTGTAATATTTTTCATATAGTAATAATCTATTTCATTGAAAAATATTCAAAAATTTGTAAACACTTGAGTTAAAATAATAAAACTAGATGTTAACTTTCAATTATAAGGTTGGAGTTTGAAGTAACTCATGTTTTCTAAACTAAAATAATAGGAAAACACTTAACTTGTTTGGGGTAGCTCATATTTTCCTTAATCATTCTATTAAAGAAAATATATGGTTGAAGATGTCACAAACTTTTGGTTATTTGGGGAGTCACTTAAATGGATGGAACTCATGAGTCAATAATGTGCAAGCCCTTATTGTTAAACTATATCCATCAAGAGAACAAAGTACTTGTGTTGAATACAGTTAACAAACTCATCACTTGTTCATTAAAGTTTAATTTTAATATTCATTTGAGATTGGTTTATTTTAGTAGCTCATTCATACGGTATAAAATATAGGACATTATCTTAAAATAAGTTTAAAATATCTAGCTACACCTAATCTTTTGTTTCTAGGAATTTCTTATAAGAGTCTATTTTTAATCATATCTTATGTATTTCAATGGTTAAATTAATCTCTTAATTTAACATAAAATAATCATATTATATCATTGGTGTTCTAATTATTGTTAAATTTTTTAAATAATTTTTTTATGAACATAAGTGGAGGATCATAAGTTTCACCTATCAATAATACATAGTATGAGAAAATATAAAAATCAATTTTGAAGACATTACGTAGCTATTTTTATAAAATAAAGAAAACAATAATAAAATAAAGCACAAGTGTAATTGTTCACATAAATTACAACTTTATTGTGGAAACAAAATGATAAATTAAAAACTAAATTAGTAATTTTGAGGCATCTTGTTGTGTTTTAATTGAGATACATGACACAAGAATTACAAATTCCGACAACATGAAGACTAATTTATGCAAACATTAAATAAGAGAAACTAGAACCTATGGCTAAAGAGCCTCTTTAGCCTTAGGATGCTTGTTTTTTTTTACTATGGGTCATACACTCTTCTACTTGTAATGTTACTTGCTTGCACCTAAGGTTAAAATCATTTAAAGACTACTAGGATAAAACAAATATAACACAAATTTAATTTTGTTTGGTGCACACCTTTAAACATGTCCAACCTTTAGGATATTTAGTTTCAATCTTATGAGTTCTATCAAATGAGTTGTAGTTCAACAAAGTGAGTATGATAGTGTACAAGGTGTTTCCTAGTTATCCACTAGGTTAAAATCTCAATAGATACTTTGTAATAAGGTTTGAAGTTGGGCGTGTCTCGGTTGAATTTGGCGAAATGGAACCCCTTAGTTTTGGAAACTAAGTCTAAGAATTTTGAGCACCTAACCCATACAATTTTTAGATTCAAGTAAGTTTTTTATATACAAGTTTTCAATAATAATAAAAAATTATGAGTTGTCGCATTATGGTTTATGGTGTTTCACTAGAAATTATTGTAAGATGTCTATAATTTAAGTGAATTTTAGTGGGTCTTCATTTCTATTTGTAGTAAGGTAAATGCAAAAGATAACAATGCAATTTTCTACATGGTGAAAGTCCAACATTTGAAAATGATATGGAGAAAGTAGTGGTTTTTTTGCAAGGTGATCATTTTAAAATTCAAAAATGAGATTGAAATAGTATTAATTTATCCAAAAAAACTCCAAAGATTATTTGTATTGAAGATAAAATTTGGTACAATTGATACAAATATCTTGAATAGATTTATCTAAAAAATAGTTGATAGATATCAGTCTCAAAGTTCTAATTATCTTATATTTTAAGTATATCATATTAGTTCACACATCCATTGTCTTCTCTAAAACTTTTCTATTGAGGAGTGAGAAATGACATCAACCTATTTGCACCAAAATCTAGATCTCTAAAAACTATTTCTTGGAATCGCTTCTAAGAGTCTCTTTTTATCATAACTTATGTATTTCAATGGTTAAATTACTCTCTTAATTTTAATATAAAATACTCATTATATCTATGGTGTTCCATTTTAAAAAAATAGATTTTAAGTAATGCATATTAATTGACACATCCATTATCTTCTCTAAATATTTTCTAATGAGGAGTGACAAATGGCATCAACCTATTTGCAAAGTAAAGCCTAGGGCTTTGAAAACTATTTCTTGAAAAGATATTCTTTCTTCCAAACTCTACCTTATCGCTAAGCTATTATTTTTTTCTATCCACTTCTCAAAAAAAAAAAAAAAAAAAAAAAAAAAAAAAAAACATCTAACATCAAACTTAAAATCATTAATAATTTTTATCCGATAACATTACAATCCACCACAACCACCACTCTTGATTGCCCTTTTAAAAAGCCTATTGAGATATCAAAAGAGAGAACCAAAACAAATATATTACATACAAAAGACCAAACAACACCAAAATACAAAGGCAATATGTCATTCCCAAAAATCAAATTCTAATCCGTCCAAAACAAAAGAAATTAGATTTAAATAGATCAAATATGAAATATTAAATATTATACACGTAAGTTTGCATGCCTAATCATTATCAAATATATCAATGGGTGTTGATTTTCCCAAATGTGGAATAGAATGCACCGAGAACATCAAACAATAGAGTAAATAATTTGAACAACCCAATTCTCAAGAAAACAAAACAATATATGACCCCAAAGAAACGTAAAGCAGAATTTCTTTCTATTTTAAGCAACCTTCCAAAATATATATTTACACAAAGACGAAACAAGAATATTATTTAAAAATAGTTGATAGATATCAATCTCAAAATTCTAATTATCTTAGATTTTAAGTATATCATATTAGTTGACACATCCATTGTCTTCTCTAAAACTTTTCTATTGAGGTGTGAGAAATGATATCAACCTATTTGCACCAAAATCTAGAGCTCTAAAAATATTCCTTGTAAACAAAAATATCATCATAGTAAATATTCTTTCAGACCCGGTATTACTTTCCAGTTAGCAGTTCCACCTGCAAAATAAGAATTTCCTTTCAATTGGGTGAAGAGACCAGGCAAATTTATAACTAGAAACAAATTATGAATCAGACCGCAACATTCATATAATTCAAGATAAAATGCAAAACAAGTTCAAACTTTATCAAAGGAAAAATATTTTACCATGAATGCATAAATCAAACTTGTGCTCTGCTTCCATCCCACACTTTTGACACTTTAATCCAGCGCTCCTGCATCTTTGTTCTCAGTAAAGCTTCAAGAACACGTTTTTCGTGTTTACCAATCATGGTTATACCCACTTCCATCAGCTTTTCAAGAAGCATCTTTTTCTGTTGTCCATCGGCCTGGTTCACAAGTCTTGAATGCAGATTAAAAGATGAATCAGACCCTGGTGAAACATGTTGGATGGCCTCAGCCAGAGTTATGGGCGTTGGAAGTAAATGTGACGGCACAACAATGTCAGGGTAATACCTATGAAAAACGCTGTAAATAGAATTAAAAGAAGCGTGTATCAGTTTTTTCCCTTCATCATCAGCATCAATGGCTTCCACCTGCGCAACAAGGTCCAGTAAGTGCAGAATGTCGCTGCGTGATACATGTGGTACATGAGGGACCAGCGTCTCAAAACAAGTTATCATCTCTCCACCCAAAGTTCGATAAGCCTGACCCAAAGACCTTTCAAACATGCATCGCTTACACTCGCACCTAAATCTCAACTGCCTGCAGAATGTCTCCCGCAATGGCAACGGTGTAAGATTCTTAAAGTAGGAGATCGTAATTTCCTCTGCTGGATAAATTTTTCTGGTAGCTATGATAAACATGGCTTTTTCCACCACCATGCAGTTAGCATTCGGGAAACATGAATGGTTAATGAAAGATGGGAACACCCAAAATCCCCATCCCTCAATTGTTACAATCCCTTTCCATATGGTTTCATTCTCATCAGATGGGCCTTTCTCGGAGCTTCTCAGCTGGGTCATATGAGTTAGTAAAGCATTGAGCTCCATTAATTTTCTGAGCTTGTTTGTCTCCAGCTGGAAATTCTCCAGGTTTTTGCGAGAATCAAACTTGTTCCAGTTACCCTTATTTATCTGGAACAACTCCATGTCGGGAATGTCTGAGTCGGAAATAAGGTAGTGCAGCTGCTGGAATATCCTGGGCGAAGACATTGCACGAGAAATCACCTGAGCCACAGTTTCGTTCTTGAGCCGCTCAAGTTCAGACATCTCATTCTCTTTCAGAGCACAGGGATGTGCCCTCTCGTACATACTGCAAGCTGCCACCGCATTCTCCACAACAATGATATCTCCTACGTCCACATTCTTGGTAGCAAACAAGCCTCGACCACGCCCTGCTGATTTTTCTATAACTACTGGACCCGTATAATTACTCACCTCTGGACTATCTTGTGGCCTGCACCCCCTAAGAAAATAGGTCGACAGATCAAACTTACCTTTCCTGTTTTGCTTGTTGAGTTTCTTTGATTTTCGGTAGAGTGGTTCGATTTCGTTGGAAGCAGGGGAAAGATGTAATGCTTGTTGAAAGCAGTCACAGGCTAACTTGTACTCGCAGAGTCCATGCAAAGCCCTGCCATTGCGGTAGATGGACTTGATGTGAGCGGAATCAAGTTGTAATGCCTTGTCACAGTCTTCAACAGCTTTCCCGTATTCTTCCAACCTCAACATGGTTTCTGCCCGGTTGGAATAAGCATACAGAAGGGCCATCCTTTCTTCACCGTTGTAGTTCTCAGCATTCTGAGTTGCAGTGAGGGCAAAGTCTATGTATTTAGAATAACAGGCGATTGCCCCTTTCCAATCCTTGTGTGCAAAACGTTCATTACCTTTCGCACGCCATTCACTCATATCCACAACAACTGTGGCACTCTCTGCGTTTCTCTCAAACTCCATATCTATATTTTTGTATAGTAGCTCGGCTCTTTCCAGATGAGTTACAACTTACAACTGGTAATATAGGAAAGTTCAGATCCTGGATATTTGTTTTGGTAGGAAAACAGGGGCACAACTAGATTATTGGAGGGGTTAAAGTAACGCGAATCACGATGAAATTGAACCAGAGTGAGTACATTTTCGCATTGCAGACAACATGAAAATCGTGATCTTGATCGTGATGTACATTTTCGCATTGCAGTTAACACTACACTCGAATGAAGGCGGATAAAATTTGATGTTCAGACGAGGTATGTACGGATTATGGCGATGAGATTAAAATCGATTGGCTTACAAGCCAATCACAAGATTAAAATAAACCTCGATATTTGTTGGAGAAGGAAATGAGGGAAGAAGAAGATCAAAGGTATCACCGATTCAGTGTATCACAATGAAATCAACGTGTTATATTTGGTGTGACTCTGTGTCAGAACACAAAATTTTCATGTCATTTTCTTCTATTGTTTACCATGAGTCAACCCGTTGACCTCTCAATTTCAACTGGGCCATTCCTTATGCATGAACTAGGGGCTATCCTCCACTCAATATGCACCTCAGTCAACATTGGTCAATGCATCACAACCGTCCATTTGACTATGGTTTTAAAAATTGCTCAAGGCATTGTTCACACTCTTCATTTCTCAACGCTGAATTAAATTTTATCATTTTCTCATCTATTAACTTAAATTTTATTTTTCTAGAATGAAGATATCATTAACATCAAACAATTTTTTTAATTATTATCCTTTTCCAACATTTCTTTCTTGGTATGTGATGGTTATGAATGCATCTTTGAAAAAAAAACTATAGTAAGTAAATAAGTCAATTATAAAATAGTTTTTAGTTTTCAAATTTTGGTTTAGAATTTGATTTATGAATAATAATATCCAACAATCCCTAGATTTACATTTGAAGCTTCAAAGAGCGTGTTTTATTACATTGCATTATGACCAAAAATTGTCTTGCATTTGTTATCACGATGTTTATGCCTGAATTTATATGTTTGCTAACGAGTTTTGGCACATATTTTTAAAAGAATACACTTATGGTAGCATGATTTCATATTATTGATTTTAATGTTTTGGTATTCGAGTGGATGGAAGGAACAACATCGAATCAATCATGTCTTTTTTGGTGTATAACATGAGTAGTAACCATTTCATATATATCAATCCAATAAACAACTTTACGAGAAGGAATGCTCCAAATTCAAAGTTTTTATTGTCCAGTGAGCCACTAATGAAGTATCTATCATCAATAGGGTTGAAGTGGACACATATGACTACTTCCCATAAAAAAATAAAAATGCAAATAAATTGGGTTATTACATAATTCAAACAATATTACGCATAGAAGGAAAAAAATACCACACGAAATAGAGAAACATTTTTAACCAACCTAACTTTGTATGATTTTACTTTTATTAAATATATCAAAATAATGTGGTGCAATGAAAATGAAGATGTCTTATTTTTATAAAAGATTAAATTTGAACAAGTAGTTTAAAAGGGAATAAGTTATATTAGAAAAAGCGTCCAAAAATGTTTTAGAAATAAATTTAAATGAAATATATATATCTTTAGTCTCAAAATTTTATATGTGACAAAGGAGAAGAAGAGATTTGAAGTGTTGCTAAAATATTAAGAGCGAAGTTTGATTTTGCACATTGAGTATTTTTGTGTTTCTCATTTCATCTATAATCCGTAGCTTTATTTTTTATGATTTATTTATTGAGAGAACACAACCTCAAAAGGGTTTTTGATTCATCCAATCCTTCAAACTAGTATCATAGCTTGATTTTAGTTTATAGAGTCATTAGGTGGAAAATTTAAATTTGATAATCTAGCTATGGTGGCAACAAGCAATAGGCTCACATAGCCCCAAATTTCATTGTTCACAGTAGATGTTACGATTTTTATATTAAAATGAAAACTTATTTTTACTACAAATATTAATATGATTTAGTAGAGAATGGAATTAATAAACCTCGAGATTGGGTAGCCTTGTATGAAATCACATACATAGAAAGATATTACTTGAAAGAAAACTTGAAAAAATATGCAAAATCCATGTTCATTAATCGAGAAAGTCATGTGAATGATTCTCGTATTTCCTAGGTTCGCATTGGTTACTAGGTATAAAGAAGTTTGGGATAGTTTTAAAAATATTTATTAGGGTTTGAGAAGTAAGGTTAAATTAGAAAAATCGCTCACAAACCTAGACATTTTAAAACCCATGGATCCTGTTGCTAATATACCATGCATTACTTTTGGAGATGAAGTGATTGAAGTTGAAACCGTCCACCAGATCATGCCATGATCTACGATTCATCGATTTTTAGCCCAACCTCTCGAGTCCTTCATGATTGGATCACAAAACATTGGACCCCTTTCTTGGATGACAAGTTAGACCTTTATCCTTGTGCTAAAGGAACTTTCATTGTTGTTTTCTCTTCAATAGCTAATAAGGATATCATAGATGGGAACCTATGGGCTTGTCAAACAAACACATTATCTTGTCTTGAAACCCTGGTTCCCCTCTTTTAATATAACCAATGAATCCTTTTCCAAAGAAACCAGGTTGGATAAGATTGCCTCACCTACCCCTTCAATTCTTGGACCCTTCTTGTCTTATTTCCATTGGCAACGTTATGGGAAACATGTTAAAAATTGACTCCCATACCATTGGTTTTTTATTGATAATACTTGGATAGGCTCCAAGGGCCATTACAAGAAAGGATAGAACATTGAAAGCTCACATGAGACTAAAAGATAGAGGCCAAAGAGTCAAAAAGAAATTTGACTCAGCCAAACAACCAAGAAAAATAACATCAAACCAATGAAGACGAATGAGATCTAAGCTTCATATGCGTTGAACCTAAAACTTTTTTGAAGATTTACCTTTCTTATTTTGGACCACATTCCATTCTTCCTTGTTAGTAACATCATCTAAAGCAGATTCACATGGAAGAACAACATCAATAGAAGAGATGGGTCTAAAAGCATCTGAAGGATAAGATAAAGGATCAATTTCCTTCTCTCGACCACGAAGTTAAAGGGAACTTAGCATTATAAGAAACCTAAAGGGGATTCTCAACCATAACAGAGAGTAGATTCGACCCTTGAGGGTTCAGACAAGGAATCTTCAACAAGATCTGAAAGGGGTTCAATAGTGAGATGTGAAGGAAGAGAGTCCTTCCACCAGCCCGTATTCACCCCTCCTCTTCACTTGTAAATCCCATGATCCTTAACTAAATGGTCAGTTGCATAGCATCTATGACAGCGAAAAGGTAACTTTTCATAGTCCAATCTTTGAATCCAAACCCTCTCTCCAATCTGCAAGTTGATCTTATCAGGGAGATCACGGGAAACAATATTAGAGCATAATAAGTGTGCAAAGATCTATTTGTATCTGAATATGTTCTAACAAAATTTCCCAAAGTGTTTCCAATGGCTTCAAAGCAAGAATCCATCCAAAGTTGCAAAGGAAAACCCGGAAGTCTTACCCAAATAGGCAAAGAATCAAAGGAATCCGTTAAAGGATCAAATAAAGGGTACTAGGGTTTTGTCAAGAGAAAATGATTCTCCCAATGACCAATACCAATCATGAACAAAATCTCGATCTTCACTAGATTCAAAAACAATGATAAAGTAAGCTTTTACACATGGGTAAAGTTTGACCTTACCCTGGAGGGAAGAGCTCCACATGTTGGTGATCCATTCATGAAGTTGAGTGAGCTTTGGCCATAGATCATCAAAATGACATATGAGACCAAGGTCAGAAAAATCCTTTTCCCACCTCAAAACCCGTTGGAGAATGTCTTCCTCAATCTTGAGGATATGGATATCAGTAGCTGGATTAAGGGGTTTCCGATTCCACAATCCATCCTTGGCAAATCTAAAAACTTCTTCAAAGGATTTGTAGGAGTCATATGCTTCTCCCCTACCCCTACGACCTTGGCATTTTGCTTCCCTTGGCTCTCATGAGCACCCCCACCGAGAGAAAGGGTTTACCGCTAGCGATTCGGGATCCAATTTGGATGATGCATTTCCACCTCCCTCGAATGAATCCACAGTGCCAAAATTTCCTTTGCTTTCAACCCGGATAGGGTTATGGCTTGAGCCGAGCTCTTCATCTTTTCATGAAGCAAGAATTTTTATTCCTTAATAAACTTAAACTTTTGACCGCATTCTAGTTGAGATCGATACCTCAAAGAATCTACCAACTTACATTGAACTCAAACTTCAAAATAGATCACGGTCCCGACCTCTTGATTATGAGGGTTTGTCATTCGGATGAAGAAGATGTTCTAATTTGGGGCATATTGTTGTTGATTGTGTATTGGTAAAGCGTAAAAAGGAAAGAGCTACTTGGTGGGAAAATGCTCTTCCGAAGCATTTTGTCTTTGAGGCAAAGGAAGACTTAAACTCAAATGATGATTTGGAGGAAGAACTGTTTGATTCGATTCCAAAACTCCTCTTAGAGAAATTCCAGATGAAAGAAACAAGGAAAATCTAAAGGTTGAGCCTCACCAAACAAGTGTTGAAATTTTTTTAGAGAAGAGGCTAAAGAAAATGTTCCCTTAAATGAAAGTAACAAAATTGTTGAAACAAAGTTCAGTGAAGTGGAAAAATAAAATGTTCCCTTAAATGAAAGCATATACGGCCGATTAAAGCTCTTGAAGTCATGCTTCCTATTGAAGATGTATCGATGGTTGGAAAAAGGTATAAGGAAAGAAAAATCACAAGAAAACCTTTTCTCATACCTAGTTGTTGCGTTAGTTGCTGGTAAGTTGTCCTTATTTTGCTTCCTATAGTTGAAACATTAACATTCTATCTAAGCATTCAGGCCTTTATGTTTCTTGGGTTGGACCCACCAAAACCCACCTTTTACACTATATCAAAAAAGTAGAAAATTTGTAAATATTTTGGATGAATTTTGAAAATTTGTTTATGTGGGAGTAAAAACTATTGATCAATGTTTTACACAACTCATGGGTCTTGTAAACCAAGTTGTGTCTCATGGAGAGACACCATATATTGAAATATAATTGAATTAGGAATATATGCATCAAATTTGACGTCATTGTAGTACACATAAAGGAGTCAAAAGTCTTCACTGAACTCATTATTGATGAGTTAATGGGTTATTTATTATCACATGAGGCAATGTTAAATAAATATCGAAATTCATCCATATAACATGCATTTATAAGCCAAGTTTTAGTTGGAAAATAATGGGGAGGGTAAAATTCAAGAAGAAGAAGTAGACATGAGAAAAGAGGAGGTGGAAGGAGTGCAACTATAGAAAGGGGAAGGTGAAACAAATTAGAAGTCTTATTTTCCAATTCTAGAGGGTGTTATAACAACCTGAATCAAAATCAATGAAAAATATATGATAAATCTAACATTTTGTTCCATCATCACAAAAAAATGGTCATTATGCAAATGATCCGAAAAGGTATCTCGATTTTTTCAGAGAGATGAAAAATCTCAGCCTAGGATTATTCATGTAGGACTACCATTACCAAAGCTTCAAAACATGCAATCTCAAATATATTCACAACAAAAATATTAGGTTAGTAATGAAACAAATAAGGTCTCTGTGATTATTAAGACTCAACAAAATATACAATAGCTAGATTATGCTTATAAGGAGGGAGTACCCATATTATAGAAAACACAAACTGGAAAATAGGGTGGAGAGCTAATATTAGGGAACACTACAAATCCCTAAAATCATGCTCAAGCCACCTACGTGAGAATAAAATAGCAAGTTGTTAATAAAACAACTATACTCCCAAAATAAGCTTATCTCAAGTGAGTGGTGTGAACATGGCTAAAACTAAGTAGGTTGGAAAATATCCTAAACCACTTAGTAGTGTGAACATGTAGTGCACCGCATCGTTATACTTTGAGCCGGTGAGGATTGGGGCCCCCTCTTTCGCAATCGGTCATTTAGTTTTCTATCTCATCTCGCCGATCATCACAAACATTTGAGGTGTTAAATCCCAAGTTTGAATGTCAATAATTCATATGCAAGGTTTCCATTATCTCTTTGTGCACCAGCTTGTCATCTCGGTCGTTGTATTTTGTGCCTTCAAATACGAACCTAATCTCACCTTGTGTCGTAAGTACAAAGTAATAATTATAATAACGTTAGATGAAATATGGTATGTTGTTTGAGCTTTAAGATGCTCTAGTTCAAACTTTATCATCTGGCATTTTTGTTATGCCTCCTCCTTTACGCCTAGCCAATTGATATTATATCTCATCTCGCCAACTTCTTGAACGGATGTGGATGTCGTTGAGGGCTTCATTGAACTTGAGGTCACTACCATCTCCCCAATAGGCAACCAAAAAGTACATGTATCGCACACCACTGCTCACACAATGCAGTCACCATAGGCATATTATGGGGTACCTCCCCTAATCTCATTATGTGTCGTAGTTCGACATGATCTAGTATGCCCCACTCAACATCGGATAATCCAAAATTTGATAATGTGGTCAAATGTCAACCTCCGTGGAACTCCCTCAAATGTATATCTCTTTGCAAAACAAAAAAAATAAAAAAATCTCGACATTAGTACCTCATATATACGCAAAAACAACCACTCATACTACAAAAAGTCATCAAAATCCACATATTCCATTTTATGCTATCAAAACACTTTCTTGGGTCGTCAACACCAAGGAGAAAGACGCAAGCGCCTAAGTAGGTCACCAATGCCCGGAAATAACCGTTAGCATCCCAAAAGATGTCAACGCCTTTTCCACTCTCTCCCGATTCGTAAATTCCCATAAATTCAAATTTTAAAATTTTGCAAAAATCACCAAAATCGAACAAATTTCTCCATTTTTTCAAAAATCATCATACTTACCAACTCATCCGTCTTCTCGCAACCCACAACCATCGCTACCATCTCGAACCTTGTCAACCTTGTTTCCCCAATCTATGGCATCCTCACAAGCCCGTGAGCTCAAATTCTAACTCAATCACGGTTCAAAGGAAGTTCCAATCCACTTTTTACTATTACTATATATAGTAATTTTCAGTTTTGCATTTACTATAGTACTACCCGCACTCAATCTTCCAATTAATACACGGCCCAAGGTTTTGCTCATATCTTGAACTTCATTGTTCCATTTTCTTCCTCGTTCACACTGTTCACTTTATAATTTTTTCTACCACTGTATATCTTGTACACATTGCACAATGCTCTATTCTAATCTCGCATGTATACTATTCAACATATAAACAATCTTGCAACATCTTCTATACTACCTCCTGTTCATCATTACATCTTTTCACTTCTACTTCCGGATTAGTGCTCATTATCCCCACCCCTCTCCCTTTCTCCGAAATGGGGGCATACAATCAAGATCACCCTACGATCTATCTCGGGACACTATACGAACATTTGATACTCCTAATAAATCATTATCGAAAAAATCATTCACACTATCCAAACAAAGGGACAAATCGATCTATTCAAGTACTTTCTATCTATTTCCCCTAATGACCTAATTTGGGGAAAAACAAGAAAATATATCCGTGAGTAATCCGTCAGACACATCCAATGTCAAAGCTATCTTTTACTATTCAAATCAAATCAATGAATCGATACGACATAACATACTTTACTATCTCTCCCAAATGACCTAACTTGGGAGCTGCATCGTTTACTATCTTTCCCATATGACCTAACATGGGAATCACTTTACATTTTCTATCACTTCTAGATGACCTAACATGGAAGCCATCTAGCACTATACAAATCGGGACACCCATGGGAGTGGGGGCAATGAGATGTCATTTCCTTTCCTATACTACTCTTATATGGGTTATTCAACATGGAACTAAATGTGGTCTTTATTGGACCTTTTGAGGATGTAGTCATGGATGGAGAGTAAAACTAGACCTCTCTCCCCAACACTCTTCCTCTAGTGGCAGGACACCCAAATCCTCCCTTGATCAAAATTTTACAAAATTGGGTTGGGAATTGATCACTCCCTACCCCTTCAAATCTCCATCGGCAACAATTCAAAATCTCCAAATTCTCCAAATCAAATCATCAATTTCTCCAAGTGCTCCTTACAACGGTTCATTATCTCTATTTACACCACATGGATCAATACACTGATCCATGGTTCGCCACGCTATATGTTCTCATACTACTGCACGTACTTACGCAACACGACTTCTTTGAACTTCTCACGGTATGTTCCATATTTCCTTTACACTACTTGAATTTCATTCAAATAGCATAAAGGGGGCAAATGTAGACACAAAATCACACACATATTACTGTTTTACTATACCTCCAACTATGTTGTTATAACATGTATGGATCTTGAATGAGAAAATTATTCACTAGTGACGCATTACCTAGTCCATATGCTTGCTTTGATTGTTTCTATTGTCTTTATCTCTCAAATTTGTATCTTCCGCACCTAAAACTGGTTAAGTCATAAGGATCCATGTCTATTAGTCTTCTCACATTTTTTTCGGCTATCCCAGGACACCAAATAAGACAAGTATGGGACACTAGCGCCTATGCACTCCTATCCACCCTAGGCGCTCTTGTCCTCTTTGTTCTTGTTCACATTTTTGACATTTGTGGTCGGCCTTTTTAGTTTTCTTACTCCTATCTCGAGGTCCTAGTCGGCATGTCATGTCACTAGTGTCAAAATTCAAACAAGATATCCCTATATATACACAACATACATACCATTATAAGGGCAAGAAATTCTAAAGGGCAAGCATATCTACATATTATCAAAGGGACTACATTTTTGGGCTGATTACTCTACATACACTGCATAAGAAGGGGAAGTTCTAATTCCATCCCACACATTTACATTTTATCTAGATTTAGCTTGTTATCTTGGCATCATTGGTGTGAGGGAAACCTAAGGACACTATTTCACACACAAGTGCACAAAACTACATGGATTTTGGACTGTAGTGTAGTGCTTGGTCTTAAGTTCATCCTTCGGATGATCGCCGAGGTCAGTCTGACTTCACATATTACATTTTTTATTCCAATTTGATGTGTTTGTGAGCTTGTGCAGGTAGCTAGGGTTTGTGTTGTAGATTATAGGTACCTCGAGATCCAAGTGTGACATACTGCGATATAAAGCAAATAAGTGTGAAACCCTAGCGACACAAGAAAAAGTAGATTTCGAGCATTCACATAATTACCAGTGCCTAGGAGTGGTCTCTGGCGCCCTCACCCTATCCCAAGTCCCCGTGTCCAGCTCTGTTTGTAGCTTCCGAGATTTATATCGAGCATTTATGACATTTTTCCTAGCTTGTTCATCAATTGTTCCAGTTTAGATCTATTCTAGGATAAGCAATTCTCATATAAGTGCCATATCTCTCACACTTTCTTACACGATTGCATCTTTAGAGTGCTTAGCAATTGTATTATGTTGTATATTATCATAGTGACTCTAAAATTATAATTAATAATATTCATATTTTATTAAATCATCAACACAATCGTATGGGGTTACATCCTTATGTTTTTCTAGGGTTCGTTAGTATTACATTTGATAGGACATTGAGTAAATATCATTATTATTATCATCAATCAGGTGTGTGTGTGTGTGTGTGTGTGTGTGTGTGTGTGTGTGTGTGTGTGTGTGTGTGTGTGTGTAATTTTTAAAATATATTATACATGTATAATAAAATAATATTTAAAATAAAAAAATAAAATAAATAAACTAATAAATAATTTAGTTTTTGGAGAAATGGGGTTGGTGGTGGAATGTAAATGATGGCGGGTGAGTAGGGAAAATGAGTGGAGGATGTTTTGGGTGGATGGAGGTGTGAGGGTGAAGGAAGAGCTTGGTCGGATTGGCAGGAATGGGGCACCCTCACTAATAGTCTCTCCTCCTAGCTTGTGCCAAATAAGAAGCTTCAAATAGGTTTAGGCGTCCATCTAGCGGAGCAGCAACGGTTTTTTGCCATATGTTAGGTTGTTAATGCCTTGATAGCATGGAGGAGGAGGACGCAAGCCAAACATAGGAGTTGTGCAATCGAAGATGCATCGAAAAATGTGGAAGCAAACACTAGGCATGTGAACTATTTGAAAGAAATGTGGCATGGTTGTTGGTTTTACAAAAATGGCTTTCTAAGAAAGGCGCATAAATTTTCTCATTAAAGTATAATTGATTGATATAAAGTAAGATACCCACATCCTTTGACCTACTTCTCCTCTAGATGGTTGCATTTCATGAGTTCTGTGAGTTTTAGATTGGCAATGCATGACAAAGTGGCGGTGTTCTTTATTTTTTTATTTAGTATTTATTATTATGATGCCCGAAAGAAGTGCGACCTCAAGGCTTGTGAGGATTGTAGAATATGCACAAAATGAGTTGTTGAAAAGGTAAGCACCTCCCTTAAAGCATGAAGAATAAAGGGAATTAGTAAAAGAACCATGCATGCTAAGTATGCGCCTTGTGGTGGGTGCTTGGTAAATGATGTGAGTTTGAGATTTTCATTGAGATAGGCATGTGGGTTATTTACAAAATGCATGAAAGAAAGGTGCTCTCTTGGACACCCATATCCAACATGCAAATTGTTTGACAAAATGCAAGAAAGAAATGTGATCTCATGGAGCATAGTATGGACACCCATCATTGCATAAACGAATGAGTTCTCATCTAATTCCATCAACAGCCCAAATAAAAATCATACATCTTTTGAAAACTAAATTTTACTAGTGTGAAAAATGAGAGATTTTGGACAAGATATAGGTGAAAAATGGATAGCTTGGGGTTGCACGCAAAATGTTTGGCAAGTTGCGATAACAAATGGTGGTCTTAATGGATCGCGAGTGCAAACCACCGGATCCCAAACATACCCCTCTTTTTCACAAACATGCATGGTTTTCTCACCTCAAATTTTCATAATTTTTGTATTGGTAGTTTCCCTTTTTACTATGATATCATATTTCTAATAAAAATAATGACAAGTGCATTGTTTAATTAAATAAATCATAGTTATAAATGACAAAAAGGTTTTTTCCTATGCAACCTAATTGTTTATTTGATAGTTACCCATACTCGTAACCACGAACTAGTACATCATCGAACCAAGATATAAAAACTAGATACCCATGTCTACTTGAATTGGCGAGATTGAGTCGAGTCATCAACTAAACTACCTTTCTTGTTTACACCCTACAAAGTTAATAAAACATGATTTTTGGTGATTCACAAAACACCCCTCCGAACCCCGAAATGGGAAATTCAAGTTGTGATTGTGTTCCCTGTCATGTGGAGTGTTGTATCAAACCTTAGAATACCCTCGAATGATCATTTGTGTACTTATGTCACCTCTCTAGGAACATTGTTAACCCTTTTGTGGCTTTGGGAAGTTGTGAAAATAAAAAGTTGGGTTTGGTTTTGGCTTTCCGTTTTGGCCCTGATTGAAGAAATGGATATTGGCCTTTGTAAACTTCTAGTATTTATCCATTACAATTTATTGCAAGCCTTAGCTCAAATAAAACACCTTGCCATTCAGTTTGATGAGGGGGTTTTTTAGGCCTCTTGTCACTAGGTGACCAAATCAAACTAGTCCAATTACGATAGGTGGCTCCGTAAAAGTAATCGTCATTGGTACCTTGTTTATGGCTTCTAACTTCCATCAACTCCTATGAATTCCCTATATATAGGATTTTTATCATGGAGCATTCGACTATCGGAGATAAGGTTTGAATGCGGTTTCTCAAATTAGCCCTCGGGTTAAAATTGGACCTTTTCGCATCAAAGTAAGAAAATGTGAAGGAATGTCCTAGAACCTCTTCAAGTCAATTAACTTATGAGTAAACTTGTAGAAACTTATATATGAATGTATGGAACCCTCTTTTATTGCTTGCTTTGAGAAATTTGTTTTTGGAAAAATGGTGATTCTCTCTCTCTCTCTCTCTCTCTCTCTCTCTCTCTCTCTCTAGTTAGGAAATGAAATGAATGTATCTCTAACTCTCTCTTGTTGCATGCTAAGTATTATAATCATGTGAACGAGAAAACTATGATAACATGAATTATGCTAGATTTTGGGTAGATGTCATACTAGTGATTTGTGTTGACCATACATGTTGGTTGTAGGTACCATGATAAGGAAAAAATGAAGTTTTGTTGGCATTTGCATAATAATATGTGATTTTGAAAACATTGTATTTGTATATGATATATCAACGTTATTGTTATGAATAGAATTGTCGTTCTTTATTTTCCGTGATGAATATGACATTGTTAGTCTATTGGGAAAGTGTGTTATTTTTGTACTTAGTTGCTCTTTTTATATGTTGACTAAATTCCTACTTGGTCATACTTTTATATGTCGGTTAGGTAAATTAAGTTGTTTGTACCTTGTTGTTATGGAAATTGATGTAAAAATAAACCTATTGATAGTATTTGAATCATTATAGGAGGGTGAATTTTAGAAACTTGTTATTTAAAGCTAATTGTACCATGGTAATTTTGGACGTTGATTGTACTAGTAAATTAGATAGTAATAAATTGAGAATGGTATATGTTATCTATTTTCTAGTGATGTGTTGACCTAGGGAAACTCTCTTAGTCTCCTGAGAAAAATAACAACTTGTAGTAGCATGTTTTCATTTGGATGAAAAAGAAATAATCAAACTTATAGCTTAAAATATTAACCCTTTCCATAAGGAATGATTCCCTTAAGTTACCTTGTTATTTTTCGCCATAGTGGAACAAAACCTGGTCAACTTTCAACCGTGTCATTTCATTTCTATATCAACATTAGGTCTTACCGTACGCCAAGAAAAGGCGTCTTACCTGTGTTTTCATGACCATCTTGGGGTAGGTTAACTTTTCCCTTGGTCAATCCTTCAAGGCATGGTCAATGAGAATGCTACTTATTTACCCTCATGTGGGGCACATTGTCACTTTCACAAGTATTGAACTAGAGACTTGTTAATGGAGCCAAATTCATAAAACGAAAGAACTATGTAGTGACATTCCTAATCCTAAGGTTAAAAAAATATCCCTTAGCATGTAGTAGTGGAATACCATGGGATTTTATGAAGTTCTTGTGAGTTAAGGATATTGTACACTCTAGTTTTGACTTGTAAGGAGTAGAATCCTTGGGTGTAAATGGAAATATATTAAACCTAGGACCACTTAAGAAGTTTAATTGTGGTCGAAACATGTATTTCACTCATAACTATTGATAATGAATTTTTAAGATGGTGGATTAAAATTAAAGTGAAATGTGAGATTTGTTACTTAGACTCAATACAACCCTCTTATATGTATCATGAATGAAGAAATTTAAATAGATAGATTACATAGTGGTGATAACTTGAAAACAAAAATAGTGTATCCTTAGTGTTTAAATGATACTATGAAAAGAAAACGAAATCTTTCCACTCTTGACCTAATAGAATTCCCTTTATTTTATGTAAATATACCTTGTTGCAATGAAGATAAAGTACAAATCCAAGTGCACATGTTCCTTAGAAACGAATCCTTAGGAAAAGTAATAGAAGCCTCATGTGTTTCTAAATGTTTGTATTAACAATCAGGGTAGATAAATTATTTTGATAAGAGAAACAATCAAAATCAAATGGAACCATTATAGGTAAAATGTTAAATGAAATAAAAAAATGTAGTCTAGTTTTAAGAAGAATGAAGGTTTACATGTTAAGTGCTCTTCAAATAATTAAGGTCAAATAATGAAATAGGATTGTAATAAATATGTAACCATGAAAATGTTGTGTCGTGGAAAGTGCCTATCCATAAGTTTATATTGTAGTTGGATCATTGTTTTGTACTTTTTCATTTGGGAAGATGTGGTTTTGATGTGCATCATGTGTTTTCATGTGGTTATGTTTTCTTCTTGTTGGGGTGAGGTTTCATCATTGATTATTGGAGGAATAAGGTGTAGCTAGTGAAGGGAGGAATAAGGGAAGTGTGTGTTTTTAGGAACTAAAGGAATTCGTGGATAGTCTTAGTGGAGGGATAAGGGGTCTGTCAAAGTTGATGTGGTGTGTATGCTTGGAGGAACCAAAGGCTAGCCAGGATTCCTTCTTGGAGTGATAAGGGGTAGTTGCAATGATGACCTCTCCCCATTGTAAGCCTCTTAGGTAGGCTTGGCATTTTGTGTCGACCTTATATGCGGTGTTTATCCATTCCAACAAGATCGAGGGTGAATTTAAGAGGAACATCAAGGTGACTTAGTAGTGGAAGAAATCAAAGGTGATGTAAGTGCCAGGGAAAGATCAAGCGATTTCAAAATAGAATGATGTAATAAAAATTGGCAAAGTGATCATAGAAATGTAAGGTTTGATCTAAATGACTTTTGAAAGAAAAACATATGATGTGGTAAATGAGAAGGGAATCTTGTATTCAAGTGAAAATTTGATTGCAAATGAGTTGATAATGAAGCATATGCCAAGTAAACAATTCATGAAGATAAGAAGGGTTGCATAAAGATCAATAGAGAGGTGATCTACAATGAAACTTAGTTACATTCAAGTTCAAAACTATGATCTAGTAAAATTACAAGCTTATTTCTACATTAAGGATTTCATGACAAGTGACAAAGCCAAAGAGCTAATAGACACATGTGGTAATGTAGTGCCCACTTCCCTTCGACACCTTTTTGCTTTGATTTTGTTATTGTTGATTAGATTTATGGACATTATTGTAGGCTTTTATTTAGCATGATACTAGATGTTAGAGATAATGGATTGTTGATGATTCAATTCATATATGATGCATGTGGATTATTAGAGACTTTTGATATTGATATTGATATGTTGTGGACATGGTTATTTATATATCTATTTCGACATGTGATATACTTTCGTTACCATGAGTAGGCTTTGATAATTGAATTCTGTTTTCATCATTTTGACATGCATGAAACGTTGGATAGAAATGTTGCTAGAAATTTGTAAATGATTCGTAATTTCTTAGATGATATTAGCTCATATATAGATGATTTTAAATTTATATTGCATATTTTCGCATGGATGTTTTAATGTGGCCATGAGGCCGGAGGAGGTATTCTCTGCTTTGCAAGTATTTTTATATTCACAAAAACATCGGGGATTGGAGACCAACCACATTGGAATTCTAGATGAATTCAGCTAGGGTCACCATGGAAACATGTAATTGTGTGTGTGTTAGAATTATTTGGTTAGGGGAAAATTGTGACCAAGGGGTCATGCATTGTTTTGTTTTAGTTCCATTTTTATTAATGTTAGTATGTGTTCCTTTGAGTGATGTAATTTACTTGTTTTTCTTATTTAGAAACTGATGAAATCTTCTCCCCTTTGTCTTAGTGGGTCTAAGTGTCTTAATTAGGAGTTAAATTAATATTTTTATAATTAATTAAAGATGTGACCAAAAGGAGATCATTTATTAAACTTGACTTGCTCTTGGATTTTGTGTTGGGTGTTGAATGCTTGAGATATAGAGTGTTGTACACTCTACCCTTCATGGGAAACTCGAATTTGACCTTAAGGGCAAATTTTGAAGGCTTGTGGGACAAGTTAAACTTGTCCCACACCTCTTAAATTGTCATACCAACCATACCTATGGGTTGGGGGTAAAAATTAGACCCCATTAGGTGTTTTGGGAAGAGAAAAAGGTGAAATGTTTATTGCACTTTCTTTCAAATATTTAATTTTTTCCTTTGGGGGTGTGGGCTTAGTTTGTGTGCAAGTATCTTGTCATTCCTATCACCCACCAATTTATGGTGCATTGGGGTTGAGGTTTGACCAAGTGAGGTGGAGTTGAGGATGAGTGTTGTGGCATCCTACATGGAGCCGCCTCATCCTCCTCCCTCCCTTTTCTATTTATAGATGCTCTTTTGCTTGAACTAATCATTTTGGACTCTTGAATTTTTGAAGAGTTAGAGAATTTTGGGAGAGCTTGTGGATTGTTGCAGTTTTGTGGATGCTTGCTTGGTTTTGGAGGAGCTTGGAATTTCATTCTTGGGACAAGCTCTACTATGGAGAGGTAGGAGATTTACTTTGCTTTTGTTATACTTTTATTATGTGTTTATATGTTGTGTTGAGTGTTGTTTTTCCTTTGGAATGCTTGTTGGGTGTGGGTAGATTGCCTAAGTTTGGAGTAGGAGGAGACTATGGGGAGTATTCTTATAGGGAGGCATAAGAGTTTACTTTCTTGTTGGAGGGAGTTTGGGTTGGGTGCCCCACCTTACATTTCTTCTTGTTTCTTGTTATGAGGGAGGCATAAGATATTGAGGGGGCATAAGAGTATATTGAGGTATAAGGGGTACTTGAGAGAGGCATAAGAGTTTGTAGGGGATTTGAGACATGCATCGGAGGATTTAAGGTGGGCATCCATTCCCATTGGGAGGCATAAGTGGCCTCCCATAGGTCTTGCTCCTTTGGCTTGCTTGTGTTGTTGTTGTGTTTGAATGTGAATGGAATGGATGTGAAACTATTTTTTTAAGTGTTGTGGAAGCTATTTGTTGCCATGTGTTGAATCATCTTCCATTGTGATGTGGTTGGGGCTCGGGAACAATGAAGAGGATGGCTTCTCCTCTTCATTGGATGTCTTGGTTAGGTGGAGAGCATTGCCTCTCCCCCCATTTTGTTGTGAATCAAATAATCTTGAAGGAGCTATCTTGCTTGGAGTTGTGGAGCTTGGAGTTGTGGAGCTTGGAGTGTGGTTAGGGACCTTGAGAACTTACCCTTGTGAAGAAATTTATTGTATCCCACTTAGAGTGGAGGAATTTGTATTATTATAGTTTATTTATTTGCATTCTTGTATTATTTCCCACCATTGAGTGGAAGAATTTGTAATAATTTCTTAGAGAAAGTTTTCATTCAAATATTTGTATGTTGAAAAGAGAAAGAAGGCTTGTATTGAGTTAGTTGTGAAATGGAAAAGAAAAGTTACTTTCATTATGAAGTTGTAAAGTTGTAAATGAGAATGAAGGAAAAATAGAAGTTGTAAGAAGTTGAACTTGTATGCAAAATAGCATTGCATGGAAAATAAAGTTATTGTAGCCATTTGAATATACTTGCATTATAGTGAAATGAAAGAGAGAACAAATTTGAGCATATTGTTATTTAGAAATGTTTGTTTTGTTATGGCAAGAAAATAATAATGTATAAGTAGACTTAGATTTACATTGCCCATGAAAATAGAAGGAAAATCTAGTTGAACAAATGCAATAAATCTAGTAGTAGTATTAGTTTTCAAATTCTTGTAATGAGTAATTTTAACTAAGAAATGAATAAAAGATTCATAAATCTCAAATATGGAACTCTAAATGAAAAAAACAAACTCAAAATATAATTTTGAACCTTTGAGCAACTTTTTATTCTTGGAAAAATCTCGGATTAAGATTATGTTTTTCAAAACAGACCGCCGCCTGCCATGCAGTGCGAGTAAATGGTCCCATAACTGCAGTCATGATAAGGCGGTCTCGTGGTTTGTCACCCGGGTAGGTTGGTGGTCCAAGGACCGCCGGTTCGCATTCTAGGTGGTGGTTCTGTCACTTACGATAGAACTCCGCGGATCCGCGTTTGTCTGCAAAAATTTTAACCAGCTTTACAAAACTCAAAATTGTAAAATTTAACGTATGACTACCAAAGATACAAACAATGTGTAAAACTCTTAGATTGGACAACAAAATTTAAAAGGATGGATCTAAAATTAGTCTTTTTCATTTATAACAATGGGGTAGGGTTTTCCCCAAATTTAAAAACCTAAATACAATGTTTTGTAATAAAACCAGATTGGGGGAAGAGAACCCTCCCAATCCTTGAATGAAAATGAAAAAAACATTAAAACCTACAATCTAAACCTTCTAATCTTGGTCCTTATGGAGTCCTCCATGATTTTCTTCCTTCTTGCTCCCATGGCCTTCTCATCTCCAACCCGTATTTTCCAACAAAATAAATAGAACAAATGGGAGAAATGATCAAAGGAAAGGCTTTAATAAAATTCATAAGTAAATTTAGGGCTTGCTTGTAAACCTAGGATCTTGTGGTTGAATTTGATTTGATCCAAGGGTGGAGGTTTCTCCCTGATTTTATTAGGTGATATTGTTTTTTATAAAATGTTGTTTCAAAACTTTAGTTGTATGTACAAATGGGGAGTGGGGCCAATTTATTGTCATAGAGTGTTAAGCCATGGTTAGTCCTTAGAAAACTTTAGTTAGTGATAGGAAGGACTCTAAGTTATTAAGTTAATGAGTTATATTTTTGTGTAAGAGGTTAACCTTATTAGGAATTAACTTTATAAAAGAAATAGGGGAAGCTTTTAATTAAGTAAATTAATTCTTGGTACCTCCCTAGTGAATATTTGATTAAAGGACCATAATGAGGAATTAGAAAATATGTTAACCTTCTCGTAGACCTAGTTCTTAAACCATAGGGTTGAGTTTAGTGGTGTGAGTTAGTTTTGATACCCTAGGAGATTAACCCCTTGTAAACTCTTTTACCCGTATACTTAATTTTGTAACACAAAAAAATTAGTCACAATATTTCGGGAGTTGTGTTAGGTGTTAGCATTTTTAAAACGTCACTTCGATGGGCGTTACATTCAATATCAAAGCCATGGGTTCAAAGCTTGGACCATGGGCACACCTAGAAAACATGAAGACTTGAACTTTTAACCTAGTGCCACATTATTCTTCAAACCTAGGAAAAACAAACTAGTTGATATTTTGATAATTTTAGAAAACTTAGAAAATTGAAACAAAACCAAAATGATGAACTAACTCTCACCTTTGTCTATGTAGGAGGCGTGGACTGGATGAGGGTCTTTTCATATAGACCTAGGTATACCACCACTAGATCAGGGAGTAGTGGCCATTCTTCCTCAAATTTTATAGATGCTTCAGGACGTCAATGCCATTATACGCAGAGGGTCCCTAGGAGGACGAATTGCTAGACATGATATGGAGCCATCAGTTGAGGCTAGGGCATCTCCTCAATACAGCGAGGAGCATGGGGCAGAGAACTTCCATGTTGAGTCACCTAGGCGTGTCACCACGAGAGGGGCATGGAGACAGGACTTCAGAGACACGAGGATAGGTCTCGAAGCCCTAGGCTTAGAGATGAGCATGCAGAGAGGCATAGGGGTCACCAGACTATAGTTGCAGAGACCATATCAGGGAGATCCTGAAGCTACGGCCATCTCATTATTCTAGAGATACATGAGGTTTTTAGGTAGAGGCCTGGTTGGTGAGCTTGAGCGGATGCTTCAAGATCTGCCCTTATACTAGCAACACGAAAGCTTGTGTTGCGATCCATCTTTTGAGGGATGGAGCAAGAGTTTGGTGGAGGACTGAGGAGCAGAAGCTCTATGTTGATTCAGAGACCATTACCTAGGATCTTTTTGAGGAGCATTTTAGAAGCGTGTATTTTCCCAGAGGTTCATTCAACAAAGGATAGCTGAGTTTCACGACCTTCACCAGTGTCTATGATCAGTAGCCGAGTATGAGAGTTGATTTATGGATCTACTCCAGTATGTCGATTATATGCAGGATGAGAAGGTATAGATACATAGGTTCATCCGGGGCCTGAATTTGGATTTGAGTGGTGCGGTACGCATTCACTACCCATAGAATTTAGCTAATGTTGTGGAGAAGGCCTATATTGCAGAGGAGACACGGGGGAAGACACAGCAGGCTAGAGATAGAGTTTGGAGCTGCATCAAGCGAGATGCAAGATAGTAGATCAAGGGGGTCATTTCATCCCGCTCATGGCGCAGACAGTAAAAGAAAGTCTTCCTTCAAGCCACCCCAAGCAGCCCACCTCGGCAGCGGTAGTCCCACCCACCTTACTGCACCTCCTCGGAGATTCGATGTACATAGGGGGTAGAGTATGGGGCCTCCTCCTAGAGGTCCCATCAGGACACAGAGGTGCCTAGAGAGCTCGGTCGGCAGGAGCTCGTCAATAAAGACCTCAAAGATTCCATAGCTAGGTCATTAGGATCCATAAGATGACACATATAGAGTACCAAATGGAGCCGCATCCTAATGGAGAGGACCAGGTAGCTGTTATGGTTGTGGTGTTGTTGGACACCATTAGAGAGAGTTCCCACATAACCCTAGCAACAAGGGTAAGACACAGATCTCAGAGCCTATTGTTGGAGATATGGCACGAGTCATCAGATCTACGTAGTGGTCGAGAACCGCCAGGCTGAGCACCAGAGTACTATTATAGAGACGACAGATAGTATTGGTGGTGTTTTTGCCTCTATTTTATTTGATTTAGGTTCCTTTGATTCTTTTATTACACCATCCTTAGTAGAGCGTTGTAGGTTGGTGGCAGTTAGGCAAGGTTGTAGTTGGGATGTTGAGATGGCTTCTAGAGCCAAAATTTCTGTAGACTCCTTAGTTAAGGAGTGTGTAGTGGATTTGGGACCCTTCACCACTACTTCGGATCTTTGAATCCTTCCATTAGGTTCTTATGGTGTCATCTTGGGCATGGACTAGTTGTCTACACACAGAGCTAGAGTGGACTGTTACCATAAGACTATTTCTTGTACAGATGATCTAGGAGTGGAGTCAGTGATAGCAAGGGTTAGGAGGCCCATTTCTATTCGCACCATCTCCGCTATGCAACTTAAGCGGTGTGTGTGACAAGGTTGTCAGATGTATGTTGTTACGGTTAGTGATAGATCGAGGATGAGTCTAGTAGACCATCCCTTGATGACCATCCCATCTTGAGAGAGTTTTCTAATGTTTTTCTAGGGAGCTACTAGGCTTACCCCCCACGTGAGATAGATTTTCATATAGATTTGGTTCCAAGCACAGAGCCTATCTCACGAGCACCTTATCGGATGACCACCCCTAAGCTATGTGAGCTCAAGTTGTAGCTTGAGGTCCTTCTGGAGAAAGGCCTAATCCATCCTAATGTATCCCCTTGGGGTGCACCGGTGATTTTTGTGAAGAAGGACGGATCTCTACGGTTGTGTATTGATTATCACCATCTAAACAAAGTAACAATCAAAAATCGTCACCCCCTTCTGTGCATTGATGACTTGTTTGATCAGATGAAGGGGGCCATAGTTTTCTACAAGATAGATATGAAGTCGGGGTATAATTAGCTAAGGATTATAGAGGCGATATTAATAAGACCACCTTCAGATATGAGATATGGCCACTATGAGTTCATAGTGGTACCTTTTCGTCTCTGACGAATGCCCAATAGTGTTCATGAGCTTGATGAATGGGGTATTTAGGACTTTTCTATATTGCTTCGTGCTTATATTCCTTGATGACATTCTGATTTACTCATGCATGTGTGAGGAGCATGAGGAGCACCTTCGCCAGGTTCTTCGTGTCTTCATGAGCAACATCTTTACTGGGGACTTGGAGAAGTGTGTGTTCTTGCAGACAGAGGTGTAGTATTTGGGACACATCATTTCTGGGGAAGGCATCGCAGTCAATCCTTCCAATATCCGAGCTTATCACCTCTGTCACCCTCTCTTATCCGAGCTTATCACCTCTCACACCGGAGAAGTCTACTTTCATCACAAACTTATCACCCCGAGACAGATGGACAACCGAGCGGTGAATTAGATCCTAAAGGACATGCTTAGGATGTACGTTATGGATCACCAGTCTAAATGGGAGGAGCATCTATACTTGGTTGAGTTTTCCTACAATAATAGTTTTCAGAGTTCGATAGGCATGGCTCCTTTTCAGGCATTGTATGGTAGAGAGTGTAGGACACCTCTTAGTTGGGACAGGTTAGAGGATAGGGTTTCTCTTGGGCCAACCTTATTGTAGGACATGGAGTAGTAGGTTTTTTTGATCAGACATAGATTACAGGAGGTGCAGGGATAGGAAAAATAAGTATGCGGACCAGCATAGGACAGATCGTAGTTATGAGGTGGGCACAAAGGTGTTTCTTCATGTCAGACTACATAAGAGCCCTATCCATTACGGAAAAGGTTCTAAGCTTGCTCCTAGGTTTGTGGGTCCCTTTGAGATCTTGGAGCACATCGGTCCCTTGGCCTATCGTCTAGCATTGCCACCTAGCTTGTCTCACGTCCATGATGTGTTTCACGTTTATGTGCTTAGGAGATATATTTTTTATCCTTCTCACATGCTAGATTGGACTACATTGCAGTGCGGGTGATGGTGGAGCCCATCTCGCATTATAGAGCACATGACCTTGGGCCTTTACGGTAGAAAGATTGACCAGGTTCGGGTCCAGTGGGGAGATATGATGAGACCGCAGCCTACATGGGAGGATGCTACATTGTTACCAGTGTAGTTCCCACACTGCTCCAAAGACTTCCTGAGGAAGTTGAGTCTAAGAAGAGGGGGATGTAGTGCCCACTTCCCTTCAACACCTTTTTGCTTTGATTTTGATACCGTTGATTACACTTATGGACATTGTTGTATCCTATTTATTTAGCATGATACTAGATATTAGAGATACTAGATTGTTGATGATTCGATTCATATATGATGCATGTGGATTATTAGAGACATTTGAAGTTGATATTGATATGTTGTGGACATGGTTATTTATATATCTATTTCTCGACATGCGATATAATTTTCAAGGACAATTAAATTCAATTGATAACTTTTCCCATTATAATAATTACTAATTCCACATTATAAAGCAACAAGTGTAATAAGTCCACACCTAGCTCAAATCTCCTTAGGGATTAATTTAATCACTTGATTACATTGACATTTTAGCTAAATATTCCCTGATTAAAATTTTAGGGTTAAGGGACCAAAACAATTAAATACCCAAGGTATTTAATTCCACAAGATCTAAGACAAGAGCAAGGTTTAATTACAGTGGGGAAAAGAATACATATTTAAAATCATCAGAGTAAATTCTTACTTACCCACTCCCAAAACTTGGTTAAAGATTCAATTTGATTTTCCCATGATTAATGCAATTAAAACTTCCTGAAAACATTCCCATTAGATAGGGAATTTCCTCACCTTTCGGTGATATAAAGAAGTCCTCCTAACTCCTCATATTTCTCAAGTTATGGACCGGCGGAACTTGGGGTGAAAATTTTCCCAAGAGCGGGCTTGCGGGCCTAGGGAGGAAAATTTTCCCCAACTCGGGCCTGCGGACTTCGGAGAGAAAATTCACCTGAGAGGAGAAAAGCGGACCGGCGGAGCGGGAAAAAACTTTCCCAGATGCGGGTCGGTGGAGCGGGAAGGCATTTAGTGCTTTTTCCCTTTTGGGACAAAGTGAATTTTACACCCGCACCTCCTGCAGCACCCAGGGAGGCCACGTGGCAGCTCCTTATTGGCTGTGGGTCAGGGGTCGAGGGAAACATTTGGAAAATTTGACTATTCAAAAGGAAGGGCAAAAAGGTCGAAAGGAACCCGCCTCTGCCCGAGACGCGAGATGTCATGTCATGTGTCGTATCCAACCGTTAGCTACGGTTTGAAGAGTTGGCGGGGGATAATTTGGAAATTTTGCCCAAAAGTTTTTTGAAGCGTTAAGGCTTAAAAATATCTCGCTCCTCTGTCGATGCCTCGTGAAGCCACGTGGCAGCACCTGATTACTGCGGGCCGGCGGGGCTGCGGGAAAACTTACAAATTTTTCCAAATTTATTTTTGAAAGCACTTAAGGTTAAAATTGATCCGAGCCTCCGCCGATGCCCAACGAAGCCATGTGTTGATCAATGATTGGTTGCGGGGTGGCGGGGCCATGGAGGAAAAATTGTCCAAATTAACTTTTTGGACTTAGATCATTTTTAGACAAAATGAAGGCTTGCGGATTAGCGGAGCGGTGGGAAACTTCATGACTTTGCACCTTTTGGGAAAAAAAAAAAAAAGAAAGTTTTAGCCTATGGGTCCACCCAAGAATATTTTATTCATTTAAAATTTGACAGTTAGATTATTTTGAGCCCGAAATGAAGTAAAAACTTTAGAAGGCCATAAATTTTGATTGGGAACTCAATTTTTGGAAAACGAGGACTTTATGGAAAGCTCTCGAATGTCCTCTTTTCATAAAAACCTTAGGAATTTGATTTTGATAAATTTTAAAGGGTCAATTTTGAGAAAATGTCTTTCTATCACTTAGAAAGTGAATTGGTATTTTTAACTTATCAATTTTGTTCAAATTTGTCATTAATTCTTTTTCCACTTGCCAAACAGGCATGGAGGATTTTACTTGGAATATTTTAGGATAGATTGCAAGGTTAAGTTTTCTTGATTGATTTGCATTCAAAATTTATCAATTTTATACAACAAGAAGTATGCAATTTTCCTTTTCTCCGATTTGAAAGGTTCTATAAAATTTTCATAAGTATTTTGGTATGTTTGGGGTCATTTTGACCTTACAAATAAAATTTGATATTTCATTTTGTCTTTTTGATGTTGCAGGGTCATTATGTTCAATTTTTGATTAATAATTGCCAGTATGAAAGTTATCTAACAGAGCTCAAATTCAATAGATTTATTTTCATTTGCCAACTTTAAACTATGAATTCATTCCAACCCAATCTAACATACTAAGTTGACTCAAGAAAAGTATTCAAATGCCAAATTACAATTCTGATTTCTAAAACATTTATTTCAAAAAAAAGAGTATTATGACATTTCTCCATACATATTCACTTTTTCATCCTTCCAACATAAATTTCAAAATACATTCAACAATCAGATTTCAATACCCAATAATGCCATTTGAGTAAAGTAATACAATCCTTTATTGATTCAAAGAGATACCTTTACAATTTCTTCTTTCATTCCTCAATTACAATATACAAAATATGATTTCTTTCACATTCTTTCAAAAGTAGAAAAAATAGAGTATATCTCTTTCACAATTCAATTTACAACTTTCATAGCCCATATAGACCATCTTTCCATCACAAATAATATACAAGATCATCCACTTCAAGTGGGAAAATGTTACATTAAGAAATGATCTCAACAAGGACTATCAAACTATCTTCTTTCTTAGTTCTAGAACAACAATATGAATTTCCATCATTCTCCAATTTGGTCACAACAAAACAGGGAAAGGCAACGCTCTCCACCCAACCAAGACATCCAATGAAAAGGGAGAAGCCATCCTTCTTCATTGGCCCCCGAGCCCCAACCACATTGCAATAAGAAATGTTTTTTTTTCAACTCATGGCAACAATAGGCTTCCACAACACAAAGACAATTTCTCATTCAAAACACAGTCCAAAACAAAATTGTAGTTTTCCACCACAGAAAAAAACAACAAACAACACTCAGGCTTCATCATGCAAGCCAAAGGAGCAAGAAACTATGGGGATGTTGCTTATGCCTCCCAAAGGGAAATGGGTATCACCACCTGAGAACAAACCACCAAAATATATATCATTTCAAATCCCTGACATGCCCTTATGCCTCCCCCAAGTACCCCTTATTCCTCACATTTCCTTATGCCTCCCCAACCTCTTATGGCACCCCATAATGAGTAAAGAAATGCAAGCTATTTCTTTGTAAGGTGGAACCCAAATCCCAACTCCCTCCACACTTATACCTCCCAAAACACTTATGCCTCCCACAAAATGCCCCATAGTCTTCTCCTACACCATCCCTAGGCCATCTACCCAACCAACCAACAAATAAAACAACACATTCAAACATTCAACCATTCACATATGCATACAAATAAAAGGAGAGTATTTCCAAGAGCTAAGCTCTTACCTCTCCATGATGGAGTTTGTTCCAAGTTCAAAACAACAAGCTCTCCAATGCAAAACACAAACCAAGAGATCAACAATCAACAAGTATGCAACAATCTCCAAATTTCTCCCAATTTGCAAGAGCTCCAAAAACCCAAAGCAAGTCACCAAAAATGAAGTGATAAAAGTGAAGCAAAAAAAAAACCCCAAAAACAAGCCAAGGAATTTGAATATATAGAAGAGAAAGAAAGAAGAGGATGAGGTGGATCCATGTGGGATGCCACATCACACATCCTCAACTCCAACTCATAAGTCAACTTCAATCTCCAAGGCACAATAAATAAGCAGGTGAATAAATGACAGTTTTACTTACACACTCAAATCAAACCCACACCTCATAAGGACTGAAATTGAAAGCATGTAAGAAAGTGCAATAAAAGCATACAACTTGACTTACAAAAATGCATAATGAAGGCTAGATTTAAACCCTCCAACCATAGGTAAGGTTGGCATGCAAATTTAAGAGGTATGGGACAAGTTTAACTTGTCCCATAAGCTTCCAAAATCAGCCTCCAAGGACAAATTCAAATTTCAAAAGGAGGTGGAGTGTTTCATACTCCAAAATTAATTTACACATCACTTACACATTTCTTACAACAATTTTAGGCCAACAACTCTAATAATTACTTTCTTATGTCCCAATTTGATTAATTAATTTTAACAACATGTTTACTCACATTAATTTACCACAATTAATAAATAATGAAAGGGTAAACACATCACTTAATAAACACATACAAACATCAATAAAAAAGAACCAAATAAATAAATACACATAACCCTTGGTCACATTTAAAGGTGATCCCCCATGGGAATCCCTAACAATCAAACACACACACACACGAACAATACAAGTTGCCATGGTGACCTTGTTGAATTCATCTAGAATTCCAATGTGGTTGGTCTCCAATCCCCGATGTTTGTTGTGATATTTTTAACCTGCACAATACAAATACCCCTTCGGCCTCATGGCCATATCAGAACATCCAAATGAATATAATATAATTTCAAAATCATCAATAATATATATATATATATATATATATATGAATCACAACAACATCCAGACAATCAACAATATCACTTACAATTTCATCAGCAACTATATAATCATCAATTTTAAATTCAATTTTCTCGGTCTACTCAATATATCCAAATATCACATGTCCTAACAACATCCATATATATATATATATATATATATATATATATATATATATATATATAACCATGTCAACATGTCAACATCTATATAAAATGTCTCTAACAATCATCATGCATCATATATGAATCAGAGTCAACAATAATCCATGATCTGACATCTAACACCATACTAAATCAAAACTATAATAATGTCCATAATATAGTCAATAGTATCATGATCAATATCAAAAGTGTCGAAGGGAAGTGGGCACTACATCCCCCTCCCCTTAGACTCAACTTCCTCCTGAAGTCACTGGAAAGAGATAGGAACAAATGCAATAGAAAAAGGATCACTCCATTATGGGATTGCTTGCTTCAAACAAGTGTGGGTCTACAGAACCTAAGTTTGGTCCAATGCAATTCAGCAAGAAGAAGGGAGATTGCAAGGGATGAGTTCTAAACTTTCTGCATGCAAGGCTACGAACACTTAAATCTAGAGAGTAAATTTACGCTATCAACCAAGATACCACACATAACAATATAACATGAAGAGTTCAAAAGAGTCTTAAGAGTAACCACCAAGTAGAGGAATAATAAGGAGAATTCCATGAGTTTGAGAATGACCACATAGTTTCCCAAGGAATACAACATACTACAATAATAAAATTTAAGGTTTCTACTAAGTTTAAGCCATGATTTCAAGGTTCGTTGTCTAGACAAGGCTAGCAAAAAATCAACTATGACCAAATTTGCATGAGGAACAAGTCTACTCAAGGTCCCACAATTTGAGGATCACACAGGATGAGGTTAATCAACAAGGACACCTAAATCAGCAAAACATTTAAAATCAAGGAACTATTCAGGAAAGCACTTCTATAACTCGAGAGGGTACAATTAACTTTTCATGGTAATACAAAGCAAAGTCAAGACCACAAGTTTTCCTATAGTCTGATTTTTACACTTTTGTTTTAAGAATCAAACACACCATACCAACCAAATCTAAAGAAGTCAACCATTTAGCAAAAATATATATATATATATATATATATATATATATATATATATATCAATATAACATATCAATCCAAGTACCATATCATTACATATAGCACAATGGGATTTATTTATCTTATTTCCTACTCAAGCTCGGAATAACCATAAAGAGAGCACAAGAAACACCAAGGACCACTCAAGGTCACTAGGGAGAAGAACAAGTAACATGGGGTCCAACTACAATCCAAGGGTGCATCGTATCAAAAGTGAATAACATCATCTTGCACTTTCCATCCTAATGGAAAAGGGGAAACAAACAAGGTGACCCAAGAAAATATGAAGAAAATAAGACTTCCCAAAGTTATTTTATATCCTTAACATATGTTTCCTTAAAATTACAATAACTTAGGTCTCCAAGGACAAGACAACACGCAAGGAGGTTGCTTCTTAAACAACAGATAAGTCTCAATCCAAAAGGACCACAACTCACACTCGTCGAGCTACGGGATGATAAGGGTATGATGACCCAAAACTCCCACAAGAAAGGCACATACATCTATGAATAAGAAAGTACTAAGCAACTAGAACACATTGTTATCCACCAGGTGTTTCACAATTTCAGGTAGGTGATAGAACTACAGGTTCAACTAAACATTGCACTCAATACACATAAATCTTACTTATTTTATAACTCAACTAATTAAGTCAAAAGTTGTAGTTTCATTTTTCTAAGCACATTCCTTTACGAGTTTTCTTAATTAAACTTCCTCCTATTATGACATCACAACTTTGTGTTATAAGGACCACTAAGGGGCATGATATCTCGCCATTCTGTAAAGGCGAAAAAGAGAAAAAGTATTTATTTTACTCCTAGGGGAGGTAGATGGACAAATTTTTCCTTTTCTGTTCTTCTACATGTTTTTTTTCTTCTATTAATCTACCAAGGTTAAAGCAAGAACCATTTTCTCTTTCTATGTTCCAGTTTATTTGTTAAGCTTCAAGGCCAAATCTCCTCAATTATAGTTTTATGATGTTTGGGTGAGTCAACTTGTCAATTAAAAATTTAATGAGAAGGAAGGGTAAACATATCACACTATTACTTTTATGGGAGAGAGAGGTAAATCAACACATCACATTTTTAATTCTAAGGAAAACAAGGGACATTCAACATAGAAAACACATTATTACTTTTGTAAGAACTAGGAAACAATCAACCAACATGGATCACAACAATATTTCAGAGATTTTTTTTTCCACTAATTACAAGTATCATAAAACATTCCTAGTGGGTTTCTACAAGTTCTCAAAATAAGTTACAAGGAGGCCCATTAAGGAAGCATAATTACTTTTACTGATCTACTAGGGTTTAACAATGTTTGTTGTTTTGGTGAAAACATTTTACTCACATGATAAGACAAGGAAAGTTTTCAAATCTACACCCATATTACCACAGGATACCACCAACCAAGAAATCAAAATGACAAGGAAATATTTTAACTATAAGAACACCACATACTCACTAGAAAGCATCAAATGTAAGCAGACAATCAACTATCTATTCAACATGGCTTTATGACCAAGAGTTACAGTTTTGCAAGAAGAATCACATTATAAAATACCACCGAGATTAAATTATCAAGGTCTAATTACACTATCATCACCAATGTCATGGTCCAAAAGACTCAAAGCATCCATAAGTGTCTCCACGTAATCCAAAATTAATAGGTCATAGAGTATTATTCATAGTAACTAAAAAAAAGTTAAGGAAAGGGTAGACTTATTTATAGGTCAAGAGGGAAAATAGACACACTTAATTTACACACAATACTCGAATGGGATTAAATCTAACCATAATTACCAAGATGCATACAATCCTCAAGTCACTACTTAATATAATGAAATGAGGAACTCTTGATAAAACTTAGCATGCCATCGAAGAGAAGCCACTACCAGACAAACACTTTTCCACTAACATCCACAACCAGCCAAAAGAAAACCGATCCCACCATAATTCATCAACCCACAATTAAACACCTCTACTCCGATGAGGTTCAAGCTCTTACCGATTGTAAGAGAATCACCACCACCGCTAACAGGATGCCAACTAGAATGCACAACACAACAAACTCTCTTCCCAACAAGGTCGAGTAATGAAAAGGTCACTCTAAGATCCTAGATACACTCAAGGTTCCATGCATCTAAAACCAAGGCATAACTTTAAGCACCTAAGAGGACATTCAAGACACCTAGGGTGTACCCCCATATGACAAAATGTATGAATACAAGTAGCATAGAACCAGCTCATCATCATGCAAGAAGAAATCCATGTAACATTTAGCTAAGTAGCCAACAACATAATGAGCTCTGAGTCACCAATCAAAATAAAGTCCAAGAAATATCGAAATCAAGGAAAGTGGCTAAGTAGCCACATTGCAAAGTCTGAAAATTCTCACAAAAATATAAATAACTAGAAGAGCCTCAGAGCTTCTCAATCCAATCATAAAATAAGATGTTGGTCCTTGATAAAATGACACAAGTTTATGAATGTAAAATACAAAATGTTAACACCACATTCACTTCACAGCCCTTCATGGCCGCCAATAGGGGTACTCTACCTTGAGGTCAGTTCCAAGGACACATGCGCAGGATTGGGTCATAAATGACACCCAGACTTAATGTCCACTCTCCCATATGTAACAAAATGAAAAAATGACAACCAAACCAACTTTCCTAACTACTTTGAAGGAAGGAAGCTCTAAACAACTTCTAATTAACTCTTCTGACCCAGAGACACAACCACTATTGTCCAACCACAAGATTCACACCATACAATTTATCATTCCAACAACTCCAATAAGGAAGGGTCTCAACAAAGGGCTTAACGCATCATACAATTAAATCAAGTTTTAGGACTTGTAAAACAACACATTTTCAAAGGGGAACCAAGTTTCCACTACACTAGAAGTTCACAAAAATCAATTTAATTTGACATTCTTAGTTACCTGGGTTCAGAAAAATGCCACTGAGTGAGTACAACAATTCAAACAACTTATTATTTTATTATTATTTTAATTTTGGTAGTTCAAATGAATAGAGTAATGTAATATTTCTTCATATGCATTTCTTTTTCAATTTTCAAACAAGTTTGTTTTCTTAGATTCAAAAGTGTGCTAGGTTTACAGTTCATGTCTCAAGTTTTCTAGTGTGCCCAAGGGTCCAAGCTTTGAACCCACGGCTCTGATACCAAGTGTAACGCCCGCTAAAATCTCCCACTTGAGACCCATGAACAACCTAGGTTTAGTTACAAAATTATGGAATAATTTTTTTTAAAGTGTTAACAACCAAAGTCTCAAGGACAATTAAATTCAATTGATAACTTTTCCCATTATAATAATTACTAATTCCACATTATAAAGCAACAAGTGTAATAAGTCCACACCTAGCTCAAATCTCCTTAGGGATTAATTTAATCACTGATTACATTGACATTTTAGCTAAATATTCCCTGATTAAAATTTTAGGGTTAAGGGACCAAAACAATTAAATACCCAAGGTATTTAATTCCACAAGATCTAAGACAAGAGCAAAGGTTTAATTACAGTGGGGGAAAATAATACATATTTAAAATCATCGAGTAAATTCTTACTTACCCACTCCCAGAACTCGGTTAAAGATTCAATTTGATTTTCCCATGATTAACACAATTAAAACTTCTGAAAAATTCCCATTAGATAGGGAATTTCCTCACCTTTCGGTGATATAAAGAAGTCCTCCTAACTCCTCATATTTCTCAAGTTATGGACCGAGGTGAAAACTTGGGGTGAAAATTTTCCCAAGAGTGGGCTTGCGGGCCTAGGGAGGAAAATTTTCCCCAACTCGGGCCTACGGACTTTGGAGAGAAAATTCACCTGAGGAGAAAAGTGGACCAGCGGAGCGGGGAAGAAAAATTTTCCCAGACATGGGCTGGGCCAATGGAGCGGGGAAGGCATTTAGCGCTTTTTCCCTTTTGGGACAAAGCGAATTTTACACCCGCACCTCATCGATGCCCAGGGAGGCCACGTGGCAGCTCCTTATTGGTTGCAGGGTCAGCGGGTCGGTGGGGAACATTTGGAAAATTTGACTATTCAAAAGGAAGGGCAAAAAGGTCAAAAGGAACCCACACCTCCGCCGATGCGAGAAGATGCCATGTGTCAGCCAACCGTTAGCTGCGGTTTGGCGGGCCGGCGGGGATAATTTGGAAATTTTGCCCAAAATTTTTTCTGAAGCATTAAGGCTTAAAAATCCGCTCCTCCGCCGATGCCTCGTGAAGCCACGTGGCAGCACCTGATTACTGGCTGGGGACGGGGGCTTGGGGAAAAAAACTTACAAATTTTTCCAAATTTATTTTTGAAAGCGCTTAAGGTTAAAATCGATCTGAGCCTCCACCGATGCCCAAAGCCACATGTTGATCAATGATTGGTTGCGGGGTGGCCGAGGGGAAAAAAATTGCCAAATTAACTTTTTGGACTTAGATCATTTTTAGACAAAATGAAGGCTTGCGGATTAGCGGAGTGAGTGGAGAAAACTTCATGACTTTGCACCTTTTGGGAAAAAAAAAAAAAAAAAAGTTTTAGCCCATGGGTCCACCCAAGAATATTTTATTCATTTAAAATTTGACAGTTAGATTATTTTGAGCCCAAATGAAGTAAAAACTTTATAAGGCCATAACTTTTGATTGGGAACTCGGTTTTGGAAAACGAGGACTTTCTGGAAAGATCTCGACGTCCTCTTTTCACAACATCCTTAGAATTTGATTTTGATAAAGTTTAAAGGGTCAATTTTGAGAAAACGTCTTTTTGTCACTTAGAAAGTGAACTAGTATTTTTAACTTATCAATTTTGTTCAAATTTGTCGTTAATTATTTTCCACTTGCCAAACAGGCATGGAGGATTTTACTTGGAATATTTTAGGATAGATTGCAAGGTTAAGTTTTCTTGATTGATTTGCATTTGAAATTTATCAATTTTATACAACAAGAAGTCTACAATTTTTCCTTTTCCTGATTTGAAAGGTTCTATAAAATTTTCATAAGTATTTTGGTATGTTTGGGGTCATTTTGACCTTACAAATAAAATTTGATATTTCATTTTGTCTTTTTGATGTTGCAGGGTCATTCTGTTCAATTTTGATTAATAATTTCTAGTATGAAAGTTATCTAACAGAGCTCAAATTCGAATAGATTTATTTTCATTTACCAACTTTAAACTATGAATTCATTCCAACCCAATCTAACATACTAAGTTGACTCAAGCAAAGTATTCAAATGCCAAATTACAATTCTGATTTCTAAAACATTTATTTTAAAAAAATAGAGTATTATGACATTTCTCCATACGTATTCACTTTTTCATCCTTCCAACAAAATTTCAAAATACATTCAACAATCAGATTTCAATACCCAATAATGCCATTTGAGTAAATTAATACAATCCTTTATTGATTCAAAGAGATACCTTTACAATTTCTTCTTTCATTCCTCAATTACAATATACAGAATATGATTTCTTTCACATTCTTTCAAAAGTAGAAAAAGAGTATATCTCTTTCACAATTCAATTTACAACTTTCATAGCCCATACAGACCATCTTTCCATCACAAATAATATACAAGATCATCCACTTCAAGTGGGAAAAGGTTACATTAAGAAATGATCTCAAACCTATCAAACTTCTTCTTTCTTTCTCAGTTCTAGAACAACATTATGAATTTCCATCATTCTCCAATTTGGTCACAATAGAATAGGGGAAAGGCAACACTCTCCACCCAACCAAGACATCCAATGAAAAGGAGAATCCATCCTTCTTCATTGGCCCCCGAGCCCCAACCACATTGCAATAAGAAATTTTTTTTCAACTCATGGAAACAATAGGCTTCCACAACACAAAAGATAAATTTCTCATTCAAAACATAGTCCAAAACAAAACTGCAGTTTCCACCACAAAACAAAACAACAAACAACACTCAGGCTTCATCATGCAAGCCAAAGGAGCAAGAAACTATGGGGATGTTGCTTATGCCTCCCAAAGGGAAATGGGTATCACCACCTGAGAACAAACCACCAAAATATATATCATTTCAAATCCCTGACATGCCCTTATGCCTCCCCAAGTACCCCTTATTCCTCACATTTCCTTATGCCTCCCCAACCTCTTATGGCACCCCATAACGAGTAAAGAAATGCAAGCTATTTCTTTGTAAGGTGGAACCCAAATCCCAACTCCCTCCACACTTATACCTCCCCAAAACACTTATGCCTCCCACAAAAATGCCCCATAGTCTTCTCCTACACCATCCCTAGGCCATCTACCCAACCAACCAACAAATAAAACAACACATTCAAACATTCAACCATTCACATATGCATACAAATAAAAGGAGAGTATTTCCAAGAGCTAAGCTCTTACCTCTCCATGATGGAGTTTGTTCCAAGTTCAAAACAACAAGCTCTCCAATGCAACACAAACCAAGAGATCAACAATCAACAAGTATGTAACAATCTCCAAATTTCTCCCAATTTGCAAGAGCTCCAAAAACCCAAAGCAAGTCACCAAAAATGAAGTGATAAAAGTGAAGCAAAAAAAAAACCCAAAAACAAGCCAAGGAATTTGAATATATAGAAGAGGAAAGAGAAGAGGATGAGGTGGATCCATGTGGGATGCCACATCACACATCCTCAACTCCAACTCATAAGTCAACTTCAATCTCCAAGGCACAATAAATAAGTAGGTGAATAAATGACAGTTTTACTTACACACTCAAATCAAACCCACACCTCATAAGGACTGAAATTGAAAGCATGTAAGAAAGTGCAATAAAAGCATACAACTTGACTTACAAAAATGCATAATGAAGGCTAGATTTAAACCCTCCAACCATAGGTAAGGTTGGCATGCAAATTTAAGAGGTATGGGACAAGTTTAACTTGTCCCATAAGCTTCAAAATCAGCCTCCAAGGACAAATTCGAATTTCAAAAGGAGGTGGAGTGTTTCATACTCCAAAATTAATTTACACATTTCTTACAACACTTTAATTTTAGGCCAACAACTCTAATAATTACTTTCTTATGTCCCAATTTGATTAATTAATTTTAACAACATGTTTACTCACATTAATTTACCATAATTAATAAATAATGAAAGGGGTAAACACATCACTTAATAAACACATACAAACATCAATAAAAAGGAACCAAATAAATAAATACACATAACCCTTGGTCACATTTAAAGGTGATCCCCCATGGGAATCCCTAACAATCAAACACACACACACAACAATACAAGTTGCCATGGTGACCTTGTTGAATTCATCTAGAATTCCAATGTGGTTGGTCTCCAATCCCCCAATGTTTGTTGTGATATTTTTAACTTGCACAATACAAATACCCCTTGGCCTCGTGGCCATATCAGAACATCCAAATGAATATAATATAATTTCAAAATCATCAATATATATATGAATCACAACAACATCCAGACAATCAACAATATCACTTACAATTTCATCAACAACTATATAATCATCAATTTTAAATTCAATTTTCTCGGTCTACTCAATATATCCAAATATCACATGTCCTAACAACATCCATAAATATATATATATATATATATATATATATATATATATATATATATATATATATATATATATACCATGTCCAACAAAGATGTCAACATCTATATAAAATGTCTCTAACAATCATCATGCATCATATATGAATCAGAGTCAACAATAATCCATGATCTGACATCTAACACCATACTAAATCAAAACTATAATAATGTCCATAATATAGTCAACAGTATCATTATCAATATAAAAAGTGTCGAAGGGAAGTGGGCACTACATTAGAATTATTTGGTTAGAGGAAATTGTGATCATCATGTGTTGTTTTGTTTTAGTTCCCTTTTTATTTGTAGTGCCCACTTCCCTTTGACACCTTTAGATCTATCATGACATTATTGATATACCATGGACATTGTTATAGTTTTGATTTAGTATTATGATTAGATGTTAGAGCATGGATTATTGCTTGACTCGATTCATATATGATGTTTAATTATGATATGTTGTTTAATGTATTCCTATGATTATTGATGTTTTATATTGTTGATATATGACATGGTTACATTATAGATGTTGTTCGGATATGGGATATTTGGATATTTTGAGTAGACCTAGAAAATGAAAATTGAATTAAAATTGAGATGATATAGTTGATGAAATTTTAAGTGAAAATGTTGATTGGCTTGATGATTGTTGTGATTCACATATATATTGATGATTTTGAAAGTATATAATATTCATTTGGATGTTCTAATGCGGCCATGAGGCCGAAATGAAGTATTTGTGTTTTTTTGTTAAAATATCACAACATACATCGAGGGGGATTGGAGACCAACCACTTTGGAATTCTAGATGAATTCAAAAAGGTCACCATGAAAACTTGTATTTGTTTGTGTGTGTTTGATTGTTGTAAGGGATTCCCATGGGGGATAACTTTCAAATGTGACCAAGGGGTTTTATGTTTCTTTTATTTATTTTCCTTGGTTTAATGTTGCATGTGTTTATTTTGTGGTGGTTTGACCCTTTCTTTCTTTATTTATTAAATGGTGTGTTAATTAATGTGAGTAATCATATTGTTAAAAAATTAATTAATCAAACTAGGTCATAAGAAAGTAATTATTAGAGTTGTTGGCCTAAAATTAAAGTGTTGTAAGAAATGTGTAAGTGATGTGTAAGTTGATTTTGGAGTATGAAACACTCCATCTTCTTTGAAATTTGAAATTGTCCTTAGAGGCTGATTTTGGAGACTTTTGGGACAAATTAAACTTGTCCCATGCCTCTTAAATGTATATACCAACCTTACCTATGGTTGGAGAGTTAAATTTAGCCCTTCTTTATGCATTTTTGTAAGTCAAGTTGAATGTTTTTATTGCACTTTTCTTACATGTTTTAATTTCAGTCCTTTGGGGTGTGGGTTGGATTTGAGTATATAAGTAAACTGTCATATTATTCACCCACCTATTTATTATACATTGGAGAATGAAGTTGAATTTTGGGTTGGGGTTGAAGATGTGTGATATGGCATCCTACGTGGATCTACCTCATCCTCTTCCCTTCCATCTTCTATAAAATTTGAATGGCTTGCCTTGTTTTGGGGTTGTTTAATTTTGGAAACTTTATTCTTGGGTGAATTCCTTGTTGTTTTGGGAGCTCTTACTTTGAAGAAGTTTTTTTGGAAATATTGTTGCATGCTTGGGCTTTGCTATTTTAGATTGCTTGCATTGGGATAAAACTTGTTGTTTTAGAACTTGGAACAACTCCATCATGGAGAGGTAGGAGCTTGAATCTTGAAATGCTCTTTTAAGTTTTTTTAAAAATCTATGAATGTTTTGGCATGTTTGTGGGCTATTGGGTAGATGGCCTAGGAATGGTGTAGAAGAAGACTATGGGGTTATATTTTTTGGGAGGCACAAGTGTGTTTTAGTGAGGTATAAGGGTGGAGGGAGTTGGGATTTAGGTTCCACCTTACAAAGAAATAGCTTGCATTTCTTTACTCGTTATGGGGTGCCATAAGAGGTTGGAGAGGCATAAGGAAATGTGAGGAATAAGGGGTACTTGGGGAGGCATAATGGCATGTCAGAGATTTGAAATGATACACACACACACACACATGTTGGTGGTTTGTTCTCAGGTGGTGATACCCATTTCCCCTTTGGGAGGCATAAGCAGTATCCCCCATAGTTTCTTGCTCCTTTGGCTTTCTTGATGAAGCCTCAGTAATGTTTGTCATGTTTTAATATAGTTGAAAACTACATTCTATTTTGGACTGTGTTTTATTGTGATTATGTTGCTTGTGTGTTTGTGGAAGCCTGTTGTTGCCATGAGTTGGATCACATCTTTTATTGCTTTGTGGTTGGGGCTCGGGGGCCAATGAAGAAGGATGGCTTCTCCTCTTCATTGGATGTCTTGGTTGGGTGGAGAGCATTGCCTTTCCCTACTTTTGTTGTGATTAAATTGGAAGAATGAGAAATCTGCATGTTGTTGTTCTTGGAGCTGAGATAAAGACAATTTGACAATCCCTTGTGAAATGAAATCTTATTGTAGCCCCTTTCCCACTTGAAGTGGATGATCTGTGTATTCATTATAATGGAAAGATACTTTGTATCAACAATGAAAGTGGAAATTTGAAATGTAAAAGAGTTATACTTTGTATTCTTTTTGAAAGAATGTGAAAGAATGACACGTGTTTTGTATGTTGTATTTTGAAATCAAATGGAAAGGAGGTTGTAAGACTTTCATTTTAATTAATGGAAGTTTTTGCCTTGTTCATATGATATTCTTCCATTGGAAATCAAGTAAAATTTAACATGTTCATGAAATCCTGTTTGGAAAAGAGGAAAAGTGAAACACCCGAGAAGAAAATGTAATATTCTCGCCATGTTTATATATATATATATATGATTTTGGAAGGAATAAAAGAAGGATGTTACAAAGTTTTCTTTTGGAATTAATAAATGATGTATCACTTTTCTCAAATTACATCGTGGGTAATGAATCTGATCTTTTAAATATAATTGCAATCTCCGTTTGAAAGAAAGAAGAGTATGAAGGAAATGTAATACTTTGTCTTTGAAATATGTTAAAATTGGAAATCGAGATGTATTATAATTTTTTAATAAGTCTAATTAAATCAAATGGATGCATTAGATTAGGTTTGGAACACATTATAATACTTGGAAGAAGAAAATGGCAAATAGACATTTTTAAAATTTGAACTTTGTCTTGTTTTTTTTTCAATTGACAATTATTTAATCCCAAATGCTCGGATTCTTGAATCAAACAAAGGAATAACAAATGAAACATTAATTTTGGCATAATAAGATCCAATCAAATTCATCTAGACATTAACACTTAAGGAAATTCTTATAAAACTTAGCAAAATCGGGCTCAAACTGTTTATTAATATCGTTTCTTATCCGTAAATGTAAATGTTCAAATCAGTAAATCAATTGGACAAATCAATCTTGAAATCTCTCTTAAATACACCTAATAAAAATTTTCCATGTCTATTTGACATGTTGAGAGAGGGACAAGAACAAATTTAACAAGTTAAAATTTACCAGTTTGCACTGTAAAAGCCTGTAGGTCATTTTCTTGAAATTTACCCCTTAAACTTTATCAAAATCTGAAATTAATGATCTTTGAGTAAAGAGGATGTCAAGAGATTTCCAGAAAGTCCTCATTTTCCCAAAATTGAGCTCTCTATCAAAAGTTATAGCCTTATGAAGTTTTTCTTCCTTGGCGTCAAAAAAAAAAATTGGGAAAAATTTCCTTGGTGGGCCCATGGGCCCGAATTTTTCCCTTAGCTCTTAGGAAAATTTTTCTAATTTTCCCCGTTTCCCTACCGACCCCAAATTAATCGAAGTTATCATGTGGCACCACGAGGTGTCGGTGGAGGGGTAGATCTCTTTTTAAATTTAGTGCTCTGAAAATTTTGGGAAAATTTTCCAAATTTTCCCGCCGATATAGATGCCGGAGGGTAATACCCAACTGATGCAGCCGCCATGTGACATCGCGAGGTGCCGGCGGAGGCACGAAGTGAATGAATGCTTTGGTGTATACCCTCTTAGCCCTTCGGGGTGTTAAAATAATTTTTCTCCCCGCTACCCCGCCTTCCCGTGTTGGCTTAGGAGATGCCACATGTCCCTTGCGGACTTGCAGGAGCGCGGGCGCAAAGTTGGCATTCGCCCGCGTGGGAAGATTTTTCAAATTGTCTCCCGCCGACCCACTCTCCCCGTGCTAGACTTGGGAGGTGCCATGTGTCCCTAGTGGACTTGCATTCATATGCATGAGCGCAAAGTTTTTTTTTTTTGCCCATTTGAGAAAATTTCCATATGGTCTCCTCGCATGCCATGGTTATTTATATATATATTTTACTTGCCCTTGGGGCAAATTTTCACCCCAAGGCACGCCGGCCCATAACTCAAAAATATGAGGAGTTAGGAGGACTTCTTTATATCAATGGAAAGGTGAGGAAATTTCCTATCCAATGGAAATAATTTACAAAAATTTTGATTGCATTAAGTTTGAGAAAAATTAAGTTGAACCTTTAATCATGTTAGAGAGTGGGTATGGTGAGGAATTACCCTCTGAACCTTATTGTACCTTCTAACCCTAAATTTTGGACCTTATGACCTCTAATAATTATTAATAAAGGAAAAGTATGTTCTAGTGAATTAGAATTGTAGATGAATTGTTAGTGTCACCATGGTTATATGTAATTGTGTGTGTGTCTTTTAAAAAAAAAATTATTCCATAATTTTCCTAACTAATCTTAGGTTATTCTTGGGTCTCATGTGTTGTTTTTTTTAATTTCCCTACATTATTAATGTTAGTATGTGTTCCTTTGAGTGATGTAATTTACTTGTTTTTCTTATTTAGAAAATGATGTAATCTTCTCCCCTTTGTCTTAGTGGGTCTAAGTGTCTTAATTAGGAGTTAAATTAATATTTTTCTAATTAATTAAAGATGTGACCAAAAGGAGATAATTTATTAGACTTGACTTGCTCTTGGATTTTGTGTTGTGTGTTGAATGCTTGAGATTTAGAGTGTTGTACACTCTACCATTCATGGAAAACTCGAATTTGACCTTAAGGGAAAATTTTGAAGGCTTCATGGGACAAGTTAAACTTGTCCCACACCTCTTAAATTGTCATACCAACCCTACCTATGGGTTGGGGGGTCACAATTAGACCCCATTAAGTGTTTTGGGAAGAGAAAAAGGTGAAATGTTTATTGCACTTTCTTTCAAATATTTAATTTTATCCTTTGGGGTGTGGGCTTAGTTTGTGTGTGCAAGTATCTTGTCATTCCTCTCACCCACCAATTTATGGTGCATTGGGGTTGAGATTTGACCAAGTGAGGTGGAGTTTGTTAGTGTGAGTTATCCTATGTGTCCTCCTCTCATATTGGAGGGTTATCTCACATGGGTTAGGTTTAGGGTTTCATGTGTGTCTTACACTAGGGTTACTTGAGCACCCTATATGTACCCCTTTTCTATTCATTTATGAGCATGTCCAGACACTCCGCCTGTCTTTTCTCTATGCCTTTGTTTCGTTGAGCAAGTTCTTCCATTACTGATCAATTTTTCCTTGCTATCGCTGGAGCTATCACAATTCCATTGGAGTGCAACTACTTCGTGGTGCCTTGTTTCCAATTCGATTCTCGAAACTTTTTAATGGTATCGAGCTACACGACTTGTTGTCACACCAAAAGCTCGAACTTATGGTGTGACGGAAAGTTTTTTAGCTCGATACCAGTGCGCTTAAGTGCACCACCCCAGAGTACTGCTGCTTTGGGATGGGTGACCTCCCGGGATTTAATTTTTTAGATCTTAAATACTTTTTGTACTTAATTAGATTTAATTTAAATTAAATCTATTTTTATTAATTTCAAAATTAATTTGATCCTATCTCATTCACTATCGGTATATATTCATTATCGGCATTTAAAACCCTTTTTTATCGTTTTTTAAAACTCCAATAGCTCTAAAAATAGTAAAATTGGGCATTTCCAAATGCTAAAATTTAGGCATTATTGGCATTTTTTTCTCTAATCGTGCACTCAAGTGTGCAAAGGTGACACTTCGTGCACCTCTTTTCCAAAGCATTTTGAAGATTCTCTCGAACTCCTTGAGTTCCCAAACCTTGTATTTCACCCTTATTATTGCTTGCGACTAGTGAGCGCATCCGCCATAGTCTGGCAAAGGGGGGTTTCCTTTTACGATGTGAGACATTTTTTCTCACCACCAAGGTTGGCTTTCGCCTCCTTTTTGTTTATTGCTTGTGCTTGTTTACGGTGTCCTTTTTGTTACGCTCCACGAAACACTGTTGTGGTCTCCTCTCTTGCGTGTTATTACGCTAATTACAAGACGAGTTACTAAGTGTTTCAAACCGCATGCACGGACCCGATTGTAATCAACACACTAAACTATAAAGTGCCGAAAGCAGGGGGTTGTTATTGTCCTGGGTGGTTGTGTTTCATTTCTGCTTTACTTTCTCTCTCTCTCTCTCACTATGGATGCACTTTCAATTCCTTTGCTTACGCCATTCAAATTTTTCAAATGGAGATCGAAAATAATAATGAAACTAAGGGGTAAAGGGTTATTCCACATCACCATGGGAACTGAGACTGAACCAGACGATGAACCTGAAAAATCTAAGTGGTTAAACCGTAGTGATGAAGCCTTAGGTCTTCTTTGCATGTTCGTTTCTCCTGAGTTGCTCTTCCACATTGAGGCGTCTGAAACACCTAAATTTGCGTGGAAAACACTGGATGTGATGTTTGGACAACTAGATGACATGAGAGCACATGAGTTGGAAAACGAACTACTAGGGTTAAATCCTAGTGACTTTGAAAACCTACAAGCCTTCTTCTCGAAATTTGTCCACATTAGATTATTGTTAAAAGCATGTCAAGTAGAAAAGAAAGATTCACAACTGATCTTGTTGATTCTCTCTAAGCTAGGTCCCGAATATTTTGTCTTCGTGTCAACTTTCTACGCTATAAATATCTTTGCTTTGGGCGATACTTGGACTATGCCCTCCTTTGATCTGCTTTTTGTCCTAACTCATTCGAGAACAGGACAAACTCATTCAAATGGGGTCTCTCAAGTCCAAGTCACATGCCCTTGTAGAAAGTACTAGCAAGGGAAAGAAGACTGAAAAGAAGAAAGAAACAAATGATCAACCTAAGAAAGAAACCAAGACCAAACCTAAAAATGAAACAAACGCTTCGACTCCTGAGCTTAAGGCATAGAAAAGTAAGTATTTGTGTTCCTATTGCAAGAAGTCTGGTCACGACGAGCAACACTATTTTAAGAAACAGATTGATCACTTATCTCATTTACTTGAGAAGAATAAAATAAGTGTTCCTAAATCCATAAAACAAAGTGCTCCCAAGGCTGAGTCTTCTACTAAAAAAGGTGCTAAAAATGATAAGAAGAAAGGAAAGGCCCTTGTAGCTAGAGTTGCTCCTTCATCAACATGGATTATAGATTCCGGTGCCTCGCACCACATGGGTTCTTCGCATGTTGAGTTTTCCAACATCGAACCTTGTGGTATGTCCCAAATCATGATGGGTAATGACACAACAGTGTCGGTTTCTGGTAGTGGATTGGTAGAGATGGATGGGGGAACATTTAACCAAGTGTTGAGTGTTCCTGATCTCTTTACCAATCTCCTATCGGTTTACCAAATTACTCACCTTGGTGAAGGAATGCGAGTGGAATTTAGTCCTAACTCGGTGATTATTCAGAGCTTAACAATGACACTACAATGTGGCCGAGGGAAAGGTAGATCACCGTGCATGGTTGTACACCTTTTCCCACTTTACTTCTGATTCTATGCCCATTGCCTTGATCACTCATGCAAATGAGGTTAGTAAGCTATGGCATGAGCATTTTGGACATCTAAATTATCGCTACCTTGAACAATTGAGCCAAAATGAAATGGTCAACGGGTTTCCTCGCGTCAAGTTTTCTAAGGGTCTTTGTGAGGGTTATACCCTTAGAAAGCATCCTGAAAATAAATTTGACAAAGGAAAAGCCTGGAGAGCCACTCGTCCTTTGGATCTTGTTCATAGCGATGTTTCTGGTCCATTTCCTTCTCCTTCATTTACTAGAGATCTTTATGTGCTAACCTTCATTGATGACTATTCGTGATATACTTGGGTATATTTTCTTAAGCTTAAGTCTGAAGTCTTTGAACATTTTCAGGACTTTAAGGCTCTTGCTGAGAAACAGGGAACGGTCTATCAAGGTTCTTCGAACCGACAATGGAGGTGAATATGTAAACAATAGGTTCATGGATTTCTATACTTTTGAAGGGATCTCTTTGCAGCATACAGTTTCTTATAGCCCTTCACAGAATGGAGTCGTAGAAAGAAAGAACCATACTCTGAAGGAGATGGCTACTTGTATGATTCACTCAAGTCTCTTCCTCCGCAAGATTGGGCCGAAGCAAGAAATTGTGCAAATTACATTCAAAACCGTGTTCCACACAAGGCGGAAGAGGGATGACACCCTTTTAAGCCTGGTTTGGACACAAGCCTAATATTGAGCAATTTCGAGTCTTCGTATCCAAGGCTATGGCTCGGATTCCCAAGAAGAAACGCAAGGCCTTGGAACCACAATCAAAACCTTGTATCTTTGTAGGGTATCCTGATGGCGTGAAGGGATATCGATTGATGAATCCTACTTCTCATGAGCTGTATATTGAGAGAAGTGTTAAGTTTGATGAGTCTTCTTCGAATTCTACTTCTCCACCTATTGAGGTTCTTCAGCTCGTTGATTTAGATTCTGACTCATCAGATGATGATACCGCATTGAGCGTGCTCCTCTTCCAGATCCTCTCGACCATCGACCTTTGAGTCTTCTGATTCTAACAGTAGTGATGATGAGGACTATGTCCCTTCTCACTTAAGTGAAGAATCTTCCAACTCGAGCCTCGATCCTCCTGGTCCCCTTTGGGCCAAGAAAACTTTACAAAGTGCTAGAGATTTAGTTGAGATACTTCGGATATGAGACATGTACTCGCTCAGATTTCGTTGAACCCCACTCTTTCTTCACCTCTCGCTTCTAATCCGTAGTCTTTCCGGGAGGCTTCTAGTATTCCTGAGTGGGATTCTTCCATGGATGAGGAGTATTCCTCTCTCACGAAGAATGATACTTGGGATCTCACCACTCTTTCGAAAGAAAGAAAAATCATTAGGTGTAAGTGGGTGTTCAAACAAAGTATGGAGTAGATGGAGACGTTGAAAAGTTTAAAGCGTGATTAGCAGCTAAGGGTTTCTCCCAGATAGCTAGGGTTGACTATATTGAAACCTTTGCTCCAATTGCGAAGATGACTTCCATTCGATCGACCACAGCCATTGCCAGTAGTAATGCAGATGGAAAGTCCATCAAATGGACGTTAAGAGTGCCTTCCTTCACGATGACCTAGAGGAAGAGATCTATATGGAACAACCTTCGGTTTATGTCCAAGATCCCTCCTCGTTTGTAAGTTAAAGAAGTCTCTTTATGGCCTTAAACAAGCCCCTCGGGCTTGGTATGCCAAGATGGACTCCTTTTACTTACATCGTGGTTTACTGTGTCACTCGATCCAAATGTTTATATTTTACTGGCAAGATGACTCCATACTCATTATTGTTATATATGTTGATGACTTGTTGATCATAGGCAACTCTTCCTCTATTATTGATTCTGTGAAGATCACCTTAGCCAACAAGTTTTCCATGACTGACTTAGGTCTGCTTCATTACTTCCTTGGGATCCATATTTCACAATATGACTCGGAATCTTGATTTCACAACCTAAGTATGCTCTTGATTTGCTAGCTCGTTTTCGATGTCCGATCGCAAGTCTTCTCTACTTCTTTTCTTTCCGGGGTGAAGTTGGTTTCAGATTGCTCTACTCCCTTGATTGATGGTACTCTTTATCGACAATTGGTGGGGAGATTGATTCACTTGACTCACACTCGACCGGATTTATCGTATGTTGTTAGGATTGTGTCCAAATTCATGTAGGAGCCACATGAGCTGCATTAGAAAGCAGCTAAATGGATCCTTCATTATGTTTGTGGCACTTATGCTGATGGCATTCACTATCATGGAGGGGTTGATATTGACTTGATTGGATTCACAGATTCTGATTGGGCCGGTGACTTAGATCATCGAAAATCTACTTCCTATAGTTTCTCTCTTGGTTTGGGTCCTATTAGTTGGTCTAGCAAGAAGCAGAATGCAATTACAATATCATCTACAAAGGCATAATACAGAGGAGCAGTTAACCCGGCCACAAAAGCTATTTGGCTAAAGGGAATTTTGACGAGTTTGGCATCCACTTTCGCGGCCTACCATTATCTACTATGATAACATGAGCACAATCTCTATTTGTAGAAATCTAGTTCAGCATCAATGACGAAGCACATTGAGATCCATATGCACTTCATACGGGAGCTTATTCATGATGGTATCATCAACATTCAATACATTCAGATTGTAGATTTATTCACCAAGCCCTTCACCGAGATGCACTTACGATCTCTTCTTGGGGTGAGGTCTTATTCAACTACCCATCTTCTTTGGGCCGTGTAGTCCTTATTTTCTTCTTCTTCTTCTAGGAAGATTGTGTTTGTATATGGGCACCTTATCGTGCCTTTAGTTGCTGGGCCCCATCGACACATCTTTCTTAGTTATTTAGAGTGTCTTCCTCTTTCGTTTGATGCATCATAGCCATGCTACCCCAGCTTCGATGAAGGGTGGGTGTTAGTGTGAGTTATCCTATGTGTCCTCCTCTCATATTGGAGGGTCATCTCACATGGGTTAGGTTTAGGATTAGGTTTAGGGTTTTATGTGTGTCTTGCACTAGGGTTACTTAGCACCCTATATGTACCCCTTTTCTATTCATTTATGAGCATGCCCAGACACTCCGTTGTCTTTCCTTTATGTAATATTTGTTTATGTTGAGCAAGTTCTTCCATTACTAATCAAATTTTCCTTGCTATCGCCGCAGCTTATCACAATTCCGTTGAGTACAACTACTTTGTGGTGCCTTATTTCCCTCGTTTCCGATTTGATTCTCGCAAAATCTTTTCGAGTTGAGGATGAGTGATGTGACATCCTACATGGAGCCACCTCATCCTCCTCCCTCCCTTTTCTATTTATAGATGCTCTTTTGCTTGTTTGGGGTTACTTGATCATTTTGGACTCTTGAATTTTTGGAGAGTTAGAGGATTTTGGGAGAGCTTGTGGATTGTTGGAGCTTTGTGGATGTTTTCTTGGTTTTGGAGGAGCTTGGAATTTCATTCTTGGGACAAGCTCTACTATGGAGAGGTAGGAGATTTACTTTACTTTTGTTATACTTTTATTATGTGTTTATTATATGTTGTGTTGAGTGTTGTTTTTCTTTAGAATGCTTGTTGGGTGTGGGTAGATTTCCTAAGTTTGGAGTAGGAGGAGACTATGGGGATTATTCTTGTAGGGAGGCATAAGAGTTTACTTTCTTGTTGGAGGGAGTTTGGGTTGGGTGCCCCACCTTACATTTCTTCTTGTTTCTTGTTATGAGGGAGGCATAAGAGATTGAGGGAGGCATAAGAGTATATGGAGGTATAAGGGGTACTTAGGAGAGGCATAAGATTTTGTAGGGGATTTGAGACATGCATTGGAGGCTTTAAGGTGGGAACCCATTCCCATTGGGAGGCATAAGTGGCCTCCCATAGGTCTTACTCTTTTGGCTTTCTTGATAAGCCTTGTATTATTATTGTTTTTGTTGTTTCTTTTGCTTGTGTTGTTGTTATGTTTGAATGTGAATGGAATGGATGTGAAACTATTTTGTTAAGTGTTGTGGAAGCTTGTTGTTGCCATGTGTTGAAATCATCTTCCATTGTGATGTGGTTGGGGCTCAGGGGCCAATGAAGAGGATGGCTTCTCTTCTTCATTGGATGTCTTGGTTGGGTGGAGAGAATTACCTCTCCCCCATTTTTTGTGAATCAAATAATCTTGAAGGAGTTATATTGTTGTGAGTTGTGGAGCTTAGAGTGTGGTTGGGGACCTTGAGAACTTACCCTTGTGAAGAAACTTATTGTATCCCACTTAGAGTGGAGGAATTTGTATTATTATAGTTTATTTATTTGCATTCTTGTATTATTTCCCACCATTGAGTGGAAGACTTTGTAATAATTTCTTAGAGAAAGTTTGCATTCAAATATTTATATGTTGAAAAGAGAAAGAAGGCTTGTATTGAGTTAGATGTGAAATGGAAAAGAAAAGTTACCTTCATTATGAAGTTGTAAATGAGAATGAAGGAAAAATAGAAGTTGTAAGAAGTTGAACTTGTATGCAAAATAGCATCGCATGGAAAATAAAGTTATTATAGCCATTTGAATATATTTGCATTATAGTGAAATGAAAAAGAGAACAAATTTGAACATATTGTTATTTAGAAATGTTTGTTTTGTTATGGCAAGAAAATAATAATGTATAAGTAGACTTAGATTTCTTTTGCCCATGGAAATAGAAGGAAAATTTAGTTGAACAAATGGAATAAATCTAGTAGGTAGTATTAGTTTTCAAATGCTTGTAAATGAGTAATTTTAACTAAGAAATGAATAAAAGAGTAATAAATCTCAAATCTAGAACTCTAAATGAACAAAATCAAACTCAGAATGTAATTTTGAACCTTTGGGCAACTTTTTGTTCTTGGAAAAATCTCGGATTAAGGTTTTGTTTTTTTCAAACAGACCGCCGCCTGTGCTTGAGCGACGGTCCATGCTTCGCCGCTCAGTGCTAAGGCGGCGGTGTGTGGTTTGTCACCCAGGAAGGTCGGCGGTCCCAGGACCACCAGTCTATTCTGGGGGGTGGTTCTGTCACTTACGACAAAACTCCGCGGATCTCAAGCGTCATGTCAAAATTTTAGCCATTTTGCAAAACTCAAAATTGTAAAATTTAACCTATGACTCACAAAGATGCAAACAATGTATAAAACTCTTAGATTGGACAATGAAACTTAAAAATGATGGATCTAAAATTAGTCTTTTTCATTTATAACAATGGGGTAGGGTTTGCCCCAAATTTAAAAACCCAAATACAATGTTTTGTAATAAACCCATATTGGGGAAAGAGAACCCTCGCAATCCTTGAATGTAAATGAAAACAACATTAAAACCTATAATCTAAACCTTCTAAGCTTGGTCCTTGTGGAGTCCTCCATGATTTTCTTCCTTCTTGCTCCCATGGCCTTCTCATCTCCAACTTGCATTTTCCAACAAAACAAATAGACCAAATGAGAGAAATGATCAAAGGAAAGGCTTTAATAAAATTCATAAGGAAATTTAGGGCTTTCTTGTAACCCTAGGATCTTGTGGTTGAATTTGATTTGACCCAAGGGTGGAGGTTTCTCCCTACTTTTATTAGGTGAGATTTTTTTTTATAAAATGTTGTTTCGAAACTTTAGTTGTATGTGCAAATGGGGAGTGGGGCCAATTTATTGCCATAGAGTGCGAAGCCATGGTTAGTCCTTAGCAAACTTTAGTTAGTGATGGGAAGGACCCTAAGTTATTAAGATAATGAGTTATATTTTTGTGTAAGAGGTTAACCTTATTAGGAATTAACTTTATAAACGAAAAAGGGGGAAGCATTTAATTAAGTAAATTAATTCTTTGTACCTCCCTAGTGAATATCTGATTAAAGGAACATAATAAAGAATTAGAAAATATGTTAACCTTCTCGTAGACCTGGTTCTTAAACCGTAGGGTTGAGTTTAGTGGTGTGAGTTAGTTGTGGTACCCTAGGGGATTAACCCCGTGTAAACTCTTTTACATGTATCATTAATCTTGTAACACAAAAAAAAATAGTTGCAATATTTTGGGATTTGTGTTAGGTGTTGGCATGTTTTAGAACGTCGTTTCGATGGGCGTTACAGGTGTACCTAGTACAAGAGATTGAGCAATAAAAAGGTAACCAAGATTTTGTAGATATTCGAGTAGGGGTGGTAGATGTGAAGGAGTTGTCATTGTAGACTAACAATCCATGTCATAGCTTTTGAAGCCATGGATACCTTTCAATTGAAGTGTCCAGAATGTGAAGGCAAGATTGAAGAAATCTTGATCGATGTCGAATGTAACGAACCTTAGTAGTGGCAAGTGAGATAAAATGGCATATAGGTTGCCTTGATAAGGTTGTACAACAACACCTCTAAAGAAAACATTACCGTTATATACTTGTCGATTGTTAGTGGGAGCACCCCACTTTTAATTGGGAAACACTCATGAACATAATTATCTAATTTTAAAGTACTTGATAATGACATTGTGTGTGTGTGTGTGAAATGAGAGTATTGCAAAACCATTACTTTAAAAACACAATGATTTCCTAAAACTAAGTGCAAAAAAAGTTTACTTAATACATAAGCTAAGAACCTAACTTACTAAAAACTCTTCAATAATTTAGTTAAATCCTTATTTAAAGAAGCAAACTTTCATGATTATTAATGTCAAATCATCTCAACTTTATTTTCCTTTTTGTTCATTAATTCAACTTATTTATGGCTTTCTATATCCCAAATGTCGGCCATGTTAATACCATGCACTAAAGTTGAATAGACTTTTATACTACATACTATCTCCACCTATCCTTAAAACTAAAGCTACTAACTTTCGGGAAACTCTATGATACTTTATGTGAATCTTTCGGGAAGCTAAAGGACCCACTTTCATAATTTTTGACAACTTTAAATTTTATTTGATTCTTATTCAAATATTTTTGGTGGTGTGGGTTAATTCAACTTATTTGTGGCTTCAAATATCTTAAATGCTGGCCATGTAGTACGTCCTTAGTAAGTTGAATAGACTTTTATAGTACATACTAAAATACCGAGCCTACTCTATGGGAACTGTAACATTATTTACTTCAAACTTAAGGTAAACAACCGAACTTTTAAGGAACTTTACGTCCAATCTTCAGCACATTATTCGACTCTATCTACCTAGATTTCATAATTCTACACTTTATTCGACTCTATCTAGATTTCATAATTCTACACTTTATTCGACTCTATCTAGATTTCATAATTCCAATCTCATCAGCTGGTCATCTCAACAGTTTGAAAAGTAACTTGCATTTCTCTTTAGCCAAACATTTTTTCATTTTGAATTTTGTTTGACATGTAATTTTTCTGGGGAAAGGTTTGAGTCCTTGGGAAGGGCTGTGACGAGCTCAATTTTTGAAAAATTATGGTAAACAAATATGTGTGTTTCGTTCTTCAGAGATGAACCGTAACTTTTCAAAGGGCAATGGGGAAAGAATCATGAATAACGAATCGCGAATAAGGATAGGTTCGACCGTTACGTTATAATACATATGGAGCAGAGAAGCCAAATAGAGATGTAATACTGAAGAGACATTGGAAAATATGGATATTGTGGGGATGTTAGTTGAAAAATTGAAGGAGTTTCATGCTTCACAAGAGTTTGACAAACAAATCCTTTTGGAAGCGCATAAGAAAACTTATGATCATACTCAGCAAGTCGAATCCTCCACGCTATATAAAACCGGGTTTACAGTTCGGCAACCGTCTGAGCATTGGCGGCCTTCTGTTCCACTCGCAGGCCTCCGACCTATTCGCGCAAGAAACCTTCAAGTTGGTCAGCGTCATCAAGGCTGTGTTTTGTTTGGAACGTTATGTGCCGATGCGCTCAGGATGCTTGCCATTATGACTGTTTTGGAAGACCAATTTGGAGATGCCGTTCGACTTGCAATCTACAATCCTTCGCTGTCCAGCCGGAGCAAGGCGCAAAGCGTGCGCAGGCTTTACCCGAAAGGATGCAAGGTTGCAGTGAAGGAGCCTTACTTCAAACAAGGCGCTCAGGATGGCGTGCTCATGCTCCGCGTTGATAACCCTCAGGATGTGGAGTTTGTGACCTCCTTTCCAGAAACTTCAGACACTTCTTTAGTTGAAGATCTGCTTGACTTGCGCGGTAAAGGAAACGCATGCTTTCGAGATGGGGATTGGGAAAAGTCAATAGATTATTATTCCAGATGCATACAATTGGCTCTCTCTTCGGATAAAAGTGAGCCTCAATCCCCTGGGGCTTTGAACATTCAGAAGCAAGCAATGGAGGCCCTTCTTTTCTCCTATTCTAATAGGGCAGAGGCAATGTTGAAGTTGGGACAGTACCAGACTGCTGTTCAAGATTGTGATAAGGCGTTAGAAATTGATCACAACCACCTCAAATCCTTGTTTCGGAAGGGGCGTGCTTTCCATGCACTAGGAGAATACAAGTTAGCTTGCCAATGCTTCGAAAGAGCCCTCGCTGTGTACCCAACTGCCAGCGACATACATTTCCAGTATAATAAATCCAAGGAGCTCAACGATCAGAACCAGCAAGGTATGTTCGACCTCTCTGCTTATTTTCTTAACGGTTGCAAACCACAAGATGTTCCGGAGGTGAGCAATTATATTGGCCCGGTGCTCATTAAAAAATCAGCAGGCCGAGGCAGAGGTTTATTTGCTACTGACAATGTAGATGTCGGAGATTTTCTGGTTGTTGACAACGCCATTGCTTTTAGCTGCACCGAGATAGCAAGAACGAAAACATTGACTGAGAATATCAATGAGAATATGAGAGAAGTGGAAAACAAAGTTGGTCATGTTAAACAGGATTTAGAGGCTAAAATAATTTCCTCTGCGGCGTCATCTCAAAGGATATTGCAGCAGTTACAGTACCTTGCTGAGTCGGAGGAAATGAAAGTGCCACCCATGGATCTGTTCCGCATAAATAATGTCAGCTGGAATAACTACGATGATTGCAGTCGAGGTGTGAAGCTGGACCACCATAAAGTTGCAGAGATAATGCGCAACGTGGGATGTAGCATACAAACTATTCAAACAGTTGGTGAGATGGCAAGTCAAAATGAGCAATATGGTTTGTGGGTGCTTCCCTCTTTTATAAATCATTCATGTTTTCCCAACGCCAATTGCATGGTTGTGGGAAAAGCCATGTTTGTTATAGCTGCAAGAAAAATTGCCGTTGGGGAAGAAATTACAGTTTCTTACTTTGACAGTTTTGTGCCGTTGTTCAGACGAGAGATGATATGTGGTCAAATGGGGTTTAACTGTGATTGTAAGCGGTGTACTTTAGAAAGATCGTTAGCAGCATCAGAAGCATCGCCACTGCGGAAATTAATTGCTGAATTTGTTGACATCTCCATCGGCTTCTTTAGGCTCCCTGATTTTGAGCTCTCAGATATGGCGTTGCTGAAGAATGCAGTGCAGTTGGAAAATGCGATGAATGCGCTCAGCGATGAAGAAAAACAAATGATAAGAACATCTTTTACCTACTGTACTACAATATTTTTGCGCTGCGGCGCCTTCATCCTTATGCAAGGGCAACTTTGCCTTCAATGAGGGAAGTATTCGATGGCTTCCAAAAGGTTGTTCCGGGGAGTTGTACCTGCTTTGAGCTGCTTGCATGGTTCCCTGATTTAACCTACGACGAAGCTGAAAAACAGAGACTTGATCCTGAAAAGGAAATGGAAGTATGCAGAGGATTCATGGGGAAACACCAAGAAAATGTTTTCAGAGCTGTGTTGAAGTCCGTTGCAGCGGAGGTCTTTAAACCGGGACTTACTGTGATCTGCTGCCTTCAGATCATCTAACTTTGTATTTCCTGCACAATTTCGTAGCTCTGTTTCATCTTCCCAAGATGATGACTGCTTTTTCTTTTTCTTTTCCTTTTTCTACAGATATTAAGCCGTCGTTGTTTCCTCCCTAGTGACAAGTGTTGTATTTAAGTTGTGATTAGGATAAATCCCCTCATGGTGCAAGTTTACGTTTTCAGCGGCTGCGATATTTAATAATGTACTTAAATGGTTTTGTTGTAGTTTCTCTCTATCAAAGAAATGTTTGCCTATGTAAATTGATCATTATTACCCTTCAAAATTGTCCCCACCATTATTATTTGTAATTCATTTAAGGAGTTGTTTCTTTTTTTTAGTGATAAGTGTCATATTTAAGTTGTGATTAGGATAAACCCCATCATAGTGTAAGTTTTGGTGGGGTTTAGAAAACTCCAACTAGCCACCAAAGCACTTGATGCACATTTCATAGTGTAAGTTCATCTTATTGCGGTTGCAATATTTAATAATGGAAATGGTTTTGTTGTAGTTTGTCTCTATCAAACAAATGTTCGCCTATGCAAATTGTTCACTATTACACTTCAAAATTGTCCACACCATTCTTAATTGTTAATTTTACCGAGTTGTAAAGTAAATTGGAAGCATGGGGAGTTCATTAGCTAGGCAATATCCTAGCACGTGCATTCATATTGAGATAATTAAAATTGATAAAATCAAAATCAATATATCGGTAGACATTAGGGGGTGAAAGGGTTTAATTTACTAATATTTTGAGTTAGGTATTGGGGTAGGTTAGAGAGGTGGGCCTAAAGAAATGTGGGGTTGATTTTAATATTAAACTAATTTTAAATTTATAAATACCTTAATATTACATAAGGAGTGTTTTCATTAAGTTAAATTATAATCTCTTTTTGAATAAGGAAATATTAATTAGGAGATTCTTAACCAAGAAATATTAATATTATAGAAAACTAGGATTGAGTATTTTTTTCAACATAAATGATATTATTTCACCATCTTAATTATTTGAATAACTATTGATAAATGATTAAAGTTGACATTAATGTAATTGATAATATATCTTGAATGGCTTCAAAATATATTTCTAGAGCAAAGACATATTAAGAAAATAATAATTGAGTGGAAAACATGATATATTTGGGTAGAAATAAAAATATGTTTTATTTGATATATTAGGGTAGAAATAAAAAGGGGTAAATAAAATTGTAATGGAAAAATGGGTATGTAAGGTACATGGAAAAAATAGGGGGTATTTTCATTCTAATAATATAATGGGAGGGGATATTATCAATTGAAAAATTGGAGGTAAAAACTAACATTAAGGGTATTCTTTGTCACATGAATCGAGAGCAAAGCATGCGAGAAACCACCACCCCGAATTTCAATCTCACTTCAAATTTGCACTCTCTTATTGTTTTTGATTAGGAAACCACAAAAATTTCCTTCAAACATATCCCTATCCATATGAATTTCTCATTCTTCTTCCTCCCACTCTAGATTTCGTTCAATCTAGAGTTGTAGAGTTCAATATCATCACTCTAAGGAATTATTAACCCGAATATGAAATATCCCATCAACACATATAGGTAGTGATACATAATATAAAACTTGATTACATTAATTCAACATGATAGTCGAGCTCTATAAACACTTAAAAACAATACTTTTTCATAATCACAAATACATCAATTCTTACCACTATAATTCTAACATCATGTACCTTGTTATAGTCTTTCTTTATAGCTATTTTCAATAAACATTTCCAATAATTTCTACAAGAACATGGTTTGCATCTCTCAAAATAGTCTCCCTTACAACAATCTTGGAGATTATATTAGTCGTAAACTCGCCAATCACCACATACTTGAAGGTTTTGACAATTCTAATAGTTGTTCCAAAAATGTGTTTAACAACTCAAATCCAATCACTAACTTCTCACTATGGTGGCAGAGAATACTTCCTTATCCTCTTCCTCCACGTCATTTAATACATGTTTTGTATGTGGCATTTATCTTGCTCCCTTCATCTCCCAAGACAATTCCTTCAAATTTGTGTAGATTTCCTATGTTTGTGGGTGTGATTTGTCTCATACAGAAAAAAACATGTGTACTATTTTTATAGAATTTGATTTAACTACGTCTAGACATATTTGTAATTTCTCTACCTTACATCAATATTATTACCTTTTGAACATCATCTTGATCTCCCAATATTGCAAAAATGTTTGTGAGAAGAACACAAGGTGCAAAGTTATTAGGATCCATTTCAAATAGGAGTGTGCCACTAGTTGTTCTTTGAGTCCTATAGTTCAATGTGATCTAGAACAAGATTCCAAAAGACATGCACACAAACCCTTTGGGTTTTATTGAAATTTTAATGCTAGAGCTTATAGCTTACTCGAGATATCCAACGTGGCCAAGAACATCAACCTTTCACACATAATGATCAATTATATCCTTTATACAATATCAATAACTCATGTAATTAAATCATTTATAGACCTTACCCATTAGGCTTTCATGGTTACATAGAAACTAAACGCAAAAAAAAAAAAAAAAAAAGCCAAGATTGAATCCATATTAGTTTATTAGTTTAGAGAGCATGACATCATGCTTACTATAGCCATGCATTTCATATTTAAAAATCATTATTCTTCACGAGAACAAATTTGTATTGTGCACCTTTTCATACAAATTATGAGGCTTTAGTATGATTCCACATAAAATTCACTTACAATTATTTTGTGATGGATTTCCTTGCTCTATTCCAAGGCTCCAAATACAACACAAGTTGGGAGGATGATGGAAAATATTTTCAAGTATGGATTTATGCTTTCCAATCACATTCATTTAAAAAATTCCAAGGCCTTTTCAACATGTTCATTTCGTGCATATCCAAAAATGAGCGTGGTCCATGAGAGAATATATTGATGAGATATTTCTTTTTAAAATATTTAAAACTCAACCAAAAAACTATATTGTGCATTTCATATAATCATTACATTGCTTGAGACCATGTTTAGTTGAGACATTTTGTCACTTTTGTGTGCTTCCACATTTTTCATACATGTGTATAAGGGAAGTCACAACTATTATATCTAACAAAAACTATTTTCAATTGATCTTTAATAAATCTCCATAATTTTTTCCAAAGTTCCCACTTTGGTACATTTTAGTATAATGGTGATAAAATTAAACCGATTAGGTCAGTTTTTGTTTTTATTTTCTTTCCACTCTCCAATACATCTTTAACAAGTCCATTTCTTGCATATCCAACAATCATTGTATTCCATGAGATTATATTTTGTTGAGGCCTTGTGTCAAAAATCCATATGCCTTTGTAATCTTCCACATATTGTTGGTGTAGGTGGTATTATCTTGCCTTTTATTTATTTACTAGGTGTATTGCCACCTCACCAGGCGAGTCATATCACTTAGGTGGGAACATAGATCCTAGGTGTCATATTAGTTATGACGGATTCCGTCATGGAATCTATCATATTTGTAAGTATGCATCATAGGAGTTACATTCCCTTTTCAGAAAGTAACTCCTCTTCTCCATCATTAAGGCATCATTAGTTGTATGGAAGTTACTCAACACTCACCCTTTATGTACACCTTTCCTACTTTATATATGAGAATAGGGTTGAGCCCTTTTTCCCTTAATGCATGTACATTGTCTTCATGGTCGAGTTATTGCTTAATCTTAAAGCTACACCATTCCATGGTTGAGTGAAACTCCTTGATGCACATGAATTCCCTCTAGGTCTTTGTCCTTCCTCCCTCTGTCATGGTATTAGAGCTCGAAGATCAAAATCATGTTGCTCACTTCGGTTGCTTACTACTCACTGCCTCGTAGTTTCATGAGCAATTCTCAACTTCGCCTTGTGCTCTACTTGTATTTTACAAGGGTACATGTACTTGGTTTTTGTGTTGGTATGTGTTTCCTCCTGGTATTTTTCTGTGTTCATGTTCATGCAAAAATTGCAGGTTTATTTTTTTGAAGGGTTGAAAGAGCTCTTAAAGGGTCTAGCTCGGCCCCATCTCGACGAACTGGGAACCAAGCTGCCCCAACTCGCTTGGTAATTCGGCCACCTCGTGACCCACCTGTATTGGTGTACACGCTGCTCAAGCTCGTTCGACGGATCGTTTGTGGTTCTGCTCGGGATTTGTTTTTGCGTTTTTTTCGCATTGGTTCTCGCCTTGCCTTGCAACAATCATCCAGCTTATTTCAGTTTGCATCGACTCACGGCATGCATTGCTCTTGGCACCTCGGTGAATCCACTGACCCCTGCATTGGTTTGCATTAGTTTGGCTGTCAACTTGGGCTCCGTTTGCATTGTGGTTTCTCGTGCATTGTATTGGATTCAGTCATTCCTACCTCGCGTTTACTCACTCGGACAGCTCCTACATCGTTCCCTCCTGCAACTCCTTCAACACCTCATGCATTAAGATCCTTCGTCGTTCCTGCATTCAACCTGCACTATTGTTGACTCTAGTTTCTCTCTGCATAGGCTTGTTCCTCTCTGCATTGAACTCATGCTTTGGAGTTTCGATGTGCATAATGTGGCTAGTTTCAAGCCTGCAGTCGTGTTGAAACCTCCCTGCTAGGCAGTTAACTTGGCTCGTGTTATGCATTATTGACATCTCGTTCTGTGTGCTCTGCTGGCTGAGTTGAGCCTTCCTAACTTTGGATTGACCCTGCGTTCCCAAGCTTGCTCAGGCCTCCATTATTTCTGTGCTCCCTGCTCGAAGGATTTCTCCATTTCCACCTCGGGAACTATGCAACACCATTACAACTTGGGCCGGTTCATGGTTCTGCAGCGCTGGTACAAATCTGCACCTTTGACAGACCTTCTAGCTCCCTGCCAGGTGAGGATCTCAGAGCCCCCGTCAGTTACACTGCTGGATTCGAAGAAAACTCCACCTCCTTCACACGTAGACCACAGTTCGACCTTAGGTGTCACATGGCTTCGACCTGCGGACAAGTGGCTTCGTCTCAGAACCTGTAGCTGACACGTGGACCTTCTGTCAAATGACACCGCTCCTTACCCCCGATTCGTGGCATCAACCCGTAACTCGGCAAGATTTACCACCCGATTCAACTTAGGGGAACCTTGCATAGCTCGGACACGGCTCGTGCCTCCCCTCAGCAAACTTGACACGTTCAACATTGCTGACACATCTCTCCACACACGCCCTGACGAATCCGTCACTCCGTCATTGGCTTAACTCGGTCAGGGCCAACCCAACTCGCCTAAGTGAGCTACACCCAACCAGCTCGGTCCACCCTTCCCTTTTTAATGTTTTAAGGTAAAAAAATTCCTTTTTTGGCATTGTAATAATTTTTTGGGTTTCCTTTTGTTGGTTAATGTATGTCTCTCCTACATGTGTCGAAGATGGAGGGCGAACTCCATGATTGGTAAGAGGCTAATCCACCCTCGCAAGAAAAATAAATCCTATCTGAAATTTGATGTTGTCTTCAATGAGTACATATACAACCCTCTTTGCATGTGTTTCGAGCACTTTTTAAATCCGTTTTTAGGGCTTATTGGCTTTTTCCATTAGTTGCGGGAATCATTTTTAGGCTATAATTTTTGACCAGTTGCTCGGTTTTGAGCATTTCTTTAATCAAAGTTACATGATTTTTCACACACTACATGATGGGATTTTCATTTTTGTAAACACACTACTTTATAAAGTTCCACATTTTGGGGGTCATTGCACTGCTTGTTTGGGCTTGTACTTTTTGCACTAAGTTATAAAGTGTCATCTGGGATCTTTTTGGGGTTTATCCGCACTATGGAGTTCCATCGTTTTGTTGTTATGATTGATTCTAAGAACTATTCGACATGGAAGGAAGGCATCATCAGACACTACATTGTGCATGGTTTGTTGCCCTACCTCCATGGTCTTGTTCTTGAGCCTCTCAAGCCTCTACAAAAGGATGAGTGGTTTAACTGCACTAATGAGGTCTACGACTTTCTCGGTCTTACAATTTCTAGGTATATTCAATGTTTCTTCCAACATCCGAGTGCTCGTTCACCGCATGGTCCATTATCCAATAGTTGCATGGTGATACTCCTTCACCATTTGAGAGTGGTGCTTCCTTAGACCACTCTTGTGCTGCCATGGATTCTCCTCCTTCTCACATCCCTTCCACTATTGAGTGTTCATGTTGCTTCCTGGGATTCCCATGTTGACCGTCCACATTAGGTCCTTGCTTTCTAGACCACTCTTACCATTACACGCCACTACAGAGCTCATTATTGACCATGTTCATGCTTCCATTCACTCTTCGCACTCGTGTTCTATTAGAGACCCTTTCTCTGAGATAGATGTGACCATTTCCCCTTGTGCTCCCTCGCATCTTGATTGCTTAGTTGACGACACTTTCCTTATACTTTTTTCTTCCGTTGAGTGTCACGTTGCTTCACCTTTGTCTTCTAGTAGCTCCCTGCAAAAGTCTCCTCCTCCTACTTCATGCGTTGCATTGCATGCTTCATTTAAGCCTTCACACATCTTGGAGGACCTATCTATCTCTTGTATTGGATAGGTCATCCACACGAAATCTGGGGGGCACAAGTGAAATTTCACATTTCAAGAATGTTACAGTGATTTTGGAAGAATTTGGAGTCGTGCAGAGGAATTTTTCCTCTTCTTGGTCTTGAGGAAGTCCGAAGACTCAATCAACCTCCCAAGCTCACTTTCATACAAAAGGGAAGCAAAAATGGAAAAATGTGAAAATTGGCCTTAGTGTGCTCTGTCTTCCCATCCATAGCCTCCAAGTTTGGAAAATATTCCAAAAAAATTGAAAAAATTTCCCTACGGGGTTAAAAGGAGTCATGAGCTAAAATTATCTCATTGAGTAGCTCGGTGAGATGGGGTGTTATAAGGGGGACGAACTCTTCATCTTGCTCGTTCGAGTTCAATGGTGGTGGGGTGGTTGGGTTCGGCGAGGTCGCCAAGGAAGAAAGCATGTCGAAAGTGTAGGAAGTGTGTCGGGTGTGGGTTGGGAAATGCAACAACACATTGTATTGGCAAGGCAAGGCATGGAGATGCGGTGTGGATCTCGCACCCGCAAAACATGTCGAGGTGTGTCGGGGAATCCGAGTTGGGATTTCAACATGGGGAAGCATGGTGTAACTACACCTCACCATCCCAATGTCAGTGTATTTGAAACCTCAAACCTGAAACACAAGCCAATCAATGTTCAACGCGTGGAAGCGAACGTAGTAAGCCATGGACACAATCTGCGTCGAGTTATATGCGCGTAATGCAATATCAAACCCGAACCCAACATGGTGAGTTGATAGCGAGCTATAGAAGGTGAGTTAGGTGGGGAGTTAAGAGGCGTTAGGTGGGCGAGCCACTCAAGGAGCACAAGTGGGTAGCTCGGTGGAGAGTTATGAAGTGAAGCCCAAACAACCCTTAAACTAGCCCATATTCAATCGACATATCTTCCTCCCATGTTCTCATTTCTCTACAAAATTATACTTGTTGGAAAGGTATTTCAAATATCTAGAGCATGAAGCAATGAAAAATTGAAAATTATTAGGTTAGGTGAGTAAAAATCATGATGAACTCCCAAAAGTATGGAGGCCATACTTAAGTGCATAAATGGAGTAAATGCAAATATGGGAGCCATTCATTCTTACAAAAGGCGGGGTACAATTAGGCATGGGTTGTGCAAGCAACCCCATCCTTCTTGCAAGTGCAATGATTATTTTGGGAGGTGGTTGAAGCATGTATTTGGGCCTTTCTCCTTCTCTCTCATATCATTCTTCTATTTAATGTAAAGGAGAGAATTTTTACAGATATTGGACATTCTTGTATCTACCCCGCCTTCTCTCTCACTTGTGAGTGATTTGTGGAAACCCTAGCCTCCATTTTAGATATTTATAATAGAAACCTTGCCTCTTGCCCATGTAATGAATCATTTTGTAAAATAAATTGGAGCATTAAAATCAAATTTGTGATTGTTATCTACCCTAGTCTTATGTTGTTGTTTTAGATTACCTTTATTCATGTTTATGGGTACTTTATGTATGCCCTTTACCTATTACGGTTCCAGATTTGATTGTGCTTAATGGAAATGGGTTTGTTGCTTGTATAATGATCTTTAGTGCTTGACCACCCTCTTCATCTTACTTGTGTTCATTCTCATGAAAAATATTATTCAACACCCTTTTCTTGGTGCATCACCCCCTTTTAGGGTAGATTTCAATTTACATGCAAATATTTCTCTTTCCCTGTCCCTTGGAAGCACTAGGGTAGGATTAAATTAGTTGTTTTATGCATTTTGGAGTAGTTTAGTGCTAGTAATAGGTAGAATAAGTCACATTTCTCTGGAGTTTTATCCTACTTGCAAGGTCCCACACTTTAGGATAATCCTGTGTTTAACAAATTACACTTATTTCCTCACACAAATCCCAAGAAATCGGGAGTCTTTGTAATTTTACCATAACAATTTTGGCACACTGGTGGGACCAAAAGACGTCATGCACTTCCTAGCTTTGGAGGCATTCATAAGACAAATCAGGATTTCAAGGTTGAAAAGTATAAAAAGACTCAATCCTTACATTTTGGGTTTCGGAGGTTACATTGCATGCCCCTACCTCCAACTAGTGTATTTAAGGTTTCTACATGTGCAAAATAGGTCCCAAGTTATGACATAAAGGGAAAGGGTATTTAAGGATTTCATGCATGCAAAGAAAGTCCTAAGTTAAGAAAGCGTTCATTCCAGGTTTTAGAGGTTGCATTGCAAGTCGTAAATCTTGAATCCTTATGTTTCGAGTTTTGAAGGTTGCATTGCATGAGGTAAGTTTTGTCATTTTTATTTCAGAAATTGATAACTACAGAACAAGTTCCAAATCCCGAAAACACGTCTTGTTCCCTCAAGGTGAATATTTCTATTTTATCGAGATTATATGTGTGTCTTAGTGAAGCTCTAGCCTTTTGAGGCTCATTCTCAACACATCTGGTGATTAGGGAAGGAATCAATGGTGTAGTAGCTCAAGTCCCTCAAGTTTATGAGAAGGATATGTTATCCATATTTTTAGCCCAAGGCAAAATATTGGATCAGAACGCCCCCACACTGAAAGAACTCCGAAAAATCACGATTCGATCTGCAAAGCAGTTATAGAGGGACTCTATAATGGAAGTGGCGGGGCCTGCGAAGGTCAAACAACCCTGTGTGTGAGAAATCCAGAGAACAAATATATCGAGGATATATGGGCCTTAAAATCCATTCTACGGTTTCGGTAGGCTCGAAATAGAACAACGGGGTCGAGAGGAGGAGGAGGAGCACCATCAAAGAAGCTAGGAGCAAGAGGAGGAAGAAACGTTGAAGATATGAAGTCTTCGGGCTCAAAATAGTTCAGAATGAGTCCAAAATCCACTAACTATGGAGGATGTTGCGAGAGAGAGCCACGTTTGAATGGCACTCCTCCAGGGTGAAGCCAAAAAGGAAGTTTAAGCGAGCATCGGGATTCCACGCGTCCGAGCTCCAAAGTTGTGCGGCCATTGAAAAATATTCGACTGACGGGAAGGTGTTAGGTGTCGGCTCAGCAAAAAAATCCAAGATGGGAGCCCAAGGTGTGTTACTGAAACTCGCGCCAGCCCTCCACGTAGTAAATAGTCAACAAAGGTCAAAAGGTGAACAAGGTGGGCCTCAAAAGGAGTTAAGTATAGAAGTACTAGCGGAGAGAGCCACGTGTCAGCGGCGCATCTCCAAAGTTGAATCCAAATGCGGAGGCTCAAACAAGCGCCAGTTCGCCACGTAGCCCAAGGCCCGAAAGGGTAGGAAGGAGGTCGTTGAAAAGTCCAAAATCCTGCGGAGGCTTCCAAGTGTTAACTCGACGCTCCTTCAGGGGAAAATATTGATCGGGAGTTTCAGCGAGCGCAGAGCCTCCACGCATCTAGTCTTAAGAAGGGGGACTGAGTCAATTGAATAGTCAATATATAGTGGCAAGCTGGTGGAGAGTGCCAAGTGTCCAAACGGCGCTAACTCAAGGGTCAAATAGAGAGAGGGTTCTCAAACAAGCGTCAAACCGCTGCGTGTCCCCAGACAAGAAATATGACCCGGCCGAGCAAAGGACTTAGCCGAGAAACAATGAAATTGAGCATGCTGGCGGAAGAAGCCACATGTCAGCTCCACGCCTTTCTAAAAGCAAAAAAATAGAGGCCGCCCTCAGACATGCGCCAACCAACCACGTGTCCCATATTAAAGAAGGGGTCCATTTTTTCAAACTGGTTTTACCACTCTTTTGTACGACCCGATACAAAATTTGAAGGGGCATATCTTTCAACTCAGGGCTCGAAATATTACAAATCTAACACCGTTGGAAAGATCTCGGCCTTGTTTGTGCCATAAATATTTGAAACTTTAAGTTTGGGGAGTTTAGGTAGGAGAAAATGGAGAAAACATCTTCAGGGTCATTAATGCGGGATCTATCTACCTCAACAACTAGATCGGATTCGATATGTTCCACCATTTCCTCCTCCTTCGAGGCACTGAACCAGTGATCAACACAATCAAGGTAGATTTTGGGGGTAGATTTTGTAGGAGGCGTTAATAACAGTGATTGAGCTTCGACCTGCTTTTCCTGCTTCTCTCTCTTTCTTCTCTCCGATTGAATCTATAAATGCTTTGAGTCAAGACTCATTGTAAAGGGTTGGACATTCTTCTGTTTTGTAGGCTCCCCTTTCCTTTTGGTAAAGGAATTCGTGGAGTTTTAGACCTCCCCTCAAAATTGTAATATATTTCTTGCCTTTTGGCTACTTGTAATGCATTGTATAAATCTTAAAAGAAATAAAACACATTTGTGATCGATTTTAGATCCTTTCTTGTCTCTTTTGCTTTCATCTGGTCTTTCATTATAGATTTGGTTATCTATGCTTGGTTATTGTATGCATTTTGTTGGTTTGTGTCTATCAGAAAAACAAATTTTCATCATTCCTTTGGTGCATCACTTTATAGCTTAGTTTGATTTCATGCATTCCTTTTATCCCCCCTCCTTGGTAAAACTTAGATTAGGTTTAGGAATAAACCCTCGAAATTTTCATGCATGCACCTAAACAAAGGAATAGGAAACAATCTTTAATCTGGAGAGTTTTTCCCATCTGCAAAGTCCCACACTTTGGGAACAACTCAATGTTATACGAATCACACCAAATGACTCTTTTTAAAAAGTAGATCGGCGTCTCATTTGGGGGTCTTTGTGATTTTGCACTAACAGTTTTGGCACACCTGGTGGGACCAAAGAGGTCTTCCACTTCATTTTTACAGGTTGGTTTGTTCTGTGAAGATTTCAGCTTTCGGAGGCATTTTCAAACACATCTGCGACTCCATTTGGTTTACTGACCTATCTCTCTAAGTTGCAGACCTTTCTCTCATTCACTTTCATCCATTCTTCTTTCCATCTCTTTCATTCTTTTCCATTCCATGAAGTTGTGCAATCATGAATTCATTTCCATCATGGAATTCACACTTGTAACAGCAGAACAATCCACCTCCAATATGTTTTACAACTCCTTCAAATCAGCATGTCTACCCCTATGAGAAGCGATGCCAAAATCAATTTGGCTATGGAGCTTTCAAGAGCGGGGGTATGCAAACAATGAAGACAATCAAATGCAAGATGCTGGTCTACTAGAGAAGATCCAAAAAATGGAGACTGGTATGGTTCAGTTGAGAGCTACATCTCAAATGAAGGCATTCAGAATTGGTTGCAGGGTACCTTGTCCATGGGAAGGCCCCTTTCCAAGACACTACAGACCCTCAAGAGAAGTTGAACTTCATGATTGGAATGCTGCCCCAACTCGCACAATGGACTGAGGGGATAGAAGCATATGAGCAAAGTCTGAATCAACCTTGTCAATGGGTAAGTCATTCAACAACTCCTTGTCTTTATTTTTCTCCCTCTCAAGCTTTATTGTTGCAGCAGTGCCAAGTTTTAAGCCCAACATACACTGCCCCAAGTGTGAAATCCATCCCTCCATCCCCTAGTCTTCCATCCCATCTCAGTTTTCCGCCCTCTTCTCTTCCAAATCCAAATCCACTCCACAAGATCCAAATGAAATACCTTCCCCTCCAAAGAAACAAGAAGTTTCACCTCCCCACCACCACAAATAAATGCACAACTGGTTGAATCCCAACCCACTCCTCCTCTTGCCTTCCCAATTCCATGTGGTGAAGAAGAAATTACAAAAATCAGTCAAGAAAGACAAGAATAAGAAGAAGTGGAAAAAGAAGAAATGATCAAGAGCTTAGTAAGCATGGCTCTCAAATTTGGGATAACAAAGATCCCCTTGCTAATTATGCCTGCAGAGGGAGGTAAGTGTTGAAGAGCCAGTGGTGGATATGGCTAAGTTTGTAGCAGCAAAAGTGGAACAAGAAGATCAACAATCAGTTTGCTCAGAATGTAGTGTCCATGTTGGCACCTTGTTTGAAAGGAACGCTGATCCAATTCAAACCACACAACCAGATTCGGGAAGAGGAAGAACAATCAGCTCCAAGTCCCATTGAAGAGGAGAAAATGGAAGAAATCAAATCAGAGTTTGTAGTAGCAGAAGAAGAAGGCATCATTGGAGATTTCTTTCTTTCATTCGAAGGGCCTGATTTGGTTAATGAATCCATGATGGAGGAAAGCTCTAAAAGAGATCTTGTAGTCCCAACTAGTCCTCTAGAGTAGTAGATTGAAGAGTTTGATTTGTCAAACTTCATGCTAGAGGAAGAGGTCACTCAAGAGCAAGATTTTATTCAAGCAGCAGAGGAAGGAGAAGCTACTCCAAATCCAAAAGAAGAGGAGTGCATTCCAGTGTGAAGGAGAAAAATGATAGATCCAAAAGCTTTGAGCACAAAATAGGCCATAGAAGAACCTTCAATTCTTCCTCTCACCTCATCTCTCTCGAAATCTAATGCTGAAGAAGAGTTTGATCTTTCAAACTCAATGTTTGAGAATGAGGGAAAACATGGTGAACAAGTTGCAAACCAAGAAGACACCATGGAAGAGGTTGAGCATTTGCAGCAGGACAACGAAGAGGAAGATTATTTGTTTGATTTGGAGGACTAGTTTTGATGGAGAAGAACCGGTTTAAATCACATTGTTTTCTCCTTCATCATTCACCTTCCAAGCACATGATCCTACTATCATGGAGGAGAACTTTCAATTGCAGTAGCTTGCATTTTATAGCAGCCCTTTGGAATCAAGTTTGGGATATTTAAACCTTCCATGCTCTTCAGAGGAGGAAGAAGAGAAAAAGAAGAAAATTTCCACCATTCCTTCCACATCATTCACCCAAGGAGGTCTACAAGAAGACTCCATTTTTGGAGTAGAAATTCGAGCTATGGGCATATCAAACGGATCGGACCTTGCCCAATTAGGTATTTGGATTCATTTGAGCCAAAAGATGAGTTTTCACCAGTCATTCTTGCTTCTAAGCATGATGATGAGCTACAAAGTACCAAGGATCAATTGTAATGCCTCTTCACCAAACACAGCAACTAAAAGAGGTATTTGTCTCATTTCCAGATTGACACCTTGATAATTTGGGTGAAAGACCGATTTCTTGTCGATTTTCCACTCACACCAATAGCCATGTTCAGTGCCAAATCAGTTACATGGCTCCCATTTTTAGGAAAGGAAGCTCCTTCTCCTTGCAGGTTGTAGGATTTGTTTGAGTTTCCTTTGCTTTTGGCTAGAATAGAGTAGGTAGTTTTTCTTTCAAGAGAAGAAGTGCTTTACACGATCTGCATGATCTACTTAGAACATGTATGATTTCAGATTTTGTATATATGTGTGGTGTTATTTTATTGCTCTTGCATAACCCTTTTAGAGATAGATGAAGCCCTAGTGAAGCCCCTCCCTGGTCGAAGCAATTTTCTACTCTGAGAAACCATCATTTTAATATTTCTTATGAAGATTGAGAGTGCAAACAGTCGGGCTCATGAATCAGAGGAAGAATCAACATCAGACCATCATTCTCGACTCCATGCCCAACTAATATGACAAGGCAATTGGTCTTTTCATCTAGCAGCAGATACCCCTGTGAGTCACCAAATTGTTATCCATATTTTGCCCCCTAGGAAAAATATTGGATCAAACAACCCCACACTGAAAGAACCTGAGAAATCATGATTCAGATCCTGCAAATAGATTGCAGAGGGACTCTATAATGGAAGTGGTGGGGCCTGCGAAGGTCAAACAACCTTATGTGGGAGGAATCCAGAGACGGTTCTATTGATCGATCCGTGCCTTAAAATCCATTTTACAGGTTTCACGTAGGCTCAAAAATAGAACAGTAGGGTTAGAGGAGGACGAGCACCATCAAAGAATCTAGGAGCAAGAGGAGGAAGAAACGGAAAAGATCCGAAGTCTTCGGGCTCAAAACAGTTCAGAATGAGTCAAAAATCAGCTAAGTATGGAGGATGTTGCGGAGAGAGGCATGTGTTAGAACAACGCTCCTCCAAGGGTGAAGCCAAAAAAGGAATTTCAAATGAGTGCCAAGATTCCACGCGTCCAGAGCCCCAAAAGTTGTGTGACCGTTGAAAATTCTTTGACTAGACAAGAAGGTGCCAGGTGTTGGATCGATGTAAATCCAAGATGGGAGCCCAAGGGGGTTCTAAAACTCGCGCCCGCCCTCCACATAGCAAATAGTCAATAGAGGTCAAAAGGAGAATAGGGCGAGCCTCAAAAGGAGTTAAGTATAGATGTACTAGCGGAGAGAGCCACGTGTTCAAGAGGTGCATCTCCAAAGTTGAATCCAAATGCGGAGGCTCAAACAAGCGCCAGATTCGCCACGTAGCCCAGGGTCTAAAAAGGTAAGGAGGAGGTCGCTTGAAAAGTCCAAAATCCTGTGGAGGCTTCCAAGTGTCAACTTGACGCTCTTTCAGGAAAATCTTGATCGGGAGTTTCAGCGAGTGCAGAGCCTCCACGCATCCAGTCTCAAGAAGGGGACAGAGTCAGGTTGAATAGTCAATACATAGTGACAGGCTGGTGGAGAGTGCCAAGTGTCTAAACGGTGCTAACTCAAGGGTCGAATAGAGAGAGGGTTCTCAAACAAGTGCCAGACCACCGCGTGCCCCCAAAAAATAAATATGACCCCATTGAGTAAAGGACTTAGCTAAGAAATAAAGAAATTGAGCGGTGGTGGAAGAAGCCACGTGTCGACTCCGTGCCTTTCAAAAAAAAAAAAAAAAATAGAATCCGCCCTCGAGATATGTGCCAGAAACCACGTGTCCCATATTAAAGAATGGGCCTATTTTTTCAAACTAGTTTTCCCGCTCTTTTATGCAGGACCGATACAAACTTTGAAGGGGAATATCTCTCGACCCAGGGCTCAAAATATTGCAAATCTAACACCGTTGGAAAGATCTCATCCTTGTTTGTGCCATGGAGATCTAAAACTTTAAGCATGGGGAGGTTAGGTAGGATAAAATGGAGAAAACATCTTCAGGGTCATTAATGCGGGATCTATCTGTGTCAACAACCAAATCGGATTCGATCTGTTCCGTAATTTCCTCCTCCTTCGAGGTGCCGAACCAGTGATCAATGTAATTAAGTTAGATTTGGGGGGGTAGATTTTGTAGAAGGAATTAATAACACTAGTTGAGCTTTGACCTAATTTTCCCGTTTCTCTCTCTTTCTTCTCTCCGATTGAATCTATAAATGTTGAGTCGAGACTCATTGTAAAGGGTTGGACATTCTTCTCTTTTGTAGCCTCCCCTTTCCTTCAGCAAAGAAATTCATGGAGTTTCAGACCTCCCCTCAGAATTGTAATACGTTTCTTTCCTTCTGGCCGCTTGTAATGCATTGTATCAATCTGCAGAGCAATAAAACACGTTTGTGATCGATTTTAGATCCTTTCTTGTCTCTTTTGCTTTCATCTGGTCTTTCATTATAGATCAGTTATCTATGCTTGGTTATTGTATGCATTTTGTTGGTTTGTGTCTATCAAAGAAACAAATTTTCAGCATTCCTTTGGTGCATCACTTTATATCTTAGTTTGATTTCATGCATTCCTTTTATCTCTGCCTCCTTGGTAAAAATTAGATTAGGTTTAGGAATAGGCCCTCTGCAAGTTTTCACGCATGCACCTAAATAGAGGAATAGGAACCAACCTTTAATCTGAGAGTTTTTCCCATCTGCAAAGTCCCACACTTTGGGGAACAACTCAATGTTATGCGAATCACACCAAATGACTTTGCCTTAGAAAAGTAGATCTGACGACTCATTTGGGGGTGCTGTGATTTTGCACTAACGGGATCTAAACTAGGTCTATAACAAGAGAAGAAGGTATCTTTGAGTATTTATAGCTATCTACAGGTAAAGGAAGGAGATGAAGAAGAGCACATAGGTATTTGTCTCTACCAAACAGATCCTTGTCAACAACTCCACCTGATAACCCCTTCTTTCAGTCAACTAGGGTCCTTAGGCCAATCAAGATGGAAAATCACCCACCACCTCAACCAAAAAATCCGTTTGTCAATTTCATGAGCAATAGCCCACTTTTCCTCAATGCCCAAAACCCAATCCCAGCTGCAACATTGAAGAGAATTCCCTATTTCACTGGAGAAAATCACACAACCCTTATTGACCATATTGAAGACATTGCTAATGTCCGAAAATCACAAGATCAATGAAATGGATGTTGTTGTTAGGTTACTTGCTTCTTCCCTAAAAGGAAAAGCATTATCATTGTTTAGGGGCCTCATAGTTCAATCAATCAATAAGCGGGATACATTGTGTTCAACTCATGTACAATCAATTCAAGGTTAGGGAAGACAATTTATCACTATTGGAGAATTTGATTACAATCAAGAGGGATCCAAGTGAACAAATGGAATATTTCAATTTCGATTCCGAGAGGGCATGGGACCGGATTTTGATTCCAATAAGGCCAAAGAACAAGAGGTGCATTCATCTACTACCTTGGGGGTCTAAATTTTGATATATCAGTGATGATCCATTCAATGGGAGGAGTTACTCTTCTCAAGGCCTATGCTATTATAACTAGGGTCGAGAACTACTTAATTCAAGCCGAAATCTTCTACCTAGGCCACATATGCCTCTTTATCCGTAAATGGGAACCCCCACTACTAGTCAAGCACTTGAATTAAATCTCATTGAAGGCCCTAGTAATCAAAGTAATAGCGAGGCCCCACTTCATCTAACACTCTAAGGAGCTCCAAGAGGTCATGGAAAAGCTGCAAGAAATGCTTGAAGGGGAAAAAGCTTTGGGAATGAGGTAATGACTATTAAGAGGCAACATGACCAAATTTTAGACCATATCAACCTTAATCTCAATCAAATAGGCCTCTGTATCAATCAAGCGAGGCCTCTGATCAAGCTATAAATCAAAATCAAAATCAAGGGCATCCTCAACATGTTAGGCCATTCCAACCATATAATCCAAGTACGACTTCAACATCCAGGGGCCTTGGTTCTAGTACAAAATAACATTTCCCAAGAATATGAGTGGTGTTTCTTATGTAATCAACCCCATAATCAAGAAACATGTTTTAATGGTGCACTCAATCAAGCCTTGATGATGAAAGCGTCGATTGTCTCAAGAAGAAAGTGAGGAATAAAATCAGTATACCAACACTCAAGAAACACCTCAAAGTGACACCATATTGGTAAATTATCAAGTAGAAGAATTTTGTGGCATTAATCAACCACTTCCTCAAGGTGTAGCAGCAAACACGAGAGCTAGGAAAAGAGCCATGGTCAAAGAACAACCAACAAGTGAAAATTATTCTCTTCCTCCCACGGTAGCTCAAAGCATTAGTAATGCAAAAGCAACTCTAAATGCACAAAGTCAGCCTAAAGCACCATTCATGACAACCCATGTACCGTTTAAGTGCGGGAGAAAATTGTGCCAAACAAGGGGCAACATAAGGACAATCCATCCCCTTTCAATATTATTGATCAAATGAAGAAGATGAATGTTAGCATCTCCATGTGGGAGTCATTGGAAATTATAGAGTAATGAGATCTGCTGCAAGCATAAATGGCCAATTGGTTTGCTTCGAATGAGACATCCAAAAATCAGGAGAAGGTCCTCACTAATGTAGTGTCACAAGAGGGGGGTTAACCAAAGAAAAAATTGAATCCTCTGCCATTCTATGTGTCCCCGATTGTCGGGGATATCTTAGTGCACAATTACATGATCAATTCAGGGGTAAGCAACTTTGTAATGCCGAAGCAAATAGTAGATCAATTGGTCCTAAAGTATGAACCAATCTCCAAAGGAGCAATGCAATTAGACGAGATATCGGTGCGGGCGGAGGTAATTAAAGATTTGAATATAACATTACATGCTTTCCCCATGTCACATTCTTGCAAGATGTGTTATTCATTGACTTGCCACCACTCTTCACCTTGTGCTTGTCATGGGATTTCATAGCTAAGATCGGAGGCTACTTGTCTACACATTGGTCACACATGCTCTTCAGAACGAGGTATGGAGCCAAGGCTAAAATCATATCATAATCAATCACCAATTTACATATTCAGCCTCATGTGCCAAGTTCGATCAATGCCAACCGCTTGGCCTTTGACCAAGAATATTATCTAAACATTCAGAAGCAAATACTAAAGTTGGGAATATTCCTGATCTAACATTGGATGAATGGGAAAGCAAAAGGCATGATTTTGATCCATACAAAGAGATGGAAGAAGTTGAGTTAGGAATTTATTGCTTTCATGAAGAAAATCCACTTCTCCCTAGCATCACCAAGTTGAATGAAAAGGATGAAAATGAAGTTTAGTAGCTATTTTTCGATGGTTCAAAGAGCAGACAAGGTGTTGGAGGAGGTGCAATGTTGGTGTCACCATAGGGAATCAATTATTACTCATCTTTATACTTTTAGTTCACTTGTTCTAATAACTCAATGGTGAGTATGAAACATTAGTTCATGGATTGCATTGGGCAAGCAAAAGGGGCATCGAGAATGTGCAAGTTTTTGAAGATAACAATCTAATTGTCAATCAAGTCAAAAGGCAAAATGCTGCTAAAAATGATCTCCTCAAGAGCTACAGGAACCGAGTATGGGATATTATTAAGGACTTCGAGGCCTTTAATATCAGTTCCATACCAAGGAAGAAGAATGAGGCTGCAGACAGACTTGCAACAATTAGGGTAACATTTGACGTAGTTAACAACATGAAGAGGGATAAAACACAACCCCATATCAAGGTGATCGTGAGGCCTTTGGTAGTTCGAAAAACAAAACAAGATGGCGGGTGTTTGAGAATGATCAAAATTTCATCAATTTCTTACGAAATAAGTTGAGTTCTCCACCAAGAATCAAGATAAACTAGAGAAACAAGATGGGGATCAAGTGGTCCAATTAAGGAGGAACAAACTTCCAAAATTCTTGTTGACATTGGAGTCAATCTTCAATCCTAATGATCAATTCTAGAAGGAGAAGGAAAATATTCAACTCAAAGGGGAAGATTCAAATACTAATTCGGTTAGAGAGGGAAAAATACTCCAAATTGGCAAGGTGAGCACGGATCAAGAAAAAAATGATTTCATACAACTTTTCCAAGAGTTCTCAGACATCTTTGCTTAGAGATACAAAGACTTGAAGGGCTTTAATCAGAAGTTGGCACAACATACCATTGAACGAGATCTAAAAGCTAAGCCTATCAAGCGAGAAACAAATACCAGTCAACCCTCATATTGAGCCTCTAATGAGGAAAGAGACAAACAAGCTCATAGAGGCAAGCATCATTTTTTTGATCAATCACTCGATTTGGGTTACAAATCGAGTGCCGATCAGAAAAGGAATGGAGAAATTATCTTGTGTGTGGACTATCGAGACATAAATAGGGATTCTCTTAAGGACCACTATCCACCTTCCTCCATGGCGTATATCTTACAAGTAGTAGTTCATTAAGAACATTTCTCGATCTTAGATGGCTACTCGGGTTACAACAAAATTATGGTGAAAGAAGAGAATCAGTTCAAAATAGTCTTCACCAAAAAATGGGGCACTTATGCCTATAGAAAATTCCATTCAAGTTGTCAAACACTGTGAAGCAAAATTCCAGAGGGCTATGGACATGGTGTTCAAAGGGTTATTGAAAAAAATAGTTCTTGTGTACTTAGAAGACATCACTTGTGTTTTCCAAGAATTGACAAGACATCTCCACCACCTCGGGCAAGTGTTCCAAAGATGTAAAAGATTTAGATTGTCCCTAAATTCAAATAAGTGCATATTCCTACTCACGAAGGCAAGATCTTATGCCAAATTGTGTCTAAGGAGGGATTAACAATCGATCTAGAAAGAGTCAAAGCTATTCGTGCTCTACAATTTCCAAGCCATAAGAAATCCATGTAAAGCTTCTTGGGAGGATCAATTTTGTTTGAAGGTTTGTGCTGGATTTTTCTTCTCTTGTGAAGTTACTAACCATGATGTTAAAGAAAAGTATGACATTCAAATGTAGAACAGAGGGCAAAGAGAGTTTTGAAGCTATCAATCATGTCATATCCCGAGCCCCAACTCTCATCAATCCAGGACTTTTCTAAAAACTTCATGCTCTATGCTTTTTGTGGTTCACACATGATTTCCACAATCTTGGTGCGAGTGAATAAGGAAGGGTCCAAACAACTGTCACATTCTTCAGTCAAATATTGGGCTATGAAGTGAGGTATTCTTTTATTAAGAAGCATGTCCTTGCCATTATCGGATTTTTAAAATTTTCAAGCACTTGGTTTCAAACAATAAGATTCAGTTGTTGGTGTCCCATGTCGATTCAAGTACTTCCTCCTAAACAAGGATTTGAATGAGAAAATCGAAGGTTAGATCACCCGTGTGATGGAGTATAACATCGAAATCAAAGTGACTAAGCTGGTCCGTAGGAAAGGCTTATGCGATCAACTAGCTTCCATTCAAATAATGAGATAAGTAATATGGAAAACATTGTTTTAGTGTTGTAAGATGATCATGAATAACCATTGATGATGATGTACCTAATCCATGTTGGACTTGGGATATGATAAATTATCTCCAAAGCTTCTATGTCCTTCTGGACATGAGCAAAGAAAAAAGAATATACTTTAGACTCCAAGCCATTTTATGTGTGCTTATTGACGGTGTTTTGTTCAATAAGGATGTAAATGGGGTTCTATTGAGGTGGATTGGATCAAATCAAATCAAGAAATTTTTGTCTAGGTTCCATGACAAATAAGCGGGATGCCATTTTACTCCACGAGTAACATATCTCAAGATCATGAAAGTTAGTTACTATTGGCTCACGTTGTTTAGTGACTATTATGCATGGATTAAAAAGTGTAATAAGGGTGCATTCTTCACAGGAAGGTGAATCTAGAAGTGTTTCCATTACATCAAATTTCAGTTGACCAACCATCCATGCAGTGGGGATTAGAATTCATTGGGGTCATCAATCCAAATTCAATCCAAAGCCATAAGTGGATACTAACAGCAACAGACTACTTCACCAAGTGGACTGAAACAATATCACTCAAAGAGGCAAATGAATCCAACATACTTGAATTCTATGAGGGGTTAGTGACTGGATTCAATGTACTAGCCACTATTATATCATAAAATCATCTAGTATTCCTCGGCACAAATATCACATAATGGGTTGTTAGGAATGGATTTTATTTGAGCACCTCCTCTAATTATTACCCACAGGGTAATGGGAAAGCAAAGTCCACGAACAAGAATCGATAAGAATCATCGAGAAGTAATTTGGAAGATAACTAGAGGATGTGCCATACCAATCTCAAATCAGCCTTGTGGGCTAATAGAGTCACACCAAAAGTGTCAAACAAACAACTCTCCTACACATGCTAGTATATGGGAAGGAAGCAAGGCTGCCCATATCACTTGAATTGCCCACATTGGAGCTCCTAAAGTAGCTAGAACTATTATAGTTTGAGCCTATGGAAGCTAGGTATACATAACTCATGGAGTTAGAATAAATAAGAGAGCATTGAATGCAAACCATGGAGAAGGATCAAGCCTTGATCAAAAGGAGTTTTGACAAGAAAGCTAAAGCAAGGACCTTCTAAGAAGGGGACTTGGTTTTGAAATGGGATGCATATCAGGCTAAGACAGGAAAACATTCCAAATTTGATGCCATATGGAGTGGCCCTATATCATCACATGATGGAAAGGTAATAATGCTTTTCATTTGTCCAAGTTGGACAAAGAAAAAACTTGCATATTCCAGTCAATGGAATCTACCTTAAGCACAATTCTTGAAAGGAAGAATTATCACCCTTGTACATATTAGTTTAGGTTTCTCAATTCCTCTAAGTGCTTGTGCACATTGTCTTGTTGTAGAATAGGTTTCAGCTTCCTAAGTGTTGCAGGCATAGGTTTTATTGATCCCTGGTTATATCATTTCACAAGTTCGGTATGCCTCCCAAAAGGAACGATGTAACGGAAGCTCAAAGTTGCAGGAAACAATTGCGAGACTCTCGGAATTTCAAATGTAGAGAAAATAAAATCATATTAAGGGGCATATTTCATAATTATCACTCTCATGTCCTTTTAGATCAATCATCTTTTGAGCTTCTAGTGCCTCCCAAATTCATCCAAGATAGCTCCAACCTCAATATTTTTTCAAGAGGGCCATTCGAATAAGGAAAATTAGTTCTAACAAGTCAATTTGTAGAGGTGAAAGTGAAGGGAAAATAAAATTCCAAATCAAAAAAATTTCCACTCATGCAAACTTTAAGATTTTCTTATAAAAAATTAGAGAGTGCAAGTGACGGATCAACTTCAGGTTCAATGGTGTGCAAGTAGATTCTATGGATAGGAATAAGAGGGTTGGATCAGTTTCAGACTATCGACGATGACTTCATGCCCAATGGAGGCTTTAGGACACTGGTCACTTCACCTAACAGAAGGTAACCTGATGATTCACCAAAATTATTATCCATTTTGCCCCTCGAAAAAATGGACAACGAGATAAAACTAGGAACAAGCATTGGATAGGTCATGCACTGAGAATATGGAGGGGCACAAATTAAATTTCACATTTTGGGAATGTTACAGGTGATTTTGGAAGAATTTAGAGTCATGAAAGGAATTTTTCCTCTTCTTGGTCTTAAGGAAGTCCTAGGAGACTCAATTAGCCTCCTAAGCTCACTTAGTACAAAAGGGAAGCAAAAATGGAAAAATGTGAAAATTGGCCTTAGTGTGCTCTATCTCTCCTTCCATGGCCTCTTGGTTCGAAACAATTCCAAAAAAATCAAATTTGTTGAAAAAATTATCCCAAGGGGGTCCAAAGGAGTCATGAGATAAAATTAGCTCGCCGAGGAGCTTAGCGAGTTGGGGTATTGCAAGGGGGAGCTCTTTATATGGCTCAAGCAAGTTAAACAATGATAGGGTGGTTGGGTTTTCAAGGTCGCCAGAAAGCATTTCGGTGGAGTAGGCCTTGTGTCGGGTGCGGGATGGGAAATGCAACGACATGTTACATCGACAAGGTGAGCCATAGAGATACGGCGGTGGCTTGATCCCACACCCACAAAACATGTCGAGGTGTGTCGAGAATATAAGTTAGGATTTCAAAATGGGGAAACATGGTGTAAATGCACTCTGATATCCCGATGTCAGTGCATTCAAAACCTCAAACCTAAAACACAAGCTAATGACTCAACAGATCAATGTTAAATGTGGAAGTGAAGGCGGTATGTCATGGACACAATGAAAGCATCGAGTTATATGTGCAATGTAATATCAAACCCAAATCGATACACACCGAGTTAATGGTAAGATTCCCAAGGCAAGTTAGGTGGGGAGTTAGAGGTAGTAGGTGGGCAAGCCACCCAGGAGCATGGTTGGTAGCTCGGTGGAGAGTTGTGAAGTGAAACCCAAGCAACCCTTAAACCAACCCATATTCAAATTGACATATCTTCCTCCCAAGATCTCATTTTTCTACAAAATTATACTTCTTGGAAAGATATTTGAGATCTCTACAACATGAAATGATGAAAAATTAAAAATGATTAGGGTAGATGGGTAAAAATCATGATGAAGTCCCAAGAGCATGGAGGCCACACTCAAGTGTAGAAATGGAGTAAATGCAAGTATGAGAGCCATTCATTTTTGTAGAAGGCGAGTATAATCAAGAATGGGTTGTGCAAGCAACCCCATCCTTCTTACAAGTGTAATGATTATTTTGGGAGGTAGTTGAAGCATGGATTATGGCATTTCTCCTTCCCTCTCATCTCATTCTTATATATAATGTAAAGGAGGGCATTTTTATAATGTTGGACATTCTTGTATCTTCCCCTCCATTCTCTCTCACCCGTGAGTGATTTATGGAAACCCTAGCTGCCTTTCTAGAGATTTTTACTAGAAATATTGCCTCTTGCCCATGTAATGAATCATTGTGTAAATTCAATTGGATCAATAAAATTAAATTTTGATTGTTATCTACCCTAGTATGATGTTGTTGTTTTATATTACCTTTATTCATGTTTATGGGTACATCTTGTATGTCCTTTACCTATTTCAGGTCTAGATTTAATATTGATTAGTGGAAATGGGTTTGTTGCTTGTATAATGATTTATGGTGCTTGACAACCCTCTTCATCTTACTTGTGTTCATTCTCATGCAGAATATTGTTCAACACCCTTTTCTTAGTGCATCACCCCCTTTTAGTGTAGATTTCACTTTACATGCAAATCTTTCTCTTTCCCTTTCCCCTTGGAAGCACTAGGGTAGGATTAAATTAGTTGTTTTCTGCATTTTGGAGTATTGTAGTGTTAGGAATAGGTAAAATAAGTTGGATTTCTCTGGAGGGTTATCCTAATTGCAATGTCCCACACTTCAGATAATCCCATATTTGAAAAATTACACTTTGATTATCTCTCACACAAATCACAAAAATCAAGGGTGTTGTAATTTTAACATAACGGTGGTATTTTCTCACCTTTTATTTATTTACTAGGTGCATTTCCACCTCACCTTCACTAAATCTAGACATATTCCAGTGAATCTAGACTCCAATATTTCAAGTATTAGAAGAAATCCATCTCCGTTTTTGCATATATTGGATTCCATTTTTGTCTATACTAGATTCCATTATTACTATTATTGGAATCCATTAGTAGCAATATTGGATTCCAATATTATCATTATTGGACTTATTCTAGTTCTAATTTCACTATTATTGGATTCCAATCTCTATTATTATTGGATTCCAATATCATTATTATTGGATTCCAATTTGGCTAATATTGGATTCCAATAGTGCTATTATTGGATTCCAATTTCACCACTATTGTAATCCAATTTATAAATCTTGATTTTTGGATTTTAGTTTCACTATTTTAGGATTTCTATTTTTATTATTTGAATCCCCACATAAGCCAAGTGGTTATCTTACATATGCCTCATGATCATATCTTAATAAGCTAGCGGTTCTAACTTACATGATGAAATCATGCTAGGTGAAATAATCCTAGTGGCGTCAAAGTTACATCTGCCTTGCAACCACTAAGTTACATTTTCCTTGTGGCCACTAAGTTACATAAGCCTTGTGGCCTCTAAGTTACATAAAAGGATGATAAGCCTAGTGGCCGCTATCTTACATAAGTATATAGGTTGTTAACTTACATAAGCCTAGCGGCCACTATCTTACATAAGCATATAGGTTGTTAACTTACATAAGCCTAGTGGTCATTAATTTACACAAGAGTAGATTCATCTAGGTGAAATAATCCTAGTGGTTGAAAGTTACACCAACCTACGGTAACAAGTTTCATAAGCCTACCCACCACTAAGCTACATAAGCCTAGTAGACCGCTAACTTACATAAGCCTAGGCACCAAAAAGTTACATCAACCTAGGGGTTAAATTTGACGACCACCTATGCATGTCAAACAATTTTTAGATGATAGTAATTTTACAATATTTCCCTTTAAAAAATACAAAATAGTAGTTATTTAAATACTTCAAATTTATATTTATTTAATATTTTGTATATTATATATTGATATAATTTTTATATAAATCTATATAAAAATGACGATGATATTGTAAATATGCAAGTTATGTGTGATAAATTCAACTACTTTTATGATTTTCCATTTTGTAAATCATAAAGAACAACAAAGAGTTAAGAATTACATTAAACACTTGTTTTTTGAGGAAATGGATTTGAAAATGTATTTCCATAGGCAATCATTCCTTCGAGAAAACATTGAAAAATACATGGGTTCAAGCATTGATCCTCACAAGGGTATTAATTATTATTCTTGATATTTGTAAGGTATTGTTGGATAGATTCATAGGGTTTGGTATTTTAATTTGATCTCCTTTCCATATTTTGCTTGACTCCATTCCCAAAGTGACCTCCCTATATCAATATCTAATGTGTCCCTGTGATTTTCATTTTGGTGCGTAAATATCAAATTCATTTAAGCATTCCTAGTAATTTTTTAAATTTCCTTTTCACTATAGGGTTCCCACTAATGTACCCTTATCTTTTGAATGTTTTTGTGAACATCAAAATATTATTTTTAGTTAGCTTTCTACATAATATAGGTAAATTATCATCATTTTACTATTTACTAGTATCATCTTCCCAACATTCACATCCACTAGGGTTGAATTCCTCTTGAGGTCTATCAATCAAAGTAGGCCCAAATATATATATCTTATTTGAAAGGAAATTTTGACTAAATTATCTATCCATGTCAAGATGTGGTGAAAATATCGATCATACATTTTGATATATCTTAAATTTTTTGGCCAAAACAATCTCTCCTCATCATGAAAATATTTTTACAAATAATTCTCTAGGGCATTAGAACATTTTTCCAATATGCAATCTTGAACCTAGTATGCTTCTCCACCTCAATATGAAATTTTGAACATATATATGTAAAATTTCATCTCTTTTAGTGAAAAAATAAATTTTCATTAAAAAACCACTTCCCATGTGTGATGTCATTCCTCTTTTTAACATAAGAAACAACGTTGAATAAAAAAGGTTTCTCATCCACTATTTTTCTAGATTTAATTGAGCGTGACCAATTAGACTCCATGATTGATGATTTGAACTCCATGAACATTTGTTGTCTTTGACATGGAATTTAAACATCTTTGGTTTGTTGATACCCATGATCTTGTGGTTACCATCTGTTAGGTGTGGTAAAGTCAACTAATTGTAGCATGCCTTAAATTTGTAGAATTCAATAAGGTAACAAAAAGAGTTAAGAACTTACATTAAACAAGTTATTTTGAGGAAATGTGTTTGAAAATGTATTTCCATAGGCAAAATCCTTCAAGAAAATTACATTGAAAATTACATAAGTTTTGATCCCTCAAGGAATTAATTATTGTTCTTGAATTTGTGCAAGGTATTTTTTGATAGCTTCATGACCCCGATTTGGTATTTTAATTTATTTCCTTTCCATATTTTTAGGACTCAATGCCCAGTAGATGATGTTGTCTATATCAATATTTGATGTGTCCCTTGATTTTCATTAGAGATTGCTTTTTTTAAGATTCTAAACATCTTTCTTTTTTATTTCCATTTCCCCTATGGGTTCCCACTAATGTACCCTTATCTTTTGAGTGTTTGTGTGAACATCCTGTATTATTTTAGTTCTTGACCCATCCATATAGGCATTATCACCAATTGATCTTACTAGTATCATCTTCCCAACATTCACATCCACTACTAGGTTTTATTCCTCTCGAGGTTATTCATCACTAACAAATAGGACCCAACATATATATCCTTATTTGAAAGGACATTTTGACTATAGTAGCTATCCATGTCAAGACGTGGTGCACCCACTATCTAATCATACATTATGCTATTTAGAGGCAATTGTTTTTGGCATCAAAAACAATATCTCCTTCATCATGTTATAATTGAAAAATGGATTCTCTAGGATTGCACTCTAACATTTTTCCAATATGTAATCTTCAAACAACATAGTATGATTCTCCACCATCATGTTGAACTCTTTTCTAGTGTGTGATGTATTCTGAATGTTCTCTACATGTCTCCATCTCTTTGGGTTATTTGAAGGGTGCCAATGGAGGATCCCCTTCAGAAAGAAAGGTTTCTCATCCACTTTTTTGATCTCAATTTGAGTGTGACTAAATCGACTCCATGATTTATGCTTTTGAACTCCATGATTAGCTTGTGTTTTGACATGAATTTAAACATTACTTTGGTTTGTTGATACCCAATGACAACATGTGGTTACCATCTAGCAAGTGTGGTTCCACAAAGGCCTTAAAGTCATAGACTTCCTTGATAAGGTATAGTGAATATGTTGGACTCCTCTTGGCATGTTCTGTAAGTGTCCATTATTTGTGGCAAAGAGAATGTATCCAATTTTCACAATGTTGTTGATAATCAGCTGAATGTCCCATCTATGTCTTCATGCATGTGACCCACTAGAAGGAAACTCACATACACTATGTTGAAAACCCTTCTAGCTATCAACATGGATGCAAATGTAAACAATGTCATGATTTTTTATCACTTGTGTATTTATCTAGTTGCAAAGTAGTAGAGAATTGGTGGTTGTTTTCTAAATGAACTTGAACATCTCTTATTATATTAGTTGTATGAGCACCCTCATTTTTTTACTTGTATTCCTTTCACTTGTTTATATGCATCATTTTGCAATAGATGCATCATGTAATGGGTGTTTTGACATCCCACTACTATATAAAAATCACCATATTGATCTGTAAGTGGTTCTTCTAGCTTCTAGATACATAGTGCCAATGATGTTATTGTGAAGTTTTCTCCTCGCTCAACAAAAGGGAGACCAAAGTGCCCAAAACCCCCATTTTGTGCCCATGTGTCAGCATACCAGTCAAGGTGATGGGGAGATTAATAACATTGCTTATTGATTTTTCTTTTTTTCCCGTCCTTGGTATTACAATTTTCATCTTGTCCATTTTTCATGCACAATGCTCAAATAACTATTAGGATTTTTTTGTGATTGCACTCTATGTGCATAGTAAGTTGAACAACAACTTTGAATGTAATCATTGTGCCATTTTTGGTGTTGATCTATTTGTGCCATAGTGTTTTGGACATGAGGTCATTGCATGTTTTTTCTTAAGCTCTTTTGCACTCGTCACATTTGGTGAAGAAGTTGTTCTTGGTGATTGAAACATGGGAGAAATTTTCTTGCCATATTTTGCTGAGATTTGACTATGACGTTTGAGGAAGGTCCAATAATGAAAGGCCCTCATTACACTTTTTTAGTATGTAAGAAAAATTATAACATGCAGTGAATAAATCTCATTGTTACTTTAGTACCATCTTGTCCCATTGAACAAGACATGTGTGGGGATATATCAGAATTCTTCTCCACCATTTTGGATATCAATGCAATAGTTATGACAATGTTTGGCATTTGTTTTTTTGTTTTCTTGTATTTCCATTTATTTCCCTCCTCTCTCTCTCACCATTAATCCAAGATTGTTTATATATCCATAATAGGTGCTTTTTGAGATTCCATGACATTTGTACCATGCATTTTGACATACATCCCTTCCACATAACTTCAATTTATCTATAGTATGTTCTAAAGTTTGACCTTGATCACAATGATAGCATTTGCGGTGAATGTATTAAGTACAAAGTTTTTTTATGGTAGGTTCATTCATACCTAGAGTTAAATTCCAACTATGATTGAAAGCACTTAGAGATAGATTGAGAGACATCCTTCCTTGCAAAAAGGTTTTTTCTCAACTTCAAAAAAAATTGTTCTCTTGATTTTTCATCATTTTCCTTTCTTTGGTGTACTAGATGGAGTAGAATTTACCTTTTGGCATTTGTAGGTGTTGTAAGGTATTTTTATCAAGTTTTCATTACTACTACATATGGAGGATTCATATGAATTTGGGTATACTAATTGAGGCAATGGATCTTCAAATGCACTCCACATTTTTACCAAAACTCTTGGAATTTATTTTAGCCTTACTTCCATAACGAAACCATCTTGATGGGCCAACTAGTTGATAGGAGCAAACCATTAGATGAGAGATCCTTCTGATATGGAGAAACCCTTAAAAAATATGTAATTAATTTATCAACATGCACCCCAAATGTATTTCCATCTAATTTTTTAAAGTGCACCATGTCTCCTTCACAAACATTTGTAATTGTTGCTTTCTAAAAAATTTGTGTTCTTTTGAAAAAAATGTATCAACTTGGTAGTAACCCCTTGAACTTCAAATTGAAGTCAATTTTTGATGTGGCGGTTGTTTCTTGGAGTTCAAAATTTCCATTCACATGAAGTGTAGTTCTTGTTTCTAGATAAACTAGGTTTTTGATTGGCCAGAAACTTCATTGTTGTTGCATTGTAGACTTGGATAGAAATCATTGCATGTAGTTATAATATTCTCCACAAAAACACCAAACTGTGTGGGTCCCAACACTACTCCCAAAATCACATGTTGTTCTTGTACTAGGGATATAAACCCTTTAACTATGTCACCTTCTTTTTGAGGACACTTATGTTTTAGCACCACGTAGGTTGTAGAAAATTCATCCCTATCTTTAGGAGTTGTGAAACAATGGCTATCACTATTAGAATTCAAACCCTCATCCTCATTAAATGTATCCTCTGAGTCACTTCTCATGATGTTTTGAATGCCATCACCCCCACATGTGAAACATTTGAAATCACATGCTTAATCATTTGCTTCCTTTCCCATGGGATAAAGTATCCCTTGTTTTCAATTTCTACCAGGGTTTCACAATCATCAATTGTGTATGGTAGTCTCACTCTGCCATTGAATACAATACTTATTGTGACAACGAATAAGCTAGACCCCATGTCTCTACAATGGAGTGTATCTTTGGATGGATAAACTAGTCCCTCTCACAAACTTTCACACCTTTGGATAGTAAATCCACATGTGCTCCATCTTTAAAAATAGAGTTCATTTTCAACTATATCCACAAATAAAAAGAGAAAATTAGTACTAAGGACACTTAAATATTTAACATTAGTATGGAGAATTGAAATCACAATGAGAAAATAAAAATATACATCTTATATGAACATCTTTAAAACCTCATTTAATCCAAATATTTAAACATATAAAAATTGTATTACACCCTTAGATCCCATTTGTGTGTATAATTTTATCCATAAAACACATAGTGTAGGGGAAAGGAGCCAATGATCATGAATCTTAATGTAGGAGGTTGTTAGAGTTACTTAACTATCATTAAAAAAATACCTTTAAAAGATTAAGATTTTTATAATGCACACATTTTATTTTGTGCATTTAAATTTTGTTGAAAAATATTTCTAAGGGATTTAAAATAGGTACTTTTTAGTACAAAGAAAATTAATATTGGCCCTTACTTGTGAATAAAATCACCTTTTCGGACAACTGATGTGTCACCTTTTTATTGGCTGATTTGTACATGTGACTTGATTTTACTTGTGTTATTGGCTACCTTTTTTTCTAAATTTTTAGTATAAAAGTTATAAATGTTGACTTTGATTTTTACAACTAGTGGTACTATACTACACATTACCACTCACAGTCATTGGCTTATGCACATAATCATTGGCTTCTTTCCCCTATGGCTTTCAAAAGTTGTATAGCCTAATGGCCGTTGTGACTGATGTAATTTTTTTTTTACATGCTAAAATTCAAATATTGACTAGAATGGGAGGCCAAAAGTTGGTGATCACACTTCAATGTGAGTGAGCGAGTGCAATTCCAAGTTTGAAAACTCACACTTGGACGTGATAGTGATAGCTCATCATCATGAGTCAGAGAGTCATGGCCTCGTAGTGTAGATCTATAAAGTGTGATTCCTCGCATGAAGTGTCATCCTCGCATGTCAAGTGTGATCCTCCTCACACATCAAAGTGTGATCCTCATCAGGAAGTGTGATCCTTTGAGCAAATCAAAGTGTGATCCTCACACATCGATGTGTGATCCTCACACGAAAAAGTATGAGAATTTTCAAGATGAAGTGAGCATTTTCAAGAGAAGTGTGAGCATTCACACTTGGAATAACGATCACTCGCATATATCGAAGGGCATATTTTCACCTTCCATTCTAGTCAAAAATTGTCTATAGCCTAAGCAGCCTCTTGGACTTAAATTTAGGGCCATTAATATTGTGTCGAAGTAAATCGTTCATGTATTTAATTCTCTAATTGTATAGCTATGTTTATTTTATGGTATAGAGTTCAAGTTTAGTCTTTATTTGATTAACGATGGTGGTATATGCTTTGATTCAATTATGTGTATTAATTGTTTCTAAGATTTTTATATCTTACGTAATCTTTTAACAATATAAGTTTATTTTTAATAATTGTATATAATATTGAGTAGAAGTAACCCATGCTACGTAGTTTTTTATTAATAATTGTCAATATTAAAGACTTAATTTCAATTAAATATATGTATGTCAAATTTAAGTTTCAAACAATGTCAAATTTTAGTTTTCATACATTAAAAATTATGTTATAAAAATGTTACCTTAATTCTTTACAATAATAATTACACTTTTTGTAAGGTCAAATGTTACCTAATTAATATTGCACTTCCCTAAACATTAAATGGCCATTAAACCGTATAATGTAAAATCTTCCACTTGAGAGTATTTTTTTTTTTTTTCATACTACATTTAATGTTAAGTGGTACAATATTAAATTTTAATCCACACAAACTCTGTTAATGTCTATATTTAATGCAATAAAATGGAAAATTGTATACTCATTTCAAGGTGACAACACCAAAACAAGGAGCACATATACAAATGGGGGAAGAACAAAGTTACAAAAATTAAAAGAGGTAAAGCATTGTTATTTTATTTTGAAGAATTTCATTTTATACACCCATTTCACAATGATTATAAATATTGCATTTTTAGTAGGTAATTAACCAATTTTCAATGTTTCTCCACATGTTTTGATTATGTGAATTTATAGAGCACAGACCCTTGTATATTTATTTTAGAAAATGAAAAATGAAATTAAGTTTAGATAAAAGATGGAGTACATAAATTTTTCATTTGTGAATGTTTATAGTAACTAATAAATTTTCAGGACATGGAAATATCACCATTTTCCTTGTTTTCACATTTTCAAATCCCAAGTTTTCAAATCAACTCCAAGAAACTATGCAGACAATATGGTTTTTTCAACACAACTAAGAAACTGTCCATGTAAAGGACTTCTGTGTGCAAAACTTAGATGGAAATAGTGTCTCAAATTTGCAAGAGAATACAAGTGGCACACATAAAAATTGGGTCCTTGCATTCCACATTCACAAATCGATCTAAATTCTCCATATATTGTTGATGATTCAAAATTAGAAGAAACATTTTCAATAACCCATGCATATGAAAGAGATAGAAATAATGAGGAGCTGATGAAAGAATACAAAGAAGAGTTGTGGTCAAAATCTGATGTGAAAACATTTATTTCAAAATATGAAGAGGTGTATGAACATTTAAACCATGGAAAACTTGGAAAGAAACATTGGGATAATATAAAGATGCTTTGAATCAAGTTTGTGGAAAAACATTCACTGGGATGCAATGCAAATACAAGATGAACAAGTTGAAGAAAACCCTCAAGAAGGAGAAACAATTGGAAACACAACATTGGCAACACATTCAACATGGACTTTCTATGAAGATATGGATCACATTACACAAAAAACACACAAGGTTATTGGTTTTAATGGAAAAGAGAGGGTTAATATAACCACTTCTACTTCTAAAAAAGACATGAGAGGGAAATCAAAAATCCCTTCTATCAACATTGAAAATTTGGAAGGAGAAAAGATAGAAACCCCTTTGAATAAAAATGGAATTCAGAGAAAAGGTGTGAAGAGAAAAAGAAACTCTTATGGAGATTTGAAAGAGGTAATAAAAATAACATGCATCTATTCAGTCAGACATTGAAATAAATTGAGCAGGGAAGGCTTCAACTTGAGCATGAAAGAATGGAACAAGAGAGAAAGCTAATGGAGAAAATATTGGATGTACAACTTCAAGTCCTTTTTAGTCTTTTTACCCAGTAAATTACAATTTTTTTTTTAACCATAGTAATATAGTATTTGCATCATTCATTCCATTTAAAATATGGTATACATTGTGTAAGAAAAATATCATGCATTTGGAGTTAGCTAATACTTCTCTATTTTGCATTCTTCCTTTTTTATTTCAAAAATTCCAACGATCAACATCATGGGTGCCACCAAGATCATTGACACACACATCCCAAGATATTGTTTGTGTAACAAAACAATTTAAAAATGATGTTGGTAAACATGTATATTTTTGTTGAGGACAATATGATAATTCAATATGTGAGACATCAATTGAACCACATATCATTGGTAGTATAGTCAAAGTATGGAATACTTATATACTCTCTATGTAATTTATAGATGATAATATTTCAATGAGCATGGTGTTCTTTTTTCATAATGTTGATAATTTTGATAATATTTGTGTGTGGCATATATGGTTAATATTTGTGTGTGCCATTAAACCGAAAAATGTAAAGTTCATGTGATATTCAAAATATGATAATTCAATATGTGAGACATCAATTGAACCACATATCATTGGTAGTATAGTCAAAGTATGGAATACTTATATACTCACTATGTAATTTAAAGATGATAATATTGATAATGAGCATGGTGTTCTTTTGATGATATTGTTGTTAATATTGATAATTTTTGCATGTGGCATATATGGTTAATATTGTGGTTCCCCTAAATTAATTGGCCATTAACCAAACAAAGTAAAGTTTCACGATGATATTTGAAATATGTGTGCCATTTGATAGCCATTAATTAGCCATTAAATATAAAGCAAATTAATGACAGTCACGTGTCTTTTGTAATTCATGTGTGCCAAGAAAGTGGCAGTTGGAAGTGTCGGTTCCATGTAATTATAGATTGTCATTTATTAGTATATTTCAAGGACACTTAAATTTTTGAAGCTTCTGGTGAGAACATTGGTGTAAGGGAAAAACTCCATAAGCATAATAATTCATTGGAAAATATGATCATGGTTTGATTTCCAAAATTCTGAGCACGGTTTGTTTTCATGAAGGCATAAAAATCGGTATGCATTCTCACCTTTTCCTTCCAAATTTTTGAAATTCTATGAATGTAGAATTTTCCGTAGCCTTTTCAATGAAACCCTATTTTTCTACTTCCAGTAGTCAAATCTATCTATTCTTTAACGCTCTTTGAAAAACACTTCTCAACTGATAGGGTTTGACATCATTTTTCATTCTATTTTCCGATCCCTAAATGATTTGTCTAAATATGTGTGTACCTCGCTTTGAGTAATGTAAAACATGTTATGGGTATTTTTTTGCAAAGAGGACTGAGAAATGATTCATAAAATACCTGACATGGACATCAATGATTACTGAAGTGAAAAAAATGGGTGTTGCTGAAAAGGCTGAGGAAAATAGATTTTGTTCAGTTAGGGTTGTTAATCATTTAGGGATTTTGGACCGCTTAGCGGCCAATTTCTATAGACATTTCATTTTAAATTAAATTGTAGTAATGAAATAATGATAGTAACTTCCAGTAGATGAAATAGTAATAGTAACACAAATAATTGTTTTCTTGTTTACAGTAATTGTTTGATTACATAAGGAAATTGTTGGAAATAAAATTTTTAAAAACATATATGTGACTGCTAAAGCAAAAATGCAAAGAGTTCCATCTGTGTAGGTTCCTTTTTGAAATAGTGAATCGGGAATTATAAAACCTACTATTTGAGAAGTTAGGCTAAACAAGATTTTGAATAATGTTTCACTTAATTGATAGTTCTAGAAAGACATATACAACATTTAGAGATTAAAATTACAGGATCTAGTTGTTTTAGTTAAATTAGCTAATGATATATCAACACTAAAAATTATAAGATGTCATGGCTTTTCTTTCTTAATGTGACAATAAGCATATGGAAATAGGGAGATGTGATATCATGGAAAATTATGATGTTTAATGACAAGGGAGATTATACATAAGGTTTGGAGTCTGTATTTTCATACTAACACTACAAAGAGTGTGTTCATTATATTTATTAAAATTATACCATGGCCTTTGAGACTTCATTTACTAACTAATTATAGATCACCATCACTTTTGAGATTTCATTTATAATTAAAATGTGGAATTTTTATATTCCTTTCAATAACTTATAGTAAATAGTATGAGAACTAGTTAAGGCTTGATCCCTCTCGAGGGTATCTAGTGCAACACTTGGCTCAAAAAATTTTTGTGAAAAACTAATGAGAGCTAAGAAATGTGTGACCCCTAAAGAAAACATGTAATGCAACTCTTTTCTCAGTTCAATAATAGATGTCCAATGAATGATGCCTCAAAAAACTAAGTTCAAAATATTTTGTCGATGTTGATCATAGTGACCACTAAGCTTGTAAATATTTTGTTGTGGTTGACCTTAGAGACCACTAGGAACAAAATTTTGTATGTGTTGACTACTCATTGTGATATTTAATGACCTAGGAGATTATACAATTATAATTAATTAAAGAGACGTCCATTGAATGGTGTTTTGCTAACACTAAGTTCAAAATATTTTATCCAGAGGAGGATGTTATTGACCACTAAGATTTATATATTTTCTTGTTAATGCATTAGTAGTTTTCTTATTAATGATGCCTAGTGACCACTAAGCTATAGGTATATCCTTATGGTGATCGTAGTAACATGAAGGATAAGAAGCACATATTTATTTGTTAATGATTCTTATACACCGTTAAGCTCCAAAAATATGTTATGGCTGACCCTAATGACCAATAGGATAAGAAATACTTATGTTTGTACCCCTTAGTAGTGATCAAATTGGTGTTCTTTTCTCATTGCAATAATAATTGTTGTTATTTGAAATAAGCCTAGATATGGAGAAGGTCTAAATAGTTTGTTGTGGCTGAACTTAGCAACCACTAAGATCAACACTACGTATATCTTGACCCCCACCAATTCAAAGATTATAGAAATTTTTCTCATTCTAATAATAGTTTTCCTGTGAATAATCCTAGATACAACCAATCTCTAAATATTTCATTGTTGATCAACTTAACGACCACTAGGATCTAAACTATGTAAGCCTTTGAAGCCTCAAGAGTGTTTGTATTGACAAAATTTTCTCATTGCATTAATATTTTTACTGGAGTGATGCCTAACAAAATGCCATGGTTAAAAATACATATATCTTGACCCCTTATTAATAGTAAGTGCATGTAATGATGCCTAACAATGAGACATTTCGATCATTCCATTAATAGTAAGTAAATGTGATCCCTTACATGCATGTACAACAATTTTCTCAAGTCAATAATAGATGTCCATTGAATGGTGTTTAGCTAACACTAAGTTAAAAATATTTTGTTGAGGTGGATGTTATTGACCATGTTAAATTTTATATATTTTATTGTTAATGCATTAGTAGTTTTCTTGTTAATGATGCCTAGCGACCACTAAGCTATAGGTATATCATTATGGTTGATCATAGTAACAACTACGATAAGAAGTACATATTTATTTGTTAATGATTCTTATAAACCATTAAGCTCTAAAAATATGTTTCCGTTGACCCTAGTGATTAATAGGATCATAAATACTTATGTCTGTACCCTCAAGTAGTGCATGATTGGACGTTCTATATTGCTCATCACAATAATAGTTGGGATTTGAAATAAGCCTAGATATAGATGAATCTCTAAATAATTCATTGTGGGATGAAACATAGTGACTCAAAGATCAACACTACATATATATCTTGACACCCCACCAGTTCAAAGATTGGAGAAATTTTCTCATTCTAATAATAGTTGTCTAGTGGATAATCCATAGATACGACCAATCTCTAAATATTTCATTGTGGCTGAATGTAGCCATTGCTAGGATTTGAACTACGTAAGTCCTGAAGCCTCAAGAGTTCTTGTATTGATAGAATTAGATCAAAATTAGATCTTTGTAATGTGGATGGTTGTTAGACAATGGAATAATCCTTCCAAAATATGTTGCGTGTGAATTGTCAAGAATGATTTTACATAGTTTCTAAACTTAGCAATCCATGATTGAATAGATAGTGATTATAATGGAAAATGGTAATGATAGGATCCCAACGGACCACTAAGCTATACTAGTAATGAAGCTTAGTGGTTATGCTAACATTTTCTTTGATATGAAGAGAAAGTCTTGATCCTCTTGATGGAAAAACTAGTGCAGCAATTGGCTCCACCAAGTAATGCATGTGGATAATTTATACAATTATATTATTGATAATAAAAGTCATTCTAAAGTTATAAACCATTGATTGCTATGACAAGAGGTAATGAAAGTATCGTAGTGGCTAGCTAAGCTAGACCATGATTTTTATTCAATAGTTATATGTAAACTAATAAATTGTACCATTCGCTAGGATTTTTCTTTTATACGAATGAATATGGCTTATAATTTACAAAGATATATTTTAGGTGAAATATATAAGTCTTTATCCCATCTTGTTGGAATGTAGTTCTACAATTGGGTCTAACATGCAAAGTCCACCCAATATGATATAATTACTATCATTGAAAAACAATATCGGTCCAAATCTTAACATATAACACTTACAATGAAAATCGGTAATCATAGGAGCGTAGTGGCCACTAAGCTAGACCATTGTTTGTTATTATATAGCTATTTTCAAATAAATAAAATGTTGAGCCTAGTGGTCACTACGTTATTCATTTTCAACTAGTAATGGAGATTAGAGGTCCATGTTTTTTCAAATTGAGAGATTGTTGAGCCTATTTCCACATGTGTTATTCCCTTACAATTAGTAATGCAAGGTATGAGAAAAATGTAAGGCTTCATCCCTCCCCAGGAGGTTTGTCAGCATTATTTGGCTTTGTCCATTAGGAATATTTAAGCCAATATGATAAAGTTTTAGTCTATGAAAAACTATATCGATTCAAAAGTGTAGAGATAGTGGTTAAAACCATGAGAGGTAATGTTAGGAACCTTGGAGGCCAATTTTGTTAATTTATCTCTCTTTTTAATTTAAGAACGAGGAAAATCATAGTGGTTTAATGTCATTCCTTTCAATTAGTAATGGAGCTTTGGTGGCGATAAGCATTTTTCTTTGATATGAACGGATGTGAATTACAACATAATCCAATGATCAATTTCAAATAAAACTCATTAAGTATTTGGGGGCTACGTTATTCTTTACAAAATGTGTTGTGGTACAATTAAAAAAATTGTTTAACAAATTTTTCTTAACGAACGCTAGACCCATTATTGTGTTTACAAATTTCTCACACACTCTGCTCAAAATTTGAAAAATTAAATCTTAAATTCCTTTATGTTAGTCCATTAATTGGTGTTAATTACCAACAAGTAATGTTAAAAACTATCTATTCATATGTCAACTTAAATCCTCTCTCTCGTTAAAATATATGTTTTCAAAATTTCCTTTCATATTATCTACGCAATGTGGATGGTTGTCAAAGAATGGATAATACTTCCAAAATATGTTACGTGTTAATTATCATGAACAATTTTGCATAGTTTCTTAACTTAGTTATCGCTAGGATCTGAACTACGTAAGTCTTGAAGCCTCAAGAGTATTGCTTGTATTACTAAATCATTGCATTGATATTTTTTTATTGGAGTGATGCCTAGGGAATGCCATGGTTAAAACTACATATACCTTGACCCCTCGGTTGTACATGTAAATTTTCTTCGCTTATTCTATTAATAGTAATTCTATGAATAATGTCTAGTGATCGCTAATCTCTAAATATTTAGTAATTTCGACCTAGTGACCGCTAGGATCGACACTTATATATTTTACATGGAAATTATTTTCTAAGCTTACCTAATATTCATAATAAGGGACATATGAATGTTGTCGTAAAATCAATTATGTCATTTGTCTCAATAATTATTTTTGTTGATGATGTATGCAACATTCATGGCCTTTTAATTTTTCAACATGGCGAGAGAGCAGGAAATGTTGATGGTCGATACTTATTTATATTCCAACAAGAGTGAAACAAGTAATAAGAGATATCGTGTTCATTCCAAATTGCCTTACATGACAAATTTCAGCATTACTCAACTTTATATTCTATAGTTCGAATGAAGTGTTGATGTTGATTCCATAGACATAAAGGGTATATCGGAAGAGAAAGCAATATGGTTCTAATACATAAGGGCAATAAAAAGAGTTGGTCTCCATTTAATTGTTGTTAAACCAGAGGCGCTTCCATTTCTGGAAGTGATCGCTTCCTATCTACTTCATGCTAAGTCCAAGGATTTTTCATTATTTTCTAAATTAGGGAAAAAGAGAATAGGTTTTTTTGATGGGAATGCATACAAAAAATATTGTAAACTTCCATAGCCGGATTACTATACAACTCAAACATATTCGAGTCCTGGATGGCCCAAAGGAGAGTAAGAGATGTTTTGCAGAGTTGGGAATTTGACCCATTAGATAATATGGATGATTTTAATATGTCTGATATCCTTATTAAAGGTTTAGAACAAGAGTTTGTATTGGCATGACACTCATGAATAGGCTATATAGAAATTTGTCAATCTCTAAGGTGGATGTTTCCTGGATCCTGTTACTTTCTTTTATTATTGATGATGGCAAGATTCCCTCCTTAGGTTAGGTGCTCTATGTCAATTTAGTGAGACAAAGAAATAATTTCATCGACAACGGAAATCATTTTACATGGCTTCCTATCTTCTTGATGTTGTCTTTGGTGTTCTCGAATGCCCGGATTTATGTCAAATCTGGTATCCTTCGAGGCCTTTGAAGGTAAATGAAAAATATTCAGACTTGTATGTTCATCATTTCGATCGCATATTCAAGATATATGCACTTATTTGTATCTGCTCGCTCTACCAATAATTCAGGGAAAATTTTAGTGGTGAATTTTTGTAAACTCGTGAAAATTGAGGATTATGGAAATTTGAATTGGCGAATATTATGTGGTTCGTAGCCGACTTATTCGCCAAAAATTTGACCGACATGTCCCTTATACTATTCATTTTGCCTAGATTTTACACATATATAAGAGCTTATGAATGTAATTCACCACCATTTCGAATCATATCATGCACATATTCACCGAAGTAAACATAAGAAAATCCTCACCACCAACACTAAAATTTGAGCCATCCAACCTCTTAGCCATCCAACTCTGATCCACCCAACACTGATCTGTCCAAAATTGATCCGTCCAACTTTGATCCGTCCAACTCTAATCCATCCAACCACCGAGTCATCCAAATCTGATCCGTCAACTCTGATCCATCCAAATCTGATCCATCCAACTCTGATTCATCCAAATATGATCTGTCCCAACTCTATTACGTCCAACCACGAGCCGCCTGCAAACTTTATTTGTCCCTTAGTCCAACGACTAGTCATCCAACCCCAGGTCGTCCAATGGTTAACCCCTAGCCATCTAACCCATTATCCATCCAACTGTATCCATCCATCCCCATTCGTCCAACCCCTTAGTCATCCAACCCTGAGCCATCTAACCCCTAAGGCTTAAGTCATCCAATAACTTAGGCATCCAACCCCTTTGTCATGAGTCGTCAAACCACTCAGTGACTCAGTCATCCAAACCTTTTCCGTCCAACCCTTTACCGTTCAACCAATGCCATCTAACCTTAAACCGTCCATTCTCAGAGCCTTCGAACATAACATCCGCCCCTAAGGGCCTAAGTAATGTAAGATCATGGATACTAGAAATCAAGGCAAAAAGATTACAAATTCAGCCAGTTCAAAAAAGGGTGCGAATACTTTGCTTGGCTATTTTGGAAAATCATAAAAAATGAAGTCGGTTTTGCATCAATTGAAAATATTAGTATGTGGCGAGTGCTATTTATTGGTTATTTAATCTTATAGAATTTAATAATTATGTTTATAATATTGTTCTTGGAACTCTTTGTACTCTGTAAAAATTTAACTATAGATAAAATTAATACTATATAAGTAATAATTTTATAGAATTATATCAAACATTTCAAAAATTCCTTCACATAATAATGAATTTAAAGATATTGATGATCCATTATATGTTGAGGAAAACATTTCATCCCTTGATGACATAGAAGTACAAGAAAATTCATCGAATTCTCAAAGTACACTAGCAGAGGAAGCTTCTACTCCAAGGTCTATTTCTATAAAAAGGAGACATGAGAATCAAAATAGTCCTACGGACTCGGATGCACGAAGTTAAATCCCAAGAAAAAAATATATGTTAGAAGAAAGAGGGAAAACTAGACAATTGGAAGGAAATTCCAATTCGAATGGGCTGCAAAATATCCTTTTATTGAACTCTGTGTACACTAAAAATTGTAATGATGTTCCAACACAATGTCGATGTAAAATATGTGGTTGGAAACATGGGAAGGATCACATGATGCAACTCAAACTGACACAATTGAAAAGCACTTTGTGGGAAAATATACATTTCCCAAAAGCTAAAGGATGGTAGCATAGTCAGAACACATAAATGGAAAGATGCAAAAGATTGTCTACATGTCAAATACGTAGAAGAGTATGAAAAGGAACAAAAACATATCAAATATATAAATGAAAAAGGTGGGACCATAGTAGCAAGATTGAGCAAAGCTATGGAGGTAGAAATGCAAGCAAAGGGTATTCAGTTTGCTACCGTATTTCATATAATGAAAAGGGGAAGACCGATGTCATATTTTAGAGAAAATAAAATGATGTATCAAGTTATTGGTCTACAGAACGTTCCTCAATCTCATTGGTCAAATACTAGTGGCTAGGAGATTGTAAAATTTCTATCTATGGTAGAAAAGGAGGATCTAAAACTATGTGTTCAAAAGGTAAAGTATATTTCCCTTTCATTAGATGAGGTTACTGCAATCGATAATACTTCATGGATATGTATTCATGTTTACACATTTTCTAATGAAATAAGGACTCCACACCTCTTAAAAATTCATAAAATGACTGAGAATTGCAATTCTGAAAATATTTATAAATTGGTGGTGTCAAATCTGAAGGATATCACCGGAATGGATGACTTTTCCATTGCAAAAAAATTAGTTTGTGTCGGAACCAATGGTGCAACTATAATGCAGGGAGCTAGAAATGGTCTGTGTGTTAGACTTCAGAAAACTATTGCTTCATATATGGTTGTTGTCCACTACATGGCTCACAGAATGAATCTTGCCTACAAAATTGTGAGCACATTTGAAAATGTAGCTAAAGTGGAGGAATTGATACGTGATCTACATGCCTATTATTCTAGCAATTCAAGAGATTTTTAGAATTTCAAAAATTTTCTATTGGACTGATAGAGGGAAAAAACTTCTCAAAGATGTAGATACCAGATGGGTATCTATGTATGAACCTGTTTGTAGAATATTTGATGAATATCCTTCACTGATGGTATTTATGTTTAAATACTGCAGGGATGTAGATAAAGCTAAAGATCTATTGTGTTGTCTAACTGACATAGAAACTTTACTCACACTCTATGGCATTTTTCACATGTTTAGGGAGCTTAATATATTAATGAAGCATGCAAAAGATCGGTCTTTCTACATTACAGACTTCATAAGACTCAGAAGACATGTTTTCTGGAGTCTAGAAATTTTATATATTTCTGATGGGAGTTTTCAAGGTGCTTCTTTTGAAAACTAGAATGCATTGACAGATTTGAAAAATTCTAGGTGCTTCTTAAAGTACAATATACATGATCATCTATGTATAACAACACATGGAAGAGAGATTCCACTTCATATGTTCCAAAAAAGAGTTGATATGGCAAACTCGAAAATAGAAGTATGAGTGACATGAAATTTATATGATATAGTATTAATGGAAACTAGGAATAAGTTTAAGAAATATCTCGAATCGTTAGCTAAAGAGATCTGGGAAAGATTCAAAAATGATAAAATACTTGAAGCAATGGGAGTTGTAAATCTGCAATTTTGGAATTTGTCAGGCGACAACCTTATACATCTATCAGTCCTTTATTTATCAAAAACATGGGTGATCTAACTGATCATTTCTCTAAGACTGAGGTATTTTTTGAAAGAAAATTACTTAGTTCACAGTCAATGGATTTTGTTAATACTATGATACGAAAAGTTCAGCTTCTACAAAACCCATAGGATTACAATGCCATGAAAAGGATTTGGAAGGATATCTGTTCCAGTAGTATTCTAAGTGAAGATTTGAGTGAGTATATTAAGTTGTATGAGCTTTTCCAAACAATGATTTTGGGTTATGTGGAAAATGAGAGGGTTTTCAGTGCACTATCCTTTTTAAATTCAAAAGTTCAAAACAGATTGGATAGGAATCTAGAAAGTTGTCTCAGATTGTATGTATCACGTTACTTAGTGGATTCTTTTCCTTATGATAGAGCACTGGCATTGTGGAATTCACTAGTAGAAAGAATAGGAGTTAGTAATATTTTGCATAACCCAGGGGATCAAGACACATCCACAGATCATGTTACAGTTGATTTCTAAGACACAAATGAAAGCGTTTCTCTAGGACTATTCCAATTTACATAGATTTCATTACAATAATGTTATGTAATGAGTATAGATTTATTTCATATGGAGATTACAACTTTTCCATTGGAATAATGTCATTATGTGTTTCAACTATCCCATTTGTTTTTTATATTTGATTTTCAAATTCAAACTGAAATAAATACACATTTGTGTTTTATATCTGTTAATTGATTTATTTTACATCTGCAACAAATCAGAAACATAAATATTTTAAAGAAACAAAATCAAGTAAATTTAAGAAACATTTAAGTAAACAATAAAAAAGAAAAATAGTTTGTATTAACAACATATAGTAACATTGTACAATTCTAATTTCCAAATTTCTTTTGAAATCGATCTCTCATATGGCGGATTACTTTATGAAGAAAATTACAAATTCATACAACATTATCGGCCTAAGGGGGTTGTCATAACATATCAAATCTTCGGACAAGTTATGTCATATAAGGACACATTACGAGGTCATCCTCTTTTACTCGCCTATGATTCAAAATCATAGTTGTCCTTACATCTGCCACATGGAATAAACACACTAAAAAAGGCATGGCGAGTATCTTTTAATTCCTATTCCAATGTCGAATTGTGTGACACACACACATGTCACATGGTGAACTTTACTAACATATCTTATTTTATGTTGTAGGTGAAGCTTGTTCTTTTCTTGCGTTAGAGGTATAGGATTACGCATCATCTATACCAAGCTATCTTTTATAACTCTTGATGCCTATAGATCTCGTGCTGTGGTATTGATATTCTCTAGAATATTCAGCTCCTCCCTCGCTACATCTCCTACAAGAAAAAAGTGTTGCATCTGCATCTGTCTTTTCCTTCAGTAAGACTTCTGGATCCATTTTATGCTCTTTTATTATCCTTCTCAATGTATTATTTTGTTTATTTATAACGATGCTTTTTCCTTCAAGTGTGGAAATGAATTTAGGTCTTTACAGGAATTCTTCAAATGTGCTTCAAATACAACTTCTTCTTTCTTTAAATTTTCATATTTTTCCTGTAAAATAGAAATATTAACTTTTTAGTCTATAATCGTAGATAAAATGAACAATTATATTGCAGTGCTTATAATATTAGGATTTTGCATGTAAAACTAAAAGCCCACTCACAACAACTTTTTATTTTTCAACATTCGCTATTAAAACATTTGTCTTGTCTTTAGGCCATTTATTGTAGTAAGCCTTTGCTTCAGCATTGAGATTCTCCAACTTGATTAACATTATGTCTATAATTTCATCATTGTAATCATTACTATACAAAATAGTCCCTGACTGAGCTTTGTTTAGCAAAACATCCTGCCATGTTGGTTGGCTCTCTATGGTAGTGAACAATGAATTCCTTTAAGCGTGATTATGGTATCATGTATCTATCTCTTTTATCAAAAAAATTCTCTCCTCTCCCAAGACCGCACCAAATCCACATCGAGACATTACAACTTCTTGAATTTTTTCCCCAGTACTATCTCGATATCATATTTTCTAATATAAAATGTTTATTTTCATCATCTATTTGTGGAGCATTACTTGGAGGAGGAGGAGAGTCACCGCCTGTGTTGGGGTTAGCACACCGGTTGTACATATAATATATCATATCTAAGAATACATGCAAATAAAAATGGATATTCTACCAAAATAAATATACAAAACAAGAGACATAAATCAACACCAGATTTAACATAGTTCACCCAGTGTGGGCTATGTCCACCAACAAACAAGCCAATCTATTATCCAAAACTTTGGCAAGATATACACTGAATATTTACAATCTTCCACACCTCTTAGATGTACAATAATTTCTTTCTTTCAAGATTTTGCTTCATCTCCAAGAATTTTCTCTCTCACCAACTTCTGCAAGTTCTTCTTAATTCTTGTTAATCCTAACTTCTAAACCCTAGGTTTCATGTTTATATAGTCGTTTATAGACTTAGGGAACTTAGCCATGCAATTACAATTAATAGATATACTTTAATGCTAAAAATATATCTAATTCCCGAGAGTTAATTAAAACATCCTCGCACAAGTAACCGACGTCAATTTGCCCTAACCAATGTGGGTTCCTACTTTCCTGACCGATGCCGGTCCTTGGTGATCGATGCTAGTTCCCCCTAACCAATGATGGTTACTATGTTTTCCAGAAATTTTAACATTACATACTAAATTGAAGTAATTGAGCTCCACAACTCAACAATCTCCCACTTGGAGATTAATTACTACACCATACCTATACAACATCATTCTTGGATCCTTCCTTAGCTTTGTTTCTTCCTCTTCAAGTTTCAAACTCGAAGACCAACAGAAGTGGAGTGTAGCTCCAACTTCTCCTTTTCTAATGGCTTCGTTAGCATATCTGCAGGGTTCTCACTCGTATGAATTTTTCTACATTCAATTGTCCATCCTCTAATGCTTGTCATATGAAATGATACCTCAGTTGAATGTGTTTTGTTCTTGAATGAAACACTGAGTTCTTTTCCAAGTGAATTGCACTCTAACTATCACTGAATAGTTTACAATTATCTTGCTCCTTTCCCAACTCTTCCATGAACCTACTCATCCATATCATCTCCTTGCTAGCCTCTGTAGCTGTAACATACTCTACCTCTGTAGTAGACAAAGCCACAAAATTCTACAATCTTGAAATCCAACTAAGTTTCGTCCCACCTACTGAAAATATATCCAGTGAGTGCTCCTTCTAACATCCATATCTCCACCATATTTGAATCAACATATCCACATAATGAAATATCCGAACCTCCATAGCATAACTACATGTTAGATATCCCTTTCAAATACCTAAGTATCCATTGAATTGTTTTCCAATTCTCTTTACCTAGATTAGCCATATATCTACTCACCACTCCCACTTCCTATGTAATGTCCGTGCAGTACAAACCATATCATACATGAAGCTCTCAACTGCTGAAGCATATGGCATTCGTTTCATGTAGTTGACCTCCTCATGTGAAGAAGGACACCGATATTTTCTCAATTTGAAGTGTCCAACCATAGGTGTACTAACAGTTTTACATTCTACATGTTGAGCCTTTCTAACACCTTGTAGATATAATCCTCCCGAGAAAAATATAATTTCTTATTTTTCATGTCTCTATGTATTTTCATGCCAAGGATTCTTTTTGCAGCTCCTAAATAATTCATAGTAAATGTGTGAGCTAGCTTTCTGTTAATCTCACCAATGTCCTACATAATAGATCTGCAATAAACATATCATCCACATACATTAACAAAATAATATAGCTCTCATTTTCAAGCTTCTTGAAATAAACACAATGGTCGATTCACATCCCAAGTAACCATGCTCATGCATAAAACTATCAAACCTTATGTGCTATTTCCTTGGATTTTCTTGAGCCCATCTGAGACTCTTTTTCAACCTGCACACTAATTTCTCCTTACCCTTAACTTCATACCCAAGCGGTTTACTGATATAAAGCTCTTCATCCAAATCACCATGAAGAAAATCCGTATTCACATCTAGTTTCTCTAAATACAAATCTTCTACTACAACTAATCTCAATATAGTACGAATAGAAGTCATCTTAATAATAGGAGAAAATATTTCACCAAAGTCAATACCTGCTTTCTGTAAAAATCCCTTTACTACAAGCCTTACCTTGTACCTTTTCTATCCACCCTATTCTTCCTTGATCCTATAAACCCACTTGTTTTGTAATGTTATCTTACCTGCTGACAACTTGACCAAATCCCAAGTTTGGTTCTATTCCAAGGAGTCCATCTCCTCATCCATGTCATGCTCCCACTGGACATGAGTATTATCCTGCATTGCTTCTTCAAATCTTTCTAGTTCACCATTATCGTTAATAATAAATAAAATAGAGAAGGTGTAAATCTTGATGGAGGTTTACTTACCATTTTGGCCCTTGTCACAAGATTTTGGGGTATCGAAGGCTCAATCTAGACCTCCTATAAATTCATATCCAAATCTATCAATGATCGACGCGTGGTTACCTCTAACCGGCGTCGGTTATCTAACTAACGATGCCGTTTTGGATCTTTTGTAACCGATACCGGTTCATTTGACGATGTCGGTCGGGGTCAACCGACACCGATTCTTGTGTAACCCTATCGGTAATACTTTTAAATCCAAGAGTTCATTTTCATTCACAAACTTCTCAACCGGTTCATCCTTGGGTACCAAAATTTGATCCTCAGTATATTCTCTTTTCATTCCATTCAATATCATGACTCTAATAATTTTATAATTCTCTAAGTCCCAAAAATGGAAACCAAAATCACCAGATCCATAACCAATGAAAGTGCACCTCTTGGATTTTGCATCCAACTTTTCTTATTTTCCTTATCAACATGCACAAAAGCTTATGAACCAAAAAATTTAAGAAAAGAAATATCTACCTCTTTTCCGGTCCAAGCTTCCTCTGGTATTCCTTCATCTAGTGAACTTGAAGGCCCACATTAATCAAATAAACCGTCAGTATCAATCCTTCATCCAAAATCGCAAGGGCAATCTATAATGTATCCTCATACTTCTAAAGTCACTTCCATGATTGTCTTGTTCATTCTTTTTGTAACATCATTCTCTGTGGTGTTCTTGGAACCATTCTTTTCTACATATCCCATTCACTCGAACAATAATCATTGAAAGCTTTGCTATAGTATTCACCACCATTGTCGATCTAAAGCACTTTAAATTTGAATTTGATTCATTCTCAACAAGGGCTTTCCATCTTTTAAAAGTCTCAAAAATCATATTTACGTTTAATACAATAAACCCATACCTTTCTTGTAGCATCATCAATGAAAGTAACATAATATTGGGATCCTTCATGAGAATCTACTTGAGTTGATCCCCACACATTTAAGTGTACAAGATCCAACTTTTGTTCCTTCTTAGTTGCCCTAACTTTGAGAAATCTAACCCTCTTTTTCTTTCCAAAAATATAATGCTCACAAAATCAAAATATAAATCTTTTAAATCTAATAATTGACCCTTAGCCTTTAATATCTCGCATTCCTTTTTACTCATATGGCCTAACCGGTTATACCACATGCATGTATCTAACAACTGAAGTAGATTATGCAAAAGGAATTAGTAACATAGGTAGATAAATATAATGTTCCTACCTTCTTACCTCTTACCACAACAAAAACACCCTTGGTGAATTTCCAAGAGTCTCTGTAAAAGTAACTATGCAACCAGTTCACTAGTTGCCATGCAAAAATAAGATTCCTCCTGAGGCTTGGCACACGCCTCACATCTTTCAATACCCATATATTTCTATTCTGAAATTTTAGATGAACTTCCCCTTTACCAAGTAATACTACAGGTTCATCATCACCCAAATAAACATGCCCAAAATTGTCCTAAACATAATTTCTGAAATAACCCTTATTAGGGGTTGCATGGAAAGAAGCTCTGAATCTAAAATCTATGATTCAATTCTATTGCCGGAAAGAAAGAATAAGAGCATCTTGCATTACCTCGATGCAACAAGATTTTCTTCTTTACCTTTGTCTAGTTGTTGGTTCTCTTTATCCTTTGACCAACAATCTTTCTTTCGCATGTCCTTTGTTTCCACATTTCTAACAAGTAATTCCCTTACTTCTAGATTTATACTGCTATCCCTTAACTTTGATTTCCCATTACTCTTACTCTTGGATCTCTCCTTTTGCTCCCTTGCTTTCTACATTTAAAGCATTTATAGATGATGATTCCTCTTGTACTCTTCCTACAAATTTCTTCATTCAAGATTATACTAACCACATCATCAAACTTCAAAATATTATTAACGATGATGTATTACTAATGACCATTACCAAGTTATCCCAACTATCAGGCAAAGAACATAAGAATAAAAGTGCTTTTACTTCATCATCAAATGGTATAAAGCAACCGATTTTAACTAATTTACAATAGATCGGAAATCATTCAAATGACTATATGCGCAGATCCACCTTCATGCATCTTAGAACTAAATAATTTTTCATCAAATAAACTTTATTTGAAGCACTAGTTTTTTCATATAAATTAGCAAGAGATTTCATTAACTCTACCATAGAAGTTGCTTTTGTAATATTGGAAGCCACGAGATCTTTGTCAGGCTCAATCTTATAGATCCCAAAGCCTTTCTGTCAAGAATATTTCATTCTTCATTAGTCATCTTCGTAGGTCTAGACTTCTCATCCAACGGTAAATACAAATCTCTTTGATACAGATAATCCTCAATCTGCATCTTCCATAATTGATAATTTTGGTCGTCAAACTTCTCTACCTTGTATTTTTTTCTTTTTCCATTGTTGTAGCTCCCACTCAATCAAAAAACCCTCTGTGAGTAAATCTATCAACACACAAAACCCTCAAACAAATATCTGATACCATTTTTGGGGTTAGCACACTGGTTGTACATATAATATATCATATCTAAGCATACATGTAAATAAAAGTAGATATTCTACCAGAAGAAATATACAAAACAAGAGACATAAATCAACACCATATTTAACGTGGTTCACCCAGTGTGGGCTACATCCACCAAGAAACAATTCAATCTATTATCCAAAGCTTTGACAAGATTTATAATAAATATTTACAATCTTCCACACCTCTTAGATGTACAAAGTAGTTTATTTCTTTCAATCTTTTGGTTCATCTCCAAGAATTCTCTCTCTCTCAAAACTTTTGCAAGTTCTTCTTAATTATTGTTAATCCTATCTTCTAAACCCTAGCTTTCTTGCTTATATAGTCATTTACGAGACTTAGGGCACTTAGCCATGTAATTACAATCAATAGATATACTTTAATGCTAAAAATAGATCTAATTCTGAGAGTTAATTAAAACATCCTCGCATTGTAACCAACATCGGTTTGCCATAATCGATGTCGGTTCCTACTTTCCTAATCGATGTCGTTCTAGGTGACCGTGCTGGGTTGCCCCTAACTGATGATGGTTATTGTGTTTTCAAGAAAGTTTTACATTGCATACTAAAATGAAGTAATCGAGCTCCACAACTCAACAACTTGTATTACATGCAAATTTTTTGTGGTTGAGGAGGAGTAGATTGAATCATATGGTGGGTGTCAAAATATTTACCATTATCCGCATCGCCACTTTTGAAGCCCAAATACTCCTCATCAAGGGTGATGTTGTTGAAAAGATGTGTGGTTGTTATACTTAAAACACCACCTAGTGACAGTCTAGGAAATTATGTGGTAGCAAGATGAACTGTTCCTGTTGACTCTGCAGGAAACCTTATATTCTTTCCTGCAGTTCTTCTTTTTGTTTGGACTGGATGTGTTGGAGGTATTGGTGGCCTCCTTGCAGTTTTAACGTGCTCGAAACCATATTACCTACATGTAGCAAACAACAATATGTTATAATATTACGGTTGTGCTTTGTAAATGCTAAAAAATTGTAAGGAAACAAAACATACTAAATATTATACATTACAATATACCTTGCATAGATGGAAACACAATCGTGAAATTTCGATCTTCGCACTTTGAATGAGTTTTATCTTCATCAACAAACTTAGTAGTTTGAATACAATAAATGTAGAAATGAACAGTAGAAATATTAAAATATAGTAGTACATACATAATCTATATTAATTGTTTGAATTAGTTATTTATAAAAAAGATAACTTCATACCTGAAGTTAAATGTGATGGTAAACGTGATGCACATATCGACCCCCAAGGTCACTTTTGACGAGGAGGTCTTACTGGTGTTCATTCTATTGAATCGAGTGTCAAAATCATAAGAGACTTACGGAGGGGATTTACCTCTAGCAATTACCTCCTTATGAGATGTTGCAGCTATAATTAGTTTCTGCAAAATAAAATCTTACAATTATTAGTTTATTCAAAAATATTGAATTTGAAATCCTTATAACAAGTAAACAGTAAAAGTAATTGTTACCTGTTGTTCTTCGAGAGTAAGACCAATCATTTGATCATTGATTACAATTGGAATTTTATCTTATGGAATTTCGTAGTATGCTTCATAATAAAAATCAAGAATATAATTACAACAAAAATACGGTCCTAGATTTATCAAATTGATTAGCTTTGTGGGCATGGGAGATATCTATTTTTATTCTGTTGGAAAAATAACTGCACCAATTGAATTGTTGCCTTGCTAGTGTCTGTAATAAATATTGAACTACCCAATATGAAATGTCTGCAGATCTTCCCTGTAATACAATCCTAGCCTAAAAAAGTGATGTAACTGCAATAAAGAATTTGTTTGTAATACATTGTAGAAGAATGCCTCTTGATGAACGATTAAGAGGAAATGCAATAACAGATACAAAACGTTAGAGCCTTGGGTGGTCCAGTAATGTTAAGAAAAAAATCATTTGAAAATAATAAACTTACCATCAACCTATACATTGTAATGAGACTCCAAAAACTTTTTGTCTTTGTTTGTAAGAACAACCTTTGTAGTAACGACATGACTTATTTTTGAATGGTAAACCTGTTAACTGATGTATGTCCTCGGGTTCAATTGAGAAAGAAATTTGATGACGTCTCAGATGCACGAGGAGAACAAAAAATTTACCATCACTCTCGGTTGTAAAAGGCGAGAAGGTAATCAAGGACTGAAGTATCAACATCGAATTGGGGCATGTCCACAAGCCCCGTAAATTCCAAGTTTTCTTGCCAATCCTTTTGTGCATCTTTTCCTCTTAGTAGAGCTACAACCTGTGGGCACATGAGGTTTTTGTATTGAAATTTGGGTGCAAGAATAGATGTGGTGCTGGCCATTGCTAAAATTTGGGAGAAGTTTGAAGATTAGATAGCTCGAGAGCACCGGAAATTTTCATAGAAAAGTCAATAATTGAACCTTGAAGAGGTATTTATAGGGATCTGTATGGTTCAAAGGACACGTGGTGAAAAAATATTGGTTGCCGTGGGGCCCAACCCTTACTCACCCAACCCACCCAACCAAACATTAACTGTCCAACCCACCCACACAACCCTTAGCCATCCAACTCTATATCATCCAACCATTAGCCGACCAATACTTTTCCATACATCCCACCCGCCCAACCCTTAGCCATCCAACCCCTCGAGGATCAACCGTCCAAACCCCCACCCAACCAACACACCCGTCTAACCATTAGTTGTCCAACCCTCACCCGTATAACCTACACCGTCCAACGATTAGTTGTCCAACCCCTCACCCGTATAACCTACCCGTCCAATGATTAACTGTCTAACCCCTCACCCGTCCAACCCCTCATCGAGCAACCCATCCATCTAACCCTTAGCCATCAAACCCCTTGACCATCAAACCCTTAGCCATCCAACACCTCGCTCAACCAACCCACATGTCTAACCCTTAACCGTCCACCCCTCACCATCCCCCACCATCCAACCCTTAGGTATGCAACCCTAGCCATCCAACCCTTAGTCATCCAACCCTTAGCCATCCAACCCCTCACCTGTCCATCTCTCCCCCAAATCCTCAACCATCCAATAGTTTTCCAACCCCACCCATCTAATAGTCATCCAACCCCTCACCCGTCTAACCCACCTACCCAACCCTTAGTTATCCAACCCTTGCCCGCCCATGGTCAACCCCTTAACCGCCCAACCCCTACCAACCTATCCGACCAACTTCCCACCCAATGGAAACTCCCGACCAACCTATCCAGAACAACTTTGCAAAACGAGGAAAAAATGCTCTCTATGAAATCACCTTTGCCATGAAACATTTTTTTAGATATTTGCCAACAATTCGAAAGTAAATTTTTGAGATTCGCCAATGATTCAAAAGTAATTTTTTAGAGGGGTATTCTTAAAAAGAACCTCTGAATAATTACATGAAACGGCGACACTAAGAATATTTGATTCCATCCTCACTTCCATAAGGAAAATGGGAGTTGTATTCTTCATCCGAATATCAGATTACCATGATTGAGGGATCCTTACACCTCCTTTTCAATTGCCATATTATGTGCTTTAGATAAATTTGTAGAAAAAGAGGTTGCATATTAGATTTACAATGATATTGCTTTAAAGTGTAAGGAGAAGAAGCTTAAAACACATCCCTACTTCCTAATCTATGTGGGACACATAATATTTAATAGTTGGCCCATTTTGAATGTTTCCTCGGCCCATAGAAATTCATTTCATCTCCCCAAACACCCTTTAAGGAAATATGACAAAAGGAAAAAGGTTTCCTAACACCTTAATTACCTTAAAGGACAGTTAAATATATTGTATGCTCACGTGCATGATGATAATGACTGGGTATGGATTACCCAAACAAAAGATAGCCTTGTTCAACATAATATGAAGGAGTCAGGGGTGGTTCCACCTTTGAGAGTAATTATTAAAAAGGAGGCTATGAAGAGAAAGAAAGAATTACATTCAGAACATTCACAACAACCATGTGCTCTCTTATCTCCACTAAATGAATCTTGATTTGAGTTTCAATAAGTTTTTTTCTCGAACCAAATAAACCTCCAAGTTTGGTCGCATATGCCTTAAATTCATCAATTAAAGAAGAGGAGACTATGCAAACTAAAAATCTAGCCATTGAAGCCCCAGTGTAACCCTCTTAATCTTCTCCCTCTACTTCACAATAAGTGAGAAATGATTGGGTACAATAATTTTCAATTACCTACAAAGAACATATAGAAAGGGAGGCACAAGAAGATCCCTTAGTTAACATTGAATTCATTTTAAAGATGGGAACATTGAAAAGTGTAACAAAAAGAAGATGTCAACATGACAAGCCATTGTTTGGTACGAAACTTGAATACCTCTTCAATCTTATAAATAAAAGGAAATCCAAAGGATCCCAAGTGGTGCAATGTGAGGAAGATCTGGAATCCTTGATAAGGGCTATAACAGAAGCAATTCGTAGAAGCAATGAGGGGAGTACATGCTAGAAATAAAGATCTTGAAATATAATTAAAGGCCACAGTTCCTATCGACACGAGTTTCGATGTAGAAGTAGTATTGCATGGATTGTATAATAATATAAAGAATTGCATCTGTGTAAATGAGCGAGGCGAGAACCGTTCTTGAAAAAAATGAAAGACTCATTACAGGAATGACATCGTTACAAAAAACATTAACACATATTAGGCAAGTCATTGAAAAAGGCATTTTTAAAGACCCTACAATTATGACCATGGATGATAGTTGTATATGCCAAACATATGTTGATTATACAAAGCAAAGACTAAGGGAATGGAATGCAATGAATAGGCAAGAAAAATTTCTTTGCAGTTTGATGAAATTATTTATAGAGGAAATCATGTTTTCATAAAAGCTTGATCATAGAAATATTTAAAAGAAACCATGCATTGGTTTCTGCTAAAGATTTCATGACATCACTTAAGAACTTCACGTTTAATTTTCAAAGGAGAATAGCTAAGGAGAAAGAAGGAGAAACTTCACATTTCATTAAGATTGTTTCCCAAACAAGGGAAAAAATACGAAAAATAGAGACTCAAGGAAATTTCCAAAAAGAAGTGGTATTCAAAAGGATTTGCTTGACAAGTTTGTTGTCTTTATATAAACACGATTCTAGACATGGAAAAGATAAAAAGAAATCCTCATACTTGCAAAAAGATTTTAAGGAGGCACAACAATGAAATGGTAAAAGAGGTCCCGAGCGAGAGTAACAAACCCAAGAAGCAACCATGCCCGCATGAGTCTCGGCTCAACAACACGATGAGGGTGGAAATCCTCTTCATTAATAATGTCAATTCGGGATGGTGTCAAATGGTTGTATGCAATACGAGAAAGAGATATTTAGAAAATAAATCCTTCAAACACAATCCAAACCTGCATAAATTAAAATCACACTTGTGGAAATGGAAAAGCACACATGCAAAAATAAAAATCACACTTTCAAAAAGGAAATCACACTTGCATAAAAGAAATTTCTGAATTGAAAACAAATGAAAAATAAATAAGACACCTGCAGTTCACAAAATAAATTGTATGGAAAGAAATATTACATAACATAAAATCAGAAATTCACAACAAAAGGAAAATTACAGAATAAATAAATGAACATAAAACATTGATCCATCTTCCTTGGAGTGAGTGGCCAACTCATTCCTTGGAAGAGGACTTAATTCATACTTAAAAACTTTAATTCAAAACCTACAGAATAATTTTACTCAGAATATTGGAGAGAAAGAACAAAATTTCATTGATTGGTAAAAATATTTCATACAAGAGTGTGGAAGGTTGCGTTTATAGTTCATGCATCCAACCAAATCCTCGTTTTGGGGAATACAATTAGATCTTCTCTTTATTATAATTTAGTTAGTCCACACACCAAGAATTAAATACATATTCTTGGGAAGATTTATTCAAAGCAATAAATCCTAAACAAACTTAACTACAATAGTCCACTTATCATGGAGAATATTTCTACAAATCATCCCTTGAATATAGGAATACAAAGTGGGAGAGTACTTATTCAACATTCGTAATAACTCATCCCTTTAATCTAGGAAAACAAAGTGGGAGATAACTTATTCAAAATTCCTAATACTATTCCACTATTTTCTCATCCTTGAAACATGGAGAGAAAATTGAAGAGTGTTAAGTCCATGAGTTTGAATTATTCTTAGAACACCACATGTATACATGAATTTGGATTGTCACATGTTTAGATCTGTATTCTTGGTTGATTACGTGGAAGCAAAGAGTGGGTTGAATATTTCAGTGTTCTTTTACATTACTTTGGAACAAAACAAAAGACTTTCACTAGCTAGGTGTTTTCTTAGTTGTGTGAAGATTTTCCGTGCATCAGAAATCTAACAACAATCTATGAATAACTAGAACTTTCAATAGTTGCATGAAGACTTTCAATGATCTGTAATCTATGAACTTGGAGTAGAGTTTCTTATGACATGTTTTCTAAACACTATTGCATTCCAACTTTAGAAGAAATATCATGAAATAAGAACAATTAGGTTGCAAAATAGATTTATAAAGAGATGATAAGATAAATCTTATATTCTACCTTAAATATGATATCCGTTATTAAAACCATATCTAAATTCACTTGAAAGATTGATTTTAAGAGAGAGAATAAGAGTGTTATTTGGCGATGTAATGAGACATATTTTGGTCTAATCATTTCCCCACACTTAACTTCTTGCATTCCCTCATGTAAGCTACAAATCTTCTGTAGAATTTAATTTTGTCACTACTTCGCATCTTTCAAATTGTCTTCTCCTCTTTTCATGATAAAAGCAAACCGAGAATTCTAGAATTAATTTTTTTACTTTTTTCTTATTCATGCTGTCATGAGGTTTTTCTTCGACAATGTAAAGATATTTTTCCCCCTCTACTTAGCTCTTTGTTTTCTCATGCATTCTTCAAATGATTTGGAAGAGAGTGAGTCTGCCCCCACACTTAGCTTTATGCATGCCTTCACGCAAATTGTATTTTTTTTGTTTGAGTAACTTATAGATCCCAATTGCTACAAACTGGAAAGACTTCATCTGCACATATAGATCTTGAAAATTTTCTCTTTTTTTAAGCTTTTGAGAAGTGAATCTATTTGTAATTAAAACAACAAATAACAATATTTAAGAATAGAAAAATAAAAGTTACCATACCATACTCAGTAGTTATCCTTGATTTCATCATGTTGTATAACCTTGATTTCCATCTATAGCTAAACAAAACAAATAGATATGAAGTCAAGGCCTTAACAATAGATAACTTTTCAGTAGAAAATTATTTCATCAACCAAGTAGGCCTAAGAGAAGCAGTCATATGTATCCAAGAAAGACTTTGAAATGTAATTTTTTTGTTTGGGAAAAGCAACTATCATTTGTTGGGTTTCAACTTTCCCCTTATTTTATTTTATTTTTAGTAATTGGTCATCTAGTAAACTAATTTTCTAACCAATCACTATCCTTTTGATAAATGTCAACATGATGGCAAATCAGGAAGTAATCTTCTAGAGTGTCTGCAACATTCAACCAGTTTAGAAAGCTGATTTAGAAATTAAGAAACAATGGTAAATTGTTCTGGGAAATGGAATGGTTCGGGGACTTCTTCATTTATTGGGAATGAATGGTTTATTATTAGAGGTTGTGTGTATGATCCCTAAGTACAAATGGTATGTTGGTATTTCAATTATTATATACTTGGTTGAGCCAAGATTTTCTACAATCATAAGAAGGATTAACATTGACTACAAAATATCGGAGGAATTTTTAGTGGTTTTAGTGGTTGGGAAACTAAGTTTCAGAAAAAACTCAACAAAAATGAGATAGAGAAGGTAGCACGGAATGAATCAGTCACTGAAATGAGGAGTATTAGAAGAAGAATTACATGCATCATAAGTTTTTTTAAACAGTCTTGATGTGTTATTTTTTTATCAGCGTGTATTTAAACTACGATGTCTTTGTCGTTGCTCAACGAAAATGAGTAATTAAAAATGATTTGGAAATATAAGATCATGTAGAACGAGACCCAAAATAAATTTGAGCTATTTATTTATGAGTTGCTAGTAGTTTGCATTAGAAAAATGTTGTTATCAAAACAGTCTTCAACATGTTATTTTTAAGAAGCATGCATTCAAACAAAGTGATATATTGGTCTTTTCTTAACAAAAATAACTGATTCAAAATGATATGGAAAACTCATATTGTGTAGAACAAGACCCAAAAATTGTTTGAGTTATTTATTTGCATGAGCTATGAGAAGTTTTCATCTGGAAAACACTGTTATTTTTCACATAAAAACTTTGTATCGAGTTGAATCTTTTTCTTTGACTTCCTCTCTGAATGCCCCTTTTCTTTTTGCATTTGTCCTCCTAATCTATTTGCAAAAATATTCCATAGAAATATTTGTCTCTACTAACCTGCACAAAGTTAGTTTTTTTGTATTTCTTGCATGCATGAACTATTATTTAATCTTTGCAAAAGTAACAAGACATACTGAACTAGAAATATTTTAGAATAGGAAAACCTCATTGCATGAAAATAATAAACATGAAATGATGTTTCCATTTTATTGAGGGGGTTGCTTTTGGAAATCTCCAGTAGGTTTCTAAATCTAATTTCAAATAAAATTTAATCTATTTGCAGAAAATAAATATTAATCTATTTTGTAGAAAATAAAAGTTTAAAGAAACTGCCACCAAATACTTCCTGTCACAGAATTTTCTAAGAATTATTCTACTATCACTAGAATATTCTTTTAGAAAAATTTAATTCTCCTAATAACACCATGATCCCTAACAACGGAACCAAAATGATGAGGTTCGTCAATCATCTTCATCAATAATGTCAATCCGTAGTGGTGTCGATGATTTGTATGTAATAGGACAAAGAGATATTTGGTAAACAACTCTTTCAAACATAATCCAAAATTGTATAAATTAAAATCACACTTGCGAAATGGAAAAAACACACTTGCAAAAATCAAAATCACATTTTCATAAAAGAAATCACACTTACATAAAAGAAATTGTTGAATTGAAAAAAATAAAAAATAAATAAGACACTGTAGGTTCACAAAATAAATTGTATGGAAAGAAAGATTACATAACATAAAATCTAAAATTCACAACAAAGGGAAAATTATAGAATCAAGAAATGATAATAAAATAGTGATCCATCTTCCTTGGGTGAGTGGCCAACTCATTCCTCGGAAGAGGAATTAATTCATACTGCAAAATGTAATTCAAAACCTACAAAATAATTTTACTCGAAATATTGGAGAGAAAGAATGTATTTTCATAGATTGGTAAAAATATTTCATACTGAGAGTGTTGAAGGTTACATTTATAGTTCATGCATCCAACCAAATCCTCGTTTTGGGGAATACAATTAGATCTTCTCTTTATTATAATTTACTTAGTCCACACACCAAGAACTAAATACATATTCTTGGGAAGATTTATTCAAAGCAATAAATCCTAAACAAACTTTACTACAACAGTCCACTTATTGTGGAGAATATTTCTACAACTCATCCCTTGAATCTAGGAACACAAATTGGGAGAGTAATGATTCAACATTCCTAATACTATTCCACTATTTTCTCATCCTTGAAACATGGAGAGAAAATGGAGTGTTAAGTCCATGACTTTGAATTCTTCTTGAATGCCACATGTATGCATGACTTTGGATTGCCACATGTTTCAATCTGTATTCTTGGTTGATGACATGGAAGCAAAGAATGGGTTGAATAGTTTGGTGCTCCTTTACATTACTTTGGAAAAAACCAAAATACTTTCACTAGTTGGATTTTTTTCGTAGCTACGTAAAGATTTTCGATGAGCAGAAAATATAACAAAAATCTATGAGCAATTGGGTCTTTCAACAATTTGCGTAAAGAATTTTGGTAGATGCAATCTATGAACTTGGAGTAGAGTTTCTTATGACCTATTTTCTACAGACTATTACATTCCAACCATAGAAGAAATATCAAGAATTAACAAAAATTAGATTATAAATAGATATCTAAAGAGATGATAAGATAAATCCTATATTCTACCTTAAATATGTTATCCGTTATTAAAACTACATCTAAATTCACTTGAAAGATTGATTTTAAGAGATAGAATAAGAGTGAACTATTTGGCAATGTAATGAGACATATTTTGGTCTCATAAAGCACCCCGTAGTTAATGAAACACCACGAGTGAATCATAAATTGTAGTATCGAGATAGGCGGGAAAGCATTGTGATATGTATGACATGTTAATAGATGAATATTTATAATTCATTCAATGATCATGTAAATATTCCAAATGTTATACTTATTTAAAAATGCATTTGTTGTTTTGATATGCTAAGCTCCAAATATGTCATTGTGGCATAAACTACAAATAATATGTTGCAACAATTCCAAGCGCACACTAGACTCAAAATATCTTTCTTTATTTTGTTAAATCCTAACAATCATTATGTTCCAACTATTATGTTATCCTAATATCTTAACGACACCATATCTTCAAATAATATGTTGCAAAATAAGTTAGCGAACACCAAGCTAAAAATTTCATTCTTTGTCTTGTTAAATGTTCGAGACATATAAGATTGAAATATTCTATTGTGGAAGCACCTAGATGTCGTGTAGCTCAAAATTCCAGCCTCCTAGAATCTTAATGTAATGTGTTTAATCCTTTCGACCGCTATGCTCCAAATTATGCGTTAAATCCTAATGAATGTTAAGTGTAACTTATTATGTTGAGGTAGTACGTAGAGGCCACTAATTTCATACTACCTTAATTAAATGTGTGAAATCCTAGCAACCGCTAAGATCCAAATAATATTTTGCGACAATACTTAGCGGACTCTAATTTTAAAATATCTTACTATATTTTGTTAAATCCCAGCATTCGTTATGTTCCAAATATTATGATGTGGCAGTGTCTTAGCGGCGTATCATTTCATGATATACGTTATTAAGAACTTTCGACAACTTATAAACATTATGAGTATGCATATCCTGTGAGACACTAGCCTCTTGGAATCTTAATTTAATGTGTTAAATTCTTGCGAGCGCTATGCCCCAAATATTATATGTTAAATCCTAATAAACATTAAGCTAAAATTATTACATCGTTGTAAAGGCTAGTGGTCACTAAGCTCAAATCAATTTAATTTAAAATGTTAAATCTTGTCGAAAGTTTTTTTTTTTAAATTATGTTGTGGCAATACATAGTGGCCACTAATTTCATACTACCTTAATTTAATTTTTGAAATCCTAGCGACCGTTAAGGTACAAATAATATGTTGTAGCAATACCTAGCGGACGCTAGACTCAAAATATATTTCTTTATTTTTTAAATCCTAGTGGCCACTATGTTCCAAATATTATGATGTGGCAATGTCTTAGAGGCGTATAACTTCATGATATTTGTTGTTGAGTACCGATCTCTAAGGTCAGAAAAAAAAAAAGTCGAGGCATAACCTAGCGAAATCGTTAAGCTTGCAATATCTCGAAATGTTTTTATTTGAAACTGGCGACAAAATATCTTCAAATAATATGTTGCGACATAAGATAGCGGATGCCAAGCTAAATTTTTCATTCTTCGTCTTGTTAAATTCTCAAGACATCCAAGCTCAAAATATTCTATTGTGGAAGCAACTAGATGCCATGTAGATCAAAATTTGCTAATTTTATTTGTTAAAGCATACCACCGACAAATTACAAACATTATGAGTACGTATATTCTAGTGACGCTAGCCTCTGGAATCTTAATTTAATGTGTTAAATTCTTTGTTAGAAAAATAATACATTGTTCTAGACTACTTTTACTATTCTTGTCTTTTTCCTCTAGATAATACCTTCTCTAAGTTCTTTCCTCTAGGTTCTTCCTCTCTAGATTCTTCTCCTCCATGTATAAATAGACGTAAATGTAAGCATTCTCCACACCAAGAAATAAATCATTTTTTCTTGTGTCAAATAACTCTGCCTTCATTGGTATCAGAGCAGGGTTGGCGGGAAAAAACTTTGTTTCTCATGGCCTCCCTGATTTGGTGGAGGTACTATTGATTTTTCCCACATGCGTGGGCAATCAAAGTGAATCTTCTTTTTTAAAAAGACAGGCCAACCACTTTGATTAGTATCCAACTGTTGGTTGTTTGTTTGAGCAAGGTGAAGCAAATCAGATTTATCCAACAGCTATTCTATCTAGACGTGAATTCCACCCATAGGTGAGGTGAGTTGGAAGTTGCAACATAGTTGTTGCATCGTGACTTGCAAGGACTCTCTGGTTCACATAGAGCGCCGAGCTGGTGGTTGTTTGACCTCCCTCTTTGAGAGCCGATCCATTCACATAGAATATCGAGCTAATTGTTTCATGTTGCTACATGGTGGGAGGCCACGTCAATGTCTATCCAGCCAAAGTCGACGCCATACAATGCAAACTACCCAATCTATGGTGTAATGTGTGGATGCACCGAGTCATTCATTGGCTGCCAAGCTATGTTAGATGTTTGTCACATCCATGTATTCGTTGGAAATTTCATCTCAGGCTCTGTCTGTGCTACCGAGCTATGTTTGAACATTGAGTTGAATAACTCCCACCAAGTCGTGGGTTCACTGCGCTGAGTTAGGTTTGGTTACGCCGCCCACAATGAAATCTATCCAGCCACCCGGGTCGAAGTCTATCCATCTGGTGGTTGTTTTATCGACCGAATTGGGCCGAGCCACGTGTTTTTGGCAAAGTAGAATCCGGTGGAGAGTAAATTGAGCTATTTTTTTATGATGTGGGTGTAGCATGGTTTTGTTGGATTGTCGAAGGAATGCTTGGATCGAGGTTAACTCTCGATCAAACTTTGCAGAGATAACAGTTGCACCATATTAAAAATATCGCTCTCATACAAGGCAAGAAGTTCATTGATCCCCTGCTAACTAATAGTTGGAACTAAACCTACAGAGAACCGCATGGTATCAAAGCTTCCCAAGCTGACAAGTAACTTCTCTTGCATATGAAAAGGTGACGAGCTATGTTTTTGAGTGTACTGTGCTAATTTGTATAGAGACCGTATCAAGCTTGTTCCAAGCACAAACCAAACTGAGTTGTTTTGAAGAGGACCGAGCTACTCAAGTTGTCCGGCGAGTGTAACATGTCAAGTGAGAGCCGAGTTACGAGATAAGAGATAAGGTGGGTTGTTCCACCGATTCAGCGTGACATATATGCCTCGCTGCTAATAATAGTAAATATAATCCCGGCTCGCCAATATATATATACATATATGTTGTTTCCTTGTGGAGATAATCTTGGCTGAGCCATATGTGAGACGTCCATTGTGTTCTTGTCAAGCTATAAGTAACTTGGAGCACAATGAGACTTTGAAGCCTTGAAAATTGCAACAACCAACTTTGATTGGAGTGCCGAGAAGTCTGCTACAAATTGTGAATGTGAAAATAACATATGTCACGTATTCCAGTTGCCGAGAGCAAAGACTCTGCAAGCAATCCACAATATGACTCACCAATAACAAGCCAAGAAGAAAGCACGAGACTTTACTTTTCCTTGCTCGACACCCTTGAACAATGACAATCTACAATTCGACGAGCTTGTGTGTCAAGGACTACTACAAAGGTTATGGTTTTACATACGGTGTCAAGTCAAGATGGTATGTGCGAGAGATCAAAAAGGCTAGGAAGCATATGATGAACACAAGATAGAATGCCCACACAAGTTTCCGCATCTCACCGCAAGAGAGTATTGAGCCTATATAAGATCTATTGTTCATCAGTAAGACATTGTACCTTATTTTAAAAATAAATTTTAATTTTTGACATCATATCTGCTCTGAAGATATTACTTTCAGATGCCCAACTCTTAAAAGGGCTCAATTTTTCTACATGGAAGATGAAGATGAAAACAATTCTTCTCTTTAAAGATCTCTAGGATATCGTCCATCGGCGAGCTCCATCGTCCCATCGACGAAGATGATCGTATCAAATACGACAAAGTTGATGCCAAAGCGTTGATGCTTTGATTACATTGAGCATATCCGATGAGGTGCAACCACACATTCGAAATGCCGCAACATCAAAAGCAACATGGGATACTCTATCCATTATCTACGAAGCCAAGAACTTGACGAAGATTCTTCATCTCCAGTCAAAGCTTCATACAATGAGCATGCAAGAAGGTGAAAAAGTGGAAGAGTTTCAAATTGTCGAGTAGCGAGTTACGTGCGAGCCAAATGAAATTGAAGAAGAGGTTGAAGATGGGTTTCTTGTCCCACTCACACTGCGAGATCTTCCATCTCAGTTCATGACGTTCATTACCACACTGACCATTACTAAAAAGGAGGTGAGTTTTTCCAAGCTGGTGAATTTCTTGCAGTAGGAAGAAGTCATTTAGTCGATCTGAGATGAGTTCGAGGAAAAACATTGATCTCCAAGAATAAGAAGACAAAGAAGCCTCATAAAGGTCAACAAGAGAAGAAGACACAAAAGAAACCACATAAGTAAAAGCGAAGCAACAACAGAATCATAAGTCTCAAAAGGCGGATCGATGGTGTCACATTTGCACCACAAATACTTACGACACTTCCAATTGTTGGTATAACGGCCGCGAAAAACATAATTCGGAGAAGAGAGCACATCTAGACGAGGTGATTCAAAGAAATCCAAGTGGCGTCCTCACAGAAAGAAGTAGAAAGGACATGTCGCATCCCAACTAAATGATTATGCTCTAGAATCAACAAATTGCGGCACACACAAAGATGATTTGGTACTTGTATCCCAAACATCATAGCCATCAAATAATATTTGGCTGATAGATTTAGGTTCTAGCAAGCACATGACTAGTGATAGAAATATTTTTGATTCCCTAACTAATCGACCCACTGGTGATCGGGTTCGTATTGCAGACAACAAGGAGTATATGACGAAGGAATCAACAATGTGACCATTCCTCTCGGGATGATAAAATTGTTGAGTTATGGAGCTCAATTACTTCGGTTTAGCATGCAATGTGAAACTTGCTAGAAAATATAGTAACCGTCATTGGTTAGGGTGGAATAGGCATCGGTCACCCAGGGGTGACATCGGCCAGCAAGAGAAACCGACATCGGTTAGGAGAAGCGACGTCGGTTACATGTGCGAGGATTTTTAATTAACTCTTGGGAATTATATCTATTTTTAGCATTAAAATATATCTATTAATTGTAATTGCATGGCTAAGTTCCCTAAGTCTATAAACGACTATATAAGCATAAAATCTAGGGTTTAGAAGTAAGTATTAACAAGAATTAAGAAGAACTTGAAAATTTTGGTGAGAGATATAATTCTTGGTGATGAAGCAAAATCTTGAGAGAAAGAAAGTATTGTACATCTGAGAGGTGTGGAAGATTGTAAATCTTCATTGTATATCTTGGAAAAAGCTTTGGATAATAGATTGGCTTGTTTCTTGGTGGATGTAGCCCACACTTTGGGTGAACCACATTAAATTTGGTGTTGATTTATGTCTTTTTTTTTGTATATTTATTCTAGTAGAATATCCGCTTTTATTTACATGTATGCTTAGATATGATATATTGTCTCTACAACCGGTGTGCTAACCCTAACAAAAATGTACTCTCACAGAGGTACTCTATTCTTCTAGCCTAACCTCAAATCTCCTAACTGTCTCTCAGCTATTGAATGACAAGCTTAAGGTGGAGTTTCTTGTTCAAAATGGCATCAAGTCCTGTTTAATATCTCAAAACGATAAGATAATTGCTAGAGCATTTTTGAAGGATTATTTATTTGCACTAGATGCAATTTCATCCTCTGCACTGCGTTATCTGCCTCCACGATGCAATCCATTACACTCTGGCATTATCGGTTAGAACATCTTTCTACAAACTCCTCTGTCACAACTCATTTTGAAGTAGATGGTACACGGAATTCCCCCTCTCTCTCAATCATTACCTCTTTGTCCTGGATGTTTGGTGGGTAAACAACATCAAGATCTGTTCAAGACAAGTACATTCCATGCCAAGAACTATTTAGTCATATTTCATACTTGATGCATGCGGGCCCTTACTGCATCTTTTAAGGGATTTTAGTATTTCCAGTTATTCATTAATGATTATTCTTACAATACTTGGGTGTTCTTTCTCCGAAAGAAGAGCAAAGCATTTAAAAATTTCCAAATCTTCTATCGGAGTGTTGTTACGCAAGCAAACTGGGCATCCCCTTTAAGTCCTCCACTCAGATCGAGGGGGAATTCATGTCAAAGAATTTATTTGAATTCTTAAAGGAGCACGGAATCACACAACACATGACTACCCCTATACTCCACAACAAAATGGAATTGCAAAGCATCGCATTAGGACTGTCATGGAGATGGCTCGTTGTATACTTTCTAATGCAAAGTTAGACAATAGATTTTTGCGAAGTGGTCCAAATAGTTGCATATCTTCTAAATTGAGTAGCTACAAATATCTTGAATGACAAGACATGAGAAGAGGTATGGAGAAATTGCAAACCTTCTATTTCTCATTTGAGAGTATTTGGTTACAATGCTTATATGCATGTTCCAGATAAAAAGAGGAAGAAGCTTGATACAAAGACACACCAGTGTATATTTCTGGGGTACAATACCACCTCCAAATCATATTGTCTCATGGATCCTGAGATAAATAATATATATGAGAGAAGAGACATTGTTTGTGACGAGTCATCATTTGACTTGTTTCCACAAAAGGAAGATTCAACACCGACCCCCTCTCATAAACTGCTCACACATCCAGATGATGAGCATGAGGATCTTACAGAAAAGAATGATGAGCTGCAAGGAGAATTGTTTGTTGATCTTGGAAATTTTGAAATTAGTTCCTGACAACAACAAAAATGTCAGCATCTGAAATGGGTCCTATTAGTGCGAAATCACAGCACCCCCAAATGAGTTATGGATTTGCTTTTGTAAGGCAGGGTCATTTGGTGTGATTTCATAACATTGAACTTTCTCCAAGGTGTGGGACCTTGAAAAAGTGGGAAATCTCTCCAGAGAAGGTTGGTTCCTCTTCCTAAACTACCTGCCACAAGCTATTCTAGTGCAGGAAAACTAATCTAATCCTAATCTAACTTCCAAGGAGACAAGGAGAGAAAGAAAACTGGAAAAAATAGAGCCTACACTAAAGTGGTGATACATTGGCAAAGGAAGCAAGATATTCTGATGAGGGAGAAAGAAATAGAAAAATGGAGATGAGGGAGGTCAGACATAAGTGACATGGCCCAAATCTTAAAATTCGCCATTAAACTCCATGAAACACAACATCCTACACTTGCAAATGTGAAATACATGCACAAAAAAACAAATCTGGAAGGGAGAGGCACGGAGAAACAACAAAACGATGCAAAGGGTTGAAGAACACCACAAAAACACGTTTTTATTGCTCTAGAAGGTGCACAAACCATTACATTTTTGGAATAGATGCACAAATACATTCACCAGGCGTAGGAGAAGGTTTGGTGCTCAAAAATGGCATCGAGAAACAAATTTGACAGAGTTTCTCTATGCCCAGAATGTCTCTCTTTTAAAAATGAGAAGTGTTACAATATATAGAAGAATAAGAGAGGGGGAGGAGGGAAAAGTCAGATCCTTCTCCAACCACCATGAGATACGCATTGAATCTTGCCTTGAAAGCTCAACCACTGAATATCAATGCCTTCTACAAATCTTCCCATAATATGCCACTTCGGTTCCCCAACGGATTGAATCGAATCAAATCAAATCTCGGTAGTTGAAGAGAAAGAAGATCCCGCATTAAAGGCCCAAAACATTTCTCCATTTTTTGCCTACAAGGCCACGCGACACTGACACTTGTTTGGGCTTCCCTTTTTGGATTCATCTTTGGAGAAGCGCCGCTAGGACACGTGGTTCCCTCTGCTGGCTCTTCCATACTTAGTCGATTCTGGAATCTTTCTGAACTGTTTTGATCCCGAAGACTTTGAATCTTCACCGCTTCTTCTTCTTGAGCCCACCTGTAACCTGTTTGTCATCCTAGAATGTGAGCTCGTGGTCTGAGTCGTTTCCTTCATAATTTCCTTATGTGCAGGAGTTGTCTTGACCAAATTTTCTGGGGGGGAAAATTTGGGATAACAATTTGGTGACTCACGGGGACATCTGCCTGCTAGATGAAGAGACCAGTGGCCTTGGAGCATCCATTGGGCATGGAGTCAAGAATGATGGCCTGACATTGATCCTTCTTATAAAATGGACTCCCGACTCTCTGCACTTTGCTGACCTCTACTTGACTCTGAATCCACCCGCGCATCGGCACTCTCAATTTTCATAAGAAAATCTTAAAATGGAGTTTCTAAGAGTAGAAAATTGTATTGACCCGGGCTTTCACCTATCCCTAAAATGGATTGTTTCGAAATGGCTTAAGTTGCTCTGGATTTGTTCCTTTTAGAGCTAGCAAGAATCACATAGACCACTATGAGCTAGCAACATGGAAGGTTTAAGTCTCCCAAACTTGATTCCACAGGCTCCTATAAAATGCAGGCTGTTGTAATTGAATGCTCTCCTCCATGACAACAGGTTCATATCCTTAGAAGGTGGATGAAGGAGGAAAAAATGATGTTATCTCCTCAGGCTCCTCTTCATTAAAGCAATCTTCCAAGTCTGACAAGTAGTCTGCCTCCTTGTTGTCTTGTTGCATGTGCTCTACCTCCTCCATGGTGCCTTCTTGATCTGCAACTTGATCACCATGGCTCCCTTCACTCTCAAACATGAAGTTTGAAAGATCAAACTCTTCTTCAACATCAGAGCTTGAAGGGGATGAAGTGGGAGGAAGAACTGAAGGTTCTTTTGTAGCCTGCTCTACACTTGGGGCCTCTAAAACTGTATGGTCCTCCAAATCAACCACCATTGGCTCTTCGATTTTGACCTCCTCTATTGGCTTGACCATAAAGGGAATATTTATAAACCCAAATTTAGCATCCCAACTCATCAGATTGTTTCATATTTCTTTTCTGTTGGGCTCCTCTTCTTGCTATCCTTGACTAAATTCTTGAGTATCTTCCCAACATGGACTTGGGAAAGTAAGAGGAGTGACAGGTTGGGGTTCAACCAACTTTGCAATTGTTTTTGGTGGGGAGGGAGGTGGAACTTCTTGTTTTTTTAGAGGGGATGACTATTTGGGAAAGGAAAGGGGAAAAAATGAAATGGGGTGGAAGACTAGGCAATGGAGAAATGGAATCAACGCTTGGGTAAAGAATCGGGAAGCTTGTAAATTGGAGCTTGGGTTGAGAGGGTGCTTTGCTTGAGAGAGAGAGAGAAATAAAAGCTATCGGATGTTGGACTTACCCATTGACAAGGTTGTCTTGACTCTAACTCATAAGCCCCAGGCTCCTCGATCCATTGTGAAAGTTGGGGTAGCATTTCAACCATGAAGTCTAGCTTCTCCTAGGGGTGTAATGTCTTGGAAAATGTCCTTCCCATGGACAAGGTACCCATGAACCAATCTTGAATGCCTTCATTTGTGTTATGCCCCTTGACTCAAACAATGCCACCTCCATTTTTAGATTTTCTCAGGTAGAACAACATCTTCCATTTGGTTGTTGTCATTATATGAATATCCTTGTTCCTAATAAGCTTCATGACCAAACTAGTTTTGGAATTTCTTTGTGGATAGACATAGTGATTTTGAATCTACTCATAATGCTGATTTGGAGGAGTTTGGAAATGTGTTGGAGGTGGACTGCATTGCTTATAAGTGTGAGTTCCATGAAGGGAATGAAGTCATGATTGCACAACCTCGTGGAATGGGAGAAAATGAAAGAGATGGAAGAAGAGAATGGATGAAAATGGATGGAAAAGATCTCAACTCGGGGAATGGGTTTTTGACTGATGAAGTCACTCGATGTGCTTGCATTTGCCTCTAAAGGCTAAATCTCACCAGGAACACATCAACTTGATGAAATGAAATGAAGACCTCTTGGTCCCATAGGGTGTGCCAAAACTGTTACTGCGAAATCACAACACCCCCAAATGAGTTATGGATCTACTTTTCTAAGGTATGGTCATTTGGTGTGATTGCATAACATTGAACTTTCCCCAAGGTGTGGGACCTTGAAAAAGTGAGAAAGCTCTCCAAAGAAGGTTGGTTCCTCTTCCTAAACTGCCTGCCACAAGTTATTCCAGTGTAGACAAGCTAATATAATCCTAATCTAACTTCCAAGGAGACAAGGAGAGAAAGAAAACTAGAAAAAATAGAGCCTACACTAAAGCGGTGATACACTAGCAAAAGAAGCGAGATATTCTGTTTAAGGAGAAAGAAAAAAGAAAAATGGAGATGAGGGAGGTCGGGAGCGAAGTGACACGGCACGTGATCTTCAAATTTTCCATTAAACTCCATGAAACACAACATCCTGCACCTGCAAATGTGAAATACATGCAAAAAAAACAAATCTAGAAGGGAGAGGCACGAAGAAACAACAAAACAATGCAAAGGGTTGAAGAACACCACAAAAACACATTTTTATTTCTCTAGAAGGTGCATAGACCATTACATTTCTAGAATAGAGGCACAAATACATTTGCCAGGCATAAGAGAAGGTTCACTACTCAAAAATGGCATCGAGAAACAAATTTGACAGAGTTTCTCTATGCCTAGAATGTATCTCTTTTAAAAATGAGAAGTGTTACCATATATAGAAGAATAAGAGAGGGGGAGGAGGGAAAATTCGGATCCTACTCTAACCACCATGAGATACGCATTGAATCCTACCTTGAAATTTCAACCACTGAATATCAATTCCTTCTGCAAATCTGCCCACAATATGTCACTTTTGTTCCCCAGTGGATCGAATCGAATCAGATCTGGTAGTTGAAGAGCAAGAAGATCCTGCATTAAATGCCCGAAAATGTTTCTCCATTTTTCACCTACAATGGTCACGCAGCAGCCTGGCACTCGTTTTGGCTTCCCTTTTTGGATTCATCTTTGGAGAAGCGCCACTAGGACACGTGGTTCCCTCTACTAGCTCTTCCATACTTAGTCGATTCTGGACTCTTTCTGAACTGTTTTGAGTCCAAAGACTTTGAATCTTCACCGCTTCTTCTTCTCGAGCCCACCAGTAACCTATTTGTCATCCTAGAATGTGAGCTCACGTGTTTGAGTTATTTCCTTCATAATTTCGTTATGTGCAGGAGATGTCTTGACCAAATTTGTCGGGGGGTGAATTCGGGATAACAGGTCTAAAGCACCATTAGAGTTTCCCCCCAAAATGCCCTTCCAGAAATTTCATCAAGAGTTCATACAAGAAGCCAAGCGAGAATTGAATTAAATCTCACACTCATGATTTCAGTGGTTGATAGCACTGAAATTTGTTCATTTCGTGAGGCACTCAATCGGTCAGTGGAAGAAATTTATGGATGCAGAATATGACTCTTTGATGCATAATTGAATGTGGGAACTTTTCGATCTATGTACATGTAAGAATTCCATTGGCTACAAGTGGATTTTCAAAACAAAATACAAGGCAAATGGATCTATCAACAAGTACAAAGCACAACTAGTTGCAAAAGGTTATGCTCAATAGGAAGGAATTGACTATGATGAGACCTTTGCACCTAATGCAAAGATCAAAACCATCAAGGTTGTCTGTGCACTGACAAAGACAAAATGGATGGAGACTTTAGTAGATGGATGTTAAAAGTGCTTTCTTGAATGGTGATCTTAGAGAAGAAGTATACATGACCCATTTAACAATGAACAACATCCTCAGAAGGTATGTCATTTAATTAAGTCTCTTTATGGACTTAAACAGGCACCTAGGGCATGGTACATAAAAATATATGATCACTTATTGCAACATGGTTTCACACGTAGCCCCTCTAATTCAAATCTGTATATCAAAAAGATAGAGATATTTTCATCTTGGTTTTGTATGTAGATGATCTTGTGATTACAGGAAGTTTTGACAATCTCGTCGAAGATGTTAAGAATGATTTGAAGAAATCCTTCGACATGAAAGATTTGGGGCTACTTCACTATTGTCTTGGCTTGGAGATATGATAGAAAAAGAATTATATTTTTGTCTCCCAGATGAAATACACCAAGACACTCCTGGAAAAGTATGGCATGACTGATTGTAAACCTATATCCACTCCAATGGAAAAAGGTTTGCAACTTTCGAGATTCCAAGATTCACCTCAAGTAGATGGTACTCTCTATAGACAACTTGTTGGGAGTCTCATTTACTTGACATATACCAGACCAAATCTTTTCTTTGTTGTGAGATACCTTTCTAGATTTTGTTAGAGTAGGTATTTACCTTAGCTCATGTTCACACGGGTAGTTTATTTACCTTTATTGTATTTATCCTCACCCACTTATGTGTGTGGATATTTATTTTATTTTATTTAGATATTAGGGTGATATTATCTAGTTGTTAGGTATAGTTATTTATGTGATCTATGGTATTGACTAGTTCTTTCATTGATCTATGGTATTGACTAGATCCTTGATGAGTAGTTCTTTCCTAAATCTATGGTTTTGACTAGTTATTTCCTTGATTTATGGCTTGATATATGACCTTGATTGTTCTTAGATTGTTATTCCTTGCCTATATAAGCAAGGTCCATTCTCATTGTATTTCATTGAATTCCATAATAATATATGATGTTACTTGCTCATTTGTTTGCAAATGCTTTATTAAATTTATTCTAAAAATTTCTTTTATCTTATTAATCGTGGTGTTTGATTAGTAACTCGATTTATAGGCTTGTACAATCGGTTATCGTTCCTTTTATGGTATCGGAGCGGGGATATTGTTGTTGACATTCGTTTATAAGTTTCGTTTTGCAAACCATTTTTTGTATATTCATATATTCGTGGATTTTTCCATATTTTGTTATTGTGGGCATTTTTATTCAAAATAGATCCTTCCATTAGATTTGGAAGGTGGTAAAACCATAAGATCAACTGTAAACTTGACCGTTTAAGGCGGTGTTTTTGGTTTTTTTTTTACAGAGAAACATGTTGGTTCACCTCAAGATTTGTGTTAGCAAGGAAGAAAACCCAAAAAATTAATTTATGGGATTTTTAGATCTCCATTGGGTATTTTTCTTCTATGGTACAACATTTTCGAGAGACGTGCAATGATTGTTTCTAGTAAGATGTTTCTTTCCTTTTTAGTAGAGGTCCGCAGAGTTATTATGCACGGTTTGCTATTTTGGGAAAATATATATTTATTTTTGAGAATTATACTATAATTATAAAGTGTCATATTGTAACACGCACTCATTATAAAGTGCCAAAATCTGGGGGGGTCTTGTTGAATTGCTTGGGGGTTTTGTTGCGTTGTTTGGTTCTTGTATTTCTTTTGGTGATTTTTTGAGAATGGAGTCTACTTCTACATCAAATCATGTTGATCCATTAACAACATATAATTACCACACATGGAAACTAAGAATGGAAACAATAATTAAGTGGAAAGGACTATGGGCTTCAACTTCTTCAAAACAACTAGTGTTCACTAGAGAATATGAGAAATTTCAGTACCAATGCAAAATTGATGAGTGTATGGGTTTGATAGGAACTTATGTAAGTGACAGTCTTTTGTTTCATTTGAAAAAATGTGACTCTCCTTTCAAAATATGGGAGAAATTGGAAGATTTATTTGGTAAGGTGGATCAAATGAGACCCATGCAACTTGAAATTGAGATCACCTCTCTTAAACCTAAATATTTTCCAACAATTATAGACTATCTTACCAAGTTCAAGTATTTGTTGACACAATTGAAGGGGAGTGGAAGAGATAAGAAAGATGAAGAGTATGTTTACTTGATTTTATTTAAATTTAGAGGATCATTCCAAAAAAAATCTTCTACCTTTTTCTCTAGCATGGATGCTTTAGGTGACACATTAAAAATGCTCGACTTAGAAACATTTTGTGACAGAATTACTACGGAAGAATCCAAATTGTCTCACCTTGAGTCTTCCACCTCTCAAAAGGCATTAGTTGCATCTAATCCTAAGGGCAAGGGAAAACCAAAAGTAAAATCAAATCCACCCCTTCTCTATCTCAAGTGCTCCTAAACCCAAAGAAAACAACTCTAAACCCAAGAGTCTTCTAAATCCAAGAATAAGTCTAGCCTTTCATACTCTTTTTGTGGGGATAGTGATCATGAAAAACATAGGTGTTATAAGAGAATGAAAGCCTTAGAGGATGTAATAAAGATACACAAAATTTCTATCTCCACTCCACTTCCTTCCAATAAATATGGAAAAACACTTGAAGTTGTTGGGAGATCTCGGTCACCACTTATAGATAGTTGGGTTATAGATTTTGGTGCTTCTAATCACATGACTTCTTCCAAGGAGTATTTTGTTTTTCTAGGTTTAAGATATACTTCCAAATTTGAAGTTGAAGATTCTTCCTTCCTTTCTGTTGAGGGAAAAGGTGATATACACCTTGATGGTGGTAGTATCAAGATTCACCGTATGTCCCAACATCACCACAAATTTGTTTTCTATATATCAAATTTGTCATTCTAGTCAAGGAAAAATAGTGACTTTTACACCACATGGGGTAGAAGTACAAACTTTGTTAGAGCCTCATTCACTTGTTGCTCAAGGTATTGTTGATCATAGTTCTAGAATATATCACTTTGAGGGTTTTGATGACACTTCCTCTATAGGGAAAGGATTTGTTTCTCATGTAGATTTAGAGAGTAAGCTTTGGCATGAGAGATTTGGACATCTCAATTACAAATATTTGAAGGAGTTGAGCACTCATGGTATGGTAGATGGTCTTCCTATAGTTTCTTTTCTTGAGGGAGTTTGTCATGGATGTGCATTAGGAAACAACACCAAGATCATTTTCCTAATAATTTTTCTAAGAGAGCTTCTTCACCACTTGAGCTTGTGCATAGTGACTTGATGGTTTTTCCTACCCCCTCTTTCAATGGAGCTAAGTATGCACTTACCTTTATTGATAATTTCTCGAGGCATACTTGGGTTTATTTTCTCAAGTACAAAAGTGATGTTTTTTCACACTTAAAATTCTTCAAGGATTTGGTTGAGAAATAATCTTCTAGTTGCATAAATAACCTTTATACGATAATGGGAGGAGTACTTCAGCAATGATTTTTCTAACTTTTTGGCAACTCAAGGCATTATTCACTAGAATTTCATTCCTCATACTCCACAATAGAATGGTTTAGCAGAATGGAAGAATAAAACTTTGAAGGATATGGCTAATGTTTGATGCATTCTAAATATTTACTTCATATCTACTGGTAAGAAGCAATTAATTGTGCTAACTACATTCGAATCACACACCACATGGAGAACTTGATCATTTGAATCTAGAGGAAGCTTGGTCCAACACTAAGCTAGATGTCTCATTTTTTCAAGTCTTTGGGATTCATGCTTGGGCCTTTGTGTCAAAGAAGAAAAGGAAATATTTGGATAAAAAGAGTAAACCCTTGATATTTGTAGGGTATTGTGAGGACATGAGAACTTATCGACTTTTAGATCTTAATACTCGTGACGTTATTTTTTGAACACATGTTCAGTTTGATGAGTGTTTCACTCATGATTCTTCATCTTCTTCCATGTATACTTCTTATTTATCTCATCTTGAGGATCCTTTCTTTGAGGAAGTTGATGAGGAAGTTATAGATGTCATTGAGGATCATATTCCCACTAATGTTGTCACTATGCCTAAGTGGTCTTGTAGTACGGTTTCGAGGTAGAACCTTTCATACAGAATCTTCTACCCACTAAGCATCATCACGCACATTCTATAGGTTCGGACTTTTGTGCTACGTAGTTTATGAGGATCCACAATATTTTTCAAAGGCTTATGAGATACAAGAGTGGGATGATGCGATGGCATCAGTATTATTCTTTTATGAAGAATCATACTTGGGATTTGGTATCTCTTCTCAAAGGAAGAAATATGGTTAGGTTTAAGTGGGTTTATCAAACCAAATACGCACTGATGGGTCCATTGATAAGTATAAGGATCGTTTTGTTGCAAAGGGGTTTTCAAAAGTTAAAGGTATTGATTGCTCTAAGACTTTTGCAACCGTTGCCAAGATGGATTTTGTACGCCTTGTACTTGTTATTGTTGCATCACGGGGTGGCTCATATACCGATGGACATGAAGAGTGTCTTTTATATGGATATTTACAAGAGGAAATATACATGGAGCAAGTAGTTGGATTTGTTCAGATTCTTCTCTTGTTTATAGAATCTAAGGTTTCTCTACGGTCTCAAACAAGCCCCTCAAGATTTTTATGAGAAGATGGATTATTTTCTTCTATCTACTGGTTTGTTTGTTTCCACTTTGATCATACAGTGTATCTCCAACATGTTGGTGAGGATATTTTGATACTTGTCTTGTATGTTGATGATTTGTTACTTACTTGATTCTTCTTCCCACATTTAGACTATTCATAGGGCTATCTCTACATAGATGGACATGACAGATCTTAGGTTATTGCATTATTTCCTTAGATTGCATATTTCTCAGATAGATTCAAGGATTCATTTGAGTCAACAAAAGTACACCCATGATCTTCTTCAATGACTTTGATATGGCTGATTGCAAGCCAAGTCCATCTCCTTTTCAATTTGGGGTTACTCTTACTTCCACATGTACCACTCCACTTTGTGATCCTACATTATATAGGTAGTTGGTTGGAAGTCTCATGTACTTGACCCATACTCACCCTGATATTTCATTTGCAGTAGGGCTTGTATCTCGGTTTGCACATTCTCCTCATAGTAATCACTGGTAGGTTGCTAAAAGGATTTTGTGTTATTTGCAAGGAACTTCTCACTTTGGCCTACACTACACTAGGGGTTCTACTCATTTGTTTGGATATATAGATTCAGATTGGGAAGGTTCTATTGATGAAGGTGTTCCACTTTTGGCTATCTATTTTTTCTTGGTTCTTCTCCAATTGTTTGGACGTACAAAAATCAACAAGATATTACACTTTCATCTTGAGGCAAAGTACAAGGTAGCAGATTACAATGAGTTGCTAAATTCTTTACCTTTTATAATTAATGACAGAGTTTGGATTCCCACAAGATTCACTGACTATACTTTGGTGTGACAACCAAAGTGCAATTCACATTTCTCGCAACCCATTGAGCACCAACGACCAAGCATATTGAGATACACATCCGTTTCATTCATCAGCACATTTAGGATGGAGTTATTTACTTAGAGTACATTCCAACTCACCAAGAGGGTTACAAACATCTTTATGAATCCTTTTGCATCACCTCGCTACCTTGAGTTATGTGGCATGCTTGGGGTTTTGGAAGTTGTTCTTGGGGGGTGTTCGTGAGAACATCTTCTTTCTTCTTCTTTCTCTTTCCTTTTAGTAGGATTCTTTCCTTCTCTTGGTTCGAGATTTCTTCATGGACATATTGTACATGAGTACCTCATCATGCCCATTTGTCAAGACTCATACTATTAATATGCCAATTTTATTTTGGGCCACTAGTTTCACTTGAGGGAGGGATGTCGAGTAGGTATTTACCTTAGCTCATGTTTACCTAGGTGATTTATTTACCTTTATTGTATTTATCCTCACCAACTTATGTGTGTGAATATTTATTTTATTTTATTTAGATATTAGGGAGATATTATCTAGTTGTTAGGTATAGTTCTTTCCTTGATCTATGCTATTGACTAGTTCTTTCCTTGATCTATGGTATTAACTAGATCCTTGATGAATATTTCTTTCCTTGATCTATGGTATTGACTAGATCCTTGATGACTAGTTATTTCCTTGATCTATGGTATTGACTAGATCTTTGATGACTAGTTATTTCCTAAATCTATGGTCTTGACTAGTTATTTGATGACTAGTTCTTTCCTTGATTTATGGCTTGATCTACTGACCTTGATCGGTTCTTAAATTGTTATTCCTTGATTATATAAACAAGGCACATTCTCATTGTATTTCATTGATTTCCATAATAATATATAATATTGCTGCTCATTTGTTTGCAAAGGTTTTATTAAAGTTTTTCTCGCAAATTTCTTTTATCTTATTGATCATGGTGTTTGATTATTAATTGATTTCTTAGCTAAGTACAATCAGTTTATCGTTCCTTTTAGAATCATACAGATCTCAAGAAATGTCACTAGATAACAACAAATCATGTGTTAAAATATGTCTCGAGGTACGGTTGCCTATTTTATAGGGTATCAAAAGAACTCCTAGTTCTTCTTACAGGGATATACAAACTCGGACTATGTTGGATCCATTGATGACAGGAAATCAACTTCAGGTTACATTTTTCATCTTGTGTCTAGTCCTATCTCCTGGATTAGTAAGAAGAAAACTATTATTTTTCTCTCATCCACCGAGGCGAGTATTGTTCCACACAAGGAGTTATGTGTGAAGCGATTTGGTTACATCGCATTTTAGCAAATATGGTCATTCCTAAATAAAATCCTCCTATCATTCAACTGCGACGACTGTGGTGTGTTAAAACTTGTGAAAAATCTTGTTTTCAATGAGAGAACTAAGAACATAGAGGTTGAATGTCACTACATTTGAGATCAAGTTTTGAACCACCATATCTAACTCCAATACTGCCCAACAGATGCTCAGATCACATATATTCTCACCAAGTCCCTTGGCAAAGAGAAATTTGAACTATTTCGGGGTACATTTGTAAAAACAATGTATTGGTGGGGGAATGTTAGAAAAAAATACATTGTTCTAGACTACTTTTACTATTCTCATCTTTTTCCTCTAGATAATACCTTCCCTAGTTCTTTCCTCTTCTAGGTTCTTCCTCTCTAGAGTCTTCTCCTCCATGTATAAATAGACATAAATGCAAGCATTCTCTACACCAAGAAATAAATAATTTCTTCGTGTGTCAAATAGCTCCACCTTCATTCTTATGACCGTTATGCCCCATGTTCAAGGGTTAGCACACCGGTTGTACAGATAATATATCATATCTAAGCATACATGCAAATAAAATCATATATTCTACTAGAAGAATTATACAAAACAAGAGACATAAATCAATACTGATGTAACGTGGTTCACCCAAAGTGTGGGCTACCTCCACCAAGAAACAATAAAATATATTATCCAAAGCTTTGACAAGATTTACAATCTTCCACACCTCTCAGATGTACAGTACTTTATTTCCCTCAAGCGTTTTCTTCATCACCAAGAATTCTCTCTCTCACCAACTTTTACAAGTTCTTTCTAATTCTTGTTAATTCTCTTGTTCTAAACTCTAGCTTTTATACTTATATAGTCATTTATAGACTTAGGGCACTTAGCTATGTAATTACAATCAATAGATATAATTTAATGCTAAAAATAGATCTAATTCTCGAGAGTTAATTAAAACATCCTCACATAGGTAACCGACGCTGCTAGGTTAGTCGTAACTAATGCTAGTTCCTCCTTGCTTGACCGATGCCGATCCTAGGTGACTGATGTCGGTTCCCCTTAACCAATGACGGTTACTTTGTATTTTCCAGCAAGTTTACATTTCATGCTAAACTAAATTAATTGAGCTCCACAACTCAACAATCTCCCACTTGGAGATTAATTACTGCACCATACCTATACAACATCATTCTTGGATCCTTCCTTAGCTTTGTTTCTTCCTCTTCAAGTCTCAAACTTGAAGACCAATAGAAGTGGATTGTATCTCCAACTTCTCCTTTTCTAATGGCTTCATTAGGATATCTGTAGGTTTCTTACTCTCGTATGAATCTTTTCCATATTCAAATTTCCATCCTTCAATACCTATCATATGAAGTGATACCTCAACTAAATGTGTTTTGTTCTCGAATGAAACGCTGAGTTATTTTCCAAATGAATTGCACTCATTGTCATCGAATAGTTTACAATTACTTTTCTCATTTCCCAACTCTTCCATAAACCTAATCATCCATATCATCTCCTTGCTAGCCTCTATAGCTGCAACATACTCTTCCTTTGTAGTAGACAAATCCACAACCTTATGCAATTTTGAAATCCAACTAACTTTCGTCCCACCTACTGTGAAAATATATCCAATAGTGCTTCTTCTACCATCTAGATCTCCACCATATATGAATCAACATAGCCACATAATAAAATATCTCGAACCTCCATAGCATAACTATGTGCTAGATGTCCCTTTCAAATACCTTAGTATCCATTGGAATTATTTCTAATGCTCTTTACCCGGGTTGGCCATATATCTACTCACAACTCCTACTTTGCTTCAGGTGCAATGTTTGGTCTGGTACAAACCATAGCATACATAAGACTCCCAACTGCTGAAGTATATGGTACTCATGTCATGTATTTGACCTCCTCATGTGATGATGGACACTGATCTTTTCTTAATTTGAAGTTTCCTGCCATAGGTGTGCTAACAGTGTTTTGCATTCTCGCATGTTGAGCCTTTCTAACACCTTGTAGATATAATCCTCCCGAGACAAATACAATTTCTTGTTTTTCTGTCTCTATGTATTTACATGCCAAGGATTCTTTTTGCAGCTCCTAAATCCTTTATAGTAAATGTGTAAGCTAGATTTCTCTTAAGCTCACCAATGTCTTGCATACTAGATCCCGTAATAAGCATATCATCCACATACAAATAACAAAATAATATAGCTCCCATTTTCAATCTTCTTGAAATAAACACAATGGTCAAATTCACATCTCATATAACCATGCTCATGCATAAAACTATCAAACCTCATGTACCATTTCCTTGAGATTTCTTGAGCCCATATAGGCTCTTTTTCAACCTCGCACACTAATTTCTCCTTACCCTTAACTTCATACTCAAGTGATCGCTGCATATAAATCTCTTCATCCAAATCACCATGAAGGAAAGTCATCTTCACATCTAGTTTCTCTAAATTCAAGTCTTCTACTGTAACTAAGCTCAATATAGTATGAATAGAAGTCATCTTAACAACAAGAGAAAATATTTCATGAAAGTCAATACACTGTTCTCTGCGAAATCCCTTTACTACAAACCTTGCCTTGTATCTTTATTGTCCACCCTATTCTTCCTTGATCCTATAAACTCACTTGTTCTGCAATGTTCTCTTACTTGCTGGCAACTTAACCAAATCCCATGTCTGGTTCTGTTCCAAGGAGTCCATCTCCTCATCCATGCCATACTCCCACTGGACGTGGGTCTTATCCTGCATTTCTTCTTCAAATCTCTCTATTTCACCTTTATCAGTCAATAATAAATAAAATAGAGGTGTAAATATTTCTGGAGGTTTATTTACCCTTTGTGACCTTCTCATAAGAGTTTGGGGTACCGTAGGCTCAATATGGACCTCCTGGACATTCCTATCCAAATCTAAGAGTGACCGACATCGGCCTTTGTCACCTCAAACCGACGCGATTCGCTAACCGATGCGATTTGGATCTTCTAACCGATCGATACAGTTCCTCTGACTAAAGATGTCGGTCATGGGTTAACCAACACTGGTTACTATGTAACCATGTCGGTAATTTTTAAATCTAAGAGTTCATTTTCATTCACAAAATTCTCAACCGGTTCATCCTTGGGTACAAAAATTTGATCCTTGTACATTCTCTTTTCATTCCATTCAACATCACGACTCCTAATAATTTTAGAATTCTCTAAATCCCAAAAACGAAACCGAAATCACCAGATCCATAACCAATGAAAGTGCATCTCTTGGATTTTACAACCAGCTTTTTCCTATTTTCCTTATCAACATGCACAAAATCTTCTAAACCAAAAACTTTAAGAAAAGAAAGATCTACCTATTTTCTCGGTCCAAGCTTCCTCTGGTATTCCTCCATCTAGTGAACTTGAAGGCCCACGGTTAATCAAATAAACCGTTATATCAACTGCTTCTTCCCAAAACTGCAAGGGAAATCTAGAATGTATCCTCATACTTCTAGAACATTCCATGATTGTCTGTTTGTTCTTTCTATAACACCATTCTCATGTGGTGTTCTTGGAACTATTCTTTCTCTACGTATTCCATTCACTGAACAATAATCATTGAAAGCCTTGCTACAATATTCACCACCATTGTTAGATCTAAGGCACTTTAACTTAGAATTTGATTCATTCTCAACAAGGGCTTTCCATCTTTTAAAAGTCTCAAAAACATCAGATTTACATTTAATACAATAAACCCATACCTTTCTTGTAGCATCATTAATGAAAGTAACATAATACTGGCATCCTCCATGAGAAGCTACCTGAGCTGGTCCCCACACATCTGAGTGTACAAGATCCAATGTTTTCTCCTTCTTATTTTCCCCAACTTTGAGAAATATCACTATCTTTTACTTTTCAAAGATACAATGCTCACGAGAAATCAAGATCTAAATCTTTCAAATCTGATAACTTACCCTTAGCCTTTAAGATCTACATTCCTTTTTTACTTATATGACCCAACCAATTATTCCACATGCATGCATCTCAATCAAGTAGAAAATGTAGAAAGGAATCAGAATACATGTAGATAAATACAACGTTCCTACCTTCTTGCCTTTTTCCACAAAAAGCACCCTTGGTGACTTTCCAAGAGTCTCTTGTAAAAGTAACCATGTAGCTAGATTCACCTAGTTTCCCTACAAAAATAAGATTCCTCCCGAGGATTGGCACATGCCTCACATCTTTCAACACCCATGTATTTCCATTCTGCAATTTTAGATGAACTTCCCTTTACCAAGAATACTACAAGGTTCATCATCACCCAAATAAACATGCGCAAAATTATCATGGACATACTTTCTGAAATAACCATTATTAGAGGTTACATTGAAAGAAGCTCCTAAATCTAAAACCCATGATTCAATTCTATTATCTAAATAAAGAATAAGAGCATCTTGCATTATCTCTGATGTATCAATATTTTCTTTTTTACCTTTTTCTGGTTGTTGGTTCTCTTTATCCTTTGACCAACAATCTTTCTTTGCATGTCCTTTCTTTCCACATTTCTAGCAAGTAATTCCCTTACTTCTGGATTTAGATCTGCTATCCCTTGAATTTGATTTCCCGTTACTCTTACTCTTGGATCTCTCCTTCTACCTGCCCTTGATTTTGACATTCAAAGCACAGATGATGATTCCTTTGTACTCTTCCTGCGAATTTCTTCATTCAAGATTATACTAACCACATCATCAAAATTCAAAATATTATTAGTAAATGTTGTATTACTAATAGTCGTTACCAAGTTATCCCAACTATCAGGCAAAGAACATAAGAGTAAAAGTGCTTTTACTTCATCATCAAATGGTATTGCAACTGATTTTAACGATTTACAATAGATCGAAATCATTCAAATGACTAGATGCGAGATCCACCTTCATGCATCTTAGAACTAAATAGTTTCTTCATCAAATAAAATTTATTTGAAGCACTAGGTTTTTCATATAAATTAGAAATATATTTCATTAACTCTACCGTAGAAGTCACTTCCATAGTATTGGAAGCCACGGATGCTCACTAGGCTCAATCTTATAGATCCCAAATACTTTCTATCAATAATCTTCCATTCTTCATCACCATCTTCGTAGGTCTAGACTTCTCATCCAACAAGTAAATACAAATCTCTTTGATATAGATAATCCTCAATCTGCACCTTCATAATTGATGATTTCAGCCATCAAATTTCTCTACCTTGTATTTGTTTTCTTCTTTCATTGTTGTAGCTCTCACTCTATCGAAAACCCTCTTGTGAGTGAGTAAATATTTCAACACACAAAACCCTCAAACAAAGCTCGATACCAGTTGTTGGGGTTAGCACACCAGTTGTACAAAACAATATATCGATCTAAGCATACATGCAAATAAAAGTAGATATTCTACCGGAAGAATTATATAAAGAAAGAGACATAAATCAACACCATATTTAATGTGGTTCACCCAAAGGTGGGCTACGTCCACCAAGAAACAAGTCAATCTATTATCCAAAGCTTTGATAAGATTTACAATCTTCCACACCTCTCAAATGTACAGTACTTTCTTTCCTCAAGCTTTTTCTTCATCACCAAGAATTCTCTCTCTCACCAAATTTTGCAAGTTCTTTCTAATTCTTGTTAATTCTCTTCTTCTAAACCCTAGCTTTTATGCTTATATAGTCATTTATAGACTTAGGGCACTTAACCATGTAATTAAAATCAATAGATATACTTTAATGCTAAAAATAGATCTAATTCCCGAGAGTTAATTAAAACATCCTCGCACAAGTAACCGATGTCGGTTAGCCAGTAATCGATGCCTGTTCCTCCCTTTCCTAACCGATGTCGATCTTGAGTGACCGATGTCGCCTCTTAATCGATGATGGTTGCTTATTTTCCAAAGCAAGTTTCCATTGCATATTAAACTAAATTAATTGAGCTCCACAACTCAACACCCCAAACATTATGTTAAATCCTAACAAACACTAAGCTAAAATTATTACATCGTTGTAAAAAGGCTAAACATTGCTAAGCTCAAATCAATTTCATTTAAAATGTTGAATCTTATTGAAATATTTGTTTTAAAATATTATGTTATAGCAAAGATGCGTAGAGACCGCTAATTTCATACTACCTTAATTTAATTTGTGAAATCCTAATGAACCGCTAAGGTATAAATAATATGTTGTGGCAATACCTAAAGATTTACATTTGCAATACTCGAAATTTATTTATTTATTTTGTTAAATACTAGCAATCGCTATGTTCCAAATATTATCATGTGGAAGTGTCTTATTGGCGTATAACGTCATGATATCTATTGTTGAGTATCGATCTCTAAGCTCATAAATTTTTTTCGAGGCATAACCTAAAGATGTAACTAAGCTTGAATTATCCACATGTTTTTAGTTAAATCCTAGCAACAACATATCTTCAAGTAATATGTTGCTACATTAGTTAAAGAGATGCCAAGATAAAATATTCATTCTTCATCTTGTTAAATGTTTGAGACATCCAAGCTCGAAATATTCTATTGTGGAAGTAAGTAGATGCCATGTATGCTCAAAAAAATTAATTTAATTTTTTAAAGTATATCGCCAACAACTTGTAAACATTATGAGTATGCATATTCTAGCAGATGCTAGCCTCCTAGAATCTTAATTTAATGTGTTAAATTCTTATGACCGCTATGCCCCAAATATTATGTGTTAAATCCTAATGAACACTAAGCTTAAATTATTACATCGTTGTAATGGCTAACGACCACTAAGCTCAAATCAATTTCATTTAAAATGTTAAATCATTTAGAAAGATTTTTTAAAATATTATTTTGTTGCAATTTGTAGAGGCCGCTAATTTCATACTACCTTAATTTAATTTTTGAAATCCTAGTGACCACTAAGGTACAAATAATATGTTGCGATAATACCTAGTGAGATGCTAGACTTGAAATATCTTTCTTTATTTTGTTAAATCCTAGAAATCGCTAAGCTCCAAATAATATGTCATGGAAATACCTAGCGGCCGCTAATTTCATATTACCTTACTTTAGTTTTGAAACCCTTGTGACCGCTTAAGCTCCAAATAATATGTTGCATAAATACCTATTGACGCTAGGTTCAATATCAACTTTATTTTGTTAAATCTAAGCAATCGTTTGGTTCTCATTTAAATAAAATCAACACGTGACTTTCTTTACACCTGACCTCCCGAGGTCGTGGCTGGGACAATCAAAGTGTAGAATGGAAATGGGTGTGTGTTTGGTGGCAATGAGCAAGCTAATGATGTAACCTTATGTCTTTGACATGCAATACCGGGATCTACAAATCTAAGACAAAAAAAATCCATTCTAACTCGAATCTATGTAATGGAACGATCGGATAGAATGGCTACTCAAGGCTCCAATCAATATCAAGCTTTGGCGAGATTATTTCTACTAGTTGTGGAATACGTGGAAAGTAACCTGCAAATGCCTCATATATATTTCTAGACAAGGTTGTGAAAGTGAGAACGAGAGGCACGATGAACCACAAGATCTATGGGAGCTTTTCCAGGTCTATTCCGTAAATTATTAAGACGATCAGATGCTATGCTCAACACAGAAAGTTGTGCAATAATGTCATGTGGAAGTGGCAATGATCTAAATACTAATGCATGTAAACCAATGTCAATGTTTAATTGGTCAGTAGGCCCGTTAGGTTGCAGAACCTGGGGATCACAACCGTGAACTCGTGCAGGTTGTGGTATTTGTGAACTCGTAGGCTCGATCAGTTGTAATGTTTAGCATGTTTAATTGTTCTATATTATCATAATATCTAAGAGGTGTGCATAATACTAACAAGTGTAAACCCGTATCAATATCTTTCAACAACTCAGGTCCATTGGGTTGTGGGACCAATGGATCACAACTAAACATTTTCTCTTGTTGTGGGCCTTTAATGGTCATTCGGAATGAATTAAATTGATTTGGATAAAATGAACTAACTATCAAAGGAAATTTAAGATATAATTTTTGTATTTTCACAAGATATCCGTACAAAACAATTAAAGCAAACTAATCTAGCAAAAGTAAAAAAAAATTAATCTTTTCTAGGATTTTAAACAATACTTCTAATCTAATGACTGAAATTAAATACAATTAATCAACCGGTTGTGTTTAATTACTTGTGCAATCATGTGAATATAAATATAAAACAATTGAACTAGTTTAAACAAAACCCCTTTAAACTCTACCTCATAGGTGGAGAGTAAATCATAGTTCTGGAAGAGCTATTTTTCCCCATAACTCCCTTGGTAATGTCAAAGAGAAAACTTTCTAATGATTTGATCTACTTGTAGTTATGTGATTAACTGAAATGAAAAATTTGCTACTCTATTTGATATGGATTTGCAATGAATAATTCAGAATTGATGAATTGAACAAATGAATCAAACAAATAACTAATTCCAATCTAGATAAGAAAGAGCTTTGCAAATCTAATTGTATTTGTTATTGTCCCCTAAGTCTATCCTTTCTTTCTTTGTGTGTCCATGGGAGTCCAAGGAATTGGGAATGCAAAGGAAACAGAGGAAAAGGTGCTTAAACAATGGAAGATTTAAGGTAGTCTAGTTGTAATGTAAGTAGAACAAAGATAGCACAAGATATCTAAGCTTGGCTATGCAATTCCTAGCAAGGTTGTGGCAGAAATACTATGAATGATACACAAAATTCTCATGCTATTTACTTGAATACAAGCATTGAATATATAGGAATTGGATAGGATGTGCCTTCATGCACAAGGCAGCCCCGAGTACGAAATCATTGGGTGAAAAGGTAGTTAAACCAATTAAATCTATTTAAAAATAGAATAGGGAAGGAATACCATGCAAATGAGACTATTTTTAGGCAATTTGGTTCACAAACACACCCTAGAAGTTAAGTTAAGTTAAATTACATGTGTCTAAATCACGCATGAAGAATTTTTTGAAAAATCACACAAGACCACCACCATGCGCGGGCGACAGCCTCAGGATCGGCCCCCGCCTGCGGGTGGAGGTCCTAAAACTGTCACCCAAGCAAGGCGGCGGTCCTGGAACTAAAGGCAAAAACATGTCAAGAAAGTAATAGAAAGCCAAAAAAATATGAAAAATATAAGTACATGAATCTAGGCAAAAAATATATACTACGGATGAGCTTAGGAACTCGAACACCTTCTAAAAGGAAATGATTCATCATGGGAGTTTTTAAACCATTTTCCATCAATGTAGCACATGAAAAATATGGTGCGTATATATTACCTCCTCGAGAAGCATCTTATCCATGAAGAGGAGTAAAACATAGAGTCCAAGTATAGCGTTCCCGAAATGGGGAATTATAAGTTTATACCTAACATGCCCATGTGTTAAAATGACGTCATCCAAACTCTCGCTACCCGTGAAATGAAAATAAGACTCAAGTGTAGATAGATAAAATATCGAAACATAAATTTTAAATTAAAAATAAAAGAGGACTTACCATTTGTGTGGGGATTAGAACTTACCTCCGCCAAAGACTCCTATCTTGCGAACACATGCACTCAAAATGAAGTTATAGCATTATATATATTAAAAATCCATTTTTTCAATTCATTTGCCCATATTAATTTATTGATTTTTGAGCTCTATACCTACGGTGACCGTTTTCATCAAGAAAGTAGTCACAATGTTCGTTGCGAGATTGTGATCATGCCTCCACGACTGGAAGATCGACCCACGCAGTAAGGTTGGTTTTTCTCACTTTTGTGTTTTTAAACTTAAATTGCAAAAATGTTGAAAATTTCTTGTTTTGAATGAGTCTCTAGGGGGTGCCCTAGGTCACTCTTTTATTTTGTCAAAATGATAGTTTTTTGTGTTTTTGGGAATTTTCTAAGGTTATAAACCTATTTGGTAAATCACCCAAGACCGCCACCCCGCACCGAGCGGCGGTTCAATAGAATGACCACAACCTATACTAACTTGATTTGTTTTGAATTTTTAGTGTTTTTTCATGTTTTTGATGAGCTTACCTCTTGAAATACATCACTAATTTACTCATTTTATGTGTTTTGGTGGATGCGTAAGAAGGATGAATACATCTCGTGGAGTCATGAGAGGGAGTATGATTGATCCCACAGCTTTTGATCACCGACTCAAGATGAGATAGATACCCTCCAAAGAGCAGGGATATGGAGGATTTCATAGGTACCTCATGTTATTCCTACCAGTCACATACTGTGTGACTTATTTGCTTACTAGGATGCAAACCAGAACACTTTCTAGTTACCAAGAGTCAGGGGTGAGTGAATTATCACCCTAGAGGACGTGTATCGTATTCTTGGGCTTCTGATACTTGGGAGGAGGTTGACCCTGAAGACTACATGGTCTAGATCTGAGATGACTCAAAGGTGGGATGCTTATATGGGGATGTCTTGGTATCTTTTAGCTCGAAGAAGGGGATGAAGGTCTAATATTTTTCCATTTCTCTCATCCCTATCATTCGCAGAGCTATCATGGGTATCTTGGCCTCACGATTGATAGGGGAAAAAGGAGGTGACACTCTTCTTTATTGTTAGACTCCCATCATTGAAATATTGAGGGACATTGGCCACATCTATGCCTAGGGAGGGACCACTTACCACGACTTAAACATGGTCGTTAGGTTACGGGGGTGGTCATTGAGCCACCCAACGCTAGTCATGAGCTGGTTATACGAGCTTATTACCCCCTATGGGAGGGGAGTGCCAAGGTGTGCACTCGGGGTTGTCCAAGAAGCTAGGTGGAAAACGATGTCGGTTCTTTAGACACCACATCGCCTAGTGGCGTCTTTGACTATAACAGATATGGTTGCCACTCCCTATCAAGATATGGCAAGGTTGTGGGGGAAGAAGGTGACCACAAGGTGGTAGCTTGCTTGTTGCACTACTTCTCGGTTAGTTGACAGGATAAGGAGGGTCGAGATCCACCCACTTGGTCGGCTTCCTTAACATTTTGGCCTTCCCTATATTGATATGCTTCCTCTTATGGAACCTCTCGTATATGACCATTCAGGGAGGACCGAAAGGGCCCTAGAGGATGTCCTTGTTAGAAATTGGTTACTCCAGGGGTTCCTATTACACTTAGGCGAGTGGTACATGCCCGAAGGGCATATGGTGCTCCTCGAGAACCCTTACTATAGATTGAGGCTGCTCCCACTCACAGTGGAGAGGAGGATGAGTCTATTAACATGGACTTTGATTCTGAGGAGTGCACACGAGATGAAACCGAGGAGGAGTCGGTTGGAGAGGAGACAAGTGATGAGGGGTTAGGTGGTGAGGCTAGTAGGACAACTCACATGGAGGAGGAGGAGAGTGACTCTAAGTGGCATGATACTCAAGATATGTCGAAATCGGAGCAAGAGGAGGAAAGTGTGGAGAGAGAGACCTTGGTATCGAGGATCCACTTCATCCATAATGGAGATGAGGGATCCATTATGGGTCAGCATGTAGTCTTAGGAGAGGAGGAGGCACACTGTGCACTGTAGCAACACCTCCATCGGTGTCGGTTGAACCCACATGGATGTCGGGAGATCTCGAGTATGTTGATACTCTTCTCTTGACCTTGTTAGTTGGAAATGTTAATTGGTATTTCTCATTTTATTTTGTTTTTGTAATTTTCTAACTCGTCGTTTCTTCTTCTTTTCTTTCTTGCAGAGACTCGCAAGAGTGACGAGAGCTTATTTGATGGGTGTTCATGGACACCTAATTGATCCTTGGGAAGGCCCAAGCCAAGCTAAATGAGGATTCACTAGCCACTTGAGCCTTAAGACACACTAATGTGTTTACACCCATTTGTAGGGCGTTGAAGATTATGATCTCTCTCTATACTCAAGTGGTCGGGTATGACACAATCGAGTGATTAATGAGGTGGAGTGGCTCTCGCAGTGATACCATGGCCAATGGAAATCATCATGAGCACTCCCACTATTTAGTTCACTCTCATCGTCATAGATGCATTAACAAATCCTAGACAAGACCGTGCACTTTCGAGGGATCTCATAGGGATTGACAGACCATTAGGCCTTCTATTTATTTGTCATCATTTTGTCGGGCATTATATGTTTTTTTGTATATCTCGTGCTCATTGCAAGCATTTCAACCACGCCTAATGCGTGATGACATCAGTACTCCAAACTCGATTTATTATGATATATATATACTTCTTTTTTTGGTTCGGTAATTCATTGTATCTCGAGTTGACTTCTTTTATGGTTTGCTTCACATGTTTACCCTAGATGTTTAGAACTTTCAATTTTTGAATTCTTTTCGAATGTATGCAATGGATACGAATGCTAACATGATGATTTAGTTTTTTGGATTTTGTAATGCTGAACTTTAGTTTCTCTAAGAAATTATTGGTACTTCATGTTATTTTGGAAAACATGGTGATAAAGTGATGTGAGAGAAAGATTGAACTTTCCCCATTCCTAACCCCATGCAACTAGTAAGATGTGAGGGCTCAACACCAAGAGCTATGAAGGGCACAAGTCATAAATATTTTTTGAATGATAGTGATGATTGCGAGAGACAAGGATTTGACACCAACTAAACTAAGAACCTACTACCTGAATCTACGTAAGTTTGCTACATAGTTTAAAATGTGAATCATTTTCTATTTTATCTAGAATTAGATCTGTAGATGGCCACTTGGTTGACAAAATATGGTTTTGAGGTTTTAAACTCTTTTTGGAATTTTGGACATCTAACTCACCTTGCTTTGATTTATGATTTCACTTTATTTTAATGAACTTCTTTAACTTTATGATTTTTCAAAGAGACCCCCTACACCTTGCCCCATGCTACTGGTAGGAAGCATGGGCTTATCACCATTGACAAGGCATATGCGAGTAAGGGGACTTCCTCCTTTCCCAACCCTACGCCACTAGTAAGAGATGCGGGCTCAACACAAAAGGTTGGTAGGGCAAAGAAATGTGTAAAATAAAAAATTTCATTGATTTGTAGTAGACATGTTTGTCAAGGAAATTTTTTTAGAATGTTCTTATTTCAAAAGATGTGTATACGGGATATATGTGACACCATGAAGCTTATAGAAAAGACCTTAGACAAAGAAATATTATCTAAAAGAAACTATGAGTAGAACCAATTATGCAGCCTTGGTATGGTCAATGTCAAAGCTTGTATTTTTGTTTTGAATCGATGAGATGATTTACAAATAGTTGGTGATACCATGAAGATTTTAAGAGATATTGTTAGTGCGTAATCACAAAGACCCCAATGTCTCGTAACTGATGGGTTGAGACTCTCAATATGATTGCAAAACATGGAGCATCTCTCAAGCTATGGGACCTTGCGAGTTGAGAGAGATCTCTAGATTGAGGCCGGTTCCTATCCCTCTGTTCAGGTGTACACAAAAAAATTACAGAGGATCTATTCTAAGTCTATTCTATCTACCAAAGAGATAGGGTTAGATATGCAAGAAAATAGACCTAAGCTAATGAGGTGATACACCAAAGGAATGTTAGATGCTCATTTTGCAGTTTAACACAGACCACAAAATGCAATACAAATACTATGCATAGATGACCAAATTGCAATAAGAGATCAGAGAGATAATAACAAATACATGAGAGGGTCGAGAAACATCCATAGACATATATATTATTGCTCAGGAATTGATACAATATATTGCAGTGGCCAAGAGGTAAAACTTGCATTACAACCCGAAGGAGAGGTTATAAAAGCTCCACAAATCCTTCTGTGAACAAAAGAAGAAGGGAGGGCGCAAAATAGAAATGTCCAACCTTTTACAATGAGCCCCGACCCTACTTTTATAGATTCAGCATAGAGGGAAGAAGGAGAGAGAAGGGAAAACTAGTTCGAAGCTCAACCACTATCCATCAATACCTCCCCAAAATCTACCCCAAATCTATCGTGCCTACATCAATTACTTGTTTGGCACCTCGAAGGAGGAGGAAACGCAGCAGATCAGATCAAATCCAATCTGGTTGTTGGGGAAAATAGATCTTGTATTAATGGCCCAAAGATGTTTATTCATTTTTTCCCTACCTAACCTCTCCAAAATTAAATTTTCAAATCTCCATGGTGTAGATGAGGTCGATATCTTTCCAACGGTGCCATATTTTCTGGATTTTGAGCCTTGAGTCAAAAGATATGCCCATTTGAAAATTTAATCAGGTCCATACAAAATGGTGGGAACCAATACCAAAACGGGGCCCCCTTTTGAAACCGGACACGTGGAGGGTTGGCGCATGTCTGAGGGTAGCCTTTGTATTTTTTTTGGAGTTGCATCGGGATGACATGTGGCTTCTTCCACGGCTTGCTCAGTCTCTTCATGTTTTTTGGCTAAGTCCTTTTACTCGACGGGTCATATATCTGACCGGGGACACGCGAGGCCTAGCGCTTGTTTGGAAACCTTCCCTTAATTTTTCTCTTGAATTAGCGCCATGCATCGACACTTGGAACCCTCTGCTAGCTTGTCTCAATGCTTTGACTATTCAACCCGACCCTATCCCTTTACAAAACCGGACGCATGGAGGCTCTGCGCTCACTAAAAACCCCACTCAAGATTTTTCCTTTGAAGGAGCATCGAGTTGACACATGGAGGCCTCCGCATGCTCTTGGAATTTTCAACGGCTTCTCTTACCTTCTCAGACCCTGAACACTTGGTGAGCTGGTGCTCATTCTCCATACTTAGTTGTTTTTGGGCCCGCTCTATCCTATTTTTCAACTTGGACTATGTGGCGAGCCCGTGCTCATTTGGGTCTCCACTTTCAGGATTTACCTTTGGGATGCACCAAGCTGATGCGTGGTAGCTTCTGATAGCATTTCTATACTTAATCTTTTTTGAGGCCACCCCATCTCGCCTTTTGACTTTTAGTTGTTGACTTTGCCCTCTTTGGGCCTGGGACACGTGGGGGCCTGGCGCTTGTTCGAGCCTCCCCTTTTGGATTCAACTTTGGAGATGCGTTGTTTGGACACTTGGCAGCGTCCGCTGTCTCCTCCATACTTAGTCATTTTTTCTTGGGCTCGTTCTGAACTATTTCAGATCCCAAAGACTTCAAACTTTCACCATTTCTTCTCTTTGAGCTTCTAGCTTCTTTTGACACTTTTTTCCTTCCCAACCTTGCTATTCCATTTTCGAGCTTGCTTGTAATTTTTTTGTTGGATTTGAGGCATAGATTCGCTCAACAGAGCCATTTCTTGAATTTCTTCTTGCACAGGTCGTTTGATCTTTCGTAGGCCCCACCACTCCATTGTAGAGTCCCTTTGCAACCTGTTTGTAGGATTTGAATGTGATTTCTTTGGTTTCTTCTATGCGGGGTCATGGCTGATCAATTTTTTACCAGGGGGAAAATATGGATAACAATTTGGCGACTCGTAGGGGCATCTATCTGCTAGATAAAGGGACCAAGACCTCAAAGCATCATTAGGTATGGAGTCAAGAATGATGGCCTCGATCTTCTGATTCTACCTCGATCCATGAGCCCGATCGTTTGCATTCTCAATTTTCATAAGAAATCTTAAAACAAGGCTTCTGAGAGTAGAAAATTGTTTTTACCCGGGCTTTCACTCGTCCCCTGAATGGACTATTTGAAGACAAATTTTTAGTTGCTCTGCATTTGTTTTATTTTGAAGATAGCAACTATTATAGGTAACTATGAGTTTCCCTATCGTGAATACTAAAGGGCCTGGCCTCAGTAGCTCTGGAGCAATACAAACAAAACTTATGTACAAATACAAAATCATACATGCCTCAAATGAGACATGTAGAGTGTGCACAAGCACTTCTTCTGTTGAAAACAAAATCTACTCCTACCCCTACACTAACCAGAGAGAAAGAAAATCTTAAACAAATCTTGTTATAGGAGTAGGAGAAGTAGCTTCCCTTTCTCAAGAGGGGCAGCCATGCAAATGATTTGACACTAAATATAGCTTCCTGTATGAGTGAAAAACTGACTTTAAGCCGATCCTCCACCCATATCAGCAAGGTATCAACATTAATGGAAAATACCTCCTCAAGCTGATTTACATTGGACTCCTGGAGGTGTTGATGGTGACCCTTGGTGCTTTGATACTCATCCTCATGCCCTGAAGTAGGCATGACTAGTTTTGGCTTCTCCCTTGGCTCCAATGAAGCCAAGTATCTGATTGGGCAAGGTCTGGTCCTTTGAATTTTCCCATGGTTTTGAACTTTAACTCCAAGAATGGAGCCTTCTTGTTGACCCTCATGGATGGATGGTGTGGGAGGAATGATAGCCTCATATTATTTCTCTTCCTCTGCAGCAGGTGTGACTTTTAGAAGATCAAAATCTTCCAACTTTGATTCAGGAGGCATGTTGTAAACTACAGTTGTGCTTGCACATTCTCTTCCATGGCAGTAGGTTCTTGTGATTGAAGAATGAATGATGGGGAAGAAAATATTATAATTTCAACTGGCTCCTTCTTATCAAAACATTCTTTTGAGTCTGATAGGAAATAAAACTCTTTACTTGTCCTGTTGTAACAAGGTCCCTCCCTTTTACATGGTGATCTTAAAATCTTCATTATTTTCACCATATGAAGCCTCATCTTCAAACATGAAGCTAGTGAGTTCAAGCTCTTCCAAAAAAATAGAATTTTGGAGAGATTGAAAGGGAGAGGGGTCTATATTTTCTTGTGTAATCGGCTCATGATTCAGTGCCTTTGAATCTGTCTTGGTCACCTCCATATGCTCCTCTTTAACTGGACTTGGAGCTGGTTGTTCTTCTTCCTTCTCTTGTGAAGAACATGGAAGACTCATATCTTCCAACCTTGGTCTTAGAGAGCTGTTATGAAGTGCAAGTTACTTGTCCTTGAATGTCCTCCTTCATGGCAGGCTTATATTCTTGGAAGATGGATGGGAGAGGAGAAATGATGTGATCTCTTCAGGATCCTCTTCACCAAAGTAATCTTTTGAGTCTGACAGATAGTCTACCTCCTTGTTGTCCTACTGCAGGTGCTCTACCTCCTCCATGGTGTCCTCCTGATCTGAAAATTTCTCACCATGGTTCCCCTCTTCCTCAAACATGAAGTTTGAAATTTCAAACTCCTCTTCAACATTAGATCTTGAAGGGGATGAAGTGGGAGGAAGAACTAAAGGTTCTTTTGTAGCCTGCTCTATGCTTGGAGCCTCTAAAATTGTATGGTCCTCCTTCATCATGGGTTCATCAATCAAATCAGGCCCTTGAAATGAAAGCAAATAATCTTCAATGATACTTTCTTCATTGAGTGGCTTCAACATTGATTTTATCTCTCCCATTTGTTCCTCTTCAATGGGACTTGGATCTGATTTTCTCCCTCCTCAACTAGTTATGCAGCTTGGACTAGATCAGCATCCCCTTCAAACAAAGTGCCATTAGGGACATTGTATTCAAAGTAAAATAGGTTGTTGATCTTCTTCTTTTTTTTTTGTTCTTTCTCTGCTACAAACTTAGCCTCAGCCACCACTAGCTCTTCAACCTTGACCTCCTCTATTGGCTTGACCATCAAGGGGATATTTGTAAACCCAAATTTAGCAGCCCAACTCTTTGGATTGTCTATCATTTCTTCTCTGTTGGGTTCCTCTTCTTGCTTCCCTTGGCTGGTTGTTTGATTTTCATCTCCCCAACATGGATTTGGGGAAGCAAGAGGAGTGGCAAGTTGGGGTTCAACTAGGTTTTGCTATTGTTTGTGGTGGAGAGGGAGGTGGAACTTCTTGTTTCTTCGGAGGGAATGATTGCTTGGGAAGGAAAAGGGAGAAGAATTGAGATGGGATGGAAGACTAGGAGATGGAGAAATGAAATCAACACTTGAGGCAGCAAGTGAGGGGCTTGACTCTTGATCATACTTGAAATGATAAAGATTGAGAAAGAGAAAATGAAGGACAGGGAGCTGGTGATTGACTTACCCATTGACAAGGTTGTCTTGTGTCCAGCTCATAAGCCTCAATATCTTCAATCCACTATGTAAGTTGAGGCAACATTTCAACCATGAAGTCAAGCTTCTCCTGAGGGCTGTAATGTCTTGGAAAAGGGCCTTCCCATGGACAAGATTCCCTACAACCAATCTTGAATGCCTTCATTTTTGCTATGGCCCTTGACTGAACCATGTCAACCTCCATTTTTTGAATCTTCTCCAACAAACCAACATTCTCCACATAGCTGTCACCATTGTATGCACCCCCTTGTTCTTGATAAGCTCTATGGCCAAACTGACTTTGAATCTGCTCATATGGGTAAGCATAATGGTCCTGGATCTTATTAAAATGCTTATTTGGAGGATTTTGGAAATGAATTGGAGGTGAATGGAATTGCTGCTATAAGTGTGAGTTCCATGAAGGGAATGAAGTCATGATTGCACAACTTCATGGAATGGGAGAAAATGAAAGAGATGGAAGGAGAAAATGGATGAAGATGAGTGAAAATGGATGGAAAAGGTCTGCAACTCGGAGGATGGGTTGTTGACCAGATGGATTCACTAGATGTTCTTTGAACATGCCTCTAAAGGCTGAATCTCACCAAGAACACATCAAATTGATGAAATAAAGTGAAGACCTCTTGTCCCACCGGGCGTGCCAAAACTATTAGTGTAGAATCACAACACCCTTGAATGTCTGCAACCAGATGGGTTGAGAATCTTAGTGTGATTTCACAACATGGAGCATCTCTCAAGGTGTGGGACCTTGCGAGTTGAGAGAGCTCTCCGGATTGAGGCCGATTCTTATCCCTCTATTCAAGTGTACATAAACAAATTACAAAGGATCTATTCTAAGTCTATTCTATCTACCAAGGAGATAGGGTTAGAGAGATGCAAGAAAATAAACCTAAGCTAACGAGGTGATACACCAAAGGAATGTTAGATGCTCATTTTGCAGTTTAACATAGACCACAAAATGCAATACAAACACTATGCATAGATGACCAAATCGTAATAAGATATTAGAGAGACAATAACGAATACATGAGAGGGTCGAGAAACATCCAAAGACATATATATTATTGCTCAGGAGTCAATACAGTATATTGCAGTGGCCAAGAGGCAAAACTTGCATTATAACCTGAAGGAGAGGTTAGAAAAGCTCCACAAATCCTTCTATAAACAAAAGAAGAAGGGAGGGCACAAAACAGAAATTTCCAACCTTTTACAATGAGCCCGACCTTGCTTTTATAGATTCAACGACAGAGGGGAAGAAGGAGAGAGAAGCGGGAAAACCATTTTGAAGCTCAACCACTATCGCATCAATACCTCCTGTAAAATCCACCCCAAATATTTCGTGCTTGCATCAATTACTTGTTCGGCGCCTCGAAGGAGGAGGAAACAACGGATCAAATCAAATCCGATCTGGTTTTGGGGAAAATAGATCCTGTATTAATGGCCCAAAGACATTTCTTCATTTTTCCCTACCTAACCTCTCCAAAATTAAAGTTTCAAATCTCCATGGCATAGATGAGGCCGAGATCTTTCCAACGGTGCCGATTTTCCATTTTGAGCCCCGAGTCAAAAGATATGCCCATTTGAAATTTGAATCGGTCCGTACAAAATGGCGGGAACCAACTACCAAAATGGGCCCCCTTTTTAAACTAGACATGTGGAGGGCTGGTGCATGTCTGAGGGTAGCCTTTGTATTTTTCTTTTGGAGTTATTCCAGCTAACATGTGGCTTCTTCCACGGCTTGCTCAGTCTCTTCATGTTTTTGGCTAAGTCCTTTTACTCGGCGGGTCATATATCTGATCGAGGACACGCGGAGGCTTGGCGCTTGTTTGGAAACCTTCCCTTAATTTTGCTCTTGAATTAGCACCGTGCTGACACTTGGCACCCTCCACTGGCCTATCTCAATGCTTTGACTATTCAACCCGACCTGTCCCTTTACGAAACCGGACGCGTGGAGGCTCTGCGCTCACTTAGAAAACCCACTCAAGATTTTTCCTTTGAAGGAGCATCGGGTTGACACATGGAGGCCTCCGCAGGCTCTTGGAATTTTCAATGGCTTCTCTTACCTTTTCGGACCCTAAACACGTGGCAAGTTGGTGCTCGTTCTCTATACTTAGTTGTTTTTGGGCCCGCTCTGTCCTATTTTTCAACTTGGACTACATGGCGAGCCCGTGCTCATTTGGGTCTCCACTTTTGGATTTACCTTTGGGATGCACCAAGCTGACGCATGGTAGCTTCCACTAGCATTTCTATACTTAGTCTTTTTTAGGCCCGCCCTGTCCACCTTTTGACTTTTAACTATTGACTCTACCCCTGTTTTGGGCTTGGGACACGTGGGGGCTTGACACTTGTTTGACCCTACCCTTTTGGATTCAACTTTGGAGATGTGCCGTTTAGACACTTGGCAGCATCCGCTGTCTCCTCCATATTTAGTCATTTTTTTTTTTTTTTTTTTGGGCTCATTCTGAACTATTTTAGAGCCCGAAGACTTTGAACTTTTGTTGTTCTTCTCTTTGAGCCTTTGGCTTCTTTTGACACTATTTTCTCCTTCCCCAACCTTGCTATTCCATTTCCAAGCCCGCCTATAATCTATTTGTTGGATTTGAGGCATGGATTTGCTCAACAGATGTGTTGCTTGAATCTCTTCTTGTACGGGGTCGTTTGATTTGTCATAGGCCCCACCACTCCATTGTAGAGTCCCTTTACAATTTGTTTGTAGGATTTGAACATGATTTCTTTGGTTCCTTCCGTGGTCGTGGCTGATTAATTTTTCTTTGGCGAGAAAAATATGGATAACACATGATTTGAAATGTTTTCCAATATTTTCATAAGTTTGAGGACTTGCTATGAGAATAAGTCCCTTGATCACATATTCATGAAATGGAGAAGCAGATGAAAATGCAATGAGGATGCAATAATGTACATATGGAAATGCAATTGAATCATGCGTAATAATTCACGTAGGTGAAGAGATTGATGGATTCACTAAACTCTTCCTCTTATAGTGTACACAGCAAAATACCCCATTTTTGTAGTCTTCCATTACTCGATATGGGCCCAACCACCTGGGCCTGAAATTCCTACCTTCACTAGTATTTTTGTCTATCTAGTTATCAAGTCTTAATACCAGATCTCCCTCATATATTTCATGTTCATAAACCCTCTTGTTATCTTCGTCGGCACATCCGGTCAAAGCATAAGCTCGTGGCGTTGCTCAATGTTAAGCTTGGCCTCATCGAGGATTTTTAATTGAGAGAGTGCATCTCGATAGGATTCTTCTCCCAAAATTCCCTGTAATGAGTTGCGAGATCATTGGGTATTTCAACTTCAAGTAGTAAACCGCTTCTACACCGAATACTAACAAAAAGGGGGTTGCCCCCATTGGTGTTCTTATCGACGTTTGATAGGCCCACAAGGCCGGGTATAAATTTAAATGTCAATCACTTTTTTTTTCCTTAACTATTTTTAAGGAGAATGTATTTCATCCTTTTTCATCACCTCGGCTGTCCGTTGGCCGAGGGTAATACAAAGAAGCCATGTGGTGGTTTATCTTGAATTTCTCACATAATTCATGCACCTCAACATTTTTGAAAGACGTGCCATTATCTCGAGAAATGACTTACGGACACCGTACCTACAAACGATTTGGTTCATAATGAACTTAGCGATCATGGAACCCGGTGCGGTGGTAAAAGGCATGGCCTCCACCCACTTTGTAAAGTATTCTGTAGCTATAATTATAAAGTTACTATTGTCATTCAATGAGGGAGAAAACTTCCCTATCAAACCTAGACCCCACGTGGAAAAGGTCCATGGTGTTGCAAAAGGTTGTAAATCATGTGCCGATATGTGGATCTCATGGGAGAACTCTTGGCATTTGTGGCACTTACGTACAAATTCTACCGCATCATGCTCTAATGTGGGCTAGAAGTATCCCATCTGATATATCTTCCGAGTAGTGGCTTGGCCTCTGAAGTGAGATCCACATACTCCAACATGTGATTCATCTTGAATATTTTCATATTCTTCTTGAGCAACGCATCTTAATAACATTCCATCAAAGGCTCTACAATAGAGCACTTGTTCTAGAATCACGTACTTAGTAGTTATAATGCGTAGTTGTCTTCTTTGTTAAGACATAGCCCCTTCGGGGTATGCCTTGTCTACAATGAAATTGATTATGTCAGTGTACCAAGGACATGCAGTGATTGGAGGCTTGATCTCCACATGGTATACACACTCATCTGGAAATTCTAAATCAACCAGTTACCTCCGTCCATTGGGTTATTAGCTAACCAATCCGCAATAACTTTTCCTTTTACAAACTTCTTATTAATGAAGGTCAACTCGAACTCACCCATTAGCGTTATAAAGCGTCCGGACCTTTTAGACAATGAACCTTGAATTAGATGAGTCTCGCAAATGATCAATTTTGATGATCACCCCTTTTTCCTGGTTCAACATATAATGTCTCAACCACTTCATTGCAAACACTATAGCTAGGCATTCCTTTTCTGCTTGTGTGTAACGTGTCTCGTAATCCAAAGTAGTGTTCAACTAATGAAATAAACCGCATGTTCACACTTATCATCTTCTTGAGATAACATGCAGGCTAGCGATACATCTATTGCCCTTGAATATAGAATGAGGGGTCGATCTGATTTAGGAGGCATAAGTGTAGGCGGTGAGAGTAAGAATCATTTTACTAACTCAAATGCCTCATTGCATTCTTCCGTCCACTCAATGCAGCAATCCTTCTTTAGTAAATTGTTGATTGGATGAATAGCAAAGGTTAGATCAGGGATGAACCTTCGGATAACACCAATTTTCCCAAGAAAATACCTTACACCAGATTCGTCTAATGGTGGGGTCAACTCTAGTATGACTGGATTTTGGCTAGATCTACATCAATCCCTCATGAAGATATGATATATCCCAAAAATTTTCCTCCTATTACACCAAATACACATTTTTCTAGATTTAGTGTGATGTTTGTATTCGATTAATCGAGAGATAATTACATGAAGCACCTGAGGGTGATCACACTTTTTTCTAAATTTGGCTAGGAGATCATCAACGTAAGACTCCACAATATCATGAATAAAATCATGGAAGATATAAATCATGGAACATTAGTAGGTTGCTCTAGCGTTCTTGAGCCCGAATGGCATGACTGCATAGCAATAGGTTCCCCAAGGAGTGATGAAGGTTGTCTTGGTCTGATCCTCAGAAATTCAAATTTGGTTGTATCCTCGAAAAGCCATCCATGAGAGATAACAACTCATAGCCATTTTTTGCGTCAACAATGACATCAATGGAGGGAAGTGGGAAATCATCCTTGGGACATGCTTTGTTAATGTCTCGAAAGTCAATACAAATACGGATTTTCCTGTTCTTTTTTAGAATAGGGACGATATTGGATACCCACTGGGAATAGTCAAGCTTGATGAACCCTACTTGTAAGAGTTTCATCACTTCTTCTTTCACCATGAGAGCCACCTTTGGATTCATAGGCCTTGAATTCTATTTAATTGGTTTGGCATCTAGCTTTGTGAAAATTTTATGGACCGCACCGTCAGGAGAAATCCCTGTCATCTCCATGTAGTTAAATTTGAAATATTTTGAGTGTTCCTTGAGAATCTACGTGTGTATTTCTACTTCCTCTGGAGTTAGAGAGGATCCCAGCTTCAGATTCTTGGTTCTTCCTTTGTCTTGATGTTTATGTCGATATTTCCCTTGATTAAGGAGGCATTTCCCTCCTCAAACTCAAGTGGGGCTGGAGGTAACTCTAAATCCCCTCTTCTCCTACCTCATAAATTTCAAGATCCTTCCTCAAGGAATATTTTATCATGGGATTTTAAAAATAGGAAGAAGAATGTGAGATTAGGGGAAAATGAACTTTGTGATGAGCGAGATGCAATTCCGCATAAGCATTTAGATATCCCATAGTTTCTTTATCACTGTAAAAGTGGTCTGAGATGATAGTCTCGTTCTTTGCTTCTATCTATGTCAATATCGAGGTTATCGATATTTTACAAACCAAAGGTTCAGCACAAACCGATACCGTGAAGTTTGTATCTTCCAACTCACTGCTTGGAGTGAAGCGGGAATCGAGAAGTTGTTATAGAGTCTGCAAGAAGGTTTTTTTCGTGTGGAATAGCTTCAATCGATATGAAGTCAAACCCCTTTGTTAGATTTAGCATTGTTGTTTTATAGAGTTGTAGATGCTCACTCTAGTCTCATATACCTCAAATACTTGATTTGTGACCAATTGTGAATCTCCTAGCACTATGATATTATCGGCACCCATCCTTTTGGCTGTGATAATACCAAGAATGGGGGCTTTGTATTCAGCCTTGTTATTTGTACATTTGAAGTTTAACTTGAAGGAAAAAGGTAGAATCCTTCCCTCGGAGAGGTAAGGATCACACCTGCCCCAACACCAAAATGACATCTGGCTCCATCAAAATGGAGAGTCCAATAGTTACTCATAAAAATGGATGTTGGATCATTCTTTGTATCTTCTTCCTTTTCCTCAGTTACTTCCACCATACAAACTTCATCTGTTGGAAGAGAACTAAATCCTAGGGTATGTCCCATACCCATAGAATCAAATGGAAGGAGAATAGGTAAATACTTCTCCAATAACTTGAAAATATTTTTGTGGTTCCTAATGACATTGTCTCTATGATGATGGTTTCATCCTTGACTGTCAAATGCCTTCAATCAAGCCCGTGACTTCTAATTCCATTGTGGGTACCAGTTTTGCTTCTGGTTTTGAACCAACTGGTTTATTAATCTGATTTTTGGGAGATTGAAATCAGATGGAATCCTCATCTCTTCTTTAAATTTGATAAGTTTATGTTGAAATATTTTGGGTCACCTTGCGCCACAAAGAATTTCCCTAAGTGCAGGAATCTTACTTCCTAAAATAATGTGGAGGGGATTACCTTCATGCGATGTATCCATGGACAACTGAGAATCATATTATAGGTTGTTTCTCGATCTATAATATAAAATTCAAGAGAATCATCTTGGTTCCTAAGAAGACTGGAAACACTATAGTCCCTATTGAAGTTTCTTTGAGGCTATCATAACCCCTTAGCGTATTTTGTGTTGAGGAATAATTTTTTTCTCCATATCCTAGTTTTTGAAGAAAAGTGAAGGGGACTATGTTAGTTGTTGCCCCATCATCAACCATCATGTGTTTAACATATTTATTGTAGATCCATACCTGTAAATGCAAGGTTGGGTCACCTCTATGTGTGATTTCAAGATATCTTTCAAAGCATTTTCCCTATGTCAAACACAAACCTTGTATCCATATCTCGGATGCTCGGGAGGTAAACATCAAAGTCTACATGGTTTACTTGCACTTTAAGAGGAGGAGTGACATTGATCAAATGACCAAGACCCAATGCTTCTAACAAAGTAGCTCTATGAGTGGGGGAGTTCTTCAGCAGATCCAAGAAGGAAATGTGAGAAAAGGTCTTTGTCAAGTCATTGATTAAATCATATGCTCCTACTAGTTTAGAAAGTGTTTGTTGGATATCCTCTCGCTATCGGTGGATAAATGGGTATCATTGTGTTGAATAATCCTTAGTTCTGGTGGCAGTGTTAATATGAGGTTTAGTGTCTAATTCCACCAATCCCACAATTTTTGTTTGTTGACGACCATCCAAGGGAGGTGCCACTTGTGGGTTTGAAGAATTTGAGGCTTCATGATCGTTGGCTCCTATCACAATCCCTTTGTTTGGACCATTGGGATCTATTCTACCATCTTTTGGATGAATAGGAAAGGATCATTAAAGATCCTTAGTGGTGTGTTTTGAGGAGAAACTGGTCCTGCATAAGTGTTTTGTGTTGGTGTTATTGGGTTTTCCAGAAACATGTCCACAAAGAGTTTTCTCTAATCTTCGGAAAACATTGTAAGAACTTGTTGCAATCACAACATGTTCTAGTGTCATGCCCATGGACCCTGTGAAAACCACAATATAAATTGAGATTGTAGTCTTGAGGTCTTTGGTTCGTGTTTTGTTGCGATCCAAAATTCAAATCATTTTTACTTGTTGATTTTTATGATTAAAATTTGGTAACCCCGTCCGTGATTTTGGAATTGATTTGGATACCCACTTGGGTACTTGACTAGGGCGTGGGGCCTATACTTGTCTTTCATGTTGAGGTTTTTGTTGTTTTTGTTGCTATTGAGGATGATTAAAATCCACAACATTGATTAAAGGTGAAAATTTATTGTTTCTTTGATTATTTCCATTCGTATTATTGTTGTTGTTGTTGGTAGTGTTCATATTGGGAGAGCTGACAACATTAGGTTTCTTTGGCTGATCGGTAACACCGTCAGTCGTAACCCCACGATTCTTGTTAAGGACCTTTGGTCCCTAATTATTGTTCACATTGTTGGGGTAACCAGAGTTACCTTGATTAGGAGTGACTAACCTCCCATTTTTTCCATAGGTCTTATGACCACTATCTATGGCTGCTTGGTCAATTCACAGAGCGCCCTCTAGTACCTCTTCATAAATCCTCAGGAAATTTTGAACTTCTTCCTTTGTTTCTCTATTGAGGGAGTGAAGGAATAAATCACAAAGCTCTATCTGATCCATGTTTGGAGCACTCGCAGAGGAATAGAGGACCTATCGCCACCTTTGAATAAAGTGGGTGGCAGAATCGTTGTGCTCTTATTTGATATGAAGGAATTCCCCGATTCTTTTTGTAGGATTTTTTCCATATCAAATGCCTTGATGAACTTGGATATGAGTTGCTTGAAGGAATGTATCAAAGCCTCTAGTATCTTGTAATACCAATCGAGAGCGATACCTTCTAGCATCTTAGGGAAAATATTTGTAATAACTGCATCCCATGGGAGAAACTCTCGAATGGCCATCACATAGGCTTTGATATGTGCATTGGGATATCCCTCCTCTTTGAAATTTAGAAGATCGGTAAGGGTCTTAGGAGCATGCCAGTCTATATGGAGAATTCTAGAGGCTCCTTAAGATATTTGGGATAGGTCCCCATTGTGTATGTTTCAACCATTGAAGATATTTGTTAGGGAGGTGGAGGTTGCATCGATTGTTGAAATGGTGTAGTGTATGCATGCATTGGGGCATAGAGCATACCACAATGGCTGAACATATGGACTGGTAAGTGTACATATCCCCTATGGTGTTTTAGAGTACATGCGTATGTAAGGGGTTGGCTTGTTTTTGATATGGAGTTGAAGGCACAAAGCCAAGGAACATCACATTTCTAGTTGGTATGGCATTTGAGAACGCACTTCCGACTTGTGCCTATTGTGGATATCCATATGTGGCATGGGGGCATAACCAAGGTGCCCGTCCCAGTTACCAAATATCTCAAACTTAGAGTGTTCATATAAACCCGGAGGATTTTGCGCAATGGGGATTTTTCCATAACTCTGCAAATAGCGATAAACTCTTACTTGCCCAATATATGAACTTTGTGTGTTTTGGGAAATCTCTATCTCTTTGAATTTGTCCACTAATGCTAAGATGATATCACATGTTGATGGGATCACATTTTGTTTTGGTTGTTTCTACTAAACGTTTGGAGGTTTTTGAGGAGTGTGATATCCTGCTATGAATTGTTCGTTGTTTCTGCCACCCCTCATTGGTGATGTTTTCCATTGTTGGAGGGGCAGTGTTATTTTTTTGGATCATGACGTCAACATGTCCTCGCAACCCGTCAAAATCATGGTTTATATTCTGGAAGTGTTGTTCACTTTTGGCATATCGTGCTAAGTAATCCTCATCTAGGGGTGGGAGTTGGTCCGACTACAAGCTAATGGGTTGTCTAAAAAAAAACCGAGGAGACGAACCTACGTCTTTAAAAGTTGTGTTGATAGATCCTGCACCGGTCAAGAGGATGTGTCTATGTGATTTGGTCGACCTCCTCAATCCTTACCAAAGAACCAACATTGATCCACTAAGGGAAATAATTTTTCTCCTGAGAAGTTGAATAGTTATCTACCCATGTAGAGATTCAAGGTGATTGTTGTTGTCTATTCGTTTGATAGTTGTACCCATCGAAACCCAAAAGGGGTCGACTATATTCATTATATCTCAAAATATTCGGGGCATAATAATACCCACAGAATAATGGGAGAGAATAAGATGGATGAAGAAAATGGAAATGTTTAGAGACTATCTCTTCACGTTGGGTTCACCAATTTGTATGAATGAAAATCAACACGAGACCTTCTTCGTGCCCAACCTCCCGAGGTCATGCCAAGATAGCCAGTGTAGAATGGAAATGGGTGTGTGTGTGGTGGAGATGAGAAATCTAATGAGGAAACCTTATGTCTTCAACACGCAATATCAAGATCTGAAAATCTAAGATAAATAAATCCGTCCTAACCTGAAGTGGTGTAATGGAACGATCAGATAGAATGGCTACTCGAGGCTCTAGTCAATATCAAGCTCTATTGAGATTATTTCTACTGATTTTTGAATACACGTGAAAGTAACATGTGGATGCCTTGTATAGATTTCCAGACAAGGTCATGGAAGTGAGAACGAGAGGCGTGATGAACCACAAGATCTATGGGAGGTTTTTCGGTCTAGTCCAGAAATCCTTAGCTTGATCAGCTGCTATGCTCAAAATAGAAAGTTATGCAATCATGTCATGTGGAAGTGACGATGATCTAAATACTAATGTATGTAAACTGATGTCAATGTTTAATTGGTTAGCAGGCCCGTTGGGTTACGGAACTTGGGGATCACAACCATGAAATCATGGAGGTTGTGGTCTTTATATGGTCATATGTGTAATCAAGCCATGTTACTAGGAGCAGTCTAGTAATCATAGGCTCAATCAAATGCAATGTTTAACTTGTTTAATTTTTATATCTTCTCATAATATCTAGCAAGTGTGTGTAAGACTCACAAGCGTAAACACGTATCAATATTAGTCAACAACTCAGGTTCGTTGGGTTGTGGGACCAATGGATCACAACTAAACGTTTTCTCATGTTGTGGACCTTTGATGGTCATGCAAAATGAATTAAATTGATCTTGATAAAATGAACTAACTATCAAAGGAAATTTAAGCTATGTTTTTGGTATTTTCACAATATATCTGAACAAAACAATTAAAGCAAACTAATCTAGAAAAAGTAAATATTTTTTATCTTTTATGGGATTTTAAACAATACTTCTAATCTAATGATTGAAATTAAATACAAGTAATCAACTAGTTGTAGTTAATTACTTGTGCAAGTATGTGAATCTAAATCTAAAACAACTGAACTAGTTTAAACAAAACCCCTTTAAACCCTACCTCAGAGGTGGAGAGAAAATCATAGCTCTAGAAGAGCTATTGTTCCCCACAACTTCCCCGATAATGTCAAAGAGAAAACTTTCTAATGATTTGATCTATTTGTAATTATTTGATTAACTGAAATGAACAATTTGCTACTCTATTTGATATGGATTTGCAATGAATAATTCAAAATTGATAACTTGAACAAATGAAGCAAATAAATAACTAATTCCAACCTGGATAAGAAAGATCTTTGGAAAATCTGATTGTATTTGTTCTTGTCCCCTCATTTTATCCTTTCTTTCTCTATGTGTCCATATGAGTCCAAGGAATTGGGAATGCAAAGGAAGCAACAGGAGAAAGCACTTGAGAAATGACATCTTGAAGGAAATTTGGTTGTAATGCAAGTAGAAGAGAGATAGCATAAGAGATCTAAGCTTGGCTATGTAATTCCTAGTAGGATTGTGGAAGCAATACTATGCAAGATACACAAAATTCTCAGGCCATTTGCTTGAATACAAGCATTGAATATATAATAATTGGTTGGGATGTGCCTCCATGCACAAGGCAGCCTTATAGTGCCAAATCATTGGTGAAGAGGCAGTTCAACCAATTAAATCTATTTAAAAATAGAAGAGGAAGGAATACCATGCAAACAAGACTATTTTTAGGAAATTTGGTTCACAAACGCACCCTAGAAGTCAAGTTAAGTTAAATCACACGTGTCTAAATCACGCATGAAGGATTCTTGAAAAATCACACATGACCGCCGCCCTTCTCAAGCGGAAGTCCCAGAACCACCGCCTAGGTAAGACAATGTCCCGGCACTAAAGGCCAAAACATGTAAAGAAAGGAACGGAAAGCCAGAAAAAATGTGAAAAAGCTAAGTACAGGCATCTAGGTGACAAATATATACTACGGATGAGCTTAGGAACTCGAACACCTTCTAAAAGGACATGAATCATCATTGGGGAATTTTGTAACCATTTTTCGACAATGTAGCACATGCAAAATTGGGTGCGTATCGCCCAAATATTATGATGTGGCGATTAATTGTCTTAGTGACCTAAGACTTCAAAATATCCTTTATTGAGTACTGGTCGCTAAGCTAAAAAAATGGTATTATATTACACCTTAGCGGCCACTAAGCTTGCAATAGCTTTCTTGTTTTTGTTAAATCCCAACGACATCTAATATACAAATAATATGTTGCAACATAACCTAGTAGACGCCACGCTAAGAATATAATTCATTAATGTGTTGATTTCTAGCAACCCTAATGTTCAACATATTATTTTTTGGCCTTCCACAGAGAATAATAATATTTTGGCCTTCCACAACAAACCTAATGAATTAATATATATGCCAACACTCTATCTTCCACCAATAATATGTAGCCTACTGATAATATTGTTTTAAAATAATTATATCATCGTGACTAACATACATAAATACATAGTGATTAAAATATTTAATATATAAAATTTAGGCATATATATAATATGTTTAACCTTCCATTGCACAAAAAATTATCTCACAATTGAAAACTTAATATGATTTTACAGTTTTAAACCATTTTGTTAACCTTGAATATCTTCTCACAAAGTCAATGCGAAACCATATAAACAATGTACAATGAAATATTTACCTCAGGTTGTTTCTATCATCATATTAAAAGGAAAAAAGGTAGACGTAATGAATACCAAAACAATATTTTGAGTCTCGTTAAACATTACAATTTTAAAAACTAGTGATTAAGCAATTAACTACCATTAACGGGAAAAACAATCCAGAGGGGGACATAGATCAGCAGAACTTGAAAGTGTTCAAATGAAATGAAAACCAGAGCTGAAAAGGGATTAAATTTTTTTGGTTGAGGCACAACAAATTCCTTGTTTTCTTGAAGAACAAGGTGGTGTGACAAAATGATCAGAAGGAACCGGTAAGTAGAGTTGGGCCACGGATCACATTTTCATAGGAAAAAGCAGGATGGACCGACATGAAAAAGACAAGAATTGGTAAGCACAAAGTAGTGTGACAAAATGATTAGAAGGAACTGGTAAGCAAAGCTAGGCTATGGATCAAGTTTTTGTAGGGAAAAGCAGGGCTAGACTAACATTAAAAATACAGGATCTGGTTGAAGATAAAATGACCGAAGATGCCGAAATCAAAAAAGTGCACATTTAGTACATTATACATTTTTGATAAATACCTTATTTAGATCTGAGATTATTTTTTTCTTGGTGATGTTGTTCAAACCACTTAATGAGATTATAATTATTGCACGATTGTTCCCTAGAAAAAACACCCGGGATTCTTGCATTTGACCATGCAATCTTCTCGCTTGTTTATATTGTTATATGGTTTCACGAGCTTTTGTTCTACAAGACCGAAAAAACAAAAACCCTAAAAACTAGTTCTCCGAGGTATTTAATATATTTTTTCTAGCACATTCCATGTTATAAATTTTGAAAATATAAAAAGTGTGGGATATGGAAATTTGAAAATTAGAGTGGGGGATATTTTTAATATTGAAATTTCAAATTCTTAAAAATGCGGGGAATTCGCAATTCAAATTTTGAATTTACCACTCATTAAGAAAAGGTGCGGGATATCGAAAAAATAAACAATATTGAAAATAACACATTTTTTTATTGGCTATAGCTTAAAATAGTTTTTTTTAATATTGGCAAATAGTTTTTTGAAAGGGACTATACCCTTGAATACAAAATAAGGCCTTTAAGCCGGAAAAGAGTGAGAAGCATAGTAGGACTAACCAAGTCCAAGTAGTACAATAAAAATCAACGTAGCCCGAAAAGCTACACAAAGCGAGACTTAACAAAAAAACAACAAAAAAAAACAGTAACCCGACAGCCAAGAAACAGTAAGAATAACAAAAGAGAGCAGTAGAAGCATGCAGGACTACTTCTTGGCTACTTGATCAACACTGATCTTGACTTTTTTCCAAGCATGAAACATACCCAAAGCGGTCATGTGGGCAGCATCCGTCTTATCGAGCTCCTCGATGGTCCTTTTGCTCTCTTTTTCATTGCCCCAAAGTGCAGCCGGGACACCGCTGAGGTTGGAAACACTTTTGGCATGTCCCACGATGAACTCCTCAATGGCCCTAAAGGCAGAAATGTTGTAATCATGCCTAGTCTTAGCCTTCCCAAGGCGGGAGTCCAAGGAGGTCAGCTTTTTGTATATGTCTTCAATCTGACTATTGTCAATGCTCCCTTCCCCCTCCATGCTTTTCTTACCTTTTTGCTTAGCTAGGTTTTTGACCTCATCCTTCAGCATTTTTATCTCAGCCTCTAAGGCCTCCAGTCTCTTAGAAGGGTTATCCATCTGTGCTTCCCGGGGACTGGCACTACTTATGTTCAGCAGGTCACATGCAATGTCAAGATCAAGAGGCTCTTTCCCTGCTACAAGAGTCTCAAGGTTGAGTCTCCTAGAAGCCCTGGTGAATGGACGTTTAGAGGAAGAGGCGAGGTGGGTGGCGGGGAGCAGCAGCGAGGAATAGAAGGAGAATCATGTGCAGCCAAGATGGGGTAGCGGCACCGACGTGGCGGGGGCAGCAGCAGAGGGCATCAAGGGCAGCAGGGGAAGCAGGGATCGGCAGCAGTAGAGAGCCCATCAAAGGGGAGCCGGGCTAGGAGAGGAAGGAAGACCGGGTACTTGAGAAGGCGTGTTGTGAATTAGCAAAATGAGCCCTTGATGCAAGGGAATCACCAGGGTATGCTTCTGGAACTCCAAAATGGAGCGCTCAAGAGAGTTTAAAAGATAATGAGGGAAACAAACCAATCTATTCCTACGGAAGTGGTTTAAAAGATGAGATGCTTAGGCTGGGACAAGAATGAAACCTACCTTCCAAGGAGATGAAACGAATCATCATGCGAGTGACCTCATCAAACGGTGAAGGAATTGAGCTTACAAGCAGACCCGCTGTGCTAAATATAAGCTTCTCATCTTCCTCCACAAATCTTCTTTCTTCAGTTTCTTTGATAACCCTTTTGTTGAAGAAGCGGTACCCATCCAGGCTGAGACCGGTCGCTTCAGCAATGAGCTCTTCATTGACAAGAATTTTCTGTCCCCCATAGTCGACAGTCCTCTCTTTCCATTCCTTAGCAAAGCATACTGAAATACTTTGATCATGTCCCTGCACCCTTTCAACAAAGCTGGTGAAGCCGCCTATGCTGAGAATGTTCCAAAGCTCGGTGTTATCCTTCCAATCAGGGTCCGCGCACGGCTCAATTTGACAGGGAGGTCCTCCCATCTTCTCAGTGGTGTGCAGGTTACAACAAATTCTAGAATGCCGCTGAGCGTGAAGAACAGTTCGTTTCTTACTGTTGAAGATCGCATAAGACTGGGAACTGTAGCCATTGGTCTTCTCACGAACGGCTGCGTAATTGCTGAACTGAGCCTGCGGGAAGTCGCGTGTGAAAACCCTTTCCCTGTCAACAATCACTTTGTATTTATCATCGGTTTTCGTGGAGTTTGGCATCCGGATATCAACAGCCATTGTACCTCCCGCGTGCGTGATTTTCAAATCAGGATGACTCCACTTGAAGTTTCTTAAATAGATCTTGCTATTATTTGAAAAAGATATTATTTGCCTCGCCATATAGAATAAAGCAGCACTTGTGAAAGAATTGATGATTTTGATTTTCCTCCAAAGATTAAGGCTTATCTCTAGAGATTGCTTACTTGTGAAGATCCGCATGGATGCTGTTGTGAAGCTGATTAGGGTTACTATCATTATCCCGGAAGAAATATAGTGTATGAATGTATAAGAACATTTATTTTTATTTTTATAAAAATTGACCTAGTCAATGTTGAATTGAATTAAATTGAAAGATTTTAATTACGTCCACAAGACCAACAGTCTATGGGACCATAATTTTTAAGTGTAGTGTACTAATGAAAATAATTATCCAATTACTTTGTGCCATGTGGCATCTTTTGAACCCGATAATTAGAAAACATTATATTTGACACATTTTATACGAAATTTATATATAAAGAAATTTTTATTAAATATTTTGAAACTATATGAAACCGTGATATTATAATATTATAATTAAACATAATAAAACATATAATATTATAATTAAACAAGAAATATAGTGTATGAATGTATAAGAACATTTATTTTTATTTTTATAAAAATTGACCTAGTCAATGTTGAATTGAATTGAATTGAAAGATTTTAATTACGTCCACAAGACCAACAGTCTATGGGACCATAATTTTTAAGTGTAGTGTACTAATGAAAATAATTATCCAATTACTTTGTGCCATGTGGCATCTTTTGAACCTGATAATTAGAAAACATTATATTTGACACATTTTATACGAAATTTATATATAAAGAAATTTTTATTAAATATTTTGAAACTATATGAAACCGTGATATTATAATATAAATAGTTACCAAGAAATGATGACACGTGGCATGAAAATTCTGAAATCCTAGAAGGTGTGTTTTGCAAAAAACAACAAAAAACACTAGCGCCTCAAAGTTGTAAAGATGGTGTTTACAATGACAAGAGGTATTGGTATATGACTAGTCGCCAAGCTATATCATGATTTTTTATTCTGTCACTATTTCCAAATTAAGTAACTATTGTGCATAGCATACCATATGTGATTTCAATCAATAAATAAAGTATCTTAGCGATCGCTATGTATATTCTTTGATAATAACCGGTGTGAATTATATGTTGCAATGATTTATCTTATCAAAACTACAATAGATACCACTTACTCTTGGGGGCATATATGGATTCTAATTTACAAAGATATATCTTGTACAAGATAAATATGTAGTGCAGAAATTGGGAAGCCATGTAAATTCCACCCTAAACGATACAATTACAATGACAGTGCAATAATTATAAGAGCCTAGTGGCCGCTAAGCTAGACCATTATTTGTTATAATATATCTATTCATAACTTTGAAACTGTTGAGCCAAGTGGTTGTTACGTTATTCCTTTCAACTAGTAATGGAGCTTAGCATTCGTTAAAAATTTTCTTTGATATGAACCGAAAGTCTTGATCCCTCTCGACGAAATGTAGTACAAGAATTGGCTCCACCAAGTAACATGCAACCGATTTGATACAATTATAATCATTGAAAATTACAATCGATCTAAATATGTAAAGATAGTGATTACTACGACAAGAGGTAATGAAAGGATCATGGTAGCCTCTAAGCTATATCATGAGTTGTTAATCAATAACTACTTGGAAATTGAGAAATTGTTAAGCCTAGCGGCCGCTAGGCTTTTTCTTTGATATGAATGAATATGGATTATAATTTACAAATATATATCTTAGGAGAAATAAATAAGTCTTGAATCCTCTTGATACAATTACAATCAATGAAAAACACTATCGATCCAAAGCAAAACAGATAGTGATTACAATGAAAAATGGTAATGATAGGAGCCTAGCGGCCGCTAAGATAGACCATTGTTTGTTATTATATAGTTATTCTCAAAATTAAAACTGTTGAGCCTAGCCGCCACTACATTATTCCTTTCAATTAGTAATGAAGTTTGGCAGTCGCTAAGCATTTTATTTGATAAGAATAGAAATTCTTGATCCCTCTTGATGGAAATAATTGTAGGGATTGGATCCACTAGGTAACGCGTGGAAAATTTGTTAACATTATAATCATTGAAAATTACAATTGATCTAAAGATGTACCGATAGCGATTGCTATGATAAGAGGTAATGATATGATTGTAGCGGCTGTTAAGCTAGTCCATGATTTGTTATTCAATGGATATTTTGAAATTAATAAATTGGTGAAAGTAGTGGTTGATACCTTTTCTCTCCGATATAAACGAATATGGATTACAATTTTCAAAGATATATCTTAGGAGAAATAAATAAGACTAGATGTCTTTAAACGAGAATGTAGTACATCAATTGGGTTCACCATGTGAAGTCTACCCAATATGTTACACTTATAATCAATGAAAAGCATTAACCATCCAAAGTTGAATAGATAGTGATTACAATGGAAAATGGTAATGGTAGGAGCCCAGTAGCCGCTAAGCTAGACCATCGTTTGTTATTATATATCTATTCTCAAATTTATAAATTTTTGTGCCTATCAACCGCAACATTATTCCTTCAATATGAAGAGAAAGTCTTGATCCCTCTCGATGGAAATTAGTGTAGCAATTGGCTCCACTAGGTAACATGCAACTAACTTTATACAATTATAGTCATTGACAATAAAAATCGTTCTAAAGTTATACATCTAGTGATTTCTACAACTAGAGGTAATGAAAGTATCGTAGCACCCGCTAAGCTAGACCATTATTTGCTATCCATCTTGTTTAAACTTAGTGTTGCGGTAATTGGGCCCGACATGTGAGTCCAAATAATACAAAAGATAATTGCTATCATTGAAAAACAAAATCGGTCTAAAGCTAAACATATAGTGCTTACAATGACAATCGGTAATCAGAGGATCTTAGTGGTTGTTAAGCTTGAACAATGCTTTTTATTATATAGTTATTTTCAAATAAATACAATGTTGAGCTTAGCGGCCACTACGTTATTCTTTTCAACTAGTAATTGAGATTAAATCTTAATGGCCTTTAAGTTAGTCCATTCAATTGGTGTAAATTACCAACAAGTAATGTTAAAAATTTCCATTCATATGTCGACTTAAATTCTCTCTCGCTAACATATATGTTTTCAAATGTTCCTTTCATGTTATCTACGCAATGTGGATGGTTGATCAGACAATGGATAATCCTTCCAAAATATGTTGTGTGTTAATTTTCAAGAACAATTTTGCATAGTTTTTGGTATTAATGATGTGATCCATAAAATATGATTTACAGTAACCATTTGAAGGTTAAATAACATCTTCAATGAAACCTAGCGATAGCTAATGTTTACATTGATTTTTCATGAATGATAAAAAGTAATGTATTATAGAGATTGGTGATCGCAAAGGATAATACTTACATTCATTATCATATAATGGGAACAAAAATTACTCCATATGTGAAGTAATTATTAATATATTCTAATCCAATTACAGTACAATTTCTTCCATTAGTCGTAATCCATTATTGGCAATTTCATTCATTGAAGGCGTTAAGTGCTAGAAAAAAAGAGATGAGGAATGGTTTTTTGAAATTTATGGCTATGACAACTACTACAATGACATATGGTTGTTTTTTTATAGATGACGGACATGAGGAAGTCGAATGGTTATATCCTCTACATTTGTTGATTCAAGTACATTGTGTGTTCAAGTCGAACACATTAATTATGAAAATAATAAGTGTCTTATTTTGGATATGGATTTGGATGTTTCTTTATTCGAGAAATGGGAGATGAAAGCCTCGGATGAAAAAAAACACAATGTTCATGTTCAAGTATAAGGTTTGGATTTGGTTTTGTTAGTAGATACAAACAAAACTAATTATTTAAATGTAGAATACATTCACACCTTTGGCATGCTTATAGTACTTAGAAAATTGTATATATGTGATATAACCTCTTCCGTTCATCCATTTTTTTAATAGAAAAGGTTCACTTTCACCGCCTAAACATGCCAAGTTATTTACTATGTTGAGGAGAACATATTTGGCTAAATTGGATCTCGATCCATCTAGATCAAAGTTGCATGGGTTGAAAAAGAATATTAAATCAGCTACATTGTTGAAGAAAGCAATCACTATATTTATGAAAACAGACCCTTCAACTAAAGAGAAGTTTGATTACTTTTTCTTAAAAGGTAAATTATTTTCAATTTATTTTTTCTAGGTACCATGTAGCACCTCCATAGTATCAATATCGTTATGTAGATGATGAGAATGTTGACCTTCTTATACACTCTATGTTGATAAATGTTATTCCTACACAAAGGGATGCAATTATTTTTCCCTTCTTGCAGTCTATGAATAAGGTTATGGAGCTCCAAGATCCAAAATACTTGGAAAGGGATGATATTAAATTTTATATACTTGATGGCCAGCATACAATATGTGCACAAAAAAATATTTTGGGCTCAGATACTTACAAGTATTTACATAAGAGGCTACGGTTTCAAAGGGCTCACATTCTTTCTACAAATGCAACTAACGAAGCCATTACTAATGTTTAAAAACAATACTACAATGTGGATAGAACTTGGATAGAAACCAAGTTTATTGATTTTCTATACAAAGCTAGATCGGTTTGGAAATCTCTTGGATGTCCTCAACGTCCCGGATTGGAAAAAAATAAAACAGAGGAGTGGAGGGTAATGTATTTTAATTTTATTACATTTGTTATTAAATTTTATCTTCCTTATATAAAAATATAAAACATATGATTTTCCTTTAAATACATAACTTTGAGAATCAATGCCTTTTGATTTTCAAAATGGACACAACCAACAATCTATATGACAAATGGACTTTTCTATTATTTTTGGATGATATATGGACTAAATGGACTATAACATTTGAGTTGTTTAGATTTGGTGGCCTTTCTTGTTCACCTATTAAATATAATCAAGATAAATTTCAACCTAATTCATTAGAAAGATTCACATCCAATTCATTCAGGGTTGTTAGAGAAATGAACGACGAAGAACTATCGATCTTAGAAGATAAAGTAGAATCGGGGATGTCTAGTTAATCGCCCTGTTCAGAAAGCGTAATAGCAAAGACATTTGATTTTCAATGTTGGAGAATAAAAGGAGATAGAAAAATGAGATCAAAATTTCTACAATATTTTAAAGATAAACATCCATATATTGATCTATTGACATCCTATAGTGAATTTAATGTAATTGAAAAAGTTAAATTGCATGAATCACACTACCACCAGTTATATGTACTATTGGGTGAAGAGATAAAAGGAAAGAGAAAATATGATTCCCACATAGGGAAAAAAAAGCTAAACGAAAAAATGACCATGTGACGGAAGAATTTCTTCCTGTCATCGAGGATCAAACAATATTAGACAACTATGTGGTGTCAATGGAAGACAATATACCGGCAAGGATGGAGGACACAAAATAATTTACTTGTCAATGTGCATACTGTTCCAACTTTCATCAACTCTAGCAGTTATTCCTACCACCAATCCTTTTAATGCAGAATGTGTTATTGCTGATTTTTACAATTTTTCTAGTGATATTTCTTCTGAAGTAATAATGGAGTTGCTAACAGTTATTAGAACTAGTGTGTTGGATTGTATTATTATTGTTCTCATACCAATTGAATATTCAAAAATGTTGAGAGAAGTAGTAAAAATACATGGAAAAGTTTAAAGACAATGAATAATTGATTCTGAATGGATGTTACAGACTCTATGATAGCATCGGAAATTTAAAAGTTTGTGTCTTATGTACACAATAACTGGAGTACACAATTGTGATGATAACAATCATGAAATTGGAGAATTCATTAGGGATTGGATGGAAAAACTACCACAACAATTGATAACTACAAGTGAAATTGGGCTAAAAGGAAACAAACATCCTTTTCCTTATGAAAGCGATCATATGAGTTATGGTCTGATATGTTCACTCAATGTTGTTCCCATAATTCTTTAGTATTAGTGTTTTATGGCGGAATTTTCACACTACGTGTATTAGTTGAATCTAATATATCTATTATTTTTATTGTTGAGACACATAGTTAGGAAATGTTTTTGAAACATTACTATTCTCATATGAAGAAAGGTTTGTATTGGAATACAACTCAAATATGTGACTATGTTAAATATATTTCAAGCAAAAAAGCTACTTACACATTTCTTATTCATGCAGACAACCAAAGAACAATAGGAGATGATGTAAAAACCTCTCAACTTGACACTAAACAACCAACTCAACATGGTGATTTACCTTCAATCATTTTATAAATATGTTTAATGAGATTTGTTTTCAATTTCCATTGTTTTCATTTTTTTACAATACTCTATGCTCACCAACTCTAACGACAGATGAGGATAACTCAACCACATTATGCACAAATATGTAATCAAATCCTAGTATGTTATTTGTGTGCATTTATAAATAATAACTGCTAATAAGCCCCACAAATTTATAAAAAAATTAATGGTTTATGTAGATAACCAACAACTGGAGAAAGTAACAGTGGAGTGCGTGGTGGTAACCAAAGACAAATATGCATATAGAACTAGGTATGTTAGCCATGCGTATATTTAAACATAACCATTTCTAAGGCTCACAAAGTTATAGAAAACTATATCAACTAATTATAAAAGCATAACCATTTTCAAAGAAGGAATTACCAAATAACCTATTTCAAAAGATTGTGGTGGCATCCAATGTTACATAGTTTGTAGTTACCAGGTTGTTGGTTGTCTGCATAAACCATTAATATCGACATAATGATATAGACATTAGAATCGATGTTTATTCCATCCAATGATGTCATATCCTAGTGGTCACTAATCAACATCAATATCTCAAAAGTGTTGTCCAGAATGGGTGGTTCAACGGAGATAAACGAACCCTAACGGCCACTACAATTCATTCAGAAGACATAGAACATTTTGATTTGTACTTACCATATTACCACAGAGACCAAGTATGCTTTTTAATTATTATTTCATTTTCCATAGCATGAAATTGATTTTTAATTGATTATTGTTGTTTTTAATAAATCTTACAACAAACAAACCAAAGCTAGTAAGGTCTCATGCAAGCCAAGCCGGAATCTCACCGGAAGTGGTAGTTACCTAAAGTGCTAATATTGAATTTACCATTTTACCACGTAGTTCACTATGTTTTTTTCAAATACGCTTTCATTTTCCATAGCAATAACTATATTAATAATGAATAGATTGATGTTTGTTTGAAACAAATCTTACATCAAAGGATCCAACTATGCAGGTAAATAAGATGCAATCATGCACGCAAGGCCCACTGGTAAGTGATAGCCACAAGCTAAAATGTTGATGTTTTCCATTGGTTAGAATTGATATGAGATCGATTAAAAATAATTATTTACTTCCCTACAGTTAGCCACAATAATTACTTGCTTATTTTATATTTGGAGGGCTTGTTGTATGAGAAAAACAAATCGTCTTTAGAACATGTCATTTAAGTTCCACAAGGAGACTATCAACGTGTGAGGTGGCCTGAAAGATTTTATAAATTCATTATCAAAAAATTTTGAAATGGGATTCTGGTTAGACAAACTCACTTCTATTGATGTTAAAAAGTTGACAAAGGCCTTCAATAAAAATTATCAACTAACTTGAATCCGTAACTCACCTAATAAAAGAACATTGCAATATAATCGATGGATTTGCAATAAAATATACGTAAAAGGTTTGGAGTAGAAAAATTGTTCCCTATAATTTAGAAGACATAGTGTGTATTACATTAGGTGCAAAGGGAAACCCTCCAAAAAATTTTATGGTTGGGATGACAAGCAGAGGAGAAAATTGCTCAAAAGATAGGTGGTTGATGACTAATTTATACAAAGACTTATCACTAATAGTGTCAAAGGGATAGAATGTGGTAAAGGGCATCAAATATTTGGAGCGAGTAAATACTAAATAAAAAGCTAGCATTTCAAAATGTTATTGTGATGATACAACTTAACATTGTAAATCAAATACATTCATATGTTTTAGTGATGGTTCTGTGTAACTATTTAAATTATGATTGTATGATTATAATTTGGGAGAATTTAAATTTTCCCTGATTCTAAGTTCAAAGTGTGAGTGTATAAGTTGCAAATGTGAATTAATAGAAAATATTTGAGCAATATTTATTAATGAAATATATATTCCTAAATTAATTTCAAGCATGCTTAAATACTAGTTTTTGCTTCAAACTAGAAAACGTATACCACTTTCCAATGCAAAGAAATAAATACAATACAAGATGTAAAGACTCATCACACTTAAACATTACATTCTATTCAAATAAATTATGCACAAAAATATATTCCTAGTATAACAATAAGAAATGAGGAACTCCTTATATTTTACCTTCACGCCACCTACAACCATTTAATTTTGATATAATAATATAGAAAGGGACTTGTTTTAAAAAAATTAATTGATTCACCTCCTCAACCATTTTATTTTATTTTCATTTACATATACAAACACATGCAACATGAAACTGATCATATTTGATATAAACGGTGTTTTGGCACACACCCTCCACAAGGTTGCTTCGACATTTAAACAGTTTAAAAAAATTGGTAGCATCAAGCTCAAAAAAATTATTTTCTCATACCGAATGTGAAATATTTCTTGCAACGGTGCAAAAACATTTCAACATAGCAATATGGACATCCACGAGAAATTCAAATTTTGAACGAAGCTTAGAGGTTGCAAGCTTCGAGTTCATATTTACACAGAAGATTGCATCGAGACCAAATGCTCCGATTATGAAGGTTTTGGGAATCCCAAACTATATCTCAAGAATCTTAACTCTTTTTGGTCACAGTTTAATGTATCGTACAATTGTAAAAATACAATGATTGTAGATGACTCTTTAGAGAAAATCAAGTTCAATGATTTTGTGAACTACATAATTTCTAGAACATTTAACATAGATTCCAAATAAGAAGACACATACTTGTTCGATGTGTTGTGTCCATTGTTACACCATTGAAGGATGTCGAAGATGTTTGGGATTATATTAGATCACAAAAACAATTATATGGATCTTTTTATTAGAGCTTTACTATGTTTTGTATTGTTTATTTGGAAGCCCATCTTTGGGGATTGTGTTACATTATAAATTCAAATTATTCATCAAATGTTTTACTATAATTCTACCTACCTTTAGTAAAGTAATTTCAATTTATTTCATAGCTATATTTAAATACTAAAATATATATGGGATAGTTTTACAGTTAATTTTAAATAAGTTCATATCCATATTTGAATATGAAAATTTTTATGCCATGTCTCTTACAGTTGATTTTATATCTAAATTTAAATATGAAAATATATTTGGTATGGTTTTACAATTAATTACATTCTCCTACATTGGATCATCTGCTAATTTCTTCATAACATATTCAAAAATTCTCTAGTTGCGTTGAGGTTCAATCACACCATAATAAATGAAGTAAATATGAGATCTAACTTTAAATATGAAAATATATTTGGAATGGTTTTACAGTTAATTACATTCTCCTAAATTGAATCGTCACCCTCTTTAAGTTTCTTCATAACATCTTCGATAATTTTCTCAAGTTGCCCCAAGGTTCAATCGAACCATAGTAATTGAATCTGGAAGTGTCTCACATCTCATGAATGTCATTATCCTAGTGGTCACTTGGCCAATGGCATTTGAAATATTCAAATTTACATAGTTTAATCTTAAAAACATATTAAAACTGATAAGAGCATTATTCCAAATCAATCATTAAGCCTAGCAGCCGCTAGCCCTTATAAAACAAAACATGTATCTATTCTATATGGGCTAATGTACGCCAGAATTATTTCTCAGATCAATGTTGGATTCCCTGAAATCATTAAACATTTTTTCACATATTCATAAATTTAAATCGTGACTAGATATATTGGAATTCGGAAGGAGAATTAACGGATTCCAATATTTTGATTTTGGATTCCAATATATGTGATTTTAGAGTACAGTTAATTCCAATATAGGTGATTTTGGATTCCAATATATGTGATTTTGGATTCCAATATATGCGATTTTGGAATCCAATATGTGTGATTTTGGAGTGTAGATAATTCCAATATTTGACATTTTGGAATCCAAAAATAATAATATTGGATTCCAATATTGGTTATATTTTTCGCGGCTCGATCAAATAAGTCCCAATTTAGTGAAATAAGTGTTTATTAGTTATGACATGATTCCATCATAGAATTTGTCATATGTGTAAGTATGCGTCATAGGAGTTACATTCCCCTTTTGAAAAGTAACTCCTCTTCTCCATCATGGAGGAATCATTAGTTGCATGGGAGTTACTCAACACTCCCCTATATGTACACCTTTCCTACTTGATCTATGAGCATGGGGATTGAGCCCTTTTTCCTTTAATGCATGCACATTGTCTCCATGGTTGAGTTCTTGCTTGAATATTGAAGCTACACCATTCCATGGTTGAGTGCAACTCCTTGATGCACATGGATTCCCTCCAGGTCTTCGTCCTTCCTCCCTCCTTCATTTTCAACATGCCCATTTCATGCATATCCAAAATGAGTGTGGTACATGAGATAATTTATTGATGAGATATTTCTTTTTAAAATATTTAAAACTCGTCCAAATAATCATATTGTGTATATCATATAATCATTACATTCCATAAGACCATACTATAACTATTTTGGTTTCCACCTCTCTATTACAATTTGTTCCTAATGGCTGCGTGGAGGACGCTACTGGTTTGGGAGGGCATGGATTTGCTATAAAACCAGGTCGGGAAGACTCAAAATATTTCTTAAAGTGGTTGAATCCTTTTCTCGTCGCCCATCTACCACCCTATGAAACATACCAATTCATCACCCACTATGTGCTTTAGAGTAGATGTCTTGAAATCAGAGGCATATTTCAAGGAAAATGTCCTAATCTGTAGATTCCATAATATTTTCTCGGGTCTACTTAAGCTCCAAGAGTGGATCTATTCTTTTTGGAATTCATTAATGGAAGGTAAAGTAGACATTTACCCCACAACTAGAGGTTTCTTCATTGTTGTCTTTGATGTTACCTCTAATAGAGATCTGATATTTGATAGATTGTGGGATTATCAATCCCACTTCTTGCTTATGAAGCCATGGTTCCCTCTTTTCAACCTTGCTACTTTGAAACTCTTCAAGTCAGACCCATGTGGATCTGTTTTCCATATCTACCTCTCTAGTTTTGAGATGAGAAATTTTTAATCTCCATTAGGAATTCTTTAGGTAAAACCCTGGCTATTGACACAAATATGACCTTCCATGAGTATACTCCGTATTCTCACATCTTGGTCGACATAAACACTTCAAAGGATTTTCCTACTTCTATTGATCTTCAAGTTGAGGATAGGATATGGACTCAAAACATAGACTATGAAGGATTCCCCTTCAGATTTCGTACTTTCTTTTCCCTTGGTCACTTAGCTGCAGATTGCAATTTTGGGAAGAAAAATTCTAGTAGTCGTACTTCATGGTGGAAGAATGTTGATTCTAGTCACTTGGTTGTGGACAGTCACTCGGATAGTGAGTCTAAAGATGGATCTGTGAATGAGGAAGATGTGGTTCCTATGAATGAGGTGGTTATCCCTTCCTCTACCCCTATAGAGAAGGATCCTACCCCAACTCGAGATTGGGACTTTGTCCCTTCCTCTTCCTCTTGGTTCTTTGGAGATCCTAAATTAGGTGGATAAAAATAATATTGAAATTTGTATACCGGTTCACACAAATGAAAATGTAAATCCGAACACCGGTGATGATTGGTCTATTGTGAGCAGAAGAAAGAAAGGGAAAGTCAATGAATCCCTTAAGATGCATCTTAGATCCCATGGGAAGAAGTCTCATGGATAGTTTTTTGGTTTGTTTACTTTTTTGTTTGTTCTTGTTGTTGTTTTGATGGTGTTTTGTTGTCTCTCTTTTCCGTTGGAAGAGGCAGCCCTATGTGTTCCTCATTGATATATTTTCATCTCCATTGGTACTTATTGTAACAAGGAAGGGTCCCCTCAACCCTCTTTCACCCTTAATCAAAATATATATATTTAGTTGAGCCATTTTGTCACTTTTTAATGCTTCCACATTTTTATACATGTATGTAAGAGAAGTCATAACTATGATATCTAACAAAAACTATTTTCAATTGATATTTAATTAATCTTCATAATTTTTTCCAAAGTTCCCACTTTGGTACATCTTAATACGATAGTGATAAAATTAGACCAATTAAGTTAGTTATTTGTTTGTTGTTTTTTCTTTCCAATCTTCAATACATCTTTAACAAGTCCATTTTTGTATATCCAACAATCATTGTATTCCAGAGACTATATTTTGTTAAGGCATTGTGTCGAAAATTCATATGCCTTTGTAATCTCCCACGATTGTATACATGGTTATGAGGGTATTTGCAATAACAAAATAATCCACTTTTAAGTACTTAGTGATGGATTCATACCCTATTCAAAAGATCCCAATTTTATACATGTTAGGAGTGAGGGTTCATTTTAACAAACCCCCAATATTATAGAATGGGTGGAAAATGTGATGAAAAGGCCATTCACATTGTAGATGAATGTAAGAAAAAAGGGTTTACTTGAAAATGGTGAATGGAGGTTTTTTTAAGAAAATGGTGGAGGAAGCATTTTCTCTTTTTTCCCGGTCGACAAGTATGAAGTGTTACCAACCAAAAATTATGGTATGTTACCAAAAATAAGAAATAAAAAAGTGTTATCGACCGGTAACATAAATCTATTCCCAAACAATAGAAAATTGTTACAGGCGAGTAACATGATAACAAAGTGTCTTCCAGACACATATATGTTTTGTTCTTGGGCGGTAGTAGTACATTTGTTCTGAACGGTAAGGTATTACCAGATGGAAACATAAAGTACATGTAGGAGTATGGGAATGGATATAGTGTGCTCCTAGATGGTAACGGTGTGACCGGAAACACACTATTACCAATCAAGAACATATAGGTATGTGTTGACATCTATGAAAAAATTCTTATTTCGGATGGTAGGTGATTGTTGGCATTCCCGAATGGTAACATATTTGGTGTTCCTTGAAGTAATCAGAACTTTCCAACTATGCACTATCATTCGGGAACCTTTTTTAGTTGTTGTCCTGATATTCCCTAGGGCATGTGTCTTCCACCTCGATTTAGAGGCCCCGGTCCACAACTCTTTCCTTCCTATATATACCCATCCCCATTCATTTTGTCCCATTTTCACTTGCAGGTTTCTCCAAGATAGAATTTTTCATAGAGTTCCATCTTTCTTGTCCACTTCTATTCTTTCGAAGATTAGCGTAGTCACCTACCACACAATTTTTCTACGGTCCTCGTATATAGGTATCTAAATCTTCCATTTGTGTACCTCTTATTTTTTCAAGCAATCAACATTCAAGAATAATGGCCCCAAGAAAAATTCCATTAAACCAACTTCCTATGTTTATCAAAACATTTTGTATCCCCACTCGAAGACCCTCAAATAATTAGTCAATCTAGTTGGATTGGTAGGTCAGTGTTCCATGGACTTATTTACATGCCCTAGTATCAGACAGAACACAAATTATTAAATAATTTAATGCAAGTGTATAATACTTCTGATGGCACTTTCACAGTTCAATTACCATCCCACCAATTTCTCATCAAAATAACACCTAAAGATATTCATCGTCTAACAGGCCTACCCCATGAAAATGCATTTCTTGTAACCACCAAATCTATTCTTCTTGATGAGAAAAATAAATTTTTAGAGTCTCATTACAATATCTCTATTGAGGCTAAGGTTAATACTCCAGCCAAAAGAGGCATTAACTCTCAATCTATCAAAGACCCCTTTCTCCTAGCCATGGTGGAATTTTTCCAGTCTTGTATCATGTTACAAGGAAGATACACTGACATTCCTCAGTGGGAAATGTACTACCTTATTCAAACCATTACAGATCATAAATTTTATTGGTGCACATATCTTTCATCAAAGATTCGTTCTGACCTTGAAAAATCCAAATTGAATCCTTCTGTAGTTATTTCTTCTTCTTTTTATGTTCTTGCTTTATATTATGAGGGTTTTTATGGACTCAAATCCATAGCTATTCCAACTTCTCTTCACGAGAAGATGGATAAACATGGAATTCCTCCGGACCATCGGTGGTTATCGTGTTACAAGGAAGATACATTGACATTCCTCAGTGGGCATTGTATTACCTTCTTCAAACCATTTCTGCATAAATTTGATATGTGAACATATCTTTCATCAAGGATTTGTTCTGACCTTGACAAAGCCAAATTGAATCCTTTTGCAATTATTTTTTTTTATGTTCTTGCTTTATATAATGAGGATTTTTATGGGCTCAAATCGACAACCATTCCAACTTCTCTACACAAGAAAATGGATAAACATGGAATTCCTTTGGACCATCAATTGGTGAGTATTTTGTTTTAAAATCATTTAATCTTAATTCCTTTCAAAAATAAAATCATTGTTAAATTAATTCTTATAAATATATCAGGGATAATTTTAGTGGTGAATATTTGTAATATGGAAAAAAAATCATTTTAGTAAATTTTGAAAAGGTGAATTTTTCAGAGAGCGAATCGATGTCATGTTCACCTAAAATTTACGAATATATTTTTTAGGGAATTCGAAACTTCACCTACATTTAAAAAAATATCCTATAAAAACATAGGTGATTCGTCGGGTAGTATAATACCACCAATACCTTACTACTAGTTGAGCTACCAGCATATCAAATACCATGAACTTGCATACTTTAAGCACTAGTGCACAAGTGCAGATCTATTTACTATTTAGTAGTTTGCGGTCAGTGTGTGGCTTCTATTGTTGATGTGTGACTAATAACATTTTCTAACATGCGACAAAGGTTTTCTATGGACGGGTGAAAAGGAGATACAACTGACACGTGACAAGGGTTTGGTTGTTGACACCCAAAACTACTTTTGTTAATGCACGAAAGTACTCTTGTTGACGTGTGAAAATGATATTTGTTGACGTAAAATTTATTGTATTTGTTGGCATGCGAACTCATTTTTCGTGGTCACATGACAAGGAGATTCAACTGACGCATGACATGGGTTATGTTGTTGACACCCGACACAACTATTGTTGATGCACGATAGGCTATCTTATTGACGCACGACACAATCCTTCTCGACAAGTGACAAGGACATTTTTTGATGTATGACAGCAGTGTTACTATTGACATATGATGTTCTTGTTGTTTACGCATGACTCAAAGCTACTAACGCACAACAGAGTTTAAAATTAATCATTAAGAATAATGAAAGGTGCTAGTGCTCAAAATGAGAAGACCCAAAAAGTAACCAAAAATATCAGAAGTCCATGTTCAAGTATTTTGGAAACTCTGTTATTACAAATACCATAACCACCATCACCCATATGGCTTCCATTAGATGGAATTAGAGTACGGAGACATTGTGGAAGGTAATACTGAGGTGGACATGCATTCTACATAGTGTCAACTAAATGACACATATGATAACACCATGCCGATCTCGAAGATATACATGTTGGGATGCCCAAGATTGAAGATATTCTTGTTGAGGTGCAACAAGGAGTGCATCAAGATATCACACATACGAGATCTTGAGAAAAATGGATCTCAAAAATAAAATGCAAATTATGTTTCACGAAAGAGGAAAGCATGTGATTGTGGTAATGCTCAAAATTCAACTCATAAAAGTAAAACTTTGAAAATAAACAAAAATATGTGGTCATTTGGGAGGACATACAACTTTGATTGGGATGCCAAATTTCCATTTATCGAACTTGTACAACCAAATAATTTAGAAGATATCCCATCTGAATGTGCATGTACAATATGTATGTGGAAATTGGGAAAGTAGAAAAAATGCAACTAAAGATGGACACTATAGAAAAACATCCTGGAAAAAAGTATTTGATTGTAAGAATAGGAGGATGGTCTCAAAATCAAAACACATAGGTGGAAAATTGAAAAATAATGCATGCATTTTAAATATGCAAAGTAGAGTAGGAAGTAGAGCAAAAAAAACACAGAGACATCTCATGGAAAAGGGAGGAACAATCACATCGCAAATTGGTACGATGAATCAATCAAATTTGCATGCAAAACTCATACAGTTCTCTACTTTATTTCACATACTTAAGAAAGGAAGACCGATTTCAGATTTCCTTTATTTCAAATTTTTGTATCAATATAATGGAATGCACAATGTTCCTCAGTCTCATTGGTCAAACAAGTAGTGCAAGGGAAATGGAAAAATTCCTTTCAATGATAGAGAAGGAACATTTGAAAGAGATTGTAAAAATGTGAAGTTTATCTCTCTTTCAATTGATGAAGTGACAACAATCAACAACACTACATGGGTATGTATCCACGTCTATACTTTAGAAAATCATATAAGGACACCACATCTGATGGGTGTTATGAAAATTGTTGAAAACTATAATGCCAAAAACCTACATAAAATAGTTGTTTCTCATTTGAAAGATATTGTTGGAATGACTTATTATGAAATTTATATGAAGTTGGTATGCATTGGAGAAGATGGTGCATCAGTCATGCAGAGTCACCAAACAAGGTTGTGTGTTATATTGCAAACAATGGCCCCTTATATGCTAGCAATTCACTTTATGGCTCACAAAATGAATTTAGCATATAAAATGGTAAGCAATTACGAAAATTTTGCTAAGGTAGAATATCTTATAAGATAACTTCATGCCTATGTGGAAAGCATCCCAAAGCAATTTCTTGAGTTCCAGAAATTCATAATTAGAATTACATATGGCAAAAAAATTCCGAAGGATGTTGAGACGAGATGGATTTATTTTTATGAACTTGCATGCAGAGTTCGTGGGGAGTATCCTTTGTTGGTTGGTTTCATGCACAAATATCGTAATGAAGTTGACATGGTGAGAGACTTTTTGTTCCATTTAACTGATTTGGAGAGATTTCTTACATTGGTTAGTATTCTTCCAATGTAACGGAGATCAATACACTGATGAAGCATGCACATGGGAGATTATTCTATATTGTGGATTTTATACGGATGAGAAAAATGGTATGTCAAAATCTTGATGTCTTGTACACTTCCCAAGATAGTTTTGATACACATGTTTTCGAGAATTGGAAAGCTTTATTAGATCTTAAGAATCTCAATAACTATTTGATATTTAATATCCATGATCACCTCTGCATCAATGTTAATGGGAGGGACATACCACTGCACATTTTGCAAAAACATCAAGATATTACAGGATCGAAAAGAGAAGAAGTTCATGTGACATGTAATCTCTTTGATTCTATTATAATTGAAACAAGAATAAAGCTTAGAAAAATTTTAGAATCCTTATCATTAGAAATTAGAGAACGTTTCTCCAAAGATAAAATTATTGAAGCAATGGGTGTGATGAATCCTAATTTTTGGAATACTAAAGGTGCTCATGCATACTTTGTAAGAAAGCATTTCTATAAATCCATTGGTACAATAATGGAACATTTCGCCAAGACTTCGTCAGGTCAAGGGTATGGAAATCAAAGGTATACTGAATGTTGATTTATTAAAGTCTCAATCAACAAACTTTGCAACAACAATGAGGAACCAATATAAAAATTTAGACCAACCTTCTAAGAGTGGTGCTATTACAAGGCTCGCGAGGAATCTATCAAATTACTTGTGTTACAAGAAGACATCGGTGAATATTTAAGATTATATGAGTTATGCCAAACAATTATTTTGGGTTATGTGGAGGACAAAAGGGTTTTTAGTGCTTTATCATTTATAAAATCAAAATTGAGAAACATGTTGGATAAAAATCTGGAAAGTTACATGAGGTGTTATGTTTCTCACTACTCCTTGGAAATCTTTTCGCTCGACAGAGAATTTGTGCATTGGAATTCTCTTTCTGAAAGAAGAGGTGTAAATAATACAACTACGAGTACAATTGTTCCTAATGATGAGACTGGAGTTGGTACATCGTCACACTCTACGTGAAGAGAACATTGACTTTGAAGAAGCTATTGATAATGGATTGTTTCACTTTAAATAGGTATCTCCTTGACCTTTTATTTTTTTGCCTTACATTTTAACTATGGTTATTTATTCAATTTCAAATTAACAAATTTGAATATAATAGTTTGTAGTTAGATGTAACAATGAACACAATTGTAACTCTACAGATGCAAATATTGACTAAGGAGGCTTTTTAACATATTTTGTTTCAGCTCTTGTTATCATTAAAGATGTTACAGGTATATATATTTACATTTATTTAAATACAATTATTTATAAAAATCTATTTTATATAATTACTATTTTGGATTTGTTGAATACCAATTTCCATTTTAAAAATTTGTTTGTTACATGCATTTGTCGAATACTAATTTGTAAGGCCTTCAAAGTTCATATCTGCATATTCTTCCACTATTATACTCTTCCGAATTCCACTGTCCAGACATGCACATGTTCTCATTTGCATTTTTTTAATCTTTCTATTTTAAAAATATATTTGTTACATGCATTTGTCGAATACTAATTTGCAAGGCCTTCAGAGTTTAGATCTGCATATTCTTCACCTGTTATACTCTTCTAGACTTCCAGACTTCCACTGTCTACACATGTATAGATTATCATTTGCATTTTCTTTAGTATTTTTGTTTCTTCCTTAGTCTTCTCAATCATTATTTCATCTTTTTTCTTGAAAACGTGGGTTGACATCCATCCAAGGAAGCTCTCACTTCTTAGGACTGACAATATCAGGAAACTCACCCATCTATATACTAATCCATTTTTCATGTTGATTTTTCTTGAATTGAAGGTCGTCTAGCATGTTGTGAAGGATGATTTCTCATTTTCCTTCAATATGCTTTGTCATAGCCATCTAGAAGACAAGAGGTACCTTAAACCCTATCATATGACATTGCTTGATTTTTTACAATCATGTTTAATTTATTTTTGTACTTTCAAAATGCTTTGATGAAGTGTTTGAACTTTTTGGGATGAAAATCAAATTACATGTAAAAATCACACATTCCAATTTTACAAGTAGAGAGAGGAATAATTTTTGTATTAAGATGTTTTTTCATACCACATTCCAAATTTTCTTAAAACAATTATCTATTATCATCATCCATGATCGAGCTTGAAGCTAAATCTACGTCCACATACAACTCGTCATCATCCATATCTATTTTAATGTCAACATATCATTGATTCATTACAAGTAGAAAGAAGAAGATTTTGAGAAGGTTTAAATGTGCAGAAACCTGATACAAAGTTCAAATTTTACAAGTAGAGAGAAGAAGATTTTATTGTATTAAGATGTCTCTGTCCTAACACATTCCAAATTTTCTTAAAAAAATATCCATTATCATCATCCATGATCGTTCTTGAAACTAAATATACGTCCACATACAATTCATCATCATCCATATCTATTTTAATGTCATCATCCACATCTAATGTCATCATATCATTGATTCATTACAAGTAGAGAGAAGAATATTTTGAGAAGGTTTAAATGTGAAGAAACCTGATACAGAGTTTGAATTTTATAAGTAGAGAGAAGAATATTTTACTGTATTAATATGTATCTATCCTAACATATTCCAAATTTTCTTAAAACAATTATCCATTATCATCATCCATGATCATGCTTGAAGTTAAATCTACGTCCACATACAATTCATCTTCATACATATCTATTTTAATGTCATCATCCACATATAATGTTGTCATATCATTGATTCATTACAAGTAGAGAGAAGAAGATTTTGAGAAGGTTTAAATGTGAAGAAACTTGATACAAAGTTCAAATTTTACAAGTAGAGAGAAGAAGATTTTATTGTATTAAGATGTCTCTATCCTAACACATTCCAAATTTTCTTAAAACAATTATCCATTATCATCATCCATGATCGTATTCATTCTTGAAGCTAAATCAATGTTCACATACAATTCATCATCATCTATATCCATTCTAATGTCATCATATCATTACAAGTAGAGAGAAGAAGATTTTGAGAAGGTTTAAATGTCTCTGTCATACCACATTCCAAATTTTCTTAAAACAATTATCCATTATCATCATCTAGATTCCATGATCGTGCTTGAAGCTAAATCTACGTCCACATACAATTCATCATCATCCATATCTATTCTAATGTCATCATCCACATCTAATGCAATCATCATTACAAGTAGAGAGAATATTCTGAGAAGGTTTAAATGTGAAGAAACCTGATACAGAGTTTGAATTTTACAAGTAGAGAGAAGAATATTTAACTCTATTAAGATGTCTCTATCATACCACATTCCAAATTTTCTTAAAACAAATAATTAACCATTATCATAACGCCATCACATTCATATCAAACATAAACACCATATACAATCTAGAAATTCTATATATAATATATAACAAGATATAAAAAATCCATATTGCAACATACTTAAAATCAAATACATATTCAAGTTTCATACTTCAATATATAAAGTATTTCAAATTTAAAGTTTCAATTTTTCAACCCTCAATCATTAATTTTTTCCCCAGAAAAACTGGCATCTTTTGTGCCCCTTTCCCCAATGGCTTGCCCTCCTGTATTCTTTTCTTGAATAATCCCAGAACTAATCAGATCTTCTACAACATTGTCTAGATTCTTTATGATTGTTTGTTCTTCCTTTGTCGCATCTCCATGGGATACCAAACTAGGATTTGTAGTTTCCTTTTCTTTGAACAAAATATCAGGGTTGAATCCATTCTTTTATTATCCACTTAAGTGTATTGTTTTGTTTGTTAACTAAAACAATATTTTCTTTCATCTTCATTGTTGTGGATAAATTGTTCTTAGCGGTTTCCAAGTGAACTTGGAACACCTTTGCTTGACTCTTCAAATTTTCATATTTCAACTGCAAAAAAATAGTGAGCTCAATTAAACATATTAGTAAAATAAGAAAATTTCAAATTAACAAAAATATTGTTTCAAAGTGATAATACTTACGACCGCTCTATCTCTTTCAGCATTTGCAATTTCCACCAGATCCTTGTCCTTAGACCATTTGTTGAAATAGGCTTGGGCTTCAACACTAATATTTTCCAATTTGTTTAATGTTTTATCTAAAATATTGTCTTTATGATTATTGGTATATGATAAGATACTAGCATAAAATAAATGAATAATCTGAAGTAGATAACACAACACAAGATAGATGAGAGGGCCAAGATGCCCAAATAATCAATATATTCATAATAATACCCTTAAGGTGGGGCAACACCATATAATGCTCCTTAAGGAAGGAGTAACTCTCAATATATCTCTACTAAGTAGTAGAATCAAATCATACATCACATCCTTCCTCATAATGATACTCACCCCCTTATATAGGCATGCATTACTCTTAATAGATGGGTAACACCTAATCCCAATGTAGGCCAACTCATTACCCAATATAGTTAATTCCTATGTGACCCCATATAACTAACTAAGGGGATGTGTGCCACATGTTGGCATCTCCATCAACCCGTATACATTATAATATCATATCCCAAGGTACATAACATTATATGTGACAGTCCCCACCTCTTGCTTGTATAAGTAAGGAATTCATCTTCATAGGTTGATTTTGGACTGCGGCAGAATAAATTGTCCCTTTACCAATGATTTTCATAACGACTTATTATCTCGTTGATTATTAATTTTTCCCTTCTCTCCCATTCTATGAGCTCACTGATATGAGGTACAATAAACTCTTGGACATGGGATTGACAATCATAACCAATCAAGTTATCCAAAGGAAATGATAGCAACTGTTCACCATCTGTATCTAAAGAGGATGATGTTGATGGAGAGGTATGGGGGATTTCGGGTTGAGCATCGTCTGCTACCTCTTTTTCCTTTGGGTGGCCTGATCCTATTTGTGATAAAATAAATCAATATTCAAATATTTAAATTGAAAGTGAAATGTAAAAAAGTTAAATAAATTACATTGAAATATAAATATACATGTTGGCCTTGAATCATCTCACGTGTATTGAAAAATCTTGTTGGGTCATTGTTATCAATGCCCAAGTAATCTTCATCTAAAGTTATATTATTTAAAACTGATATGCCAGGTTATCTTCAAGGCAAGCCACCAAGAGAGAGGGTCAGAATTGGAAATGAGGAGGCAATGTTTAGTGTCTGCTAGGGGCTTGGAGGAATGGAGGAATTGACATGTGTTTACCAATGTTCTTTTTACCTGAACCTCTAGTTGGAATTTTGAATCATAATGGTGGAGGATGTGGCGGTGCTGCTGTTTGTACAGATGACAAAGGATTGCAATGTACTGAAAAGTCTAAGAAAAATCAACAAAATCATTACTAAATTATATGAAAATTGTTAAAACTATGCAAAAGCTATGAAATTATATGAAAAACTATTCAAAACTTGTACTAAAGCAATAAAATCATACCTTGTTCTTGAGGGCTAACTTTTCATTGTCCAAGGTGGATGTGTTGGAGTAGTAATTGGTTGTCTTTGAGTTATGTGTGGATGGGATGGCAGAGTAGGGTTTTGAGAATCGATAATTGCACGCGATTGGAATGAGTGAGTTTTGTGATGATTTGTTGAAAAGCAAGCGTAATTTTGTGATTGACTGAGTCCAAAGTCCGTCTGAAGTGTAGAAATATTCAATTGCATGTCAATTCAATATGGTAAATGGTAATTTGTAAATAGTAAATGTTAGGGTATTATGTCTCTGTCATTTAACTAATGCAAATGCTTGGGGGTTCAGCGATGAGTGAACTTCCATTTCAGATTGGGAATCTCCCGATGCCTCGGTATGTTGTTGGCCTCTTCCTCTTGATGCTGCTTTTTTTTTTTTTTTGCGAAGGGCCTCCAAAAATATTCTCTACATACAGTCAAGATTTAATCAGAAGTACATAATGTTAGTACTACATAAAGATTCAATCAGAAGTACATAATCAAGACAATAACCATACTAAAGTCTAATTTCAAATATAAACTATATACCTGTTGTTCTTGAAATGGAATTGAAAAATTCTTCATTGTCTCTGCTCATGAAATTAGGAGTTGGTTTGTATTTTAAATTAAAAATAGCCTCGTAATAAAGGCCAAGGAAATAGTTTGTGGAGTGAATAACTGGTTTTTAAAAAGTGATGCATTTGTAATGTCACTTTTATATTATTAGATAATAATGTGCACCAATCAAATTTTAGCTTTCCGATCGTTTATGAATAATGTATGCAATATTTTTATAAGAATAAGAAGAAGAGAAATGGGTCCCGACATAAAGCCCGATGAGGTACCCATGCACAAAAAAAAGAAGTCCCAAGTAGTGAAGGAAAACCCATTGAGAAAATATCCACCACAAGAGAAAAAAAAACTCTCTAATATAAGAAAGATGCCAAAGATGGGTCCTAGCCATAGACTAGCCTGTAAAGGTACCCATGTACAAAAGGGAAATCTCTCGGAAAGATGAAAAAGAGAGAAGAAGAGGGAGATGAGATGGATGTGGAAGATGTCATGGATGGATCTAGAACTCGCAACTCTAAGAAGTCTCCCAGAAGAATGTCGATGATGAGATCCTCTACCTCTGGACTGAAGAAGAGCCATCCACACCAAACTGTGTGTCTACCCTTAGGAAGGACAGAAAATATGTGTTAGAAATCTACCCACTCCACGAAGGAAACCAAAGGCAGTAGCATGAAGAACTCTGAGTCTGGTCCATGAAAGTGTGACATAGGTCTAGCAAGCGAGTGTGAAGGAGCCGAAGGTAATGTCACGAGTGCAGAATCTGTGAGTATGAAGGGTGAACACCTGTAGAAAGGATGTCCAACTAATGTGAAGGCAATAAAACATCCCCACGATAGAAAATGGATCCACAAACAAGGGTGGATCAATGAAAGTCTCCAGAAAATTGGAAGTGGTAAGAGTCCCGGAAGGGCCACTCCCAACAATGGAGATGATGAAATCCTCTCAAGTGCCCGTAGATGTATGAGGAACTCCGTAGTACATCACAAGTGTACTTGTATAAGAGACTATTCAATAAATGATGAGATGTGGGATGTGTTAGTACTCTCTAGAATAGTGAGAGAAGGAGGAGAAGAGTCCTGTGTAGTACTCTCGACATCGAACCAGTGCACAATCCTCATCATCAAAAGTAGAACCAAGTGATTCTCAGACGGTGGAACTATCATCACATGAAGAAATAGAGGAGACAATTGAATCGAGAATCGAGAGGTGAAGAAAGAGTGAGGTCCAACGAAATCTGAGCGAGTACGTATCATATCCGAAGTATCTCCAACACTTTGCAAAGTTTTCCTAGCCCAAAGAGGACCAGAGAATCAAGCTCGAGTCGTAAGATTCTTCACTTGAGTGAGAAGGGCATAGTCCTCATCATTACTATTGCCGTAATCATAAGACTCAAAAGTCCGAGGGTCATGAAGAGGAGCACGCTCAACAACATCATCATCCGAGGATTCGAGTCCAAATCAAAGAGCTAAAGAACCTCAAGAGGTAGAGAAGTAGAAGTCAAATATGACTTAACACTTCTCTCAATATCAATCACGTAGTGGGTGTTGAATCAAAGTAAAGTGGGAAAAGTTATACAACCGTGAACGGTGATCTTCCTTTCCCTTAGCCACCGTAGTGTCATTGTTAAGCTCATGAATAATCATGGAGTTAGGACTAAATTCCACTCACATTCCTTTACGAAGGTGAGTAATTTGGTAAACTGATTGATATTGGTAGAGATCGGGAACACTCAACACTCGCTAAATGTTCCCCCATCTATCTCTACCGAACCACTACCAGAAACTGGCACTTTCGTGTTATCACCCAATGTGATTTGGGACATATCACAAGGTTTGATGTTGGAGAACTCAACATGTGAAGAAGCCATGTGGTGTGAGGCAGCATAATCTATAATCCACATCAAAAAGGAGCAACTTAAGCTACGAGGGCCTTTCCTTTCTTCTTATCAGATTTAGAACCTTTTGCAATAGAAGACTCGGACTTCGGAGCATTTTGTTTGATAGACTCAGGAACACCTATTTGATTTTTCTCAAGTAAATGAGTAAGGTGATCAATTTGTTTTCTCAAACACGTATGCTCTTTATGACCAGGATTCTTGCAATAGGAACACAAATACTGCCTTTCGTGCTCTAGGCTTAGAAGTCAAAGTGTTCTTGTTAATTTTTGTTTTTGTCTTGGTTTCCTTCTTAGGTTGATCCTTTTCTCTATCTCATTATCAGCCTTCTTTTCCTTACTAGTACTTGCTACAAGGGCATGTGACTTGGACTTAAGAGACCATATTTGAATGATTTCGTCATGTTCTCGAATGAGTCAGATGAAAAATAGTCAAAGGAGGAAATATTCCAATCTTGCCCAAGGCAGCTTTTTGTGGTGTAAAAATTTGACACAAAGATAGAATATTCAGACCTAACTTAGAGAGAATTGACAAGATCAGTTGAGAATCTTTCTTCTCTTCTTGACATTCCTTTAACAATAATCTAGTGTGGACAAACTTATAGAAGAATTCTTGTAGGTTTTCAAAATCACTAGGATTTAACCTTAGTAGTTTGTTTTCCAACTCATGCGCTCTCATGTCATCTTGTTGTCCAAACATCCCATACAACAATTTCCACATACAATTAGGTGTTTCGTGATTTACTCAATGTGGAAGAGAAAGTCGAGAAACTCGACATACAAAGAAGACCTAAAGCTTCATCACTATGGCTTAACCACTTAGATTTTTAGGGTCATCATCCGGTTCACCTCAGCCTCCCATGGTGATGTGGAATAACCCTTTACCCCTTAGTTTCATAATTATTTTGATCTCCATTCAAGAAGTTGAAAGGCGTAAACAAAGGAATTGAAAGTGCATCCATAGTGAAAGGAGAGAGAAGGAATGTAGAAAAGAAACACAACCACCCAGGACAATATAATAACCCCCGCTTTCGAAACTTTATAGTTTAGTACGTTGAATGCAATCGGTTCCGAGCGTGGGTCTAGAAACACTTGGTAACTCACCTTGCAATCAGCGTAATAACACACAAGAGAGGATACCACAATCATATTTTGAGGAGCACAAAGAAGTGACACCGTATACAAGCTCAATTGCAAAAACTAGGAAGGAGGTGAAATCAAATCCTGGTCAGTGAGAAAAAGTGTCTCACGTCAGCAATGATACCCACTTGCCGCAAACTGTGGTGGATGCGCTCACTAGTCGCAAGCAATAATAAGGGTAAAATATAATGTTTTGAACTCAAGATGAGTCCAGATGATCTTCAAAATTCCAGTAAAGACATGCGAGAAGGCAAGGAGGTGCTTAGAGTGATACCGCACACTTGAGTGCATGATTAGTAAAAAAATCGACAACAACGCTTTTAAAAAAGTTACCGTTTTGAAACGTTCGATTTAGCTTAATTTAAGAGCTTTTGGAGTTTAAAAAATGATTAAAAAAACCGTTACTTATAAAGATGATTTTAAATAAATACTAATCGTAAATGAAGGTTAATCTTGAAATTAATAAAAGTAGATTTAATTAAATTAAATCTAATTAATTTTTACTAATTAAAAATTAAATTTAATTAATTTTTAAATATATTCCCCCTTTTTTAAAATTTCCACATTTTTTAAAAAACACAAATTTAAACATTTAGAAACTTGCCTTAAATAAAAATAAATGCCCACCTAAAAAAACAAAAGATATGTTAAAAACAACTTACCAAATAAATGGCGAGTTGAGCTCAGTAGTTGGAGGTAAACTTACCAAAATCCAAGTTGAGGGTGAGATTTGTAAGGAGATGATGTCGAGCCATAACAGGGAGCACCAGAGGTAGGCCAAAGTAGGATCGAGCACGAGGCGGGGATGCATACGATGTGGAGACAGACTCGGGTTGGCTCAGACAGGATACGAACCAGACAGAGAGGACACGGCTCGGCACACTCGTGATAGGGAATACAAACCAAGCTTTGCAGGGGTCTAGCAAGTCATAGGAAAAGGAACTCGGCTAGAGAAAAAACACACCGAACACAAGCTAAGAGAAACCGAGGTGAGTTCAAAAAAGAGGAACCCGGTTTGAAATGGTAGGTGCTCTCGGCAGTAGTAAATAAAATGACTCAAATTTCACTTAGAAGAATCTCACCAGGTAGAAGGATCTCGGTCCGAGGGAGAGTTTGTGGCGAGCTAGAAGTGAGCTCAGCTCTGCGTTGCGAAGAGCCACTTTCGGTGGCTGGTTGGAGCTCAATGGTGAACCACAATACTATGTAAACCATAAATGAAATTTTTAAACCTGTATTCTGCAAAAAATGCAAAAAACATAGAAGACCAAAAAAACAGAGATCAAGGAATTTCTAGTTTAATAAAAAATTAAAAAACTAGAAAATAAACCTCTATTCTTAGTTAATGTTAAATTTAGTCATAGCCTAGCTAGATGTAGTAGTAAACCCCCTAATATCTCAAGGAGATCTCGCACATGCATGAAGAACACAAAGAAACTAAAAATTTTCCAAGAATGGCTTGTTAATAACGTTAGCAATGAAAATATTGATAATAATGGTATAGCTTTGATACCAAATGATAGAATAGAATAAGATTGCAATGACCAAAGAGGGACTAAGCCTCACAAATATTATTGATCATGAAATCAGATTACATAACAATGCAAGTGTCAGAATATTTATAGATATTAGACAGCCTTATATGGATAGACATGACACCCTATCAAGCACCAACTACGAGATGATAAGACCCATCTCACATGCACATGTAATTACTACTAATACTAATACCAATATTGAATGTTATCCAACATAACAATATTGAATGCAAGTCACTAGACTAGAGTGCACATGTTGCACATTATTAAATAAAAAGACAATGCAATAAAATGCAATAAATATGCCTATGCTAAATTATGCTAACATTCCCCCTTAATTTTGCATATGTTCCAATGAAGTGGAGAGGAACTCTCGAGCAGGTGTGAATTTGTCACGTGCAAGTGACTTAGTGAAAACATCTCGCTTACTCGCTCAATTGTAGAGACATGAACCGTGCTTCAAGACATGCTCGCGTATGAAATGAACTCGTACTTCAATATGCTTGGTTCTCTCATGAAATACTAGATTGCGAACAAGCTTGAACTCCTTCATTATCAACATATACTTGGAGTAGATTATCGTTGTGATAGACCAATTCCTTCCAAAGTATTCGGCGTAGCCATATTGCTTCATAAACGCCTTCACTGCACTCGATACTCTGTCATAGAGAAGAGCAAGAAACAAAGTTTTGTTTCTTGCTTGCCCATGATATCGGTCCGATCCCATAAAGAAGACGAAGCACTCGATGTTGACTTTGTTAGGAAATTAAATATTAATGTTTACATTATAGTTTGTTAGCTAATATTTAATATTGTTATATATTAAATATTAGGTTTGAAAGTATATTTTTGTTTCAACAATATATTATTCTTAGAGTTTGTTATACCCGTGAATAACATTCTGGGTTAATTGTTGTGACTCCTTCCTATTTTATAGGAGGTTGATTTGCTATTATTATGGCTATATAATAGCCTTATGTATCGTACTAAGATATAGTATGAATTAATATATTATTCGGAGGATGGAGGCACAGGAGGATGGAGGTCATTCGGCCCTCTCGTTAGTGCCAACGACGGGCCGCATGAAGTTGTGGTGACAAAGGTGTGTGTGAGTTTTCTTTCATTTCGAATTGCAGCGATTGTGTATGCAGTATGATTTCGAGTTCTGTTTTGGATTGAATAAGTGAAATGTTCATAATGAGGGGGAACATGGTCTCATTGTTCCATTTCCATTATGTTTTATTGTTCATTTTGGGAAGGTATTTCCTACATGATTACCTTTTGTAGTGACATTGTATAATATTGATCAAAAAGTATTGTAGCAATCATGATGTAAAGGTTTTTGGTAAACTCGAAAACCAATCTGTGAAAGGTTTTGGTAAACCCGTAAAAACCAATTGTGTAAGGTTTTGGTGATCCATGCGAAAACCAAGTGTGAAAGGTTATTGGTACACCTGCAAAACCAATTTGGTAAGGTTGTTGGTAGAAAGTGGAGAAAAAACCATCCGTGGAAGAAATGTGCGTTGGCACATGTTCGAAGTTTTTCAAGCCCCAATGCTTGCACATTTCATGGAGTTGATCATGAGCACACAGAGGTGGCAGGCTACAATCAGTGAACGAGATATGTTGTACCATGTAAACATTAAGGGGGGGAATGTTAGGAAATTAAATATTAATGTTTACATTATAGTTTGTTAGCTAATATTTAATATTGTTATATATTAAATATTAGGTTTGAAAAGTATATTGTTGTTTCAACAATATATTATTCTTAGAGTTTGTTATGCTCGTGAATAACATTCCAAGTTAATTGTTGTGACTCCTTCCTATTTTATAGGAGGTTGATTTTCTGTTATTATGGCTATATAATAGCCTTATGTATTGCACTAAGATATAGTATGAATTAATATATTATTCAATGCAAATATGTAAGCTGCTCTTTTAGACTTCCTATCATCCATGTTTCTGCATGATCCGAATCAATATCCTGTCAAGAAGAAGTTGTCGTTCTTCTTGTACTCTAGACTAAGGTCAATTGTACCCTTTAGATATCTCAGTATTCTCTTTATTGCTTTCCAATGACATATTTTCAGTTCTTGCATGAAGCGTGATAAATAGCTGACTGCAAAGTTGATATCTGGTCTAGTATATGTCAGGTAAATGAGACTCCCGATCAACTGCCAATAGAGAGTTGCATTCACCGATGGTGATGGATCGGAACAAGATAATCAAGTCTCACTTCCATAGGTGTAGCAATAGGAGTGCACTCCATCGTCCTAAATTTCTCGAGCGTTGTCTTGGTGTATTTCAACCGTGATACAAGATATGATTCTCTTTTTCCATACTTCTAACCCAAGACAATAAGTGCATGACCCCAGAGATCTCACATGTCGAACGATCGATTAAAATCCTTCTTTGTTGATCGATCATCTTCACAGATCGCTTGTAATGACTAGATCGCCGACATAAACAACCACAATGACAATCTCCCCCCTTTCTTTTTTGAGGTAGAGATTGGGGTCATAAGGATTCCTTTCGAATCCATGACTTATGAGATGCTCATAAATTTTGATGTACCATGCCCGAGGTGCCTATTTTAGGCCATATAGAGATTTTATGAGTCTGCATACCATCATCTCTTTTCGTATTACATAACCTCCTGGCCGAGTCATATAGACTTC